>OZ014453.1:15904979-16572979 GCA_963966035.1 Acleris laterana | reverse complement strand
CAGGGCAGCCTGATCCAGCCGCGGCGTCAGCATCGCCCCGCCGCGGCCGCCGCCCCGCCCGCGCTGCCCCGCGCACCCCCCCGGGCCCCTCCGTGCCGCAGACCGCGCTCGCACCGCACACGCTGCCACCGTTTAGCCATTTGCGAGGGAACTCTTCCGCGTCGGGCTCGTTGGATACTACGGGGACTGCAGTTCGCGAACCCAAGTACGGCCCAGTGTACTTGGAACAACATCAGCAGCACTTAACCCCAGACCACCCAAATACGCCAGGCCCCAAAGAAATAGACATTTCAGATAATAATCCGACTATAGCCAAGTCGGATCCCTACGGCGACACCTCACCTGAATCAGGCGACGTCGTGGAACAAGGCTTACCTCAGCACTCCGCCGACGGCCGACTGCCCAGTTTCGCACAACTGCAGGCACGGAGGTTCGGCACAGACACTTCGAACTTCTTCAATAGGATAGATCAACAGACAGATGACAGCTTAGCCTTTGAACCTGTTGAAGAATTCGTTTCTATCTGTGTGCCAGTGAATGACTACATGATGGAAGAAAAAACAAAACAGCAGCTACAGATATTTAATCATAAACCTGCCACTGGCCCTGAACACGCAAAGGCCAGTGATCCAAGTGTGAGGGTGTCGCTGTCGCCCCCGGCCGCCCCCGCGCCGCACGAGTGCCGCGCGTGCGGCAAGCGTTTCAGCCGCGCGTGCTCCCTCACGCAGCACAACAACTCGAGTCACTCGGGCGCGCGCTTGTTCAAGTGCGCGCGCTGCGGCAAGCGATTCGCGGACGAGGCGGCGTGCGCGCGGCACAGCGCGCGGCACGTCGGCCGCAAGCCATTCGGCTGCGAGGCGTGCCCCAAGTCGTTCAACCACAAGTCCGACCTGCGCCGGCACATGTGCCTGCACGCCGCGGGCAAGCCCTTCGCCTGCGCGCTCTGCGGCAAGGGCTTCGTCCGGCGCGACCACATGCTCAAGCACGTCAACACGCACGCTAAGAGGGTCACGCGCGACGCGTCGTCGTCGTCGCCGCCCTCGACGTGATCGGCTTGATCCAGCCCACCTCGGATCTAACCCAGTGTAATATTAATATTTAGTTACTATTTTCATAACCATGGCTTTAACTCATGTCAACGTAATGTAATAACAGTGCAATATGATTAAGCGATAGTGATGTATTATTACAACAAGCGGTATTTGCTGCTTCTTTTGTGCAATTGATTAAAAATCGCGTAGTTAATAGTGTATAAAACCTTTATTATCTTTTTTTTTGCTCATAGGTAAAGTATAGTAGTAGGTAGGATAGTTTGTGTTCATGCAAACTGTTCGTGACTATTGATAAGTTCGCCTTTCTACATAACTTTTGTTTCTGTGTTTTTTTGTTATTTTCTGCTTGTGCAATAAATAAAGAGTTAACATACATACGAGTACATACTATTGATGGCCGAACTTTGTATGAGACATAAAATTGAACTTCCTAATGTAAGAGGGACTATAAAAAAAGAAAAAGCTAGACGTGTTTGCGCACTGGGGACTAGTTTCGCAAGGTTCTAGTTTAGGTAGTCCCGTCAGAGCGAACAAAACACATTGTAGCGCGTACCTACATAGCGCGGGTGGTAGGACCTTGTGCAGGGTCCGTCCGGATCGCTACCACCATCTTATCCATTAACCTACCGCCAAATAGCAGTGTTCGCATTGTTGTGTTCCGGTTTGGGGATAAGAGAGCCGGTGAAATGACTAGCATAGAGGCATTCCATCTTAGTCCTCAGGGTTGGCAACGCATTTGCAGTCTTAAGATTGCATTGCATTCTTGTGAATGCGAATGTCTATGGGTCACAGTTTCCACTTACCATCAGGTGGCCTGTGTGCTCGTCTGTCTACTCTATGCCAAAAAAAAAAAAAAACATTTTCATTTAAGCAGCCTTATACGTTCGATCCATCGGCAGAAACCATGCTGCTAAATTGAAAATACATGCAATAAAATATGTTTTGTCCGCACTGACGGGACTATTTAAACTCACCGCTTGGACATTCACTCGTCCGTCCGTCCGACCGTCGTTGTTCAGAGAATCACCTCAGCTAGGGGAACCTATTATTTCATCGAAACTCCTTTTAACAAACTTATCATTACCTACGCAGATTTTTTATTTCACCGAAAGGCATTTTTCGGTTATCATAAGCCATCTAACCTAACTTATATAATGAATGTTTAGGATATCATGGAAACATCATGATTTCAGTAGAAAGTAGCGTTTGATGAAATGGAATTCGATGGCACGATGCATGATACATTCGATGAAGCGAAACTCAATCAAATGAAGGGTAACCACTCGGCTAGATATTTAATACCGTAGTAACTGCTGCCGGTCCGAGTACTTCCTTACTTAATTTTTAGGTAAATATTTAAAAGGCCGCTTGTTGGTTGTACTTTAAACGATTTATGCGTGTATTGACTATAAGGAAATATGCCGAAGTATAAAAATGTCTACCTTTAAAACATAAATTAGTCTAAGTATAAGAAAGCCAATACTTCAAAACGTCTAAGTCTTATTAAGTCGAAATATAGAAATGACTACTCTCAAAGTATAAAAATGTCTACAATCATAGTAAGTAAATGTCTTATATAAAAATCGACTATGTACATAGTGCGGAGAGCGGTTATCAAGTGGACATTTTTATACTTCGGCATATTTCCTTATAGTCTAGTAACATCTTTATACGTCGTCTAATATACCTATCGTCAGTGCGCCTGCAATACCGCGTAACTAACAAATTAAATAAGTTGCAAAGTACACCTTAGCACCTAAGTCAGTAAGGTACATTTTGCAACTAAGGTAAGGTGGGGTAAGTCCGTCTATGGGGCAAGTTCGCCAAACCAACAATACCTCTTAAAATATATATGGTTTGTCACACTTGCCCCGTAGACCCACTTACCCTATCTTACCTTACATGATTTTACTTACGCGGTATTGCAGGCGCACTGACGCTATATGTGCACATTTTTATACTTTGACCAAATTATGCACGGACGAAATTATTCAAGTGGACATTTTTATACTTCGGCATATTTCCTTATAGTCGATACACGCATAAATCATCCCTGTCATGAACGACTAAATGTATAAATATAGTTAAACGTTACTAGTACCCAAAATGTGACGTCACATATCGCAAAGTGTAAAAATAAAACCGGCACTGAGTACCAAGTTCGTTATTACCCTCACAGATGGCGCCGTTTTGTAAAATCACTCAAAGAACTGCGTAAGAGCCTTTAGTATCTGAACTATTTCTAGTCCTCCCTGTGATGACCTGTGCTGGGTCGCTAGATGTAGACCATTGTCTGCGGGCCTAGTATGGCTGCGTCTATATCGCGTGTCAACTGTGGATAAAGCATCCGTCACTTTTTGACACGTGTTATTTACCTGTCAGAAGAGGACGGATGCCTTATCCAAAATTTATCACGCGATAAACGTAGCAATACTAGACCCCCTGTTGTGTTTAAAATGGTAAAACAATGGTAAATGGTAAAAATGGTAAATGGTAAATAATGTAATTAATAATAATTATAAAGTTTTTACGATGTTTTAGTATTATGTACAATGTTAAGATAATAATAAATTAATCAATCATATTTAAACCGTTTTATTACTACCTAGTTTTTAAAGTTCATACGTCAACAAGAGACCCTTATGGTTTCACCATGTCCGCCTGTCCGCGGTTCTCTCTCTCTGTCAGAGACTGTAATTTGGCGTAGTTTTACTTAAAATGATATTTTTTTTCGTTTTGCTTTACTTGTAAAGGAAGTAGATGACTTCCGATACCAGTAAGGCAAAGTTATTTTATTTTTACATTATGACATCCAGTGAGTTACTTATTACTTATTATTGAACAGCTCTTATGAAAATATAATGTAGGTATAAAGGTATATGTTACTATTCATTTTTAGATTTGGAGGTCGGTTTAAGAAATATTTAATTCAAAACGTTTAATTTTCGGTAGGGTTACGGGCCTAGTTGCCTACATTTATGAGTAAAAGTGTTATAACCCTCCTTCGGCCAGGCGGGTTAAATTAAAACAACATTATGTTTAAAAAAATAATCTAACTGATGCCGCTATGAACCAAGATTTTCTTACCATACTCTGTTATAACAGAAAAATATTTATTGCCCTCTCAGCACAGTAGTTTTACATTATTTATTAGGTACCTAATTAAGATAGATACAAAAACTACAACAACTCTTAACAATATTATATTATATTATGTTATGTTGTACTAGTCCAAATTTATGTCCAAAAAAATAAGTTTAAAGTCGGAGGTGTGATGAATCGGACAACAATATCGGCATTAGGAGAAAATGTCGCGCAAACAATTCTATTTGAGCCAATATGGACCCAAAAAAAGCTGTCATTGTCGTGCCCGATATATCGTCGAGAATATGATTACGATATCAAAGCAAGATGCGCTAAACCTGTGGCGGAGCTACTCATCACCATCATCCACACCTTCACTTGTTCATAGTCATATGAACATCTCATTAATTAATTGCAACAGCAGTTGTGGAATGCAATAAATGATTGAGTATTGAGTATTGAGTTTGTTAATGGCTCCACGGCGGCGCCATTTGTATTCACACCTTCCGCCGCAACTACAAACCAAAGAACAATAAAAAACCCAGTGCAGCAGCCATGCTCAGTCGGCGAAGCTGTCCCCGATGACGGGTGAATTTAATTGCCTCACCCGTAGGTAAATGCAGTCCTTATTTAATTTCATGGTCTAATAGGATTAACATATACGACTATCTCTAAGCTACTCGTTAAAATATTTTGACGATAAGATTAACAAGAAGTTACTAAGCTTTTAAGTGAAATAATGAAGATTATTAAACTGCGCGCTGTGTGGCGCGGGGCGGGGCGGGGGAGGGGGGGGGGGGCTGATAGCCGACGGTTTTAGACGGGTTGTGTCGGGCTTAGAGCATCCTCCCGGGAAATCCCGGTTCTGTAATTCCCGCGAACTTCATAGTGGCTAAAGAACCGGTACTTAAGATTACATCCCGGTTCTCCCGGTTCTTTCCATGAACATCAAAAAAATATCGTTGCGCGTATCACAAATATCAAAATTCACACCTGAGCGATGACGCCGGCCCGGCACAAGCATGCTGTAACATCGCATGAACACCCATCATATTTTGTGGCATATTTGCAATAATTTACCTCTAGATTTGAAAAAAAAATATCAAAGGAAGAACAAACAACTGTCTAGTAAGTGTTTTACTTAATTAAGAAAAGAAAACATGCATGATTTTATTGCATATTTATAAAAATTCAAGTTTCATAATGTTTTTTAATCGTTTTATTTCTCAAATGTTAACGATTAGTTAGTGATTTGAGGTAAAAAAAAGAGCCGGGAGAACCTGGATTCCCGGTACCGTCCCTGCCTAGAACCGGGAAATGGAATGCTCGGAACTTGGCCCGGTACTGCATGCCCCGGGCGTTATCTGAAGATGTGGTTTGCTGTATCTCAGGGACCAACCAAGTTACGTAGTCGTGATAGTTTTCGATTACTTATATGTGCTTAGATTTTTATTACTTGTAGTTTTGGCTGAAGGCGGTAGAAAACGAGTTCAATATATCCTAAACGGACTCTCAAATTAAAAAAATACTTATAACATGTAGCTATTCAACCGTACCTTACACGATGTTATATTTATAATGTAAAAACACAAGCTGAATTGATAAACTAATCCGTTGACGTGTCTGTCTGACTCTTAGGCTCTTCAGAATTTATTTAGAGGCTCGTAGCACTACGACCCGTGTCTATAGCCTATAGGATTCCAATAATATACTTAATTTTAATTGTATAGGCAGACACTGATGTTTTGCAATAAAAACCCTAGAGGGTTTTATGTACTTTAATATTTTGTGCAGCTTGAGTGCAAATATGAAATAAATAAATAAAGGACTGATAAATGCAAAACACAAAATCTAAACTTTAATTATTCCAATCGCCTATTGTCACTTAAAAGCACAATTATTACATGGCATCCAGGAAGTTAAATGCATTTCGAGTGCAGTAACAACCGCTCGCAAAGTTCATTTCTTGAACTCTTAAAATAATTAACCCAACCTGAATAACAAAAAAAAAAAATGGCTACATCTGGGCTACTGTACGGATAATTTTGCACTCCTGTAAGCTGTCTTGATTTAATCACCACGCGAGAAACGATCTTTGAAAAGCCCGCTCGACGCGCGCACGTGTTATTTATTTATTTGATGTAAACAGTTACAAAACATAAAAAAAAAACATTATAAACCATGCAAGGTTTTCCTGTACGGTCGAGGAAATTGATTCCTAGACCATTTTGGACTATGTCAAAGTGACGCAATCAATCAAAACGTAAGTGACTTCTAATGATTTTATTTACAGTGTCACTTTGACATAGTCCGGAATGGTCTACGAATCAATTTCCTTGACTGTACACCTGGATTACCGAATACATTATAAGTAAATATGAAAGTGTTTTCTGTAAGCTATTTAACTAAAAAAAGAAGGATAATGCCGCGCCAATGTGCACCTTCCCAACAACTCGAGAACGGGGATGCGCACACGACGCAACACAACAACGGGACTAGTATGGTTGCGTTTATCGCGTGACTAAATCACTCTCATATTTATATAATAATAATAATAATAATAACTTTATTGAGTAAATTAATGTTTCAACGCTGCTTACTGTTCTGTCTTAAGACTGCGCCGAGCAAACGCCGAGCGTCCAGTGGCGCCCTCATGACTATTATTGGGTTTTCTAATTAACTAAAGAATTTCCTTGGAACCAAACAAAATGTGTTTGTAGCGCAAGTATAAACACAATTTATGGAATACGTAACAAACTTTAATAACAATTACCCTTTGAGTAGTCAGCTTAACGGGAAAAGGTGGCCACTTTTTTTCGTTAAGTTAATAACTCGAAGTTTAATTGTTATTAAACTATATGATACTTATACCCTATAAGTTGTGCTTTCATTTGCATGGCTCATTACCCTCTCGTATGAAGATGTAGAAGAATTTGTAAAAGTTTTGAATTAAGCTCTGCATCTAACCTGAATAACACAATCACGGGCATTATTTTTCTGTCATTCAAAAAAACTCTTGCATACATTTACACTCTTAAAACACCCACATTGCACACGTACACACTCACTCATACACGCACACACTACACATACACGTACGCACACACTCAAACTTGCGCATTTGTAATTTAATTCTAGTTTTATTTAGTATCAAATTCATGTTACATTAGACTTCATTCCTTTGTGTTGTGTATTTTATTAGCTTTTCGCAACTTTCTGCAAACTCATTTCTGTATTGGTTACCTACAGGACAGGCTACGCCTAGTGTAGGGACCAGTGTAAATCTCTTATGACAATGTTTTAAGTGCATGAGTATCATCTATCTAGTTCTTTTTGTATGGAAATAACAATATTCCATGTGTATGCTTGTCAACTGAACTTGATGTGTATTTATGTGCAATAAATTATTATTATTATTATTATTATTATTTTTAGTACAAATAAATTTCGTCCAATTTCAAGAAAATACTTTAGTTTATTAGAAAACACAATAAAAGTAATGAGGGCGCCACTGTACATCCGGCGTACGCTCGGCGTAGTCTTAAGGAGTCACATTTTTACATAGTTTTTTAAATAAAAATCATAATAAAAAAAGAAAAAAAGAACACCTAATCGACTAAGTAGACCATATGTTCTTGCCACATGGTTCGCAAATGGTCAGCGCAGGTGCAACGTTGTTGACAGACAAGTAACCAATTATCGAGTAAGCGTCTTCTGCTCCCCGTACTAGTATTAAACTGTATCACGGTGGAAACCGCATAAGTATCAATAAGTGTCAAAAAGTGACGGATGTTTTGTTCACATTTTGTCACGCGATAAAGAAAGCCATAGGCCCCCAGCGGGCCTAGTATGGCTGCGTCTATATCGCGTGTCAACTGTGGAGAAAGCATCCGTCACTTTTTGACACGTGTACTTATTTACCTGTGAGAAGGTGACGGATGCGTTATCCAAAATTGATCACGCGATAAACGCCATACTCGGCCCCCGGGTTCCCTATCTGATGTATCGCGCGAGCATCTTACTCGGACAACGCATGTACGTAAGTAAAGTAAAAAGTAAAGTAAAGTAAAATATTTATTTTCCAAAAATACAGTGCAAATATCAATAATACCTTTGACCCCACACTAGGCTAGGCCTGTGTCGTGGCAGTCAAAAACCATTAAAAGAATTACCGAGGGATAGCGGTCTGTAACCAAAAGATTATATCGACGGTAGAAAGCAATTTTGTCGTATCTAGAAAAATCGATTTTTTTTTCTTTCCTTATTTGAATCAGAAAAAAAAACTGCGAAGAATGGTCTAAGTCTCGTGTTTCTAGGACGATTTTAATTTTATATACGACGTCGTATTTATCCAAACTTTTTACCCAAAGCATTACCTGTAATGTTGTATTTAGGACATTATTTGTTATTTAGTTTTGATAGTTAGATACATCAAAATTACTTTCTATGTATTTTGATGTATTGAGATAAAATGGTTACGTTTGGAGAGTTTCAAATACTTACCACAAAAGTTTGTTATCATAAAAACATGAATGCGGAGATACAGCAAAATTGACGCTTAGATATTTTTTCTCTTAGTGAGTTGCATCAATGTCATCCTGAGAAAATTATGTGCGAACATGAGATACAGCAAAATTGACGCACAAAACTAAAGGCTTATAACAAGTTACATCGTTTTTGATTGCCAGAATATGTTCAAAAATAGTAGATATGCTAAAAAAATTGCCGCTATTCATTCATTTGTTTTAAACTTACAACAATTTATCGCCCAAAAACAAACTTATTTTAGACATACCACAATATGGTCGGTACAATTTCAAACAAATTAAATACGTAAAATGACTAAAAAGAGTTGAAAATTGCATAATATTACTTTCCTAAAAAAATCTCTTCCTCCCGCACCCCCTTGATACGCTTCGATTTACGATAGATCTGCACGGACTATCAGTCTAGCGAGTTACTCCCTACCTAGAAAGCAGACGTACGTGTGATTTTTCGACAAGTTTGGCAGAGTCAATTCATTAGTTTTGGATTTACCAGACATTCATAAAACAAGACATAATATATTATATATTCATAAGACATTCATAAGGTTTGAAAGAACAAGATTTAGAAACAGAAAATGAGGTAACAGAATTTAACTTAGGCCCGGAAATATTAAAAGAAGAATTCAACTTAGCAATAAATAACATCAAGAATGGGAAGGCGGCAGGAATTGACGGAATATATATAGAACTAATAAAAAATGCAGAATGCGATTCCCTGAAAAATGTCACATACAATATTATCAACAGTATCTATAAAACAGGAGTGATCCCGAAAGATTTCCAAGTAAGTAAAACTATTCCCTTGCCCAAGAAACTTAAAACTCTAAAATGCGAGGAACATAGGGCGTTAAGTTTAATCTCACAAGCATCCAAGATATTACTAAAAATTATTCAGAATAGACTCAGAACGAAGATGGGAGAACAAATAGGACCAGACCAGTATGGATTTAGGAAGAATAAAGGCACTCGGGAGGCTATACTAGCGTTAAGGATGATTATTGACCGACGTATGGACTTAGGGTTAGAAACACATGTTGCGTTCATCGATTTAGAGAAAGCCTTCGATAAAGTTAACTGGAAGTTGATGATGAAAACTCTTAAAGAGATAGGAGTAGACTATCGAGATAGGAGGATAATATACGAACTATACAGAGACCAGGAAACAATTATTGAAATTGGGGAAGTGCAGGAAAAGATAAAAATTCAACAGGGAGTAAGGCAAGGGTGTCCACTTTCACCCCTATTATTTAATATATTTATAGAAAATTCAATTAAGAAAATAAGAGAAAGAGCTTTAAGAGGTGTCAAAATAAATGGTGAAAAAGTTTATTTCGTACGATTTGCGGATGACATCGCAGCATTGGCGGAAAACAGTGATGAAATAGAAAAATTATTAAACAATATGGACTCAATATTTAAAAAATCAGAACTAAAAATTAATATTGGTAAAACCAAAATTTTAACCGCTTCAAAATCAAATTCAGTAAATAGACCAATTAAACTAAATAACATTACAATAGATCAAGTTGAAAATTTCAAATATCTCGGAAGCATTATTACCAGTAACGCAAGATGTAGCCAAGACATCATTGCAAGGAGTGCAATAGCCAAACAAGCTTTCAACAATAAGAAATATATTTTCAGATCAAAAATAGCAACTAACATTAAAAAGCATTTCATAAAATCGTACATCTGGAGCATAGCCTTATAAGTCAGTGAAACGTGGACACTGATACAAAGAGATAGAGAAAGATTGGAGGCTTTTGAAATGTGGTGTTGGAGAAGAATGGAGGGGATAAGCTGGACGGAAAAAATTACAAATGACCGAGTGCTGAATAGAATAAATGAAAATAGGAATTTATTAGGAACAATAGAAAATAGAAGAGGAACAATGATAGGACACCTGCTACGACACGACTTTTTCCTTAGAAACATCATAGAAGGGAAGTTAGAGGGAAAGAGAGGCAGAGGAAGACCAAGAAGAAATTACTTTGAGCAGATAATAGAGAGGGTTAAGGTTGGGTCGTACCAGAAAGTCAAGCAGTTGTCAGAGGACCGGAGCGGTTGGCGATTGCTCCACCGACAAGAGCATGGCTCTTAAATGGAGAGAGAGAGAAAGACCTAACACCTACATTCCGCGAGCCGAAAGCTTATCTGAATGAGACAAAACGCATAGTTGAGGACATCTGTTCATCGCAGAAAAAATTACAGAATAACGGTGATGTTCCTATTGTTTTATTAATAAAGAAATTGTGATTTTGTTATATTTATAATTATAAGACCTTTTTATGCGAAACTTATCTGTGGTTTTATTTGTACCTACTTACTTACAACAATTTTTCCCAATTTACTCTTAATTATTTCTAGTTGCTTTAAAATAAATGAACTATAATGATTGCTCTGTGATACTTATACCAAATTTTTTATACTTTATTTTTAATTGTTTCTAGTTACCTTAAAATAAATATACTATAATTATTGCTCTGTAATACATATACCAAAAATTTAAAACTATTTTCTTGCTAGATTACATATACAGCGAAATTGCCGCAAATAATTTATAAGAATTTTCCACATCCCATATATAATGACTTCGAGATACGACATAATTGCGTTCCGAGACTAAAAAATGTTTTGCTGTATCTCGTGAAAAACCGATGTTATACTAACTTTAGAATAAATTTATTGTGTCTGCCTGAATTATCATTATTTTCTTACAAGTTTTTATTTAGGACTTATCTCTTTATCTCTTTTAGTTAAAAAGTTATATTTTTTCAAAGTGTTATTTTTGCTCTGGTGTAAACCTCTATTTTTTAGATACGACAAAATTGCTTTCTGCCGTCGATATAATGCAAAATGAAAACAAAATAGAAGAATTTAAAATCAACACTAAAATATTCATCAACTATTTAAAGAAGAAAAAAAAGGTAATACCAGAAAAATGTGTGTGTGTGTGTGTGTGTGTGTGTGCGAAGGTGCACATGAAAATTTGAGCGTGAAGAATTCCTTGCAAACAAGGAGCGTAACTAGAAGTAGTCGCCCAATATTTAACTTAAAACATTCAAAACTCTCTCAGAAGTACACGCACGCATGGATGTTTGCATTCAGTCTTTATCAAATAGACCAAGATAATATGTTTTAATTATGGTTTTTATATTTTTCTTGTTTATTTGATTTTTTATTTCTCTATGCAAAGTATTTATGAGATAAGGTATAGAAAAGTTTTATCAGCCTTCCATAAAAATTATTCGTTTTTGGTAATACATATTATTTTAATATTTATCGTGCTTCTTACTTGATAGTTTTCAGAATTGGTAGTAGGCTTATGACGGTAATTAAAATCTCGTTAAAAAAAGGGTTTTATTGTGTCAGCGGACCGCTTTGTTCCTGCTTGTTCCAGTAAGTGTCGCTCGCGGTCGTCGCGGTGGCAAAAGGGATAAAGAGTAAATATGTACGTTAGTTACGCTAGTTGCTATTTTTAAACAATAGAGAAAGTTTTAAAAGCCTTTTATGACGCAGCTGTAAGCGTAATTCCCGTAAGTAGATCAGCCATAGCTCAATAAAAAAACATAGATAAGCACGTGGAGATTTGTGTCTACTGCAAGTAACTAAGAATCTAAAACAAGGTTGGTGCGGCGGCTGACGCGGCTGCTGGCATTAAGTAAGGTAGGCAACCATAGTGTATGTATGTATGTATCAAGGATCGGACATTCGGATCGATATTTACCTAATCTTTGGCGGCGGCGATGTTGTTCAGTTGTATGGAGGCGGACTCAATATTAATTTATTAACAAAGTTCCCGGGATTTGGGAATAAATAAATTAAGCCAACATAAATCCGTAATTAAGTATTGACATTCAATATTTGAAGTTATTTTTTAAATTAAGATTTACCAATAATGTTATTTATTTTACAGGTAACTCATCTAACTTAACCTAACGAAGTCTGAGGAGCAAATTGACGTAACGTATTATCCTAAATATTAAATAATTAAAATAAACGTTCTGTAGAATCCCAGAATCCCGAAAATTATATTATTAAAATAATGTTTTTAAGAAGCCGACGCCATATTCACTCAACTTTTTCCGGGATTTTGCCAACTTTAGGTAAATATCGATCCGAATTTCCGATCCCTGGTATGTATGGATGTAAACTCTTTATTGCACTAAAAATATAAATATTACAACATTGTTATTAAAGTAATGTAAAAAGTTTAGTGATGTCGACCCAGAATATAACTTTGAGCCATTCGATGTCTAGACCCCTGTGGCCCTAGGCAAGATGTATAACGGTACTGTAATCGATTATCGATTATTGAGATCTGACGAAATAACGCTCGACGCGACCGTTATAGCTTACGCTAATTCTAATTCCGGATCGCTACCACCGTCTTATCCATTAACCTACCGCCAAACAGCAGTGTTCGCATTGTTGTGTTCCGGTTTGGGGATAAGACAGCCGGTGAAATGACTAGCATAGAGGCATTCCATCTTAGTCCTCAGGGTTGGCAACGCATTTGCAGTCTTAGGATTGCTCTGCAGTCTTGTGAATGCGAATGTCTATGGGTCACAGTTTCCACTTACCATCAGGTGGCCTGTGTGCTCGTTAGTCATCTCTATGCCATAAAAAAAAAAAAAAAAAAAAAAAACTATTTTCGATGACGATAACTTCTTGAGTACATCTTGTCTAGACATTTATTCAGCATAATTAGCCACATGAGTGCCATTTTACACGTCGGTCAAAGTCAAAGTCAAAGTCAAATTTTTTATTCAATATAGATTCATAAAGAACACTTTTTGAATGTCAAATATCAATTACAAATTACAATTTACAATTAGGCACATGTTAACTTACAAACATAAATGCTGTTTCCACTAAGTCAAAAAAAATAAAATAATATTAGAACTAAAAAAAATACAAAGATATGTCAGGATTATATAAAACAAATTCAAAATCAGAGTAGTATGTCAGTACACAGAGAAAAAAAAAATGTGTATATAAAAAAATCATTTAAAGGCGTCTTTGTCATTTATAAAATCGTTAATCGTGTAGTAGGCCTTGCGAACTAAATGGTTTTTTATAAATAACTTAAATTTATTTAATGACAATGCTTGTACATTTTTGGGAATTTTGTTATAAAAACGCACAAAATTGCCCATAAAAGATGTACTCACTTTTTGCAGACGATAATGAGGCACGGCCAGTTTATCCTTATTTCTAGTATTACGCGAGTGACAGTCACTATTTAGTTTAAATAAATATAGATTTCGTTTTACATACATAACAATTTCAAAAATATATTGAGAAGCAAATGTGAGAATGTTGATTTGCTTGAATTTTTCTCTTAATGAAATGCGAGATCCTAACTGATAAATAGCGCGAATCGCTCTTTTTTGTAATACAAAAATCGTCTGAATATCAGCGGCTTTACCCCAGAGCAAAATACCATAGGTCATAATGCTGTGAAAGTAAGAAAAGTAAACAAGCCTAGCTGTCTCAATATCGGTGAGTTGCCTTATCCTTTTTACTGCATATGCTGCCGAACTAAGCCTGTTACCTAACGAAGAAATATGTGGTCCCCATTGTAGTTTATGATCCAGTAATGTGGTAATGTGAGTCTACCAGCGCTTCGGACAAGACCGTCATTGCGGAGAAGAAGCGCCGCAAGTAACAGGAGCAAATCGCAGATGTACCAAAGCGCCCGATCGACGCAACCCGTGACCAAAATGCTGGCCTGCACTTGGCACAATTGCACATGGCAATGCAATGCTGCCAGCATTTTAGGAGCAATATCCACTAGTAGCAGTTTGTTAGATTAGTGTAATTTTAAGTAAGTTTGTAAGTTCTTTCGTTGGTTTCGTTTGTTTTGTTTGTTTATGTTTAGATACTAAGTAGAAGTGTTCATTTTTGTACTTGCCTATCCGATGCCACAATTTAAAAAATATTTTTTATTACTTAGGATTCATGCCAAAATAATTTAAATATCATTTGTAACATCATCATCATCGTCCTGGGTTCGAATCCCGGTAAGGGCAGATATTTGTGTGATGAGCGCGAATATTTGTTTCTGAGTCATGGATGTTTTCTAATGTATTTAAGTATATATTTCTCTATATAAGTATTTATATCGTTGTCTAGTACCCATAGTACAAGCCTAGAGCTTAGTTTGGGACTAGGTCAATTGGTGTGAGATTGCCCCGTTATCATCATCATCATCATCTCCTCCATACCGTGTCCGGTAACGGCGAATCCTGCAACTGGTCTAGTCCGGGTGATGTGCTCTAATGTGGCTGGCAAAACCGAATTTCGTTTTAAAAGTGCGGTTACAGGGTAGGCAGAAGAGTTGGCCAGCCGAGTCATATGTGTAGTTATAGGAGGGCTTAGGTTGAGTCTTCCGTATATGGCGCTTTGCATCAAATTTGAACAAAAGCGTCTTGAAGACCTTGATGCATTTGTAACATCATTGTAACCGACGTCTCCGCGCGCTGCTCGCGGAGCTCCTGTTCACCCTGTAACGACTTGCGGTGCTGCCGCGCGCCTAGCGCTTCCTCACTTAGCTTTTAGCTAAACCACAGAATAAGTAATAGTACAAGTAGCTAAACATATATTTAAAACGCTCACTCCCAAAATACCACATTTTCAAAATACCAGACTATTCTTTTTACCAGATTCCCAAATCACCAGCTTTGAAATAATAGGTAAGATGATCAACGGTACCGAAATTTAAATTTGATTTTTTGAGTAGTACATAGAGAATCCGGTATTTTAAGATTCTGGTATTTCGGGAATGAGCGATTTAAAAGGACGCTTGTTTGTTGCAAAGCTTATTTAATCTCAGGTATTAAGTAACTTATACGGCGTAGGTACCTACTTACCAACATTACTGTTACGAAAATATTTACTTTTTGTATTATGCTATCCCTGTAATAAACGACTTAAATGTATAAATGAATGATCGGACATTGTAGAAAATTAAAACGTCACTTACGATTAGCAGGTTGTTATTATCCTCAGTGATGGCACTTAATGCTTTTGCACAGTTGTCATTTGGGGGTTATTTCCACGCCCTAAAACAGTCTATATACAAAGTCACTGGAAATAGCGATAATCCTCCATTCACAAAGACCGTAATTGATTGTTTTGGGGTTTCCAAAGTAAATAAAGAAAAAAATACTTTAGTGACTAGAGATTAATGAGAAGCTTTAGCCCCGATGTGCAGAGACTAAAGTAACATTTTAAGAGCATGAGAAGTGAAAACATAAACGTTTCTCTTTTCATTCTAAATGCCAGATTTGGTTTTTTTTTAAACTTAACTTTGTAATTTCTCATTTATTATGATGATGAAACAGATATATGATTTAAAAGTGCAAAGTAGAGAGTTGAAAAGTACGTTTGAAAATCTGGCCCCAGCTGTGTAACAGCGAAATGCCTTGGCCGAGCTTCTTTGTCGACGTAACCAGCGACAAAATTAAAAATACACGGACTATAAATAAAATGATATAAATAGTCTGACTGCAGTCACCGGTTAATAATTCGTTGACGAATTGAATGGCGACTGCAATGCATCGGAACCTTATCCGCGGCTTATCAGTTCGAGCTTCGTTCTAATCTTTTCGTAATCCTTAGCAGCTCACAAGTTTTCACTGTTAAATGCAAAAAAATGGGAATTATTGACTGTTGCTATTACAGTAAGTATGTAGGATGATGGTTGTGTGATCAAGGTGTTAACGCATTAGGATTAGGCCACCACGAACCAAGAAGCACTCTTTCCCTTGCTCAGGGGTGTTATACTCTCAAAAATAAAAAATAAACAAACAACGGACGGACGAGTGAAAAACACATTTTAGTGCGTGCATTTTCAATTAAGTAGCCTTATACTTATTTTTTGCCTTATGCCCTATTTATGGAGTATCGTATAGGGAGGTCAAGGAGCTGGCAGAAAGGAGAGAAGATTGGAAATTACTCCACCGACAAGAGCGAGGCTCTTAAATTAAGAGAGAGAGCCTTATACGTTCGATCCATCGGCAGAAACCATGCTGCTAAATTGAAAATGCACGCGCTAAAATATGTTATGTTCGCACTGACGGGACTACTTAAACTCGCCGGTTGGACATTGACTCGGTCGTCCGTCCGACCGTCGTTGTTGAGAGAATCACTAACCTAGAGTATTCGCTAATCACGTAATCACTGTTTGATTACTAATTCGTTAGGCCGGTTTATTTATCTTTGCAATTGGTGATTGGTTGACCCTGTACATGCGCCTGCGCTGCCCGTCAGTTATTACGGCGGATTTACTAAAGAATATAAGAAAAATAGAAAGTAAAATTATTATAGGGTTCTCCATACAGGAAATGATTTATTTCAACGTATTTTTGTTTTAGTTGTATCGAAAAAACAAGAAATACTAAAAAATGCTCAAGTGTCAGGAGGGCTCGTGCTGATTCGATTCGAAATCGGAATATTCAAATACCTACCCACTGTGCGGCGGTGCGGCACCCTCGGTGCGCGAGACCGCCTCGCACGTGCGGTTTCATTACAAGACTGCCCAAAAAAAGAGTGTAATGTTTTCAGGGTTCATGAATGTAGGTAAGTACGATTCTGTATTCCAGCATAACTTCTAAACGCCTGAGACGATTTAGATGTGTGTGGTATCGTTAGAATCCTTTCACCATCCCCGATGCTATAGAACAAATTCACATTCAAATTCAATAATTTATTGCATATCACATTACAATTCACGGTGGAACAAACAGAAATAGGCATAGATGTGACACCCTGCGAGGGCGCAGCAACACGAGTGGGCTAGGTAAACTATCCTAATATTATAAAGCTCAAGAGTTTGTTAGTTTGTTTGTTTGCTTGAACGCGCTAATCTCAGGAACTACGGTTCCGATTGAAAAAAATATTTCAGTGTTAGATAGCCCATTTATCGAGAAAGGCTTAGGCTATATATTATACTCGCATAAACCGAAGCGAAACGAGGGCGGGTCGCTAGTATTTATATAATAACATGACTAGGTTACAGTAATTAAAACATTATTTTCTCTTTGCCGCATTCTGCTTTCTTATTTTAGTCAATCACCCAAAGGTTAGCTGGAAGAGATCCCTTAAAGGGATAAGTTCGCCTTTGTACGTTCTAACTCTGTATTGTATTAGATTTTCTGTTTTTTTTTTGTGTACAATAAAGTGTTTACATACATACATACATACATATTACATAGTATATGTAACTAGTTCTTATAACGTAACTAACCCAGTGGTTTTCAGGAGAGTAGACTAGGATTCAGAAACTTTCATTAAAAGTTAAAAATACCTAAACTGTTAACATTTAAATGATATAGTTATTTCATTGACAATATAAAAATCGCTCTCAGGTTGTTAAAGCTCGCTTTTCATTTAGTTATCGCGCGCGCGGCACCGAGGCAGCGCTGACTGCGGCACTTCACCTAAACCACAGAATAAGTAATACTTAAACGTGAAATGCTCATGCCTCAGGGTTAAACAGCAAATAAATAGCTACGCTAAAACTACAGTAAAAATCTGTCATAATGATCAAATAACATGAAAACAACTCGGTATGGTCTGCTTTCGTACGGTTTACTATTTAATTTACCATTTATATATTTGTATGTGTTGTATGGTGGCACCCTCGGTGCGCGAATTACCCTTCCTTTGCACTTTCTTAATACTTACTTATATTTTGCTATATTATTATCATATAAAGAAACAATATATTTCGACCTTTCCTTGTTTTGCCCTTGCGAGGCAGCAACTGATAGCGGCGGTCAAGGGTTACAGCGATTACTCTAATGTACTATTTTATCTATTTACCCACTAAGTAAACACTGGCACGGAAGCGTCGAGCCAAGAGCGGGGAAAATACAGGTGATGAGTTCCACGGCGAGTAACAAAGAACCACCCCACCACCAGCCGCGCTACCAGCCCAATGGAACGCTGGCCCACCATAGAACCGTGTCACAGTGCCACTTAAAAACTGTTTGTTTGACATTTCTTATGATTTGAATCATAATGTCACTGTGACACAGTTCTATGGTGGGTCAGGGTTCCATTGGGCTGGAAGTACCTTTTTACCCGACTGCCGAAGGAGGGTAAGGTGTTCATCAGTCAATATATGTTTGCATGTATGTTAATTCCTTTGTGGCGCTCTAGAACATAAACATGTGAACCGTCTTTGATGGTTCTTATGTCAATCGATGTGTCCTATTTATGTTTAAGTATATTGTAATTTGGAAAACAAACAGTGAAACGGACATAGTAAACTTCCTTTCCAGACCTTAAACAAAACATGCGTCCTAGTCCTCAACAGTTTACACTAAGACATGATTGAACAAGATTGATTTAATCCAAATTTTAGCAAAAAAAATTGAACCTATAAAACTACATGTAACTAGGTACTTATCACAATACACGCACCACATCAGCACATCCAGCATAGCACCGATAAAATAAACAGATAGCACGGTCACGAGCGTTAATTTGGGACCCATTTAACGTGTGCACGCACTTTTTCTTTTTCTTTTTATACTTTACTTTTTTACTTTTATATTTTTAAATTTTTAAATTTTTAACAAAATTCATAACCACCTATGGAGGAGCGGGATCTCCTGACACAGGTTTCTTGTAAACTTAATAGGAGATCTCACAATGTTTCTGTCATGTTGTTGTGATTTTTATGAATAAACAATTTTTTCATTTTTTTTTTTTTTTCATTTCAAGAAAAATATGCTTGAAGTCGTCAATGTCATTAGAGATGTCAAGTCATTTGTAACTTTTAGGAAACTCAATCTTATGTTGTAGAATGTCAGATTGACTTCGGACCTAAGGTGGGTACCAAATTAAATCTCGTGACAAAAAGGTATTAACAACAAAATAGGTGAAGATCACGCACAACCAATACAACACGTACAAATGAATTGTCAAATGGCTAGAATTTTACATTTGATCAGAAAATTCTTAATATATCGGGTCCTACTGTTCCTATACGTGTTGACGACCGAGGCGAGAGCTTCATTATAAGCGACGCACATGCGGCGCAGCTTAACGCATTCACTGCCACCGACGCATAAATGCGTTCACTGTCATACAAGTTTGTTCCTAGGCCACGCCCCCTGGCAGTGAATGCATTAATCTTGTAATGGCCTCTAAAGAAATGACAATCGATGAATAATGTAGAAAAGAAAAATAAAAGAGTCGACAAACTATGACAAGCGGGGTGTCGTTGAATAGATCTTTAAAAATCATCTTTAGATTTCTTTCAACATTTTTCATTTTGAATGATCATTTAGGATTTATAACGATTCAAAGTTGGTTGGCAACAGCCAACAACTTTGGTAGCATGTAGCGGTCCACAGAAGGTTTCACGATAAAAAATTACAAATTAGAAGTTATATTTCGTAGCAAAAACACAAAGTCACTAAAACTCACAATTTCTTTTAAATTATGTGATATTGATGTTTAATTTTAAATCTCTAGTTAAACAGAATAATGGTTTCGCCTTATTAGATTTACAAATGAAACGCACTGAACAATACCCTGTCAAAACTACTCAAAATAAACATTGTCTTTTCTCTGAGTGCACCCACTTAATTACCGCAAGAATATGGCAAAAACAATAGTTAAAAAAGAAAACAATATAACTAACCTTCCTCAACTAAGGACCTAATTGTCACTTACAAGTATCACCTGAAAGTACAAATCAAGTTATCACTGTCCGATATGACGCTGTGTTAGTATGTACAGTCGAAGTCATAAATATGTTTACAGTTTAGTACCTTGTCACTTAAATAGCTGTGACAATTTCATATGACAGTTTTAACATGACGTTAAACAGACAAGGTACTAAAGTGTAAACATATTTTTGACTTCGACTGTACCTGCGAGCTGTATTTAAGCCTAAGCCGTTTTAGAGAAAATCGTTCTTGATTGGACAGGCGGAAAACTAAGTCATCTTACAAGGGTTTCGTTTTTTTAGGGTTCCGTAGTCAAACTAATAGTTTCGCCATGTCCGTCCGTCCGTCCGTTTTAATGTACTATCAGCCCAATGGAACTCTGACCCACCATAGAACGGTGTCACAGTGACATTATAAAACAATTTGTTTGACACTTCTTATGACTTGAATCATAACGTCTCTGTGACACAGTTCTATGGTGGGTCAAGGTTCCAATGGTCTGATAGTACCGTGTCGGGCGGGACTTGACTGTTTTCTCAAACGTGCGTTTTCAGCGCGATTAATTGACTATTAACCCCTCGCCCTCTTGTGATCCCTAGATACCTTCCGGTTTCCCAGGCGGGAAGTTGATATCGTCGTGTATTTCTTAACGCATTTCCTCATCCTATTTCCTCCTCACGAGCATATAAAACGGGGCAAAGTTCCTCCGCCACCACAGTTCTTCTCGGCTCGTCGATCAGGTATGTTGGGGTTGGTCGAGTATACCTGGCAAATAAAGGTGGACGCTGACGGTCAGCCCGAATTTTTAAATTGCATTACGAAGTTAATTTCGTTTTTTCTAATACTAAAATCGCTGTAAGTACCTATCCCTATAATATTTGAGGAGTTCCCTCAATTCCTCACGGATCCTTCATGGTGCAGACGGGGCCACCTCGGAAGTATATCTCTCCTCTATCAAACCAAAAATTTGTTTTTAAATCGGACCACTCTGTAAAAAGTTATGCTTGATCAGATCATACATAAAAAAAAGTAAAAAAATATTTAGGCGTTGAACCTTCTCATTTTTTTTAAGTCGGTTGAAAAGCATAATTAAATACCTTTGGCGAGGCTCAAAAAATATGTTGACTTTTTTGTGCTTTGGCTGTTGACGTTACTTATTGTTACAGAATCAAAATCCAGAACAATGTGGAAGATCATCGCTCTAGTGGTGCTGGTGCTGGCTGCGACGAGCCTGGCGCCGGCGCAGGCCTGCGAGGCGCTGCTGGGCGGGGTGAGCCTCCCCGCATGAGCACGACAGACTGCACCAGGTCCTAACGACGACTACATAGCATTGTTTTTGTTGCAGTGTTCGAACCACGAGGACTGCTGCAGCATGTGGTGCGCCAAGTCGTGGCTGGGCCAGTACTGCAGCGTTAGAACTAAGTAATCGCCTTATTCCTAAGCAAATCAACACCTGCTCAATACTCACATCTCACCATCATCTTGTTTTATCATATTTTAATGAATGTATTATTATGCAGAATTTTAATTTCATCTAAATGCATTGATCCTAATTTACGTAATTACCCAACTAACAATTTAACGTCGTTCAAAAGTTTAGCAAACGTTATCTTAATACCTTTGATTGTAATAGCTAAGTCATACTAATGTTTTAATAACGTTTACTAAACGCGAAAATGGCCCCAGTTATACGACCTACTTTGTCGTATAATGGTCATACAGAAGTCACAAGCCGTCTTCGTTAACGTCATTCAAAAGTCACATAAACGTTATGGAATTACCACTTTTGTTGTATTGTGGTCGTACAGGTGTTTTTGAATGACTAAAACGTTTTATTTGAGTCAAGGAACACAACACCTGTAAGACTTCTTATTAATTTTTCTTGTCAGTGTCACTTTGTGATTGTGTTTCGAGTTTGAGTGCAAAATAAATAGTTACAAGGAAATAAAAGGGGAATGTTATTTAACTTTCATATTTTACTAACTTTATCTGTCTCTTATGCCGTTTAGTTCGACTGGGAATTGAAGTTTTATGATAATATACCTATGTAAATACTATTCAGATTTTCATGCCCCCTCGTAATTTTGTGTTTAAATCATTATATTTTTATCAATAAAAATATGTTTGTATCTAAAAATGTAGGAAATTGTTGCTTTTGTCGTACACTTATCTCTCTACGACGTTGTAAAAACATAAAGTCATATTAAGGTTATTTTAAAACCATGCAATACGCCATGACAGCTAGCTATTAGGGTAGGTAGGGTTTTTTGATAACAGGAAATCCCTATTAACTTTCCTTTTGAAAGTTCCATTAAGTTTTAGTTTTCTCCACGTATTTTTTGCTTCCATTTTTCGTAGTTTCTATACAGCGTTCCGTAAAATAATGGCGGCCTAGACGTTTTAAAGTCAAAACCTGACTAAAATGCGACTACAGGTTAGATTAAAGTGAGGAAATGACATTAAACGGCCATCATGCAAATAAACGTTATATTTAAGTGTTAAATAAACAACTAAGTCATTTAAGAGTCGCTTATTGACCGCAGTAAAACAAGATAGTGGTTGTTTTATAAACGTTACTGTAAAAACGTCTATACAATGCTACGTTATATAAAATGTCATATAAAGGTTTTTCAAACACCTAATTTGGTCAGTTCAAATCGTTTAATGAACTATAACGTTAGTAAGACAATTGCGTTGTCGTACAAACGTTTAAGCTAAGACTGTAATAAAACGTCGTATAGTTTAGTCTTACCGACGTTGCTAAGACCAGTGTATTATGACATATTCGTCGCACGACTAATAGGTTAAATTAAAGACGTCTATAGGACCTAGTAGTCATCTCATTACCATTATAAGACTGCTATCCAACTTTATGTCGTACAAGTCAAGACTTATGCGACGTTTTTGTTTGTTGGGTAGCGTGTAAGATATCCAGAAAACATCATGGTGACAACAGAATGTACAGTTCGATGAAACGATACAATCGAAGTGAAATTCGATGAAATGATGTTGATAGGCACCGCCTGATATACCTACTACTTCGATAATACATGTGACCTTATTGTTTATTTGGTTCGATTACTCGTATTTCGGGGGAGCTGAAGAAACCTGGGAATGTGACAAGTTCATCCTATATTTCCATGACATAGATAAGATAACAAAATAGGTAGGTATTCAATTTAATACCTAGTTAAAAAATAAATGTTTTAAGAAACAAAAAATCGCCATCAAAGCGCAAAAAATAACTTCTATTAAAATTATAGGTAATAGGTTAGTCCAACAGAAGTCGGCTTTAGGTTGAAAATATTGTGAGTCGCCGACTTCAGTTGGACTTATCATTTTAAAATATATTTTTTGCGTTTTTGAAGGCGGATTTTTGTTTTTTAAAACACTCATTTTATTTTACGCTTTAGTGATCATAATAAGCTTATTTAGTCCCACTTCTTAGTTGATATGAAACTATAAGACTTCTAGCTCACCGCTAGCAACGCCGCGGGAAAATCATAGTCATTTTTAAACAATTAAATGTTTGTCACTTAAAATACTGAAATTTCTATATGTTTGCCTACAATGTTTCAATGTTTGTAGGGTCATTCCACCGAAAAAACCGGGTAATGAAAGTATAAGAAAAAAAAGGATCAAAAAGTCCCACCCAATGGAATAACCCAGGAGTTCCCTCTATTCCTCTCTGATCCCCTCATCATTCTTAGGATATCTCCTGTCCAACAAAAAAAGAATGATCAAAATCAGTTCTTAAACGACGAAGTTATCCGCGAAGACACAAAAAAAATACACGGTCGAATTGAGAAACCTCCTTTTTTGAAGTCGGTTAAAAATGGGTAAAAAAGTACATGGTATGGATCTCCTCTATCCATCTCTATTTCTCTCTGTCTAGCTTTTTCTCCAGCGGTTAGGCTTCTCTGTCCCAGGTTTATATTTTATTTTATTTGATTTTATGTGAGTATTTTATTTGGGACATCAACAGTGATATTATATATTCTAAGGCCAGATTGAGACCAAACGAACGAACAAGAATTGTATGCACTATCTCTTACTTTTTGTTTGTAAAAATGAAGACAAAACATGTTCTAGAGCATTACCTCGTTTGGTCTAACCTAAACTCCTAACCCTAGAGCTGACTGTAAACCCATCTTTACTCAAAATGCGAAAGTGGGTTAGTTTGTTTCTTTTCATCACACTTGCTCGTAAATAGTGTCCTAACATGCTAGAAAAATCGACCGTAAATCCAAAACATTACTCCCTATCGTGCGTTTTTTATTGTACATTGTGTATTAAGGGTGGTAAAGAAAGAATTACAAACGTGAGTCTGTTAGAAGCTTTAATGACTCGAGCTTTGTATTTCCTTTACCACCCGTGTAACATAATACAATGTTTTTCATCACAATTGCGAGGAAATGAAATAGAATTATTCTAATTATTCTACCCTACACTCGGGATGAGCAACACATAAAATATATTGCTCCGTTAACTTTAATTTATCATTAATTAATAATTTCCGAAATTTTACATTAGTGAAACCTTATACACTCGGCGTCAAAAAAATCGCAACTATCCTAAAATTCGTTTCAAGCGATTATTACTCCTAAGATACAGTAAGTACATGTCAATAGTGAAGTGTCTTCGTTTTGTTTTTACTATTCAGAGCACAGTAAGTAGTGAAACAAACTTCATACAACTCTCGCAATCTACCCTCTTAGAAGTGAGTCATTATCTCATTATCATTACACCTTCGCGCGGCAGCGGCCGGTGTATCGTGTATCCCCCGTACCAAGTGAGCGTGTATAAAGCGGCCCGTATCGCTGACTGTTTGGGCGCTTGAGATTTTTGCCCGCTGTGTGCTGGGTTGATCGGTCTCGTGGTACCAAGGCGCAACAAACATTTTGGTGAGTACAAAATATCAACAATTGTTTATAATGTCATCAGTGAACTTGAAATGTGATTGTTGTCGCGGATAACCGCGAATCTATGGTAAATTCGTGTGAACATATCCTTATGAATTTTACTTGGTAACACTGTCTGAGCATAGATAGTAAAGAAAGAATGACTTTGTCCATAGACTACTTTTGTACTTTGTGAGTTAGAAGCGGGAAAGTAGTGAGAGAATAAAATAGTGAACTGTTAGTAAAGTGCTAATTTCCTGAGCCTGAGAGATTAGATGAGCTAAGTATATGTATAGACTAAGACTTTATAAGCAATATGCAATATGTATCAAAGTACTTATATGATGTAACTGAGATCTCATTTACCGGTCAATACAAATTAGTAATATAATAACACCCTATTCCTTGTCGGCCTAGCCTGGCCTATACTTACTTAGTCTTTATGTTTACCTCTAAACCAACAGGAGTCGGAGCGTAAGGGATTGAGTGAAAGATCTCCATGTAATACAATAGCGAAGCAGATAGAACATTAACTTGGAACTCAGGTATGATTTGGAATGTACGGATTCTCTGCACCTACATTGCGAGCCCCTATCCTTTCCTAGTTATACATTGAGTTACACCTAATACTTATATCCTGAATCTTTAAAAAACAACACTAGGTATACCATTATATAGATATAATACTCATCATGGGGTTCGCAACAAATGTTGCGCAGAAAAATTTACTGAAAGTGATTCAATTAAATGCTCAACCACTAAATGTGCACGGAACTACAAATTCACTTGTGTTGGATTAACGATGCAAACTTTAAAAAAATGTCTCCGGCAGCTAAAAATAGGTGGGTTTGTCCAGCTTGCAAATGTGCAAAACCGAAGTTGGGTGACAACTTGAACACTCCATGTCGGAAGTCTGACGATAATAATATCACTCTACGAAGTAAAAACTAAACGACTTGCTCTGGTAAAGATGCAGACGCATCATCGTCATATCTTCACGCCTTAATTGCCGGAGAGGGGTAGGTAGAGCTACGGAATTACCGACAACTCTAAAAATTTGTTGATAATTCTAAATAAAATCACATTTTGCACAAACTAGCTACGATAATTCCCAGCGTATTGGTAAAATTGATATGGGACCATCCTTATAGTAGGTAGGTACCTATTCGAATTCCTTTTCTTCAATAAACGCATTATCCAAATATGTTCACTTTAACAAAAAATCGCATAGGATATTCTCCTTCTTTTTTTTTAATCGGTTAAAATGGTTCACTTTACAATCAGCATGTTTTTATTTCCCAATTCAGTAGGTATTTAGTGAAAGATATTGACATAAAATAAAATAATATTTAATAACACGTGGCCTCTGGCCTCTGGCATTGATCAGGATTGTCGAGTGGGACCCGGTGTTACACATCGTGTGCTACCCCGCGCCAGGACGCCGATATTCTCTTATTTTACACGATTTGGCTACTCTTGGACTTCGATGATCCTGGGTAGTGATTCTCTAAACAACGACGGTCGAACGGACGGACGAGTGATGTCCAAGCGGCGAGTTTAAGTAGTCCCGTCAGTGCGAACAAAACACATTGTAGCGCGTGCATTTTTAATTTAGCAGCATGGTTCCTGCCGATCGATCGAACGTATAAGGCGAACGTATATACTGTTATTGCACAATGTTTAATAGAAAGTGTTTGTGTGTGTTACAGTAAAATGGCTAATGATTATTATAATAAAAAAAAGAAAATAAATGGACTTTGCACAGATCTTTTGTTTTGTTCACTCAACTACTTAATGCTCAAGGCTAATATAATAAGAAAAAAAATAAAGAATATATTATTCATTTATTTATCATAGATACATACATACATACATTAAATCACGCCTGTTTCTCAGAGGGGTAGGCAGAGACCACTTCTTTCCACTTGCTACGAGCTTGACAAATTTCTTTCGCTTCTTCCACATTCATACATCGAGTCATGCACGCACGTCGGTTTCGGGTACTTAAGATTCGGCGCTTTTCCAGTATTTCACCGATTTGACTCGAAAAAGTACGCCTAGGGAGGCCCCTTCCGACCCGTCCACTCACTTTCGATCTGTATAATTATCTCTTTCGTCAATCTTCTTTCATCCATCCTTTCCAAATGACCGAACCATCGAAGCATGCCCTTTTCAATCTTAGTCAATACATCTTCTTTTATTCCACACTAGCGACCCGCCCTCGCTTCGCTTCGGTTTATATGAGTTTTCTGTAACACCAGTACATAAAATAAAAAAATATTATATACATAAACCTTCCTCTTGAATCACTCTATCTATTAAAAAAAACCGCATCAAAATCCGTTGCGTAGTTTTAAAGATCTAAGCATACATAGGGACAGACAGCGGAAAGCGACTTTGTTTTATACTATGTAGTGATTTCTCTCTGACTTTTTCATTCCTTACTCAATCAATCAATTTCACACCACACATACCTACTACGCAAAGAGCGCATTTCAACTGCATTTACACGACTTTTATGCTTGACCTGCCGCACCCAACATTCACTACCTTACATCAGGGTTTATCATTAGAGGAACATGCTGAAAAAATGAAAAAAAAATAAACAGAACAGAACCATTGGTATGTATGGTATGTAAGTGGTATGTAAGGTACCTATGTTAATGTTATTGAAATCTCTAGTTCCGGATAGCGTCGCTGGGCGCGCTGCACTCGCAACGCTTGACTGACAACTCTATACCAATGTTGCCAGATTAAGAAGTTTTCCCTAAAACTTAGAGGTTTTTCCAGGGTTTTTCGAGGTTTCGATGTCACTAAATCTGTCCAGGGGATTTTCTGAAGGATTCTCACAATTCTTACCAACCGTGAATTTCTTTTAAAATCGGTCAATAACACTACTACTACACTGACATTTTGGACAAATTTTAAGGAAACTAACGATTTTGTAGTTAAGTTCAATGTACCAAATTATGTACCAATAAGTACCTAATAAGTTCTAATAAAAACTTGATATCAATTTAGTATTTTAGTAACTGTAAATATTATGTAGCTTGTATGTAATACTCCTTATATTTTAGTTAAATATGATATACAAAAATAGTCAGAGGTTTTTAATCAATCGTACTCTAGAAAGTAAGGGTTTTTTAAGTACATTTAGGGGGGAAGGTGCACGAAAATCCGGCAACACTGCTCATACTTTATCATTCAATGTACTCTATGCTCTTGTATTCTGTGAGTGACCATTCTTTAATAGACATATCCTATAATCTGTGGTGACCATTGTGGCATTCTGGCATTGTAGTTTGTAGTCTGTGCTCTGTGCGTAATAATAATAACATAACCTATACCTATGGATGGAAAGGAAGAGCGCTGGTCCAATGGCTGGCAAAGACTACTATTGTACACTGGATGGCCCCTTTGTATTCTCAAGATTTTTACACTTACAATTTGTGTTTCAACCTTTCATCATAGTAATGATAATGGCGGACAGGCAATGGCGTCGCTGCGAGTTTTTTTTTGTTAAAAATAAATACGGTTGAATCTGACCTAGTTTGCTAATAGTAACGGTAATTCCATTGTTGTACCTAGTGTGCCTAGGATAGGGCATCCTCCTCCTCCATCATGCGTTCGTGTTATTTTTACAACCGGTGCGGCGACGTTTATTTACCCATTCTTTGATTATTAAGTACCCATTGTATTAAAGCCTGAGAACGCGAGTAAGCAGTTCGCTTGCTAGTTTCTTACGGGTATATATTCACTGGTGAGTAACCTATTTATCTTGATGCATCTTTTATTAGGTATTACATAGGTTGGTTTAGGTTAGTATTTTGCCTAAACTACGCAGAGGCCCGCGATAGGAGGCCCGCGTAGCGGATCTCCGTCGACTTCGACTATGACGACTATTCTAGAGAAAAGTTTTCGTGTTCGTTGACGTGTTCTATACCGTAAAGAACGAACAAATAGACTATATTATGTCACAGCAATTTAAAATAGGTGTCATAGTGGGCCCCTGTGATATTTCATTTTTTATAAAAAAAGTCACAGAAACGTCTAAAAGTATTGGAAACCCCTAATTATTATTTATACTGCAATTCCCACATGTTGTAATTTTTTTGTGGTTCCCTTGTAAATGATTATCCCCATGTATACTCATTATGTCGGATGCAGTAGGCAGTGACCCAGTGGGGCATCGCCTCGCACAGGAGGATCTCCTCGTCAAACCTAACATTACATTAATCATTCATAAAGTTACTGTTGAATATGTCTGCAATGGAAATCAGCTTAGTTTCGTTTCAAAGCGTGAGTGTTTGACGACATGTTAACCTAGTTGATGGTGGCCTATAGAGGTAGCGGTCCCGGGTTGTAACCCCAAGTAGTGCAGTCATTTATGTGAAGAGCATGAGTATTCATTCCTGAGTTTTGGATGTTCTCTTTGTTATTAGTATGTATTTGTCTATATAATTAAATTAGGGTTATTGTTG
Organism: Acleris laterana; assembly: GCA_963966035.1. NCBI lineage: Eukaryota > Metazoa > Arthropoda > Insecta > Lepidoptera > Tortricidae > Acleris > Acleris laterana. The sequence goes on along the minus strand of OZ014453.1, from coordinate 16,543,224 downwards.
TCAAGTGCCCATAGTACAAGCGTAGAGCTAAGGTAAAGAGGTTTTGAGAATAACTATTTACCTATTCATAAACTAATCTCATCTCTAATGCTCATCTTGAGATGTTTCATAAATTACAGTGTTCTATGGTTTGACATTTACTTTGACGTATCTTGTGACATGCATCTCAGCCAACATGAGTTTATTAATAATTTAATACGGGCCTAAGTGTTGTGTGAGTTTAAAAAATAAACTTTTGGACTTTCAATAGTTATCTTTTATCATATAACTCCTTGCTGTGCTGTGCTGTGCTCATGTGACATATTGATTTTGTAAAATTGATCCAAGTAAAAAGTTTGTTGTCCTTCCTCGGGGTTCAAGCCTTGTCCGTAACAAATTTCAGCAAAATCAGTTTATGTGTTGGGCAGTTACTTTCTTATTTATATATTAGTATGGATAACAGAGTGCCTATATCTGTTTATCTGTTAATGCATCTAGTTATTAATATTTAATTACTTTTTCCTAATTGAAAGATTTCAACTATTTGAAATTTAAAATGTTGGTTTACTTAATCAGAGTTATAATAATAACAGTTAAAGTTAATTTTGTATTGTTCTAGCCTTGGGGGCAGGTGATGAGCTGGCTGGCATGAATGGATGCACCACGGCTAGCACTTATGTCCCTCAATGACCGCTGTGGATGGTTACCTACTTTCCTTGCTTCTGAGGTATGCCTTCACTTTGTTACTTACATGGGTGGATGAATTTAATAATTGTGCAGTCAAGGACTTTAATTGTTAAGCCACCCTGGAACCCTGTCGCATAACGTTGATCATTAATTTTAGCGTAATTTGTTTCATATGGTTTGACGTTGTCATTATGACAGGGTTCCATAGTGGCTTAACAATTAAAGGCCTTGACTGTAAATTAACCATAGGTCATTTTTTTAACATTTTATATTCACCAATACCATATGGGCAGTGATACAAAAATCTATGCACACTGATGTAATAAATATTAATATAACAAATATTTAAATATGACTTGAAAGACCATAATCATCATTATCTCCTTGCCCTTGTCCCGATGATGTGGGGTCGGCACAACTAGTCTCAGTTTTCCACACATCCTTGACTTGAGAGAGAGAAATGTTTATAGCATACTAGGTTAAATACTCAGCTTCACTGATGTTATGTAACTAAGTATAGGGTAAAGTCACCAGTAGTCGACCTTATATGAGTGTGAAGAGTGGGAAATATATCTTTCGTGCTCTTTCCGCACAAACAAAGTATAGGCAGAGGCCGACTACAGGTCTCTGGCTGACACTGGTGACTTTACCCTAGTCACGGTAAAAACAGTTTCATCACTTCCCATTTCTATTTGAACACTCTTAAGGTCCAAAAGTGATGTGAAGCCAATGTAACCTACCTCTTATTGTCATAGCAATTTGAAAATCTGCTTATGTATGTTATTCAGTGGACAAGACAATTTATTTTTGTATCTTATAGTAGGGCTGTTGAGTTAGGATTCATTTGTCTCAGATTAACAATGAGTTAGTTATCAGTGATACAAGTACAGTCAGCAAGAAAAATAATCATATAAAGTATTGTTTAAGAACAAACATAATTATAAGTGGTGCCCCGTGTGGTTGCCGGATTAGAATAGTGCCACTCAAGTCTTCCCGTGGATGTCGTAAAAGCCGACTAAGGTAATAACTGCTAGGCGATGGCTTGCAACCTGTCACTAATACACTGGTAAACATCTTCGCCTAAGTGTGCAAAATGTGGTTACAGAATTATCAAAAAGTTTTTATAGTTGTTGGAAATTCTGTAGCTCTGCCTACCCCACTCTGGGAATAAAGACTGTATATCATAGTTTCGGCTACGTACTCTCGGAATATCATACTATCGAATGTTCGAATGCTCGACTGTTACTGGATCGAATATTCGATGGGTCGAAAAACTTAGGAACAATAAATCGCCAAACCGAAATTGATGTTTCGATAGACATCGCACAGAAGATCTCAGCTTCGAATGTTCATTAGCTCGACTGTTACTGAATCGAATATTCGATGAGTCGAAAAACTTAGGAACGATAAATCGTCAAATCGAAATTGATGGTTCGATTGTTATCGCACAGAAGATCTCAGACCCGAATGTTCATTGGCTCGACTATTACTGGATCGAATATTCGATGGGTCGAAAAACTTAGGAACAATAAATCGTCAAATCGAAATCGAGTTTTCGATTGTCATCTCCAGAGCCCGGATTTTTCGCAGCAAAACATAAGACTGTCGCAATCATATCATACTAGTGTTAGAAACATTTTTTATCGATATCGAGTATAAATATATAAAAAAGTCATACCGATATATTTACATTACTTTGTAATCATTCGTGACAGGTAATTTAAAATCATATAAACAATTAAACATCATACCAAACACAATGAGTTTTATAAATTTGTCGGGTGAAGTTGAAAGTTTATTTATTATACATAGATAGCTTTATAGTGATAAACGAAACTGTCTACTCCCAGAGAATGTTGTTGTTTAAGGATCCTGCAGGTGATCGACTCAGTCTTTATGAGACCACTGAAAATTCGATACACCACTGATCATACAATTCTAGATTACGTTTTGTCGATTGTACATATTTCGGTCACAAGTACGAGTATTTCGATCTAATGAATATTCGTAACAATATAATTCGAGCCAATAAACTTTCGATACACCACTGATCGAAACCATACAATTCTAGATTACGTTTTGTCGATTGTACATATTTCGGTCACAAGTATTTCGATCTAATGAATATTCGTAACAATATAATTCGAGCCAATAAATTTTCGATACACCACTGATCGAAACCATACAATTCTAGATTACGTTTTGTCGATTGTACATATTTCGGCCACAAGTATTTCGATATAGCGAATATTCGATCCAATAACAGTCGAGCATTCGAACATTCGATAGTATGATATTCCGAGAGTACGTAGCCGAAACTATGATATACAGTCGGGAATAAAGGCGTGAGTTTATGTATGTATGTATGTATGTAATTTTAAGTGATTAAGCTAAATCTCATAACATCCTACTAGTTATGAGATTTTGCTTCCAGGGTGTAAACATGTTAATATAACAATACCAATTTCTCTTTTTCAGGACTGCACTACAACATCCAAAAGAAAGAAAAGCATAATCTCAGCTCAAGATCTGAAGTAAATCTTAATATTTAACCAGGTTGCGGTTACTTGAAAATCTGAAGAACAAGTGCCTGTAATATCGGTAGCAATTGGTTTTTTTATGGCAAAGATAGGATAGAAATTAGTTAATTTATTGCTTGGTGTATGTATTATATAAAGATTTTTAAAGTAGGTATAATAAAAAATAAAACAAGTAATATCATCTGTAAACTTATTTTAGTAAACTAATTAACTGAGTACTTACAATGGATCGTCCAAAAACTGTTAAGAGCCAAATTTAAATATCTGTTGTTTCAAGTGGGAATAATTTATTAGTGATACATTGCTACTGTACTGACAGAGCTTTTTGAAGCCAGATGAGATGAACGATAGCTGATGGAATGAGCAATGAAGTTTAACTAAAAACATGTACAAAATATGTAAATAATCATTACCATTTAATCCAATTAGCCTTGCTAACTTTTTAAATATGTATGGAAATCTCAAACCCATTTCGAGAAACAAGCTTTCGGTACCAGATTTAAAAAAGTTCTTAATTATTAGGATATTCGTTGAAATGTTTTGACCTTCAAATGACCTTTCTGTGAGTTATCCAACGAATAATGGATAATGATTCGTTTGCCTTATTTAAAAAAAAAACCTACTGACGTCTGTCTAGTGACTAGACTTTGTATCAAACACGAACTTGACGTTGACGTCGTTTCTTTTCGTAGTTTGTTTGTTTATTATTTTGTTATTTAAGCACAAAGAGGAGATATTTTGTTATATTTATTATTATTATTATTATTAAATAATTCTAGTTTCGGTTGGATACTTAACCTTATTTAGTATTTATTTTGTTGTTGATGTTTTGTTATAACTTTAAGACGTACCTAATTTTAAATTAACGGACTTGTGTTGTCGGTAGAATGAGCGACAATGATCCCCCCGGTAAGGGGGGGACCCGAGTCGGCCATTTTACCTAGCGGTAGTCGCAATATTGGGAATGACTGTTCACTCTGTGTGGATTCTCAGGATTTGGATAAAATCAAGTGTAATAACAAAAGAAAGCGTTTATTAGTGCCTGAGGGTTCGCAAGACCCGTCAACCACTAAAAAAAATAGGTCTCCAGGTGAATCTATCCCAAATTTGTTTGTTTACCGGGGTTATGGTGTTGACGATCCACCATTATCCTACGCACTTTCGGACAATGGCCCCTTCGTAGTTCATGTAAGTAAAAGAGAGTTACAGCCTACGACCGGTATCACATTACAAGTTTTGAGACTCGCGCAATCGCTGCATAAAAAATTAAAAATAAAATTCAAAATTCAAAATATTTATTCAGTAAATAGGCCACATGAGCACATTTACAAGTCGGTAATATAGGGTGAGTCTACCAAATAATGTCAATAACATAGTTTGAGGGCTCTATAAAATCGCTTGTACGTAATAAAATCGCCTGGAGCTTTTTATCAGCCGATAAGGCTAATAAATTTCACACCCAGGACTTTTTAAAGAAAAACTACTTGGTAGCCTCCATTCCTAGGTACCAAGTATCAAGGATGGGAGTTATCAAAAATATCCCCACGGATTGGTCTTTGGATTGGTCATACATAATGATTGTAAAAAAATAAAAGCGCGTCGCCTTTTCCGGAAGATCCGAAAGGAAGGTCAAGAGCCGGAATGGGTTCCAGCCGGCGTGGGGATACGGCTGTGCTATCACTTCATTCACAAAATCTTCCTGAAAAAATATACGTGTACAACACGTCAATACCGGTCTCGACCTATGAATTACCATCAATTCAGTGCAGAACCTGCTGCAAATTTGGACATACAGGGTCATTACGCCGGTTTTCGTCCAATTAGTAGAGTGGTCCAGTTTAACAGGTAAAAAAAATATGTTACAGTGATGTAATGAAACCCATGTTTACTATTATTAATGTCATATACCGGGTGTTTGGTAGCTAGTTCGACAGCTTTAAGGGGGTGATAGAGCAGCTCATAAGCTATCGATTTAACCCCTATGTATGTTCAGCAATTGTTATTAGTTTCCGAGATATTGATCATTTTAATCGGATTTTTGTCATTTTTCCTTAGAGTTACTTTCTCCATACTAAGAGAACCCCGCGTTTGTTTTTCACCTATTATGGAAAAACAAACTTTGTGCGTTTACTCCAAAAGTTGTAATTAAAATCATGTAGCTTTAAAAACTTTAGTTCATAGTGATTCTAATCATGCAAAAAAACACTGAAAAAAAAAAGAATTAATACATGAACCTAGGGGTTTTTTGTATTTGTAAAACTAAGTGGTTTTGAAACGCTTCACTTAAGACATTTCTTCGGCTGCTATCTGCGAGTGGAGTGCCAAACATAGTCGATATTTCAATAACAGGTTCTGGATTATGAGGGGTTTGAGATTCTGATATTATTTCATCCGGACATGGCAGTACATATAAGGACATCATCCAAAGAGACAACGGAACTCACGTCGAGATAACTCCCAGGCATCAGGTGTAAAGTTGATAAGGAATCTTGGGGCGTGGTTGCTTCACGAGACGTACCTATCATGTATTTGAGCAGATACCGTTTCTGTCACTGCAGAAGGCCAAGAATCGTTTTGCTTATTTTGTTGACTCTCATTACATAAACCGAAAGCAATTTTTTGATTTACATTCAGTTCATATTCGACATTTATGGAACTATTTTGTCCTGTGTTGTGTTCTTTCGCAAAATCTTTGAAAGAACTTTCATTGTTTTCAGACTCGGTCTCAATGGATAATTCTAAATTTTCCCCCTTTTCAGATGGTAACGATTTCTTTTATAGATTTAGTTCCTTCAGAATAATACGTGTATCAATTTTGTTTTGTTTTAGAGCCTGTTTCAATTTCTTTATAACTTTACTTGTGATTGCAATGTCAGAATGAGTTATGTCAGTATTTGGCGGTTGTTTCCTGGCGGAGTCTAAGTCCTCTAAGGTATTTCGTACATAAATATTTGGTATAGTCTGGACTGTTTTCGTCGAATGGATAGAGGCCGCAGCGTCTAAAGCCATGAATTATATTCTGTTGCATATTAGGGTTTGATAATGTGTCACTCAGCAATGGGCAAAACATTATTTTTGTGACAGTCGAGTTATCCCTTCTGCTTACTGTACTGAGCATCAAAGACATATGTGACTTATGTCCATCAACTAGTAACAGGATTGGTTTTGATATATTATTATTTTTGACCCAATTGTTGGTGATGAGTAGGGTTCGGAAAATCGGGAGCTATTATACCTACAACTAACAAAATTCCGGAAAAAGCTAAGCAAGTATGGAGTCGGCTTCTCAAAAATAATATTTTTTATTATTGAAATCCCGGAAGGGATTGTATGCAACATCAGAAAATAGTTTATACGTATCAATTGTCATTGGGCTATGCCTTTTTAGCGAATTTCCTCAACATACAAGATGTTTTAACGACATACAAAATGTATCAAAAAGGCACGTGTTAATCCGTTGTATTATAAGGGCTTAAATAATTATAGGTATTGTGTTAAGATGATAACATTGATAATATAATAAAGGGTGAGTACTATTAAATTGTAGCCATTTGAATTAAGTTTTACAAAATGAAATAATGTTCTAGTAACTAATTTTTTTTTATTATAAGAAAGTTAAAGACATAAAATGGATCAGCTAACACAATTAAGGTTTCTCCAGAGCACGACGAGAGAATTCTCGGACTTTACTCTTGACGCTACTCATAGAATTTTGCACTGATTCACTTGTGATCAGTTTTGTACATTTCATCCACTTTCTTTTGAAATCGGGCAATGATGTGGCCGGTTGGCATGTTTTTCGCAACTTTGTTTTAATATTAGCCCAGTATTTTTCTATCGGCCGTAGTTCTGGGCAATTTGGCGGATTCATATTCTTCGATACTACATCGACAGAATTCTGATTATACCACTCCAAAGCTCGCGACGAATAGTGACAACTTGCCAAATCTGGCCAAAACAATGTCGAAAAAGTATGTTTTTTTACAAGTGGTAATAACCGTTTTTTTAAGCATTCGGATATATAAATATCTGTGTTTATTGTGCCAGTGGTTACAAAAGGCGAACTTCTCATGCCGCACTGGCATATCGCTTGCCACACGAGGAACTTCTTAGCGAATTTCTCCACTGGAATCACTTTTTCTGATTCATGTAGACCCGAGACGTTGCGAGAAGAAAAGTACTGGTTTCCAGGAATTGATTTGAAATCAGCTTTTACATACGTTTCGTCATCAATAATTAAGCAACCTGTTTTTTGAACTAACAAGGTGTACAGAAATCTAGACCGTCTAATTGCTCGATTATACTGTTCTACAGTTCTTTTGGGGGCTTTTTGCTTCTTGTAAGTAGAAATACCATACTTTATTTTTATTTTTTGTACATTTCTTTGACATGTACCAACTTTTTTGGACACATCTCGAGAAGAGATTGCCGGATTCTGATCAAACAGCTTACACACCTTTAAATCCAATTTTTTGTTCCGTTTCCTTGTAGGATGGCCCTCTCGCTGCTTTCTTTCAATAGTTCCACCTTGTTTTAGTTTTTTTAGGGTCCTTTGCACTGTTCTCCGACTTGTATTACACGATTTCGCAAGATCCAAAGTAGACACATTGGGATTTATTGAAAATTCTCGCAAAATTTATTCACGAACGCTTTTTTCTTTTGACGACATCTTGACTGATAACCACAACTGAATGTTTTTTTAAACACTAAAACATGCAAATACGTTCTAAATTTGAAATATGATAAGTTTTAGTCAAAAAGGATGCGAGCCCGAAAAAAAAATACGGGAAATGTTGGCGACAATTTAATAGTACTCACCCTTTATCAAACAAACAATATTTTTAACGTGTTTTTTTAAACAGGGTATTTTTGAGTGGTTTTCAGTATATTATGGAAATCCTGAAGTATAGGAGATACAGGAAAACCGTCTTAGGATAAGTACATTAGATATTCTTTTGTGAAAAGAATTATGGTAAGTATAGTTGTTTCTTCACTTCACTAATTCTTTCTTACGAAAACGCGATGTCCGTTATCCACTTAAACGGATCACCAGTTCTTTTGTATTGCTTAATGCATAAAGTAACCGTAGTATATGCGAATAAATCGTTTTTACTAACATATACTACATACGTACATTTATACATCGGTTATATGGGTGATGGAAAAATCAAATCATTTTTTTTAATAACATGTATTCACTGAAAATAAAACAACTTTAATTTTTTAATGACATCAACAAATATTGAAATTTGTGCCAGTACTGCCAACATCGTAAATTTCGCATATCTGTATTCATTCGAATACAAGTTTAGTGTGAATGGTAATAAAATAATTTACAATTTACGATGGCCGCGGTACCAGCCTTATTTTTAACACTCTTAAGCACTATCATTTGGCTAAATTTTACATTAACAAAATAGACTTTTTACATTAACAAAAGGTCACAAAATAGACTTTAATTTGCTTGAGCCCGATAATATCAGAGGAGTTGTAAAGAATCGAAAAACAGTTTAAGTGCGACCTAATTACTACTTTTAAAAGGGCCAGGGGTGGGTTCAAGATATGAGGAATCTGCACAGACCATTTAACCTAAAGACGTAGCTTTAAACAATTATTTCATTAAAACGAAGTCTGCCAAAAATGCAGGGGTGAGGGCGGCGTAACATGCACTCACTTAGACGTGATTGGTTGTTGCAATGTCAAGTGATCGTTGACAGCCGATCGCTAGTGCTGTCCACCGACCGAATTCAATAAATATCGATAGTATGAACTGTGACTAGGCTTACCACATGTTATCGACAAAGCATGTGTCATTCTAAAAACTAAATAATATTAGTAGGTGAGTCAGATGAAATAAATAAAATAACTAAAAAGTTTTTATTCTATTTATTATTACTTTACAAGTAAATCTAATTTTTATTACTATTGACCCTTAAAATGTATGAGCTTGGTAAAAACTCGTCTAATTTGATTCTGACTCGTTTGCTTTTTTTTTGTTAAATAAGCCAATCGCACGCTTATATATTTTTCTATAACCAATTTAGTTAAGTCGATTACGTGGTTCGTACTTTCGTAATCGAATTGGTGCCTCGATAAATCGGGAAACAAATCTTCATTAGTAAATGAGTGCAAGGTTTTCGTTACAAGGAATGCGGCTCTTCGATCGGGTATGATAGTTTTATAATTATCATTACTTTTTATTATGACCTCACATCGTCGACAGATTGTTATTACCATTTCAGATGGATATATTAATCCACCTACATCTTTTGCAAATATGAGGGAATTTCTTTTTGCGTTTAATGATATTAAACCTTGAACACATTTGCTGCATTTTATTTTTTTGCATAACGAACGCGCCACAAATCCTGAAATATATTCTATTATGTTTTCAGCAAACATGGACAACGATGCTTCTTGTACTGCAATGGCTAACTCATCTTCATCGTCAACATCATTGATATTAAACTTTGTATTATTTTTCTTTCGTTCGACCGTCATATTAATTCGATCAAGTGAAGAACAATTTAAAATTGATATATTCTCCAACGGTATACAATTTCCTGTGACAGACTGCTGTAGTTCAGTGTGAATTAACATTTTTTTATAAATACCTTCCAACTGACGAGGAGTAGGATTGTCGTTACAACCACCAGCTGATCGTACGTTGCAGAAAAATAGCTCTATGTGATCCTGGGACACTTTATGTAGCGGCAAGTACGTCATGGGGCAAGCTTCATTTTCTATTAATTTTCTGAATAGTATTTTTGTACTTTCAATGCAGACGCAGAGTCCAAGAAATCCGGTATAGCGGCGAGATTTTATTAATTTAACATTTTTTTCCGGTTTTTGAGACGTTTCATGAACACTAAGTGCCAGTAAATACTGTTTAACCTCATCCATTCTCCTACAAACATCCAAAAAGTTTTCTTTATTCATTGCTCGTTTGAAACCATAACTGTGAGTTTTAGAATCCAAGATGTCAAAGAGGTCGTTTATGTTCATTAAAAATTGTACAGTTCCATTGACATCTTGGAATTCTTTTATGTTCAATTCTCTGTTACAAAAGTCCAGAGCAGTTGCTACACTTCTACTAAAAATCTGTGTCGCCAATTTGACTTTCATAACATTTTTTTTGAAATTCATATGAGCTGAACGGAGTTTATTTGCCATATGAAAAGACTCGCTTTCTTGCAACTCATGCAATTGCTGGATATGTTGCCACTTGATTGCATTATTTTGACCGTCTTTTAATACGCTGTAAAATTGGAAACTATTTCTTAGAAGCTTGACCATATGCACCGGATCTAAAAATATTACAATTTCATCGGCGTCTACTTTGAATGTTGTTTTGAGGTTGTTATGATCTAAACAACACCCTAGCTTTTTGACTGTCGACGTATTTGTAGGACAGCCATCAAAAGTCAAAGCCTTTACTTCAAAGTTCACCTCTTTGCATAAACGAATGGCTTGTGTTATCAACGTTGCTTTTTGGTCAGCATTCAGTTTGTTAGCCAAAAAGTACCCAATTGGTAACTTAAATGAAGCGTTAAATGGCACGACCAAAAAAACCAAAGCTTCTGAACATTCGTCTGTGCAGTCGGTATCTAATTCGCCTCCAAAATCAACATATCCATATGTCCTTTCAGTCTGTGGATTATAATCAATATCGTCATTGTTAATTTTCATTTCATCAAAAATCAGTGTTCCAAACAATTTTTGCTTTAATTGTTCAGATTTCAACTTAAGGGCAATAAAGGCTTCTTTGGTGAAACCAGGGCGACCATCGACAGTTTGGTACCACTTGGATAATGTTTTTGTATGCGGCAAACACGTATTAAAAGTTTTTCTAACGTATTGATAGGCTTTAGTGGAATAAAAATTTAATGTGAGTGCAAATGTTCGCAGTTGAGGAGAATATTTTGTTCGACTTATTTTACCTGACTTCGAATTTATTACTTGACGTTTCAGGATTTCTGAACTCTGTACGCCGATATGTTCCAAGATAGACGTATGTTCGTCAGTGACTAACTGTTTATCCTGTAGTTCCTTTAGTAGCAATTTCAATGAGGTAATCTTTTTTTTGTACGTGCGATTGGAACTTTGTAAACGTTTTACTTTAATTTTTGACTGTTTAAGTTTTTGCGAAAGGTCAGCTATAGTGATGCGAAGACGCTTTTTTCGAGGAGAACTAAAATTCGAAATTGTTTCTAAACAGTCCTCTGTGTTCTGATCTGGTCGAATGTTGTAGCTTGCATTAGTTGCGAAATCCGTTGTTGCTTGTACAATGGTCTGCAAATAAGAAAGCTTAGGTACACATAACATAAGTAACGTTTTAAGGATTACAAACTGAACAAGGAGTTTCCATCAAATAAGTAGTAATTATTTGAAACCTTACCTCTGTCATAGGCATAGGTAACACAGCAGGTACTACTTCCATTTTCATTGTAACGGAGCTTTGATGTTGTGTTGCTTCATGACATATCTAGTAAAATTAAAATTGATTTATGATGAGAGTATGAAGAGTTTATTCTGTCTTTTGATGTTTTGATTTTGAAATTTTCACTTTAATTGGAAATGTATAAAATGAAAATAAGTGTAAGTTTCAACTTAGCCAGAACTAAGAATTACTAACACTACGTGAACGTACCTCTGCTGTTGGTAAGGTCTGTGTCACTATGGCAACATCGGAAAATGAATTTCGACTTTGAGCAACCGATCCGTCTCCATGTATCTAGAAGGATAAAAAACTTATGTTTACCTCTAAATCGTATTTGTTGATCTACTAGTTACTACACTAAATGTAGTAGAGTGCATTTTCACCAAGGTACAATAAAAAATACACTCAGGTAAATTTACTTACCACAGTTGGAAGGTGTAGCGTAGGAACGGCATTTGTATACAAAATTCGTCTATTCCCTTTCGTTAATTTTAAATATTCTGACTTAAAGTGCCGAGAACATACAACACTGCTTGGAGAAGGAAACCAATCATCTGATCGTTTTGTGGCATTAATCCATATTTCCTTCATGTTTGGGCATTTAGGAAACCTAAAAGAAAGAATACACGTTTGAGTTATAACATGCTTTGAATGACTTTAAATCAAAACCGCTAGTTAAGTAGATACGTAATTCGTTATCATCCTTGAATATTATTTAGGATCTAAATGCTGGCAGTAACACAGTCGATATATACTTTGCGGTTCTTCTTGTGGTTAGCTTCTGAGTAAATAACTAGCGACTGCCCATTACTTTATGTGCGTAAACTGAAATTTATACTTCAACAATAATAAACATAAAACCTGAATTCGATTGAGAAGAAATATGTTTTATCCATTACCATCGATAGTAACAAACACATGCTATGGACATCACTATTTCGGGCTAGTGTTCTGTGGTAATGCCACGAAATGATAGACAAGTAAGGAGCGATATAACGTGCAAGGTATTAGAGAGAGACTTTCTAAAAAGACATCAACGAGTGCCGAACCGGGACCATAGAACTTGATTGAATTACACGCTTAAAATATTTCGTATTTTTTTTATTTTATTGAAATCTACTTACCTGTGAAACGAAATACCATCCTTCTGCACACCAGATGTTTTTGTGTTCTTTCCACATAATTTTACACAACAATAGTGCATTTTTCCAGTCTTCAATCATGTGAAAATTTCAATTTAATAACAATGTCACACGCGTGCGAATTGTGCGAGCGCCATTATTAGACTGAAGTTAGCATCGGAGGCGTGGTCCTAATATAGAGTGAATTCACCGTATGCGTGACAGAGGGGGTCGCCCGGGAATACTATGTCTTTAGGTTAAATGGTCTGTGGGAATCTGTAACATTCAATGTATTTGACATATGTGAAGCTTGCTTCAAATTATAGTAAATTATAATTATTTTTTCAAGTTAAGCCATAGTAAGTCTATTTCTAGATTCCGTAAGTATCCATTTAAACATGGAAAAAGATCTTTCTACATCTACCGACGTAAGTGTTGCGTATTTATAAACATAAATGTCACTTTCCTGATTCAACTTTTCGCATATTTCTCTGAGTACATCAAAATCTGGATTTCTATTGATAAGCTGGTGTAGTTAATCAATGAATTTGTTATTCATCGTCCATTCTATGGCTAATCTTACTTCGTCAAAAATTTCAAACGCTTCTATTATAGACAAATCCCGTTTTTCCAATCTCGTAATAGCAATTTGTATTATTTCAAAATTCTCGTAAATATATTGCAAGTCTACTTTTAAATTCTGCTTTTTAAGCACGTTCTTAGCCTGCCTGATAGACTCGGCTTCATTGCTGTTTAATGTATTTACAACACTTAAGATTTTTTCTAAATTCTCAGCATAGTAAAATGCTGCTTTCAGCCAGGTTCCCCACCTTGTTATTACCGGCTGTGGAGGCAAAGGTAAATCAGGAAACATCTCCTTTAAAACGTTTACCCTATTGGGAGCTTTTAAAAATACTTTTTTTATATTATTTATTAAGATATCCACATCGGTATAGTTTGATCTTATTGTTTCAGTTAGTCTGTGTAAGGCATGTGCCATGCAAGTGAAGTGCTTCATGTTTGGCAAAGATTTTTTCAACATTTTTCCAGCAAGTAACATAATATATGCTACACTATCTGAACTAAGCATTAAAACATTATGCAGCTTATTATGTAATTGATCAGCCCACAAATCTCTTAAGCAATCTATCACAAACTCGTATACAGAACGGCCATTCACTTTTTGCAGGGTTTTGCACGCCAACATATAAATAGGTCCCGAAAACTGGCCATTCAGTGGCTTCACTAAGAAATGTATTACATAACGTCCCAAAAAGTCCGTGGTTTCATCTAATGATATCCATAACTTTTGGCCTTTGACTTCATTTTTAATGGGCCGTAGTTGGGATTCAAACACTTTATCCAAATTCTTTCTTAATGTGCTCTCGCTCGGAAGCGTTCGGTTTTTATCGTGACACTTGCAAATATATTAATCGAAAAAAGTTCTAAACACAGGATTCTCGACCTGTATCCATAGTATGTTGCACATGATTAAAAAACATGTCAGGTCATAGTAAAAATCAGCCGGCGAGTCAACTTTAATACCTCGATGCGTCTTTGAGTTTAAATGCCGAGTAAAATTGCTCTTCTTAGCCTTTAAACTGACTTCACATTTTGTACATGTTATTGTTCCACTTGCCGCGTCGTATAACATTTCTGGGTAATCTCGTATCCATGATTGAGCGATGTCTTCACTCTGCGTGGAATCTGCCATTTCAATCAAAATCAAAAAGTGTAAGCTGAAAAGAGTAATATATTTTTATATTTTTATATATTTACGAGAATGAAATCATGCAGAAAATTACTAACCGATACAATACTAGTTTCGTAACTGTTGAGAATACGTAAAAACAGAGCACACATTTGACACCCGAAGCATGTCAAACACAGCAACGAATTAATCATAAACTTCCCTAGATCACTAAGCGACATTCTTATCTGTATCCCACCCCTTCAAAAAGTTCTTATCAACTATAGATTCCGATGTCAGGCAATTGCAGTCTTGCTGTCCTTTTTTATTTACCTGCTAATCAAACAATGACGGAAATACAAAAATATACCACGTGTGCCGCGGTTTGTTGATTACCTGTTTACTTTTGCATAGCATGTAATTTACAATGTACATTTTGTTTTGATTTACTGGTTTAACGAAGATACGTCCCTTTATACCATTACTTTTACGAAAAGTAACAATACAACTTTCGTTTGATGTCTGCTAATACTGTACTGTCAGTTAAATGAAAATCACATGAATTACATAAAATTTTGATCACAGCATATATAAAATGAGTCTATTTAAATACTTTCATACATTGGTATGGCTATTATTCTAATTTCCGATGTTCCGGGAAATCCAGGAAAATTTATTAGTAAAATTAAACTGAGTCCGCTTCCATATTAGTCAACATCTACGCGATGTAAGTACTGAGCCCGAAGTTTAGGTATATTAGCTCCCGATTTTCCGAACCAGTGATGAGTTAGCGTACCACTGCGGGGCTAGTATGGCTGGGTCTATATCGCGTGTCAATTGTAGATAAAGCATCCGTCACTTTTTGACACGTGTACTTATTTACCTGTCAGAAGGTGACGGATGCCTTATCCAAAATTTATCACGCGATAGACGCAGCCATATTAGGCCCCCTGGTCAGTTTACTTACTCGTCAATTTCACTAATTCACCAGTTTACTCATTAGACAGTTTCTGAATTTACTAATTTCCTTATTTGCCAGTTTCACTAAGTTGTCAATTTCCCTATTAAGTTGGTTTCCTGGTTCGCAAGTTTCCTTATTCGTCAGTTCGTGTCATTTCATATAATGTAGGTACAAAAACCCGTATTAATAGTCAAGAAAAGTAATTACTTAAGTAAAAATAATGACTTAAGCAACGATTTTTATATGACTTTTGACACTACTAATACTCAAGTAATTACTTTTCTTCACTATAAATACGGGTGTTAGAGTCAACCCACAATAACTCTGCAACGACTTGACAACAGTAGAAATGAAAAGTTTGTTTATGGCAATACTGATTTATAGTCAAACAACCCGTTTTGATTATTATTATCATTAGATTTATATTTACATTGCATTTATAATAGGGAATAGATACGCATGATTATCGCGGTTCTTAACAGAATATCGAATCCCTACAGTAAAAAATATGAAATAAAGTGAAATCAAAATAAAAATCGGCCGAGAAATATGGAAGATACTTATAAGCATTTTAAACTATTTAAAAGACGGCGATTAGACGGAGAGGTCCGACGAGTACTATGACGTCATTACGGCGTCGGTCATATAAACTATAAACTAAATTCAGTTTTGCTAGAAAGAGATAGAGATAAAACTTTAATGGCTTATATCTTGTTTATTTTTAAAGTACCTAATTCGTTTTTTTTTTGTTCTGTTTCTTATATGAATGATCTTTTATAACATATGTAAAGCAATAAAAAAACATTCATATTCCCTATTACGTGATATCAGTGTTGCCGCTGGTCATTTGCAGGGTTACCGTACGCAAGAGATGAAATTGCCGTATTGAAACAAAAATTGCCGTACATTTTTTTATTTAACTATTTACATGAAAAATTAAAATATAGACATGAAATCACTCGTCTCCTCCCATCAAATCCACAACATCACCTAATAAGACATCTTCTTCAGTGGCATTTTTTTCAAATTCCGACGTTTTATTTTCGTTATCATTTCGGGAGTTGGCTTGAACCTCGTACAATTCGTATGTTTTCTGGAAATGCACTGTTTGGCTAATAATGTTCCATTTATAGTGTAGTAGATTTAGATAATAATATTATATAAGTAGTCTGTGGTAAATCTGTTTGAATTGTTATGCTTTTACTGGGGTCAAACGTGTTTAGAACAGGTTGAATGGATAGAATTGTTTTTATTTTCTCAAATGCTTTACTATGTACTTCTTGCCAATCATACATTGTATTTTTCTTTAGTAAGTCTCTCATTGGGCTTGTGACAGAAGCAAGGTTTGGAATGTAAGAACGCAAATAATTTATTAGACCCAGGAGTCTTTGTAATTCTGTCTTGTCTTTTGGAACGTCATAGTCAATTATTGCTTTAATTGAATCAGGATCTGGACATACCCTACCATTTTCAAAGATTTGTCCTAAATATTTCACTTGTGTTGTCATATATTGGAACTTTTTAACATTAAATCTTATATTATGTTCTCTAGCTTTTTCAAATACTTGAGCTATGATATTATTCATTTGTTCCTCAGTGTCTGCATAACAAAGTACATCATCAATGTAGTTCACAACACCATCAATAGAACCAAATATATCAGATAACATTTTTTGAAATACCTCTGAAGCAATGGATATTCCAAAGGGTAAGCGATTAAATTTGTAAGTACCAAACATAGTTGAAAAGGTACAGTACTTTGAGCTATTCTCACTCAAGACAATGTGCCAAAATGAGTCTTTGAGATCAAGCACAGAAAAAAATTTAGCATTTTTTATTTTGGCTGATAAATCTTCCACAGTAGGAATATAGCAATAATCTTTGACTATGGCATTGTTTAGATCCTTTGGGTCAAGGCATATTCTAATACTCTTGTCAGGTTTTTCAATTATAACTAGTCTGTTGACCCATTCAGAAGGTTCTATTACTTTACTAATGATGCCTAGACCCTCCAATCTAAACAATTCTTCTTGCAATTTTGGTCTCAATTTCAAAGGAACCCTGTATGGGGGTTTTGATGTTGGAACTGTATCCTTTTTTAATTTAATGTCATATGCTTGACTAAACTTACCAATACCAGTAAATAAGTCAGCATTGTTACTAATTAAGTCTTCTTTGCCTAGACACTCTGTTACCACTGAAGATACTCTCTTAACTAAATTTAAACGAACACAAGCATCACGACACAAAATAGGCATTGATTTTTCATTTCCAGCTACACAAAAAGTTTCCGTATATATCTTGTCATTTACACTGATGTTCATTTTTGCTACACCTCTAATTGGAGTCTTGAATCCATTCCAACTTTCCAACGTGGCTGATGTTTCTGATAGTGTAATGGGTTGGACCGCTGTTATTTTGTCAGTAATAAACCAGGCTAGTAATGGTTGTGTTTTATTTAAATATATTAACATAAAAATAAAACAATACATATAGTAGATGTTAAAAGACGGTTTCTTTGTTTTGTTTTAATTAAGTTCACAGCGCTGAAGATTCTTTCTGAATCGGCATTTGCATGTGGCAAGGAGAGAACTTCAAGAACAAATTTCGCCAAATTCTGAAATTGCGGTTCCGATAAATGTAATATCTTGCTCCAAAACTCATCAGGTGACATTTTGTCCATATGAAGGAAGGACTCTTCGGGAAGAACCGTTTCCGGTAGAAGTCTCCATTCATCGTCTATGGCCTGTTTTTGTTCATTTGTTTTACCTTTCATGATGCAAGGAACCTTTAGCATCATGGGCAACAGAGTTGGCTCCGTGGTTCTTTGGGCATTCGAAACAGCATTTTTTGGCGATAGTATCGACAACTTCTGCAGTAAATCGTCGGAAAAGTCATATCTATTCCTTATTTGACAACACCCGGTTATAAGGAAATCTCTCGCTCTTTTTTGGAAATCTGAAATCAAGTCTTGCCTTGATTGAATATTCTGGTTTGCTATTTCAGTCATCAGTTGTACCCCAAAATACATACTTTCAGGTCGTAAAAAATGCTCTTCTTTAGTCGGGTCAATAGCGCTCATATTATTTGTAACAACATAGTCTCGTTTCATATAACACAACAGAAGCTCTTGATAAGTTGCTCTCATTTTTCTATCTAGTTCTGTTATTGCGACACCGCTTTTTTGGAAATATTCGTTTAGATTCACGAACTTAGGCAGCACCCATTGCAAGAATATAAAATATAGCTTCATGAATGGATCATTCAAGTCATTGAATGTATGCTCTGCAGACGCAATACGCTCATCTAGCCACTTTCTCGTAAAAAAAAGTTTTAAAGGTTCCCACTGTTCCAGTAATCGATTGACAACTGCTAATAAGGAGAGCCATCGTGTCTGGGAGGGATGCAGTAGCTTGTGCACTTTAGTATTAGTGAACATCTGGAATTCGACAAATTCAGATTGACGTTTTGAGCTGTGTTTAAAGTATCCATACACGTTTCGGGCTAGATCCTCACAACGCCTTGGCAATTTGCAAGTTTGGCAAGTGGCAGATGCATTTAAGAATGATTATGCCGGGATTGTTTGACATAAATCGACTACCTACTGAGTTGTGCTGGCCCATCATAACGCTAGCACCGTCTGATGCATATCCAATTATATTATCTGTAGGAACATTTCGATCCTGAAAGCTTCTGATAATCGAATTATAAATGGCTTCTCCAGTTGCACCTTGATTTGCAGCGTCAAAATCGTTCCTCTCAAACAAAGGTCGCAATTCCCATAGAAGGCTCGAAATTTTTTGTGTTTCAGGGTCATAAAGACGCACTACGATGCACATTGTTTTGACTGATGAAATGTCAGTCGACTCGTCCACTAGCACACTGAATTTTGTTGATTTTAACAAAGTTTGTAAATCGCTTTTGTGACATTCCCCAATAACGTTTTTTATTACTCCTGTACATTTTGTTCTTCTCAATTTAATATCGGGTGCAATTTTCGAATCGGGTATACTCTTTATTATTTCACTTAAATGATCCATGGTTTGAAACGAAACGTTATGCTCAGCCATAAATGAACAAAGTTTTAATTCAAGTTCAGCAACAGAATTTTCATGGGGGCAATTAACATCTGCTTTTTTGAAAAATGATGGAATCGGCTTGGCAAGTTTTTTATTTTTTATTTTCCGCGAATGTTCAGCATTGGACATGTGTCTCTTTAAAGTAGAAATTTCGCAAGAGATTTTCACATCGCATAGTTTACAATATGCCTTATAAGTATTATTTTCAACAGGGCGAATCCAATCTTTAAACTCGCCTTCAGTTTCCCATTGGTTTCTATACTTTTGGGCTCTGTGTTTAGTTTTCTTACATTTCTTAGGTGTTGACGGACCGGTGGCATCTTCTTCTGAATCTGAGGTCATTTTCTAAATATCACCGACCACTGCACTGCGAAAACTCTGTTCCAAAAGTAAAAACTAAGTTCTATCTTGATTCGAATTGATTTGATACGAAGAACTAACAAGTAGTGACGAGCCAAGCGGCGAGCAAGGCAAAATGAATAGAAAAGGATTGGGGAATTCCCCTTCGAAATTCCCCGAATACCAAAGACTATACAATACAATAAGTTGAGGTGCGTTCATTTTTACGCAAATGCTGGTTACGTTTCATCTTATTTAATTTCGTACAATTTATTTAATTTCGTTTTCATGCTAGATTGCCTGATTGTCGTATTTTTGCGTACGGCAATGACCAATCTGCCGTATACCGTAAAATTCGTCATAAAAGAGCCTGATTGCCGTACGAAACGGCAATTGCCGTACAAACGGCAACACTGCGTGATATACATTACCCGTTCTATCCTAACTAATTCCACCTATCGTCGGTGATAGTTCCATACCGCGTATATACCAAATCGAATAAGGTGCAATATCGTGTAAGGTACTGAGAGAATTTCTTTTTATAGGTTATGGAAGTATGCATTGCATACTGGATTTCGCATAACTATGATGTAAGTAGGTATTATATTGACTTATTATATAAGTTCAGGTATATCTTCTTTACATACTTAGTATAAAAATTAAGTTGCTTCCGCTGTCTGATCGTTTAGATATTTTAAAGTACTCAACGGATTTTAATGCCATAGAGAGAGTGATTCAAGAAGAAAGTTATATGTATAATAGAGCGAAGCAAGGGCGGGTCGCTATAGTATATAACACAAACACAAGGGAATATAACGCAAAACAATTTTTGACGTATTTATTATTCACTATTATGACACATTGTGTCTAAAAATTCCACTCCTTCATACACTTATTCCTGTACCTCAACTTCTTCGTACTCATCTACTCCTTCACCCTCTGCTTCCCTAGTCCCCTCAATGTCAGTGTCATCATCACTTTGCACATTTATAACAAATGGTATCTGATCATCTAATAATCCATCTTGTTGTCTGTGTTCAGATTCTATTTTTTTTACATGTTCAGCACACTTACGCCAGTCATCCGAACTAACAGATGCGAACGCTTGTTCTACTTTTACCGTCATATCTCGAATTGAACCTTTTACATTTATGCTGCCTACTTTTCGCTTAACCATACTCCATATCAGTTTTTGGGGTTGTTAGTTTGGTGTTTAAATGTAAACTATATAATCCCAATAATAACTGTTTATTTCTTAAAGGCGTCTACACAGACCTATGGGCACGGAACTACTGGCGTCCTGTAGTCGTGGCTTATATTAGCAGCGTAAGCTGTAATAAAAACCCGTGTGCATGTGTCGCTACAGTAGACCCCCCTTACAAACAAAAAAAAATATCTTACTCTATAACACTAGTAAGCAGCTTGTTGAGTTGCCTGGGGTGGCCCATTCTGCACCCTCACCGAAGTGGGCGGCGGCAACCTTTCCACCGCCTTCTGAAGCCACTCCCTGGTTTGACGTTTGCATTTTGCACGTAATACGTACAACAGTATCACCACCGCCAGCACCACTGCCAACGCCATCAAGCCCCACATTACGTAGTTTAACTTGGAGTCGACCTGATTCGATATTGTGTGTACTTCTGCTATGGCAATGGTATTGTGGGCATTCTTCTCATCCGGTACTTTGCTCTGTCCCCAGCCCATTGTTAATCACTAACATAAACGACTTAAGCGTACGGCGAAACTACTCTTGAATAAATCTACTTTGTGTAAACTTCCTAATATAATATATTTATGTACTAACTAGGTCATGTTAGCCTGACTGCCTACGTTTGCACAGTACATTGTTAAACTCATTCCTCATTCTTTTTTTTTTGTCGTTCCTCAGCTTTTTTACATACTGTATAATGACTGTGTACCGTACTGTAAAGGATGGTGGTGGTACCGATTTTAAAACACAAACTTCACTGCTTATTCTTTTATTAATTTGTAACTCTTATTTAGAAATATGCACAAGCGATGCGCCCGGCCCGCAGGCCTAGGAGCGACTCCCGAAAAAACTAAACTAAAATAAACAACGGCCGTTCTATCGAACCATTTGCTTTTAAATTCAAAATATTAAAAGCAAATGCGACGTATAACCTAAAAAGGTACAGTGAAATAAGGTCTATTTTCGCATTGCAACCTTATTTCACTACATCCCTCGTCCCTCTGGGAACAAGGATGAAGCCTACTTGCCCTGACATCTACCTATACGAGGAGTAAACATTAGCTACTCGTCCAGTCATGCCGGATAGCCTGCTGTGCAATTAATGTGTCGTTGTGAAAGCAGATTAATAAAGCGACATTAACACAGTGGACTTCCGCCCTACAAAACCTCGGAAAAGAGGGGCGGCGAATAATAATGAAAATTAACCTGCCTACCTAACTCTAAAAAGAAAATAATGTCAATCCGCGCATTGAAGATGCCGGATTGCCTCACAAAGGTAATTGAGGAATCTCTCGTCCCTCTGGAAACAAGGATGAAGCTTATTTGAAGACAATAGCGGACCTCTGTCCCTTTCATCCGTCAGTGCTTCGACCTCTATCGGATCACTCTCGGATTCAAGTTATCTAAAAACAAAGTTAAAAGTTTTATTTTATTAGAACCCTATCTCAATAAAAACAACCAAACATTATATAAAATAGAAGCGCCTGTGTCACACATCTCGGCCTGAGATATAGACACAGCGTCTTCGCAGAATGATGATGGACTGCATCTCTTCCTGATGTCGCATCAGGTGAGTGCAGCATCAGCAAACTGCCAAGCACAATTCAAAATTGTGCAGCTTGCAAGTCATCGGTTTGAGTACATGAAAAAGAAATATTATTGAATACACAAAAATCTGTAACCCTAATCAAGACTAAATTCATCTTCATTTGTATACAAAACACTTTCACACACACCATTTAATATTATAAATAAGCATTAGAGTTATTTGATAAATTGTTTACTCCAATCGCCATTATATTTAACCATGTTAATCATCAATTCTTCGATCATGTCTGCGTAACCTTTTTACCTGCCTATACCTTTCTATCTTAACGCCCCACGACCTTACATTTAAACTATTATCCCAATAATTCATACAGCTATAGGTGAACAAGGCATCATACCATTGTTATAACCCGAGTTTATTATGAACTCATATGGGTCCACCCAAACTATACAAATTAACTAGCCCTGTATAATCCATTTGCCGTCGTGAATGATGAAGGACAATACATCGTTCCCCTGAATTACTATGTAATGTTTAGGGTTTACACTCAAGATCAACATACAAATTACACCTAAATATAAAAAATCCCGGTCAAGTCGTTCTTATCGATACCATCGATAACATCCATCTCATACCTCCTTCTATGATCCAACCAACTCACTTTCCACGACTCTAATTCCAAAATTGATGACTGAACACATTGTAACACTTTGAGGTCTAGACCCTATCTAAATATAGCCTTACTAACCTTTCCTTTATGTAATCCTATTTGTTTACATTCCATAACAAGTGTCCATATCTGCCTATGAGCATTACTTCTTCCTTTTAGCATTTGTTTCCAATAAATTATCATGTTTTGATAATCATAACAATGTATTATGACAAGCCGGTCATTTGACACTTTGTTTATGTGACGTTTTGTTCTTCGCACTTTGAATCGCAAGACGAACTTTCAACCATGACATTGGTTCTTAATATTTTCTTTCAATCAAGTATGATAAACTAACAAATGTTTATCCCATCATTTGTTTAATTTCCAACTAGCGTAAATTCATACTTTAAATAGATAACCTAATTTAATTTAAATAAAGATTTACTTCTTCAATCGATTCAACTCATGGAACGAAACGCAATACGAGATGCGTTCCGTACATCAGTCTCTCGATAAATCGTTGTCCGAAATAGAAGGCAATGGTGATTGATTTTAACTTCTGAGTACATAATAAAATACAATAAACTCATTTAACCATTTTAATAATAATAAAGTCATCTCATTTGATATGTAAGACATATTGGATAAATCTTGTGACACTTTAGTTTTGTTTCTGTTTACTTCTAAATGTAAATAAAAAGATCCGTTCGGAAGTCAATGACCCAGCATCTTTCAAGACCCTTTCCGTGACCTCTATCGGGATCGAATCATCAAGATGTAAGGACGTAGTAAAATTTCCTCCGATTCACCGATCGCGCCATCCGGCCCTGCCCATGGCAGACTTTGTCTAATTAACTTTCTTCTTCTAAAATGGATTAAGTAAATCCATAATATCAATGTATGATGTTCAACCATAGTTCCTATTCGGTAAGTGAAACTTTCGCCTAGAACTTTTGCTGCCGCCATTTTGAGGTTGGTGCTTCCTTTTACTTCCGTGTTCGTAACCCGTGCTTACTTATTTTTCAGTGACTCGTATAACAGTCATGCCAACCTTCCTACATGCATATTTTCCCTTGAGCTTTGCCTCATGCTATATATGGTAAAAGAAACCCACGGCTAGTGGTAAGTTACTTCTTTTCCTTTGGTTTAACCACGTGTTAATTACCGCCTGTTCCTACTGTTATTTTATAGTGAATATTTTGTTCACAGGGTTTTTTTTTTTTTTTTAATTCTTATTCTGCTCTTAATTTCTGAGTTGTGGTTTTGGTGTGTAGTTTTCCACACCTATTCCATTTCACCTCTGGATTCGACGTTCATATCTTTGAATGAAGCTTGCAAGTGGTTTAAAGACGTTTCATCGCTTCATCTGTCGGCTGAGGTGATTCACGTCACAGCTTCTCACTACATGCCTCGTGGAATACCCTGCACTCAAGCTATCCATCCATCTTTCCTGCACGTGCAGTGTTCAGCTGATTTCCACCTGCGGAGAGAGTGAGCTCGGACTATTCGGCTTAGTCAACACTAGCGGTATCCAACTAAGGAGGTATTTCTCATGAAGATGACAGCGTGAGTACTTTAGCTACTTCTTTAATCTCCGTGTTACCTTATCCAATTTAAATTCTAAAAGGATTAACCTTGTTCTTAGGTAGTTTGTTTATACTGAATCTAAATAAGTAAACTAAGTAAATAAATGTAATTTACTAAAGACTTGGTTTTATTTGAACGATTTCATTTGTTGACAGGATGTAAGTCTGGCGCCCTTAGTTACTTAAATTCGACTTACTCCTTCCTGGGTTAAATCTTACTCACACCCTAGTCTCACATGCTCACCTACCCAGCTAACCTGGACTATCACAGTGGCGTGCCCAACGTGAAGCCTAGAGAGTGATATCGTTCAAATAAAGTTTTTTTTTTCTCATAAAATTTTCTATAATACTTAAAGTTATTTCTCGGTAACATTGTTAATTCTACAATACCTACGGACTGTATACTCTATATTTTATCAATTTTTAGGGACTATGGTTACTTACTTTTTAAGAAAAAATTGAAATTGAGTTTTTTTTATACTAAGTGAAACTTAATTTTTATTTTCTTGTTATTTTGGTTGAATGCTTCAACCATATGCTTTTACTGTATTAACTACTGGTTTAATCTGGTACTTATCTGAAGTTTCAGTTAATCACTTTAATTAATTTTAATTTAATTAATTGAACTTTTACTTACTTAGTCTGATCCCGATCAGAATTTTACTTTCAACACTACTTTACTTTACTTGCTTACATTAATTTGCAAGTTTTTCTTTTAAACAATTTCAACGATTTGCATAATTCAGTTCAAGTCATACTACTTATCTTATAAAGATTTTTTTTTAATTCATTAATTTAAATAGACTACAACTTTATAATGGATTTTCTTAAAGCTGGTTGTAAAATACTTCACTTACACAAAGATGAGATAACTCACGAACTTACGATTCGTAAACTTAATGTTAACCCTGCTTCTCGTAGGGATAGTTTAAAAAAAGTTTTGAAGCAGACTGCAGATCTAGCTCGTAGAGGTAGCCTACAATTTAATACTCTAGGGGAGTGTGACGTATCAATGGAATTAGATATTTGCCAACGAAAAGCTGAAGAAATTGAAAAGGAAATCAATGACAATCTGTCACAGGCTGCTACAGACCGCTTGAGCTCTCGTTGCAAATACCTACTCTGTCGTTTATCTCGATTAACTGATAAATCTGAAGATGTTCAACTGCTTCAAACTGCTATTGTTTCTTTGTCAGATCGTTTGAAACGAGATGATACTGTTACGTCTGATTCTGATAGTAGTGACAATTTGTCGGAAGATCCTTCCGGAATTGTTACTCAGAAAGTAATATATATACCTGAAAAAACTTATAATGTAAACTCGTTGAATCTAAAATACAAACTGATCATGCCTCTCTGGTATGGTTTTCTAATCTTAAGAACCCTTCTGGTCGTTTAAATGGATGGTCGTGTCGCCTAAGCCAATTTAATTTCGATATAATTCATCGCAAGGGAAAAGAGCACGTAATACCTGACACCCTTTCTCGTATAAAGATAGATTTTGTATCTGATATTCTTACTACACAAGATCCTTGGTACTTAGAGCTTTTCCAAAACGTTTCTGATAAACCTACTCTTTACCCAAACTTCAAGATTGAAAATAATAAGTTATTTCGCCTTTCTAAGAATAAATATCGCCTAACAGCTCAATTCGACTGGAAGTTGGTAATTCCTTATGAAGACCGAAATGAAATTTTACAAAAATGTCATGATCATCCGACATCTGGTCACTTTGGTGTAGCTAAAACTCACCACAAAACTTCTAGCTTATATTATTGGCCTACCCTTTTTCAGGACGTCAAAACTTATGTAGACTCGTGTGAGATATGTAAAACTTATAAACCAGTCAACCTTGCTCCTGCCGGTTTAATGGGTAACCCTCGTCGTATCTCAACACCTGGTGAGGCCATATCTTGCGACATATTAGGACCTTTTCCTCCATCCTACTCTAGGAACCAATACTTGTTCGTTTGTTCGGACTACTTTAGTAAATACGTAACTTTATTTCCTTTACGTACGGTTACTGCTAAAGCAATAATCAAATGCTTGGAAAAAGGCATATTCCTTACCCATGGTGTACCAAAGTACATTTATGTGGATAATGGACCTCAATTTATATCTAAGGAATTTAGAGACACACTGTCTCAATATAAGGTTCCCCACGTCTTCTACAACCCGAGATATCATCCGCAAACCAACCAAACGGAACGAGTGAATCGCGAATTGGTAAGAACCATTGCCTCGTATGTGCGTTCTGATCACCGCAACTGGGATAAGAACATACAGGAGATCCAATGTGCATTAAACACTGCAGTTCACGACAGCACTAAATTTACACCGTATTTTTTAACTCACGGTCGCGAGATGATTCTCGACGGTTCTCTTTACAATGCTGATTGTCCGGTTGACAAGAACGCCCTTTCATTTGATAACGGTTTGGCTCTGTCAGACAAACTAACAGAGTTAAAGTCTATATTCCAAAGGGTACGTCAATCACTGCTTGCTTCTCACGAACGTAATGCAAAATATTATAATCTAAGAAAGCGGCCAGTCCAACTTGAAGAGGGACAATTTGTTTATAAAAAATGTTATCCTTTATCCAATGCTGCTAAATTCTTTACTGCAAAGTTGTCCCCACGCTATGAAAAATGTTTAATTTATAAAAAGCGTGGACCACTTGTTTACACCCTGAAATCTTTGTCCGGAAAGATTCTTGGTGACTTCCATATTAAGGATATAGTTAGACCTGGTGAAGCTCCACCTCTCTCTTAATCTTAAAGGTGACTTCCGTAGCTCTTTCTATACTTCCTATCTAAAAAAAATATATATCACTAAAATATATACTAGGTATTAACCTGCTATTTAACACTAGTCATCGAGCTAGTGCCTACTCACTATACAAATATAGGGATACTCCTATGAATTAGTTCATGTATACCCTCCTATTTACTTTACTTTCTACTTTAGACTTACTTCCTGATACCAGGACTTACATCCAATGAGGATGGTTAAAAGATTTAACTTTATTGATGTGAGTTGATCTTACTATTTAATAGGTTCTCTTCTATTATATGTTGAAGAACTTTCCCGTTTATTTGCTGTAACAAGTGACCATGTAATTCATAAAAACACTTGTTTTAGTTCACAGTACTTTTAAGTCAACATGTTTAGTATTAATTAACTTTACCTTGTAGTGGTTTGTTTCTTGTTGGAGTATGAGAAGAGATATTTAATTCTTAGTACGTTAATGAAAGGAAACTGCTACGTTTAGTTTTAATGCATGGATTTGAAACTTATGTTTTCTATGGTTGTTTACTATAGTTGTTATGTTTGTTTAATTTTTTTTTGGAGCGCTCCCTCGTTAAACAATCCCTCGTTTAAACAATCCCTCGTTTAAACATTCCATAGTTTAAGTTAGCCCTAGTTTAAGTGATCCTAAAAGCTTGGATCAAGATACGTTGCATATGTAATTAGTTGTTAAGTATTTTTTTTTAGATTTGACCATATCGAAACTTGCTTTCGCGAGTTAACACTTTAGCTTATGCCTATAGTTATGCTAGTGTTTGGTCTAGTTGTCACTAGACAATGTATTTTGTAAACGCTTGGTACTCATGCTGACTACTTAATCTTAATTTAATTCTACCCTCCACCAACTAGTTGTTGCCAGGTATCTCTTTTCTACTGAAAGTCTCTTATATTAGTTTCTTCAGTTTCCTTCGTCGTTTATTCTAAGTTTTCACCTGGAAGAAAAATTTTCTTTCCAATTATTCTAATTTTGAAACAAAATTTTTAACCCAACTGGGGATGAACTGTAACACTTTGAGGTCTAGACCCTATCTAAATATAGCCTTACTAACCTTTCCTTTATGTAATCCTATTTGTTTACATTCCATAACAAGTGTCCATATCTGCCTATGAGCATTACTTCTTCCTTTTAGCATTTGTTTCCAATAAATTATCATGTTTTGATAATCATAACAATGTATTATGACAAGCCGGTCATTTGACACTTTGTTTATGTGACGTTTTGTTCTTCGCACTTTGAATCGCAAGACGAACTTTCAACCATGACATTGGTTCTTAATATTTTCTTTCAATCAAGTATGATAAACTAACAAATGTTTATCCCATCATTTGTTTAATTTCCAACTAGCGTAAATTCATACTTTAAATAGATAACCTAATTTAATTTAAATAAAGATTTACTTCTTCAATCGATTCAACTCATGGAACGAAACGCAATACGAGATGCGTTCCGTACATCAGTCTCTCGATAAATCGTTGTCCGAAATAGAAGGCAATGGTGATTGATTTTAACTTCTGAGTACATAATAAAATACAATAAACTCATTTAACCATTTTAATAATAATAAAGTCATCTCATTTGATATGTAAGACATATTGGATAAATCTTGTGACACTTTAGTTTTGTTTCTGTTTACTTCTAAATGTAAATAAAAAGATCCGTTCGGAAGTCAATGACCCAGCATCTTTCAAGACCCTTTCCGTGACCTCTATCGGGATCGAATCATCAAGATGTAAGGACGTAGTAAAATTTCCTCCGATTCACCGATCGCGCCATCCGGCCCTGCCCATGGCAGACTTTGTCTAATTAACTTTCTTCTTCTAAAATGGATTAAGTAAATCCATAATATCAATGTATGATGTTCAACCATAGTTCCTATTCGGTAAGTGAAACTTTCGCCTAGAACTTTTGCTGCCGCCATTTTGAGGTTGGTGCTTCCTTTTACTTCCGTGTTCGTAACCCGTGCTTACTTATTTTTCAGTGACTCGTATAACAGTCATGCCAACCTTCCTACATGCATATTTTCCCTTGAGCTTTGCCTCATGCTATATATGGTAAAAGAAACCCACGGCTAGTGGTAAGTTACTTCTTTTCCTTTGGTTTAACCACGTGTTAATTACCGCCTGTTCCTACTGTTATTTTATAGTGAATATTTTGTTCACAGGGTTTTTTTTTTTTTTTTAATTCTTATTCTGCTCTTAATTTCTGAGTTGTGGTTTTGGTGTGTAGTTTTCCACACCTATTCCATTTCACCTCTGGATTCGACGTTCATATCTTTGAATGAAGCTTGCAAGTGGTTTAAAGACGTTTCATCGCTTCATCTGTCGGCTGAGGTGATTCACGTCACAGCTTCTCACTACATGCCTCGTGGAATACCCTGCACTCAAGCTATCCATCCATCTTTCCTGCACGTGCAGTGTTCAGCTGATTTCCACCTGCGGAGAGAGTGAGCTCGGACTATTCGGCTTAGTCAACACTAGCGGTATCCAACTAAGGAGGTATTTCTCATGAAGATGACAGCGTGAGTACTTTAGCTACTTCTTTAATCTCCGTGTTACCTTATCCAATTTAAATTCTAAAAGGATTAACCTTGTTCTTAGGTAGTTTGTTTATACTGAATCTAAATAAGTAAACTAAGTAAATAAATGTAATTTACTAAAGACTTGGTTTTATTTGAACGATTTCATTTGTTGACAGGATGTAAGTCTGGCGCCCTTAGTTACTTAAATTCGACTTACTCCTTCCTGGGTTAAATCTTACTCACACCCTAGTCTCACATGCTCACCTACCCAGCTAACCTGGACTATCACAACATTTACACAAACAATATTTACTTTGTTTACATACCATTTCGTTTTATAATGTATGACATTCAAACGTCAAGAAATATCTGATAGCTCACAGCTAAGCTAACGAAAAATTAAAAAGTTATTTGGCTGCGTCCACACTTTTGAACATGCTAACGCAAGATGCCATTAAATGTTAAATATCATGATCAACGTCACGTCATTTATGACATAATTAAATACGTCGTAAGTATTTATTTCTTAGAAGCGAAAATAAATAGAAGTAATAATAAAATTACACGTGATAAAAATTAATAATTCGGGATTATAAATTCTAACGCGCCTAACATGAACATGCCCGCCTACATTTCGCTAGAAATTAATACGAAGAAATACATATAAACGATCTGACTTTTTAATGGGAATCCTCCGTGGCGGCGTCTTCTGGTAGACATCACTCCTCTCTCGTCGTGATCACGTCGTGGATTACTTCTGGAGCTTGTCCTGGATCCATCTTCGAAGATCGCTGCCGAACTCGAAACTTCTGCTGCACTTCATCTTCTCGCAATGCATAGCGGAACTGGAATATTAACTAATGAATATCTGAATTAGAAGGGCCGTCTGATCATTGTGCCGGCTCATATTCTGGATCATCATCTTGGGTTGATGTTGTTGCTGCAGCTTTTGCTTCAGAGGGGGGTCTGCGTGTTCTAGGTTGCGCAGCTGCGTAAACACCGGTCGACTTGTCTTCCACATTAGTTGGGATTGTCTCAACTTTCGTGTCCTTTTTGGTCCTTGCTAATGTCCTTGCATTAGCCTGCTTTATTTGCACTGCCTCAAATGTGGCTATGAGCGTCTTAGAGTCAAGTCCTGCTGGTACACCCCCAAGTGCAAAAGCACATATAACTTCAAACGTACCTTCGTCATAGGATTTTTGCTTCCTAGTATACTGTTTCACCATTTTTGATAAGATAGAGTCTCTTATGCTTTTTTCAGTCATCCTCTTTGTGGCGCTAATGGTGGCTGAGATTGCGCATTCTAGCTTGGAATCTTCTAGATGCTGTCCACCCGAGCAACAACTAGCATTTATCATTTTGATCACTTTGATTGGCTCTAACCCAAGATCTCGACTCATATTGATTACATCATCCTTTGAGAAGATTGCTCCAGCTAAGGGAGTGAATATTACCTTAGTGTCGCAGCTATAAATGTATTCTGCGACTTTATTCATTACCTTCGTTGCTAGTATACCAGCCTGTTTAAAAGTCATCACCATAGTCTTTTCTGTTGTAGCACCTTCAAATGTTGCTTCCTTGAATGTTGAGACGAAAACAGTGTGCATGCTCAACCTCTTCCCAGTTTCTACGCTACTCTCTTTGACATAGGGGAACATGAATTTTACCACCTTATCACCCTTGGTACGTTTCTCAGTTCTTAGTTGTGGCCCAACTTCAAAGATCACTTTGGTTGCGAATTCAACTGCCTTGGACTTCTCTTTGGACATAGCTGCCCGATAGTCTTTGCAGTGAGTTGTAAATGTTTTCTCTAGTTCTTCTAAATTGAACTCTTGCCCAGCATATTTCTCTTGCACATCAGCTGGTGTTATACCATAACACACATAAGCATTGAACTGTGTTGCACTGGCAACCTCAGCTGGCGTCAATCCAGCTAAGTTGTAAGCTTGCTGATCTTCTGTCTACCGGAAGACGCCGCCACGGAGGATTCCCATTAAAAAGTCAGATCGTTTATATGTATTTCTTCGTAGGAATTTCTATCACTTCCATTTCGTCCATATCGTCGTTTATGATAAAATAATTCTACTGATGATGAAATAAAAATATATTAAGTGTGTACGTAACTTTCATTTCCGGGGTGGGTGTTGAAGATGATGAGGCACAGTGTCTACTCATCCTCCTTATTCTTTCTCACTCAGTTTGGTAGAGCATCACTTTTTACGAACTTTTTGCGGGTACGGGTGACTTGATCACTAACCTCCACCATGTAAAGGATGGTGGTGGTACCGATTTTAAAACACAAACTTCACTGCTTATTCTTTTATTAATTTGTAACTCTTATTTAGAAATATGCACAAGCGATGCGCCCGGCCCGCAGGCCTAGGAGCGACTCCCGAAAAAACTAAACAAAAATAAACAACGGCCGTTCTATCGAATCATTTGCTTTTAAATTTAAAATATTAAAAGCAAATGCGACGTATAACCTAAAAAGGTACAGTGAAATAAGGTCTATTTTCGCATTGCAACCTTATTTCACTACAGTACCGTGCAGTACCTTGCCGATTATGTTAAATATAGTAAACGTGTAGCAGCTAGATTTTGCAATACATTTTGCGTACTAACATTAATTGCTGCTAAATATTAAAAGGGCATTATCTACAAATCCTGATTCAGTGCCCGCATGTACAATTATGAACCGTTTGCCTTTTGATATATTAGTGACCATTTTAGAAGTTGAAGGACCCTGCCAACTTTTTCTTGGTTTGTAATTTACATGAATATAAGTTTCATCTAAGTATACAATCGGTTTTCTCTCCTGTAATGGCATATTTCTATATTCTGTAATTTTCCTTATGTATTTGTGTTTCGCTGCAGCAATATCATTTTTTTCCATTAATATGACTCTCTCTTCAACATTTTTCTTGAAGCAAAATCCCATGTCATGTAGAATTTTACGTAGTGTTTCATAACCACAATCAAACTGTATAGAACTAGATTGTCGCAACTCACTTAGCAGTTTAGCAACTGTGGGAACCTCATTTCTTACTAAGTAAAATTCATTTATTAGGTTACGTATGGCAACCTTATCGAAGTCATCAATATTTCTTTTCGTGGCACGGCACTTGCGTTTCTTGACAGGAGTTACCCAAATGCCTGAATTTGTATTACCTTCGTGCTTGATTTGGCGAATTGTCCTTAAGCTAATACCTAAAAATATTAAGTAAATAATTTTAGTTCAGAAATGGTAACACATTTAGACCTTTATAATAAGTTCTTACACCTTACCAGTCATTGAACTAATATTTTGAATGTATGTCGCCTCTGTGTCGCCGCTGACGTTCAATTTGTCCAATTTGTCCAATTCTTTGATCTTGTGTACAGAATTTGTGATTGTTGTCAGAACAGCTTCAGATAATCCACCTTGCAAAACGTATATATATGTTAAAATACAATTCAGCCTAATCCTTACTTTATCATATTATTTCATGAAAATAGGTAATATTTAAAAAAGAAAATAGTAACAAAATATCAAGAATTTAATGCAGACTTACTCGTAGAGGTTAGAATTTCATGTAAACTATGCTCTTTTTGCTCACGGACGGACTCCATTTGTTCTTTTATATTTTGGAAATGAGTAACCGTCTTAAATATTAGTTCTCGAACTTCACTTTTAATAGTTTTACCCATTTCGAAAGCAGGATTAGCTAGAAAGACCTGGAAAAATATTCACGAAATTCCAATTTGTCATTTCTGAGTGACATGAAAAGAATGTTACCACAGCGTGATATTTCTGGGTTGCCAATTAATATCTTATGCAGAGTTATCGTGGGACGATTATAGTACGATTTTTATTTTGTCCCGCACAAGAGTCGCAGTACAATAATAGTATTTTAACCCTTAAATTGGCAAGAGATTAAATTTGTAAAAAAATAATTTTAAACATACTGGGGTGCTTCATTATCGTTACTAAGACCTGAAAAAAATGTTAAAAAAAAATCTCGAGTTTTCCATTTCTTGGAAAAACTACGTACACCACAATGACCAGTGCCAATTTACCTATAGTTAGTGATCATATCAAAATGTGCCCTGTGGTTAACGTTGCCAAGGAAGAAGTAAAACAAAATTTATTTAAAAATAGATAATTTATTTAAGAAAACATCGTTATTTAGTATGAAATTGTCGGAAACAATTCCTTTTTTTCTTTTCACCTGCCACTATACAAAGTGGCATTTCACATTTAATACAAAATATTGTTGTCCTTCCCTCTTTACAATAGCGGCACCGTACAGTTTTATTCCCTATTTCAGGAAAATGACCCAAGTTATCGAATCTGACACTGTCAGTAGGGCGTTCTTTAACTGGTTTTTGTATCACATGCTCTTTCGCTATACCTTCCCCAGTTTCATCCACGACACACTTATTAGCTCTGCACAACCCTTCAAATATATCATATCTAAAGTTTTTTAAGGTCACTTTATCGTTTCCGTTTTTTTTATATAATATCCAGGCATTATTAATACACATATCAATGAGCTGTGAAAATATGCCCAAATACCATCGTCGACTTTTAAATGGGACCCGTGTCATAATGATATGAACATATCGGCTAGATCTACCCCTCCCATATGTTTGTTATACTGTTTGACCACCTGGGGACAAGGTACGTCAACTCTGGATCAACTCTCTTTTGAAAATCGTTTTATTTTTTCTATGGGATGGGAATCCATAAACGAACTGATGAGTGTCACCATTTTATTGTCGTACCATTTGACAACCGCTAACTTGTTTTTATTACAGACCATTTGTGCACTATGTCCTCTGTTCTTTTTCTTCATGTTTTTGTCAGACGGCAGCAATTTTTGGCAGCCCCTAAGCCGATTATTTTTTACTGTGCCAATGCCAAGCCCAAATATTCCGTAAACGTTTCGTAAAATGTACAACAGCTCAGGGGAAGTGAAATAATTATCTGCATATACATAGGCCGGTTTCGTTTTGATCGTTTTACATAAAGCGATCACCACCTTGCCACCTACTCCAAACGACTCTTCCTCGTCAGTAAAATGATATCCACGGAAAGTGTCCTCGCCACCATAAATGATAAAATCGTAGATTAATCCTGATACACCAGCACGTACAAAGTTTTTGAAACCCCACTTTTTGGGCTTATTTTGAATGTATTGCCTTCTATTTCCAGCTTTAGCGCCCTTATAGGGAATCATCATTTCATCAATGGAATACTGTCCTTCCTCTTCAATGTTCAAGAAATTTTGCCGGATTTTTTCCATTACTGGTCGTATTTTGAAATATCGATCAGGATTTGGTAGTAAATTATCGACGAAATGTATGTTGCGGCGAATTTGTTGATACCGCTTTAGAGGCATAACATTTGCAATGAGGGGATAGCGAGTTTTCCTTGCCCAGTAATCCGTGTAAGCTGGCATATGTACTATTCCCATTAAAATATCAATTCCTAAAAAGCTTTTTAATTCGGAAACTGATAATTGTATTGATTTTCCCGTTTGTTGAACTGAGTACAAGTTTGTGTTGTGCACAATTTCAGAAAGTATATCCGGCGTGAGAAAAATATATAAGTAATTCAAGGCAGTTTCCAGTTGCATATTCGTATTTTTAATGTAAATATTCTCATCTATGAAGGCTCTGTGTTTAAAGGTTGTTTTTAACCAGTTGAAGTTAAGAATAACTCTGTTTTTTTTTCCTTTTTTTTGCTGTAACTTTAGGAACAGCCCTTTTACGTTTATTGCGATTAGTACTTGATAATGGCGTGCTTACGCTTGGGTGAGGTGAATACTCCGGAGCAGGTATAGATTGGATAGAATCTAGTGTTGGCAAAACATCGTAATTGGCTGTTGAAGGAGACGGAAAAACTTCATGTATAGCTGGTGTAAGTGGGGCATTTTCAAAAATATTGGAATCAGTGTTGCTCGCCGGTGGGAAATTTTCATATTCGTCCTCATTTGCTTCATCCGTGGTACTACCTAATAAGTTAAGCCTTTCTAAGGAAGAATCAAGTGAAGGTGCATCAGAGCTTATGGTGGATTCAGATGCAGCAAGCGGTCGTAAAATGTTAGCTTCTTCTTCTTCTGAATTAGACCCATAATCCGAACATGCATTGTGTAAGGGTACCAAGGCCAAAATCTTGTGCGAACGTGTTAGTCTTAAGCACTGCAGGAAAACAAACAATAATACGATAAAGTTTAACGCAAAACGCCAAAAAACCCCATTAAATAATTAGCCCATGAAACCAAAATAAATAAAAAAGTTGCTCTATGAAGTTGGCAACGTACAGCGTGGTTACCGATGCGTTTCTTAGGTTATTTGCTATGAATTTGGCGTCGTACACTGTGGTTACCGTCAATTAGGTGAGGTAACTTATAGTGTAATTGGCAACGGTAACCACAATGTACGTAGTAACTTTTTACTTTATAAAACTTTTATTTTGTAATGTGCATGTGAAACAATTACATCATTCTATTGGCTAGGAATTTCCAATAAATAAAAACACAAAAAATGCATTGGTTACCCACAAAAATCTTCGAAAAAATAATTAAAACTTACCCGAGGTGACGACAGGTGTTTCCGCGTCGGTTTCATTTTGACACTGACAAGTTTATGTTAGTGTTACCAGCGTAAATTTATTTTTGTACCAAAGATAATGAAAATTGTGATAATTTTTTGACATAAATGATTTAAAATATATTCATTAATTCAGTCAGGATTTTTAATAAACGAGTGGACACTGTGATGTACGCTGTCAATTTAAGGGTTAAAACCCTGCTGTCGACGTCTTTTAAATAATTGTGAAGGCAGGTAGCGATCTCATTACTACCCCTTTTCCCATCGCACAGGTATTAAACACACCCTGTGGTGAAAGTGTTTTATTGTATTACGCTAGAAAATACCAAGTATATTTTCACCTGACATTCTATGAAAACGGTACGCAAGAAGTATATTGTTTTACAGCTGCAGACTCGTGGTCACACCAGGTCGTCACACCACTACTATTCGACGGAGCCCTGCCTGAGGCAGGGCTCCTATTACTGAGCGATTTGTCCTTCGGGCATCTAAAGATACCTAACGAACCTAACCTACCTACTTTTGCGGAATAAGAATGATTTCTGTCGAATTTCCGACCAAAGCGAATAGCAGTGGTGTGACAATCTGGTGTGACCACGAGTCTGCCCCTGTAAAACAATATACTTCTTGCGTACCGTTTTCATAGAATGTCAGGTTAAAATATACTTGGTATTTTCTAGCGTAATACAATAAAACACTTTCACCACAGGGTGTGTTTAATACCTTTTGCAAGTCAAAACTAGCGGTAAGTGTTTTACTTACTTTCAGAGGTCTGTATAAGTGACGCTTAAGCTTTGATGTGTCTTAAATCGCGTGTAATGGCTTCCTTTTCTTCTAAATGTTTCTGCAATTCTTCCGCTTCCTTTTCTGTAAGCTCATTATTGTTGTGTTCTGCTTTTGTACAAAGAGTGCACTTATCCTTTTCCGGCGTATGAAAACTAATGTTATACTCTGTATTGAATATGTATTTGAAAAGTTTTTCGCTGAGTCTCTTTCTCGCATTTTTAATGCATTCATCAGCATAAATCCTACATAAGTTACTCGCGTTCTTGAGTTCTTGGGACAGATATAAACGTTTACTATCTTTTCGACAGTAATTCGAAGGTACGACTGGTAGACTGTCAATAAATTTCTTCGCCTCATTTTTTACGTTTTCGTCATATTTTATCGGTGCATTAGGCTTTCTCTTGTCTGCTGATGCCATTCCTGCATTGGCATTGTAAATAGTGCGATGGTAAGGTCTCCGTGGCGCAGTCGCGTGTCTCGGAGTCCCCCGTGATGGTGGCGGCCCACGAGGTGGCTGATGTCTTGTCGGTTGACGCCCGCTGCAGCCCCGCTAGTTCGGTTCGTACTGCGACGGGCTCCGCCAGTTTACCGGCTTGCTCGGAGTTTTCTTGCTTTCCGGCATTTTTATTAGCTGTGCAGTCCGTTTGGCTGTCTCAAGGGCTTTTAGTTGCTCCTGCAGATTTTCGCTGAACAGGAACTTGCCCGATTTTGTTTCCCTGCATGTCTCTTGTACCGTCTTTGTTGCATTTGATAGAAAAAAAAAAATTCGTGACCCAGAATCCGCGTGGTACATTCCTGCTGCTATTTTGGCAGCATCATTAATTTCTTCTATCAGT
This sequence comes from Acleris laterana, assembly GCA_963966035.1. Classification (NCBI taxonomy): domain Eukaryota; kingdom Metazoa; phylum Arthropoda; class Insecta; order Lepidoptera; family Tortricidae; genus Acleris; species Acleris laterana. The sequence goes on along the minus strand of OZ014453.1, from coordinate 16,504,848 downwards.
TTTTTACTGGTTATGTTCCCTTTAAGGATGTCTGTAAGGGACTTCGCTAGACATATCATTAGTTTCCCTGTAATGTTTTGTCGGGCGGCTATTCTCTTGTCCCTGTTTAGGCACAGTTCAGATAGCAAAGCTGAAATTTCTTTGTTCATAATGGGTGCCACAGCCAGTGGTCTCGAACGTCAAAGTGCGAAATCGGTAGAGTTGCCCATTAAAATCGGTATAAAGGGTGAGTACTATTAAATTGTCGCCATTTGAATTAAGTTTTACAAAATGAAATAATGTTCTAGTAACTCATTTTTTTTTATTATAAGAAAGTTAAAGACATAAAATGGATCAGCTAACACAATTAAGGTTTCTCCAGAGCACGACGAGAGAATTCTCGGACTTTACTCTTGACGCTACTCATAGAATTTTGCACTGATTCACTTGTGATCAGTTTTGTACATTTCATCCACTTTCTTTTGAAATCGGGCAATGATGTGGCCGGTTGGCATGTTTTTCGCAACTTTGTTTTAATATTAGCCCAGTATTTTTCTATCGGCCGTAGTTCTGGGCAATTTGGCGGATTCATATTCTTCGATACTACATCGACAGAATTCTGATTATACCACTCCAAAGCTCGCGACGAATAGTGACAACTTGCCAAATCTGGCCAAAACAATGTCGAAAAAGTATGTTTTTTTACAAGTGGTAATAACCGTTTTTTTAAGCATTCGGATATATAAATATCTGTGTTTATTGTGCCAGTGGTTACAAAAGGCGAACTTCTCATGCCACACTGGCATATCGCTTGCCACACGAGGAACTTCTTAGCGAATTTCTCCACTGGAATCACTTTTTCTGATTCATGTAGACCCGAGACGTTGCGAGAAGAAAAGTACTGGTTTCCAGGAATTGATTTGAAATCAGCTTTTACATACGTTTCGTCATCAATAATTAAGCAACCTGTTTTTTGAACTAACAAGGTGTACAGAAATCTAGACCGTCTAATTGCTCGATTATACTGTTCTACAGTTCTTTTGGGGGCTTTTTGCTTCTTGTAAGTAGAAATACCATACTTTATTTTTATTTTTTGTACATTTCTTTGACATGTACCAACTTTTTTGGACACATCTCGAGAAGAGATTGCCGGATTCTGATCAAACAGCTTACACACCTTTAAATCCAATTTTTTGTTCCGTTTCCTTGTAGGATGGCCCTCTCGCTGCTTTCTTTCAATAGTTCCACCTTGTTTTAGTTTTTTTAGGGTCCTTTGCACTGTTCTCCGACTTGTATTACACGATTTCGCAAGATCCAAAGTAGACACATTGGGATTTATTGAAAATTCTCGCAAAATTTATTCACGAACGCTTTTTTCTTTTGACGACATCTTGACTGATAACCACAACTGAATGTTTTTTTAAACACTAAAACATGCAAATACGTTCTAAATTTGAAATATGATAAGTTTTAGTCAAAAAGGACGGAAAATGTTGGCGACAATTTAATAGTACTCACCCTTTATTTGTACCGAAAATCGGTATATATGACAAAAAAATACAATATTAAATCAAATTCTTTTATTATTCAAAAAATAAAGTACTTAAGTGTAATTCACATTAAACATGCTAAATATAATCATCTTTTAGGATCATACCAATATGCTGTGGCCATAGCCGCGGTCATCTTTGAATTAATTTCGAAATCAACAATTAGCGTCATTTCGCATGTAATAGACCAATAATTGATTCAGTTAACAGCCTATTTCGCTGTTTTGTTTTCATAATATTAATATGTGAAAATATACGTCCAACGTTGGCGGATGAATGGGGCAGTGATAAAATATTAAAAATGAAAGTAGACAACAAAGGAAACATTTGAATGTCATCGCCACGCTTTATAAAACTAACTTCATCCCAAAATAGCTCTACATCACCAGGAAATGTTTTAATTTGGTCGCAATTTCTTAAAATACGCCACTCTGTATCAATTTCCTGGAAATCATTACTCTGCAGAATATTGGGAAAGACCCTACTATGAGGAACTATCGAAGCAGTTTTGCCACTTTTAACATTTTTCGGATCAATTATATTTAAACCTTTTATTGGATTATTCTTTAATGGAAACCGTGTGGTTAATTGCTTACAAGCTTCGATATAAAAATCTAGGCATCTGGGTAGTTCTACTTTTAAGGTCTTAACCATGGAAAAAAATGAATAAAGCTATTTCATACATGTCATGTGACTAAACTGTGGGAAAGTTACCATAGATTCGGTATTTGTTAACCAGCAGCTCAGTTTTTTATTAAAATTTATATTTTTTTGCGGATTACTAGATTCAGATGGAAAATAATGTATCCTTCGTTACGAAATTCAGTTGTTTAAAACTAGCATAAATAAAAAGAATTTTTAAATGGTTATTTGTGTTTATTATTATAAAATCCAAACTTTAATCAGTCTCAAACATCAATCAGGTAATAATTCCGTATAAAAATTAAAATTTGTCTCTTTCGTCACATTTACTCCTTTCAAACTTCGTTTCCATTGTTTATTTTCACTTTTGCAAAAAAATATTAGAAAGAGCCTTATTACATACTAAACAACAAGTATTACACGACATAAAATGAGTAGCAAAAAGGACTTAACGCAACAATTTTGGTTTTTAACAACAATCTTTATACGGGGACAAGATCAAACTTATTGTTACGAAGGAGACGTAAATGTGACGAAGTAGACTAACAAACAATTATAACTTAAAACTAATGAGATTCTCAGCTTCTTTTTTCGTTAATCACAGGCAAAACTTGCTTATTACTAAAATAAAAGTTTTAATATGTGTGGAAAATCAGCAAAAACCTACATTAACAAACTAAACAAATAACATTTAGGGAAAAAATTACATTTCGAAAACTTCCTCCACTGATTTACTAAAGGAATACAAAACTCTCGTACCTTTTTTAATAACTTGAGGTTTTTCTAGTATTCTTAGCATGTCATCTAAGTGCACAAAAGATACATCACTTTTATCTAAACGAAATAAGGTCTTTGTTTCATCTAAACATCTTAAAAATATAACTTTGGCTTCGAAATCATCAAACTCACTGTCTATCAATCCTACATAATTGTACTGCTTTCGTTTTTCGCTCAAAATTTTTATCACAACATAGGTCCCGATAGATAAGTTTCTGGGGTGGATAGTAGTTTTATCTAGGCTGGTTCCACTACTATTACAATTTTTCGTGTTCCTTTCGCATAAAGTAGCCAATGGTTCCTCGTCTGAACTATCGCTGGAGTCATAATAAACTCTGTTAAATATTTGTCCTGTTCTTCCACTTGATATGTTTGTAATAGTAGTAGAACCAGAACCACCCTCCACGAAATCAGTTTCAGAGTTATTTAAAGGTGCAGTCTCCATAGTGTGTGTTGCAGCATTTTCAATGTTCTGGGCTTCTTGGGCGATGAGAAATTTGTGCGATTTATTAGGAACACATGAACAAAACCCGAAAATCTCTCCATTACTACAGAAGCAGCTCTGCTCGCTACAAGTCACTTCTCCACGAGAATTAGACGATATGTGATGTAAACGCATCGTGCCTGGAACTGGTTGTAATGTAGCCGGTATCTCCCTAGATACTTGATCTATTTGGTCTTGACTGATTACAAACATCTTCACGGATGTTGCGTCTTTCAATAGATCGTAAAATTGAGTCAGATTTACTACATCACGTCCATGAGCAACTAGCCTATCGGCTGTTCTTTTGATGAGGCCTCCAATCCCGTCAGCGGCACCCTTGCCGTGCCCAGATTCAAAATATGACCATGTCATATGTTTAAATCCATAATCAAAAAACTTGGTTGACATCAAATAAAAGTTTTGCTTCTGTCTGTACTGCGTACACGGGCCGTCAGAGAAGAAATGTATGGTTTCGACATTGGGGTATTTTTCTTGCACATATTTTAAAATTGGGTCTGTATGTGCCCAGATTGCTGCAGGACCATGAGCTAGGCTAGAAGACACCGTACAAAAGGAAACTGTTTCATTCGTCTCTGCTCCTTCTGGCTTTGCGTACAAAACAACAGTGTGTAGTGTTAGCTGATTACGTGAGCCTCCAAAGTGATGAGCTTGGATTTCTTCACTATGCTTGCAATTATAATTCTCGCTGAAATCCATATGAATAGCAACACTGTTAGGCGTGAGATTTTGAATGCAATTTCGATAAGCTTTATGTTGTGTGTAAACGTTAAAAACATGTTTCTTAAAATCTGTAAAGTCTTTTTCAAAATTATTAATTAAGTCGAATAATTTTCCAGTCTGTAATTCTTTAACATTCTTTATAACTTTTCGAGTACCATTTCCCGTAGTAAAATCTTCTGTCTTACGTATCCACTCCCACCATGACACATTTTCTTCTGAATTAATGTTTTCTAAATCAACAACTTTGTTTTTATTACATTGTATACAGTTTCCAACCATACACTGTTTTTGGTTCACATTACACACAACAGATTCCAGCAAATTATTCAAATTATCAGTGTTGATAGCACCTTTTTTTCTTATAGCCGTTGCTTTGAACTGAATATTTGTGTGTTTCTTACACAAACACGTATCTCTTGCATTTACTGATGGAAACATGACATAGAATGGTCTCATTTTTGCAAAGTAAGCTAATGAACAAGGTACGCTGCATTCTTTTTTAAAGAGACGGTACAAATTGCTAACTGTATTCAAGAGAAACCTTTTCTGTTTTTTAACCTTATTTTTTGTTACGGTCTCCTTCTTACCTGCAGTTGCACGACTATTGTCGTCACGAATGTAGAAGTTAACAATCATTCTTCTCAATTTCCTATCAACTGCCTTAATTCTCTGTTGTTTTTTGTAGCGTATGCCCAGTGCATCCATTCTTATTACATTTTCAAGGCCCGCTTCCTTCACTCTATCTGACATTACAGTTTCTTTAAGTATTCTTCTATCTTTTCGGCATTTTAAGTTCTTGTAATTTTCTTTAATGCTGTTACAAAGAACATTATATTCTTCAAACTTTGCTTGAGTCCTTTGTAGTTTTTTTTTGTACTTTTCATACTTTCGTCTCCATTTGTCATTTTCAGTTTGTAGCTTTAAATTTTCTCGATATAATTTACTTCTATCTCGTCTTACTTTTTTTCTTCCGCTACTTACGATAGGCGAGGCTGGCGGTGATGGTGGTGGAGTATAAGCTTCTAACGTTTTTTCCTGTTCCTTTTGTTTATCTCTGTACTTTTTTTGTTTTATTTTCCACTTTCTGTTCGCCAATCTTTTTTCTCTGTCATTCATATCTTTCACTAGCGTTTTGTTTTTATGATAGCGATCTCTTGCCTTCTGTAAATATTCTTCATATTTTTCCTTCTCTTGCTTTTTTTTCAACCTGCAACGACGTTGCCTTTCAGCTGCTGACAACGGCATGGCTTATAGGTATTTATTTCTGAAAAGAAAAGAAAGCAAAACTTAAATGTAGCGTCCTATAAATGAAATCTTCCATAAATGTAACCTTCGTCACTTTCATGTCTCCATCGTCACATTCTACCTGTGCCGAAGGATAGTGTGACGAAGTATACAATTTTTGAATAAGATTGTTACAAATCGTGAATAGCGAACACTTAGATAAAAAAAAATACTTTACCGTAAAGATTGCATATATATAAATCATATAAAAGCTAAAACGATTAAAAATTCATGAAATACATACCAAAAAACGCCGTGACTAAGGATAACCTCAAAAAACACACGCCGCCGGTCTTCGTCCTTGATGTAAAAGAAGTGACAAGCTGTCAATGTCAATCACTTGATTTGACTTTCGCTCTATGCTCTATGGTCTTTGGCGTTTCGTTTCACTCAAAAACTTAACACATTCACATATTTTTTTTTAAACTTTAGGTAATATTTGGCCGTCGTGACGATGGATACTCGAATTTTCGGGACAATCTGTCGTCACGGCAATAATAAAAAACTTTTACAGATAAATTAAATTAAACTTTCTCGTTACCATGCTTACCAATTTATCTCTCCGTGTATTTATTAATTTGTGTGACTTCAATAAATTATTTTCATAATAAACGTAATAGTTCCAAGCAACACCTAATGGGGACATGCCGTTTTAACTTTGTAACAAAAGTTTGACTCCATTTTTATAATAAAGTTCAAATTATTTTAAAGTAAATTTAAAGATGGTTATCTAAATACAAGTTATTAAATTGATTTAAATAAAATAAATGATACTTCCTCCATTCTGTATTTAGTATTAACCTTTATTACAACGGGGACCACCTTAATTTTATGAAGGACTTTAAAAGTAGAACTACCCATCTGCATTTAAACAAATTTACTTGGTCTGAGCTTAGATCTGCTGATCTACTAAGTAGTGTATTTGACGCTTCTGCACCACAGTATACGGCGTCGATATCCAAAAAAAATCTGGGATTTTTAAATTCAACATTCTCGATTGGAGTGCTAGTTAAATATTCTCTTTTTAAAAAGCAATCAAAAATGGTTTTTAATGTTCCAGTTATTTTGTCATATAAGTTATGAATTTTAGGGTGTTCTGCTTGCATTTCTTTGTTTAAATCGTTAAATAATGGCAATACAAAATTTAGGAATTCCAAAAATAATAACATAGTGGGATCTTGGAGCTTCTGTAATATATTTTCTGCTGCTAAAATATGATCTTTATTATTAGAGACTTGGTCTATGAAAAATAGTTAAGCTGAAATTTGTTCCAATACTCTTTTCACTGCTGCATGTACTCGTACTGATAACCAGCGTGTCTGAGAGGGGTGAAGTATTTTGTGTAGGTACCTTTAAGTCACAAAACAATTGAAAGTTTTTGAACTCTGCCACTCTTTTTGGACTAGAAGAAAAGTAGTTATAAATATCCCTTACAAGATCTTCTATAAAGCGTGGAAGTTTGGTACAAGCATATGACGCGCAAAGATGAAACGAATGGCATGTGCATTTAAGTATAAAGATGTTGGGAATTTCGTTTCCACAGATAACTTCAAATTGTACAAACTAAATGAAGTGTTCAAAAAGGATAAGCAAACACCTCTAAAACATTATTTAAACCACCTCCCAAGAAAGAAAATTAACTGAGTTAATTGTATGCACTAGTTTAGACCAAAAAGCAAAAAGTTCAACCTCCAGAGTTATTCCAATAACAATTTCCCAATAAAACAATCACCAACTTAAAATAACATGCTAGTATACATGCTAGTTAACAAAACTGTTGAACTGTTCATCGTAAACAAAACAATACTTAACTTGACGTTTGCTTATTTCGAAAGATTCTTCGGAGGGCCGTGCGTGGCGCGAGGGCGTGTCGAACCGTCGAACACGAGATTGAATGTTTGAATTGAAGTCGTAAATAATCGTAATCGAACGAAAATACTGAATGCACTTTTGCGCTAACACTATAACGCCACACACGCACTAAATATGAAGAATAACACCGTGTATGTCCAATAATGCCCAGCGGCGTCGCCGATGAAATACGATCCCTGCTCCGGTCCTGAGGTCCGGCCTTGTAGTCAAAACGCCGGGTCCGCCGAGGTTCATGTAAATATTTGTTGAATGTGGTGTTTGCTAACCCAATGAATCGCTTCAGACGAGATGTTATCAGCCACTCCAGTTTAAATTGAAAACTAGTTATGTCGGAGGCCAATTGAGGGTTCTCGAAAAATCTGCGGGCGGTGTTTCCATCATTTGTGTTCCCAAAGTTGGACTTGGGCATGTCAATGAGTAACCCAGTTTCAATTTTAAATCTGTCTTGGATTTTTTGTTTAGCGGCCAATTCCAAGGCTTTTTCTTCCGTCGTTTCTTTTTCTGTATTTTTGAACTTCTAGTTTATAGCCCAAGTGCAAAACACTCAAAAATTCTGATTCTGGCATGTAGCACAGATATTCCAAAGTCTAAAGTTTCAGGACTTACATCATATGTTTTGCTTAAATTGTTAAAATCTTTTGAAGTGGCTTTACAAATAAAGCATCGACTGGAAGACTTGTTGTCGGTTGCTGCATTGCAAACCTTGCCGTCAATCATAGTCATATTGAAAATGTGCTTGTACGTAAATTTATTTCCATTTATTTCGATTTCGGTAGGAACCAAATTCTTTACCGATTCTTCAACGTAATTGATTTCTTCTTTGGTCACATCCAAGGATTCTTTCAGAAATCTGAATCTTATAGGTCGGCAATACCGGGGGGATGATGGAGAAGGATTCTCCCAAATAACTTTTTTGTTATCCTTGCCACAAAATATTTGTAAAGGGACAAATGAGCTCAAAAATATATTGGCGTCCGAATCAGCAGGGTTTTCATACTTTTGTTTATATCTGGCTTGCTGGGAGCCATCACATCCCCATTTATTTATAATAGTTAAAGTCTGTGTATCTTCTTCACTAGCAGTTAAAAGTACTTCCTCTAAATACATTGAAAGGCGCATAAGAGTTCAATAAGACGAGAGGAAGCGATAATATGACTAAATTACTTTTAAATTGAAAAATCAAGAATATTTTTTCAAGAAAACGTAATATGTTTAGAAGCTTCAAAATAAAGGTGTTTTTATTATACTAGGTTGACAATTTTTATATTAAATAATGGTATTTACCTGAACCACTGGAATCCATATTGTTAACTTTGATAACTGTCTTAAAATCAAAAATATTCACGTCGAAAAATAGGTCACTTTAAAAGCGTAGACAGCGAGAGCGCGTGCATAGCGGGAGACTAAAGCCGCGTTTTCACATAGTGTTCTGAATAAACATTTGTTTAGAGCAAATGTTTGCGGTTCTGCCGATGTTCGCTCAAAGTAGAAAATATCTGTTTTCATTCAATGAGGAAATTAACAATTGTTTAGAACAATATTGTACCGAACGAACGAACGAAGTTCGTTGGCGGAGTTCCGTTTTCACTAGTCCTCCGTACACGATCATGGACACCACTCAAGACGATTTGCTTTTGGCTAGTGCAGCGTTTGTAATTATCGCTATTTTATTAAAAAAACGGAAACAAAAAAGACGGTATTGGGTGTAAATTTTTTTGAAACAGAGGGAAAGAAGAAATGCCAATATATTAACCGAGCTGAGAATTCATTCCGAAGATAGACGTTTCCACAATTTCTGCAGAATGAATGAACAAGAATTCGAAGATTTATTGAGATTAGTCGAAAATGGTATAAAGAAAAAAGATTTTGTTGACATCAAGAAACTAGTCTTCTAGTAGGTCTATTATCGTAGTAACGGACTTGAAATATGCTTTGATATTTTTTTCTTTTTCTGTTGTTTTTCCGGCATAAAAATACTCAGCTAACAATTTGGCCGTATCCATGACAACAGTGGTGTCGCTTGATGGGTCGGTTTGCGTAGAGTTATCTTTTACTTTTTGTTTGGTTTGAGTACCGACGGACATGTAAATATCTGGTGTACTGTCGTCACTTCTTAGTTGGCTTTGGCCGTCGGGTAGTTTAATAAAATATTCTTCAGTATTCGGTATATTAATTTCGTCTTCAGATATATACTCATGTTCAGGACGTGAACACAAAATCGACTGACTCTCCATGTCATCATAACTTCCTGTAATAGGAACATACCTAATAGCTGACTTGGTGTAAATAGACATATCAATATAAAAACAATGTGTATACTATTAAGATTTAAAAATTAAGCTTACTTTTGGTTGCCATTGTTATGGAATTACAATTTGATTTCGTGATTTTAAAAGTATCAAATCATTAAATGCGTTTTTCAATTTCCATTAAATTATATGTCAGTTTTCAATTATCATAATGCTTACGTATTTCAGTATTAACGGCCAGTATTTTCAAACAATATACAGGGTGTTAGGTAGAGCGTTGTCAAAAAGAAACAGGCGAGTAGAAGAGACCATAAGCTATCCATTTCAGGTACTTTAACCCTTAATTTGTCTAAGGGCTATTTAATACAGTTTTTTTTATAATTTTATTACAAGACACCGAAATTCGACCTTTAAACCCCGAAAAAAAAGGAACTACTTGGTGTATTGACAAAATTTTAATTTTGATAGATTGTTAAATGTTGTGGTGTTCAAATAAAACTGTTACTGGAAGCGTAAAGCTACTTTAAAAAATAATGGGGGCTCCCAAAGTTTCAGAAACCGATAAAGAAATCTTTCAACCTCAACTTTACAATGAAATTAAAAAAAAACCAAAGTGATTACAATTCTTCCAATTTTCTAAAAACATCTCCTGTTCACGCCAATTCTAATGGTATGCCACATGCATAACAAAAATCTTAATAATTCGAGTTATTTGCTAATAACTTGTTGAATGTGGCGAATTCGATGTTTGAGAAAATTTACTTCTCTGTTCATTTACCACGTCTTACGCAGTTAGATAGTGTTTTAACATCCTTCTAACATATGGAAGATAAGGTTAGGTTAGGTTCGGTTGGTAATTTATTAAAATTTTATTAGTAAAAATCTGAGGATATTGACTCAGGATCCCCAAAATGGTAACTTTTCTAATTCATAGTCACAACACAAAAAAAAGTTTTTTTATACAACAATTGCTCAAATTGATGACCATTTTGACCAATACAGGCACGATATCTCTTCCGTATTTCGACTGTCGTCGTTTTTAGTTGCATTTCTTCTTTCATCACTTGAAAACCATGTTCAATTTTCTCAATTAAATGATCTCGGCTTCTGACTTCGGTGGCATAAACCAAATTCTTTGCATGTCCCCAGACATAAAAACCATTTTGGGGATCCTGAGTCAATATCCTCAGATTTTTACTAATAAAATTTTAATAAATTACCAACCGAACCTAACCTAACCTTATCTTCCATATGTTAGAAGGATGTTAAAACACTATCTAACTGCGTAAGACGTGGTAAATGAACAGAGAAGTAAATTTTCTCAAACATCGAATTCGCCACATTCAACAAGTTATTAGCAAATAACTCGAATTATTAAGATTTTTGTTATGCATGTGGCATACCATTAGAATTGGCGTGAACAGGAGATGTTTTTAGGAAATTGGAAGAATTGTAATCACTTTGGTTTTTTTTTAATTTCATTGTAAAGTTGAGGTTGAAAGATTTCTTTATCGGTTTCTGAAACTTTGGGAGCCCCCATTATTTTTTAAAGTAGCTTTACGCTTCCAGTAACAGTTTTATTTGAACACCACAACGTTTTACAATCTATCAAAATTAAAATTTTGTCAATACACCAAGTAGTTCTTTTGTTTTCGGGATTTAAAGGCCGAATTTCGGTGTCTTGTAATAAAATTATAAAAAAAACGGTATTAAATAGCCCTTAGACAAATTAAGGGTTAAAGTACCTGAAATGGATAGCTAATGGTCTCTTCTATTCGTCTGTTTCTTTTTGACAACGCTCTACCTAACACCCTGTATTAAAAAAAAAGGTTTTATTTGGCTATATTAAACAAAAACATTCCTCAATTTAAAGTTATAAAAGGACAATGGGCAAAATGTCCCCACCCACCAACAGAAACGAAACATATCTCATTTGATAGATCTTGGCAACCTGATGATTTTTTACTATGACGACAATCGTCCTATGTATGGGGTTTTCTTTGAAAACCATGTTTTATTTTTGAATATATTTTTGGTCATTTAGTTGACAGTTACCGGAAAAAAGTTACACAAACATTTTTTACTAGCAATAATAAACAAATAGGTTTCTTAAAAAGAAAGAACACAAAAATTCGCTTATAAAGCTTATTTGTTATTATATACATATATCACGGTGTTAACTTAAAACTCATCTATTACTACACTATTTAACAATTCTGCTGGCAGAATAAAATCACGATGTCGTCCTATTCCCATGTACCACACAATAGATATGATGTGTGCACAACTTCCTAGCGTGCGGCTTCCCGTCAAGCAAGTGCAATACCAGTGTGCTATGGCCTGCGTATTGCCTAAATGACGGTCAATAAGGATATAACAATAATATATACATACATACATTTATGTATATATTTCTGTCATAAATACATGTATATGAAGTATTATTGCTATTTAAAAATGTTAGTGTAACTTTTTCCTGTACCTGTCAACTAAATTACCAAAAAATATATAAAAATAAAACACGATTTTCCAAGAAAACCCCATACATAGGGCAATCGCGTCATAATAAAAAAATCATCAAGTTGCCGAGATCTATTAAATGAGATATGTTTCGTTTCTGTTGGTGGGTGGGGACAGTGCCCATACAAATTTGCCCATTGTCCTTTACCAGATCAACTACGTACAAAATGTCAAACATGTAAATATTATAATTATCTTTTAGTGTTTTTGTTGGTTAGATTTTATTTTAAAGACAATCGACCAACATCATGAAAATAGTTTGTTTTTGGAAATAATGCCTATTCGTAATTCACGCGTATAAAGCCGCGGTTACCATTAGTATTCATATCGTTGTATGATATTTCGCAGGCTATACAATAATACTTACCACATCTTCTTGAGGAAAGAACATTGTTAATGGTCAGAAAAATAGTGGAATTGTAAAAATAAGGATATTATTATTGCTGTCGTGTTATTAGTTTATTTTATTAATGTGATGTATGTAACGAGTGACAACGCTGATGTTTTTTTGTGTAGAACTGATGTTTAAGTTTAATGTCAATAGGTATCTAATTAAAAAAAATGTAATGACACATTTTACAAGGCGTCTCTCCCAAGAGATGTAAAAGCTCCTGATCAAGCTCGGGCTCAGCAGTAACCGTATTTTCACAGGCTGTGGAATTTGTAGGCTGAACAACCGTTTCAGGTACTAAAGCGGTTCCAGATAAAATCACTGATAACCCATCAGGCTCATTTTTATCTTTATTGGTGAAAGTTACTTGCACTGTTGTTACTAATATCGTCATCATCTAGTGTATGTAACATATCTGGAAGACATATTTATTATTTAATAGAATATCATGCCTATAACGGCCATCCATACATGACAGTAGGCAGGTTTATGAAAAGATCGGTAGTCCTATTAACTATACACCTCTTAACTTCAAACGAATTATTGTACAGAATTAGTCCTTTTAACTAATCACTAAATGTGCATATTTTCATTTGGCACAGTAATAGTCCGTTGTTATTAAAACTTCAACTAAACTCAACGCCGTATTTAGATTCCAAAAAAGTTACCAAAGATGGCCGAACGTCACTGTCACAAGTGTCATTGTCATTGTGACGTTCCAGATGTAACCAACCCGTGCACATTTACAGCGCGTTCCGATTCCCTCTCACAACAATATTATCGATTATGGCGCCAAAATGCGTTCCATTGGTGTTGTCGCGCTTATATCGATATTATCGCCCGTCGCAATCGGAACGAAAATTAGCGCGCCAACGAATTTGACATTGACGTAGGTATAACCTCGAAAATTTGTTTGTTGTGCTCGCTGTTGATTGATTGTTCGGAATAATTTTGGAGTTAGAAGAGAAGTTTATTACTGCCGGTACCATGAATTGCACCAATCGCGTAATTCAAATAATGGAAATAATGGAGGAAAGCGATGAAATTCCATTGGATTCATCGTCGTCGCCGTCGTCTGATGACGACGTGGAACAACGCTTGTCTGTTCTTATAAAGAACAGAAGAGGCCCTGTCGTTAGAACTCCCAGGATACAGGGATACATGGATGTTGTAGCCAAATACAGCTCTGAAATATTTAAGTCGCATTTCAGGTAAGTTTCCTTCCTCCCGCTGTGTGTCTGAAGAGCACAAACTTAAGTTATCCAAGGATACTCTCTGCCCGTTATTTCTAATGTACATTTATTTTGCAGATTGTATCCTGAGACTTTCGAATTTGTGCTTGAACTCATCGGGCCACTAATAACTGTAACTACACAACAAGGGGGACGAAAGTCGATTGAGCCAAAAAAGCAGTTGCTTATAGCTCTCTGGATGATGGCGACACCAGATTCATACAGGTGATTGCCAGAAACTGGTGATTATTTTCCTGCAATAATGCATTTGCAACAAAGAAAATTTATTTTTTTATTTCATGTTTTTATAGATCTGTGTGTGAAAAATTTGATGTGGGGAGAGCTACAGCTTTAAGGTGTTTACGCAGAGTGTCACATGCACTACACGGGTACTGTCATCATTGTTGGTGACATAAATCTAAATCCTACTTATACTTCTTTAAGCATCTTAAGCTACTATAGTTACCTTCTTACTGTTTCCGGTCTGACTGAGACGAACGAAGTTGAAAATATGTATGGAGGTAAGCTTGATATTGTTTTGATAGGAGAGCGAGTTCGCGTTGTAGGAGTCGAGGAGATTGAGGGCGGTGGATTGGTCCCAAAGCGTGACGCTTATCATCCGCCGTTGGATATTATCATCTGTCTAAGCCACTGTCACGACGGACCTGTTACGAAACTATTAGAACCTAGTAATGTGGAATCGCTGCAAGATTGGAATTTCGCTAAAGGCGACTTCAATCTGTTGTATAATTTGGTATCGGAGCAGTCGTGGCAGGAGGTACTTCAGGCTCGACAAGTTGATAAGGCTGTGGATGCTTTTTATAATATTCTATATAGCATATTTAATGTAGCGTTTCCCAAAAAGAATCGCCCTAAAATACCTAGTAGACGTTATCCGGTGTGGTTTCACTCCGAAATAATAAATAACATAGTCCGCAAGGCTAAATTTCATCGTGCCTGGAAGTCTAACAAAAGTGCGGCTGCATATAGCGAATTTGCTAGATTACGTGCTGAAATCAAACACCAGATAGGTGCGGCATACGATAACTACACTGGCAGTCTACAAAAAAATATTGCTAGTAATCCCCGTGCGTTTTGGAGACATATAAGCAGTCTAAAATCGAAAGGGGGTTTTGAGTCTCGTCTTCATTATGAAGGAAAGGTTTACGAGGGCAGTGGTACAGCGGACGCCTTTGCAAATTTTTTTCGCTAGTGTCTTTTTACCTAATATCCCGAAACTGGATCCTGATTCTATAAATAGTCAGGATAAGTCATGCTCCGCTAATCGCGTTCACATAGAGCATATAACACCTTGGGATGTGGAAGCAGCCATTAGACGACTTAAGCCACAAAGTTCAGTGGGTCCCGATCATGTGCCTGCATTCATAATCAAAGGCTGTAAAGAGTTTTTTATACTGCCTATCCTTAATATTATTCGCATTTCGCTTAGTACGGGAGTATATCCAAGCCGTTGGAAAGTCACAAGAGTTACTCCTATACCAAAAACAAGTGACACCTCGTCCATCGATTGTTATCGTCCCATAGCTATATTATCAGCGGTAGCAAAACTCTACGAAACTATCTTAAAAATAAAAATTTCGGGTCAACTGAAACCTTTCTTTTGCAATTCTCAGCATGGCTTTAGGGCTAATCGTTCTGTGGATACCAACCTATACACTCTCACTAACCTAGTTTCGGAGCATCTGGACAAAGGGAAGCAGGTGGACGTGATCTATTTTGATTTTACAAAAGCATTTGACCGAGTTAACAACGATGTGTTGCTTGACAAACTGTGCCGCATAGGTTTCACGCCGCATCTGCTTAAGTTATTTTCTAGTTATCTGCGGGGTAGGCAGCAGTTCGTCAGGCATGGATGCTTTATCTCAAAGTCATATTTAACACCATCTGGTGTCAGTCAAGGTTCTATTCTTGGTCCTCTTCTATTTGGCATCATGGTAAACGACCTTGATACGGTTGTCAAGCATGCTACATGTTTGCTGTATGCAGACGATTTGAAGTTGGTTTATGGGATACATCAAATGGCAGACTGTGAGGCTTTGCAGGATGACGTAAACTCTGTTTTGCTCTGGAGCATTGCTAATGAACTCCAATTTAATGTCAAAAAATGCTGTGTAATGACCTTCAGCCGGGCGCAAAAACCGTTGCATAACATTTATACACTGGGATTGGAAAGCATTGCTCGCGTTACAACCGTAAAAGATCTCGGTGTTCTTTTTGATAGTGGCCTTACTTTTCACGATCATATTAAAACGCTGGCCGCTAACGGTTTCAAAAGACTTGGATTTATTGTGAGGAATTCTCGTGACTTTTGTAACGTCAATGCCATCAAACTTTTGTACACGGCCCTAGTTCGTAGTAAGCTCGAAGCGGCAGCTATTATATGGAACCCCCACGAGACTACTTATGCCTTGGTTTTGGAAAAAGTGCAAAAAGCGTTTCTTAGGTTCATGTACAAAAAACAGTATGGATATTATCCCTTTCTATATCCGACTCAATTCTTGCTTGGGTCTCTTGGCCTGAACTCTCTGGAGGTAAGACGCAACTACAACCTGTTGGTAACGGTCTGTAGCGTATTGCGGGGCGCTTCCGACTGTCCCGATATAGTGTCACAAGTGGTAAAACTGTCGGTGCCTTTTATGACAAAAAACCTCCTCAGACCGCGACACCATAACCTCCTCGCGACATCTAGGACGCGGACTGTGGCCCACCGGAACTCTCCCACTGTTCGGGCTCTCACGAGCCTCAACACACTCTTTTCATCAGCACCTGATCTTTTTGATGTATTTGCAAGTCGATGGTCCGTTTTGTGTTTTCAGTGTCTTAGGTTCTGTGAGAGAATGGATGGTAGTGGAATTTCCAGATAAAAACTTTTTATGAAAACTATTATTAGTTTGCGTGTGTTATAATATTAATTTTCTTTCTGTATATAATATTAAGTTTCTCAGTGCATTGGTTTTTACTGTAATGCTGTGAAATTTTTGTTTAAATAAATAAATAAATAAAATAAATAAATAAATACACTACCTGGCTCCACGCTTTATCAAGTGGCCAGGAGGACATCGAGCAGTTCAAATAATGAGAGATTATGAAAAATTCAGTGGGTTCCCAAGAGTCATTGAAGCCATTGATGGAACGCATATAAAAATTAATGCTCCCAAAGTTGATGGACAGTCATATATCAATAGAAAGGGGACCCATTCTATTCAAGTACAGGTACATGGTCTTGATTGTTTTTATTATTATTACAACGAGGAATGGATTTTCTTTCCAAATTAATAATCCAAGAGATATTTGCAGATGCTTATAAGATTTTTAATTTAATACTTGTTGCAGGCTGTCTGTACAAGAAATTTGCTCTTTACAAGCATATATGCAGGGCACGTGGGAAGTGTGCATGATTCAAGAGTCTTCCGACTATCTCCAGTGCAAAAATTCATTGGGAGCCCTGAAAGACATTTTCCAAATGACTCCCACATCATTGGGGATGCGGCATATGGGATTCATCCCAATCTCATGGTCCCATACAAGGATAATGGACACTTGACACTCCGACAAAAGAATTTTAATTTTTGTCTCTCGTCAGCTAGAATGGCAATAGAACGAGCATTCGGCGTTTGGAAAGGAAGGTGGCGAAGCATTTTGGATTGTCTTCCGATGGTGACAATCAACAAAATCCCTGAATACTTTGTGGCACTGGCTGTACTCCACAATATCTGCATTTTTAGGGGAGATTTGATAACTACTAATGAGCCTGTTTTAAGAGTGAGACGTCGAGGGCGTTTGATCATGAATGGAAGAGAAGAGGGTATCCGCAAGCGGGAAACAATCACGAATAACTTAATAGTACGTGATAATTAATTTTAAAAAATGTCTTACTGCATGAACGGGTTGACTCAATGGAGGGTGAATTTGGTTAGCGTCAGGATGGTAGGACCAAGTGCGATTTTTAATGTTTTGAAACTATCAAGTTTTTGTACCTCTGTGTAAAGGTAAAAAAACATGAAAAGAAAGTGGCCTATACGGGGGACAACGGGTACAATTGAATATAGGTACAAAATAGTACAAAAAAGGTACAAAAAGTTGATAGTTTCAAAACATTAAAAATCGCACTTGGTCCTACCATCCTGACTCCAACTGTATTCGACACCCAAATTTTTCATTGAAACTTAATTAAAAAATGTAATATTTTCATTAAAAATTAACATACTGCTAGAAAACAATGCCCATCTGTGCTACTTGGGTCATTTAAGTATTGAATAAAAGGATTAGTTTTGTAATTAAAGTATACACACAAGTTGAGATCCAGAGCAAAACTGATTTTTTATTTCACTACCACTAACACTTAATTAAAAAATGTAACATATTCATTAAAAATTAACATACTGCTAGAAAACAATACCCATCTGTGCTACTTGTGTCATTTAAGTATTGAATAAAAGGATTAGTTTTGTAATCAATCAGGTTTTTTATTTCTACAACAATAACATTTAAATTATTGTTTAGAACGTGGTGAAAATCCTGTTCTAAACAATAATTTAAATGTTGTGAACGACCGCGAAAATCTTAAAACATATAATAACAATAACAGGCTTTGGTATATCAAAATGTAAATAACTATCCATAAATCTTAATCCTACAGTAATCAATCACAACTACAGTAACAATGACACTTCTTTGGAATACAACATTAAAACTACATTCATATTATCATAGTCATCTTTGGCACATATTACAAATATTATAAAAAAAAGATTAAAATGAAGGAACATTTGTTGGAGATGGAAAGCCTTTATTTATTTATTAAATTTTTTAAAAGTTCCATTTTTTCCCTGTGATGTTGCTCTTTCATTTTAAGCATAGTTTCATGGCACTGTTTTTTTACAGCCAATTTTTCGGCCATATGTTTTTCCTTGCTTTCAAAAAAATCCTGAAGAAGTCCCTCTAATTTCCTTTTCTTTTTTGGTTCAGATGATACCATTGTCGGGCTTTCAGGGCCAGCTTTAGGGCCTGGACACATGTCGCCGGTACGGTGCCGTCTACGGTGTCACGGCGCGGCGCCGCGAATTTACAGTACAAGTTTCTATGGTGCCACAAACGGCGCCGCGCCGTGACACCGTAGACGGCACCGTACCGGCGACATGTGTCCAGGCCCTCACTGGCTGTAGCTGAAGGATGGGCCCATCCAGTGGCACCAAATATCTGATTCATGACCTGAAATCACATACCGATAGACAAAACATTACATGCTGATTGA
Source organism: Acleris laterana (assembly GCA_963966035.1). Classification (NCBI taxonomy): domain Eukaryota; kingdom Metazoa; phylum Arthropoda; class Insecta; order Lepidoptera; family Tortricidae; genus Acleris; species Acleris laterana. The sequence goes on along the minus strand of OZ014453.1, from coordinate 16,485,852 downwards.
TACAAAGAAGATTATCACAAGCATTGTTTGATACCTGTACATTTTCAGTAATTGAAATTACTTACATCAAAGTAAGGCCATGTAGCTCGGTCATTTCCAGATTTGGAATTGTGATCTAAAATTTTTTTATATGTTTTCTTGAGGCTGTTTAATTTCGATTGGCACTGGCCCCATGTCATTGTGTATTCAGCATTTACGCTCTGCATTTTTTGTGCAATTTCTGTAAAAACTTTTTTGTGTCTCTTCCTATGAAAATCTTCTTTGTGCTCCTCATATAATGCGAGCAGTAGTTTGATGCATGCATCTGTCCAAATGTATATGGCACTGGATTCAGAGTTACCTGAAAAAATACATGACATATTAAGATGAACAACGATTACCTATTAGCAAACATAGTTCTCTCTTCATGGATCTTGGGTTACTTTGGGGAGACTTTTAACTGAAATATGTACCTACCTTCATCGTTGTCAACCACATCTCCCTGTGCTTCTATTGATCTTTCATCATAAGCTCTTATTAATTGGTCTAGATATGCGGAATCTGAAAGAGAAAATTAAACAATATGTTTATAAAGCGACGAAAATTGCATACTGCATTGGATGGCTTGGTTACTCTAAATTAGTGACCGACCGAAACATATTATTTTGCCGAAACCGAAACCGAAACCGAAGGTTCGGTTTCATTGTAGTTTCGGCCGAAACCGAAACCGAAACCGAACCTTTTATATATAAAAAAAAAAGTCCTTAAAAAGTCGAAAAAATGTTAGTAAGCCCGTTTTTTTCTAAAATTAATATCTCGCCGACCTATAATTACATTACCATTATTCGCGGAACAAACACAACACGTATTGACACGTCTACACGAGCAAAGCGCACTGATTTAGGTAGTTGCCGGCGGAGTCAGGCGAGCGACGCTATATTGCCAGTTGTGCCGAGCGCGCCCGACGTTAGCCGAGCGCGCCCGACGTTAGCCGAGCGCGACCCGAAGGTACGATGTTGTAAGTTTCGGCGCGGCCGAAGGGTTCGGCCGTTTTTGGTCGAAACCGAAACTCGGGTCGAAACTAGATTTTTTGGCCGAAACTGGCCGAAACCGAAACCGAAACCGAAATTTCGGTCGGACACTACTCTAAATATAATTATACTTACCGCTATTTGCTCTTTCATATTCTTGCCGAGTTAGATTTAATTCGACTTGGCGGTTCTTTTCCTCGTCAAGTACTGTAATACGCAGATTTTCAGTCATTTTTTTCGGATTTTCTTAACAAAACTTCAATTCAAAATAAACAAACAACAAACACGAGAAATAGATATCCGAGGACAAACGTCACTTTTGACAGGGCGCTCACGTTGCTAACGCTCCGTGGCGTGGACGGTGTTATCGCAAGATGGCGGACTTGATAAACGTCACCGTAGGCGAAGTTAGCGGGTTACGTATCAGAACGCCTAAAATTAATATGCCTAATTTCAAAATATCTAAGGTCGAAATACCTAATTTTTTAAATACCTAACGGTCATTTCGCCTAAGTGAATAATACTTAATGGACGAAATACCTAATGGATGATTTACCTAAAATTGATTTCCCTAATGACAAAATACCTAAGGTTGAATTACCTAATTTTTAAATACCTAACGGTAATTTCGCCTAAGTGTATAATACCTAATGGATGAAATACCTCATGGATGATGTACAAAAGTAGAAATTTCCAAGTTCAACATACAAATCCATGCTTAGAGCCTCTAGGTATAACTAATTTATACATTATTATAAGTTTAAATCAAGGTCATGCAAACTAATCTGCTAAATTAGGTCAATTTCGTCTTTATTTATAGGTTAGGTTAGGTTAGCGTTGCGTCAAGGCGCGAAGCGCCATAACTACGCGGAGTAGGAGCTCCGCGTAGCGGAGCTCCGTCGACTTGTTCGTATACTTCTTTACATAACATAGAATTTCCTCCTTGTTTGTAGTCGGTTAAAGAAGTTTAGGAACAAATCGACGGAGCTCCGCTACGCGGAGCTCCTATTCCGCGTAGTTATGGCGCTTCGCGCCTTGACGCAACTCTAACCTAACCTAACAAATATTCAAATTAAATTTAAATTATTTATATCAGAAAATATAACAAGTTTTCCATATTAGGTATACAAAAAAAACATACACAAACATTAGCAGAAGGTCAGAGGTGTGGTTCTCTCAAAAACGGCGTTCGGTCGGACAAAACACATTTTAGCGCGTGAACTTTATAGGTTCCTAACTAGCTGCCCGTTCAATTCAATTTGCGGTCGCAGCATTTTACCTTTTTTAAAGTCTAGTTTAGTGCACTTTAGGTATTTCAAGAATAGGTATTCTGTACATAGGAATATTGACTTTAGGTGTATCGTTCATTAGGTACTTCATGCATTAGGTATTTCATCCATTAGGTATTTAGTCTGTTAGGGGATTTAAATTTAGGTATTGTAAACTTAGGTCTTTCAATCTTTAGGCGAAACCATGTTAGGTATTTTAAAAATTAGGTATTTCGACCTTAGGTATTTTGAAATTAGGCATATTAATTTTAGGCGTTCTGATACGTAACCCGTTAGCGCGCTAACGGAGTTTCGGAATGGTATGTCAGCCCGCCATAATCGATTATAGCGAGTATCGGAACGCGCTCTTATAAAAAATAGGTACTTAGTAATATAATATTTTGTTGTTATTTAAGTGTCAAGATTATCCCAAGTTTTTGATGTTTTCTATATACCTACTCATCGCGTAGCACATCTCGGCTTGGTAGGTACATCATAGATATAGCTATGTACAAAACACTACCCCCAAATACTTAATTACGTACCCAAGTACTAACTTTAGCTAGCGAGTTCGTTCGCGTTGATTAGGTTACACACAATATGGCGTGAAATACCAGACATGTAAATCCTTTGGCGATGACTTCAGAGACAAAAAGTATTGTATACAATGTGTGTTGCACATGAGTTTAGGCCATTGAGCCATTTTTACGAGTTTGACTGACAAACATATTATAAACTATTTTTACACTGCGACTAAGAAGTTACGAACTATGTATTAGTCATAAATAAAAACAACAATATGGTGATATGAATATACGCAAATTATAAGATTAATAATAGTATCCAACTGTTGTTAAACCCTTAAGTATTACCACTGTAATATGAACTTTTCTTCTACAAAACAGCTTCAACTAAATATCTGTAGGTGAAATTAATATTTACATTAAATTATTCATTTATGCGGTTGCATTTAATTTTAGGTTTACAATTATATATAAATGAATTACATATGTACATCATTTAGAAAAGTTAAAACTTTACCGATGCAAGACTTTTTCATTGTATTGGCAACACATGAGTAGTTTTTTTGGAATCTATATACGGCGTTGAGTTTACACGCCGCCATGATACCCTGCGTCGGAACGTCCCAGTTTTAGACGAACACTGCATACTCTTTTGAGAGTGATACTCAAAAACATTTCTACAAAATAGGTGGTAACTAGGTACTTACTGTTATTTTCAGTTTTATTTTTCATATTCGAAGGTTCCGAAGAGGAACTACTGCTGCTAGACCACCTACGGCGTCGGCGCAGTTTTTTACTTAATTTACGGATCTTTCGCAAAATGTACGCGTCACTAACTCTGTGTTGAACTTAATCACCGTCTTTATTTTTTTTTTTTTTTTATGTGCGTTGTTTCACAGCCGGGTACTAAAACGCGAATGAGATTGACCAAGATGGCAGGAGTGGGATGCTGTAATTTTTTTTTAAAGTGTGTGTTCAGATACTGACTTAAAACTTAGTAGTTTCATTAAGTATTATTCACTTAGGCGAAATGATCATTAGGTATTTTAAAAATTAGGTATTTCGACCTTAGGTATTTTGAAATTAGGCATATTAATTTTAGGCGTTCTGATACGTAATCAATTCAATCTCGTGATTGTACATATATAGAACAATACATACATACATACATAAGCTCACGCCTTTATTCCCAGAGTGGGGTAAGCAGAGCTACAAAATTACTAACAACTCTAAAAACTTGTTAATAATTCTGTAACCACATTTTGCACAATTAGGCTAAGATGTTTACCAGTGTATCAGTGACAGGTTGCAAGCCCATCGCCTAACAGTACTACACAGCCTTTATTCCCTTAGTCGTCTCTTACGACATCCACGGGAGGACATGGAGTGGCACTATTCTTACCCGGCCACCACGCGGGGAACAATACATTAACTATTAAGTATTGGTAATTATTTATAAACATTACACAGTTTTAGCTGTAATGTGAAGTGGGTATATTTATATAGTGGAGGGCTTTTAGATTTAAACCTTGCAAAAAATAAATAGCGGCTGTTTTCTTGAAACTTGTATTTGAACTTAGCTCTCCAAATAATACCAAAAAATTACTACACAACAATACAACAAAAAACGAATACACTTTCCGTGACCGACCCAAGGTAAAAAAAATAAAAATAAAAATATAGTAGGTAACTAAAATAGTTAACAGGATTACTTTAGGTACTATATTTAAAGAATTGGTAGATACTTTATCTTTTTTTAGAATTAAACAAATTCGAATCAAATCGGAATGTATGAATGTGGAAGAAGCGAAAATATCTGTCAGGATCGTAGCAATTGGAAAGAAGTGGCATCCGCCTACCCCTATGGGAAACAGGGGTGATTTAATGTATGTAGGTAAACAAATTCCAATGTATTCCTTTCGTATTTTTTTTACGTAAAATTATTATAATTAATATATTAAGGACCGTATCGTTAATTATGGAAACAGGTTTGTAGTACTCAGAAAAAAGGTTTATAATATTTAGCGTTGTCTGTCATATGTCAATCTGTCAAGTATCGAGTCTAATATTGGATTCTGTACAAAAAATATTGAGAACTGTTGAAAATTTCCAAGATGAAGGAAGGGTCTATCGGCGAAACAACGATTTTCTATTGTGACCAAATATAGCGAAGGATCGGGTATGACCATGAGAAAAATTGCAGAAAAGGAAGGTGTAAGTCTGAAAGCAGTTTATAGTACTATCAAACGGTTTGGCATGAACCATACCTTCAAAGATTTACCTGGTCGAGGTAGAAAACGTGGTCCTTTGCATCCTAATTTGGACAAGAAGATATGCGAGCAGTTTGCGAGAAATAAAGGTATTTCCATTCGGGATTGTGCGAAAAAATGCCAAACTTCTTTAGCAATGGTTCAACGTGCCAAGGAACGCAATATACTATCAAACAAAATTTAACAAGGTGGAATAACGCGAGTTACTGATAAAAGTTTTTTCCAACACCAGTTTAGGGCAAAATGTAACAACTAAAGGTGACTATAGTTTATCTTTCATTTGTATCTTACTTAATTACAAAAAAAATTAACACATTGATGCAAATCGTAAAAAAACTGGATAAGTGTGTTGAAAAAAAAACCGTTTACAGAGGGTTCAAAGTGGCAACGTATCATTTTGAGATATTGTGCTATCTAGCCATGTTTGCGCGATGTCACCAAGCTGGTGCAACATGGCATTAAGCTCTTCATGAACTTCTATCGATTGGTGATGGTGATGGACTTTTTCCGCACTTAGCCCGTGTATGTCGGGCCATTGTGCGTAGGGGTACCAGCTAGTAGTCTAGCCAGCCTAACCCCGACCAGAAGCGCAGGATCCTCCTGGTATATCCACAGGCTTCTCGGAGTGACTTCGGTGTCTTGAGGATTTCAGTCCGTTGAGCGGCTACACCTACGCATTCCAGACCACCTGCTAACCTGATACCACTTGTTCTGACTAGCCAAGATGCGTTGAATCATCTTAGGCTCGTCAGCACAAGTCGGTAACAGGACAGCGGACTTCACCCGTCTGGGGAAGTCCGTTTGTTGAAGTACTAGCGCCTACAGAAGTTCTACCGCAAACTTTCACTCCAACTCGTCATAACCTTAGATTAAGTTAGAATAGGTTACTTACTTCACTTACAACATTTCTGTACGACTGAAAGGTCTATAAAAAACATTGGCTCAAAAATAAATACGATTTTAATTCAAAACCTGAAATTAACTCCCCCACATGGTCCTTCGAACCGGATATATGAAAATTACCAGGAATATATTTAAATTGGAGTTAATTAGTGAAGAGTTAACCTAATTGTACTGGACGCACTCTCAGGACAGAGGAAGTTCGTCTTCATCCTAAGAAGTATAGTCGGGATCCAGCAATTATTGAACAATAATACCGGAATCACAGTGATAAAGTGTTATTTTCTATTAATTTTAACCCAACACTCTAAATCAGGTATAACTTATCGTATTATAATCACTCTGACAAGGTTAGTACATGTGCTTTTAACTATACCATTAATTTAAGTTTCAACGTTAAAGTTAATTGTTCCGTTTTGAACTTATAATAATAATAGCGAGTTTATTATTAATTTAATTTAATTCAGATAAAGCAAAACGTTTATTTTGTCACTCTTGGCTTGTTGAGATAGGTAAATAGGCTGCAATTAAAAAATAGTAAGCAGTTATATATATATTCACCATTTAATTAAAGTCAGTTCAATAAATGTTAGTAATTATACAATTAACAAAAGTAATTGATGTTTAAGTAAATAAAATTAAAACTAAAACTAGGTATTCGATGTTACGATTAAATTACAACAAAACTTATGATCCTAAATAAATAACTTGTAATTTAAACTTAGTTATTAAAGCATTCGGAACTTATAGGTTAGGTATTATATGCATACTCGTATCTGAACCTTTTGTTGTATAAATTCCAGGTTGATATAACACTCGTCCCTCAGAATGGCCGATGAAAAGGAATTGATCAAAAGGCGTGGTAGTTATAAAGGGCAATTAACTACATTTTCAAATTATTTAACAAATTTGGATGCTTCTTCATTGACTACAGCAGAGGTGAACGAGTTGCAGTTGCGTATCGGTAAGATAGACTCGTTGTATGTGCACTATGATGATGTCCAGATGAAGCTTGAGTGCATGGCTGATAATATGGAAGCTCGAATTACCGAGCGAACAGATTTCGAGTCCCAATATTATAAATTGCTTTCCCAAGCTCAAGATATACTAGCTAGTTGTCAAAAGAAACAGGATGCGTTTGGGTCTGCCGAAAGCGAACGTGGATCACGCTCCGGCAGTAATCACAAGCTTGTCAAGCTACCAACTATCCAGCTTCCTAAATTTGCAGGTTCCTATGACAATTGGTTGGAGTTTCGTGATACGTTTGCCAGCCTCATTCATTCCAATGACGAGATAGATGATATAAATAAATTTCACTACCTTAGGGCTTCGTTGGAGTCGTTTGCAGCAGTGGTCATTCAATCCATTGAGTTCTCCGCTAAGAATTACACTGTAGCGTGGCACCTTTTAAGCGAACGGTTCAATAACAAGCGTCTATTACTACAAAATCATGTCTCAGCTCTGTTTAATATCGAACCTATAACAAAAGAGTCATCATTTAACTTAAAACGGGTCATTGACCAGGTTAACAAAAACTTGCGCTCATTGGAGTCTTTAGGCGAGCCAGTTAAACAATGGGATACTCTGCTTATTCACATCGTTACCCAAAAACTTGATGCTAAAACATTTCGTGAGTGGGAAGAGTACAAAGGCCGCTTAGATAAAAACAAAGCGATTAGCTTCGATACTTTCTTAAAATTTATACAAGATCGGGCAGATTTACTGGAAACACTAGAATTGTCAAACAATAAAGCGAATACACCGTGCAAGACACCGCACAAGATTAAATCTATGATATCGGTACAGGACGGTAGGAATAATACTAATAATTCACCTATGAGATCTTGTCCGAGTTGTAAGGGTGATCATTGTTTGAGCAATTGCGCACAGTTTCTAGCGCTTAGTAACGCAGCGCGGCTGCAATTATTGCCGAACTATAAGGTTTGTTTTAACTGTTTTCGAGGTGGTCATTACGCTAATCACTGTAAGAAAACTGGATGCAAAGTATGTAAACGAAAACATCACACATTAATCCATATAACTGAGTTCAAGCCCAGGCCTGTTGTGGATGGTAACAGCTGTACGTCCGTGCTGAGCGGTGGCGAGCACGTGACTGCACTCACGCCGGCGGCGCCCGCTCGTTTCGTGGCCGCCGGCGTCGAGCCCCGTATGCCAGTAACGTTATCTGCGAATCTCGGAACCTCTTCATCCTGACATGGACGGGACGTGCTGCTGTCTACTGCGCTTATTAAATTATTTGACGTAAATAATAGCGAACATATTGCTCGCGCAGTTCTAGACAGCGGCAGCACGTCTTGTCTAATCACAGAAAAAATGTGCAACCGGCTTAATATAACGACCGATCTTGTAAATAAATGTGTACAAGGCATTAACAACACGTTATCGCCTATAGGTAAAATGTGTCGAGTTTCGATGAAATCATTAAATGATTCATTCTCGTCACACTTACAGTGTTTTGTTTTGCCGTCCATTACGGATGATATTCCCCATAGTCAAGTTAAGTTGTCAAACTTATGTATTCCATCGGATATTTCTTTAGCAGATCCTTATTTTCACACGCCAGCTGAAGTAGATTTAATAATTGGCGCTGATCTGTTTTGGGATTTATTAGGTTCGCAAAAAATTAAGTTAGGCGACGGTTTACCGATACTCTGTGAAACCAGACTGGGTTGGCTGGTTTCAGGCCCAATTACAAGTAGCCATGTATCGTCGTTGCCAGATAAAATTAAATGTAATTTTGTAACCGTTTCGGAATCAAAAACGACTGAATCGTTTAAGGATGTGGACGACATCCAAAACCAATTAATGCGTTTTTGGCAGCTTGAAGAAGCTCGCCCTCAGTCGTCCCATTATTCTCTTGAGGAGAAATTATGTGAAGAACATTTCGTGGCTAACACGACTCGTTTAGAGAACGGAAGCTTTTGCGTGCGGGTGCCGCTTAAGCAAAACCCTCTAGTATTAGGGCAATCCTTTCAGCGAGCTAAACATTGCCTTTTATCACTGGAGCGCAGATTTAAACAAAGACCATCGTTTCAAATGATGTACAAAGACTTTATGTCGGAGTACTACTCATTAGGTCATATGTCCAAAGTCGAGCTCGCTGAGTTGGATCATACCACTTACTATATTCCCCACCATGGTGTTGTCCGCGAAAGTAGTACCACAACCAAGTTACGAGTCGTGTTTAACGCCAGTAGCCCCACGAGTTCAGGCGTCTCGTTAAATAATCTACAGATGGTTGGGCCCACTGTTCAAGACGACCTGTTAGGTATACTTCTCCGCTTTAGGTTTCATAAATACATCCTATCAGCTGACGTCGAAAAAATGTATAGGACGATAGCATTGCATCCTGATGACCGCAATCTGCACTTGATTCTTTGGCGAGATAGTCCTTCCGATCCCCTTCAGGTGTATAGATTAAATACAGTCACCTACGGGACCAGTAGTGCTCCATTCTTAGCAACTAGATGTCTTAAACAGATAGGCTTGGAATCCAAGGATGCTAACATTAGGGATGTGATAATTCACGACTTTTACGTCGATGACCTTTTAAGTGGAGGGGATAACTTAGATGACCTGATCAGGCTTCGCCAAGGAATCAGTGATGCACTTGCTACAGCATGCATGCATTTACGGAAATGGAGGTCCAATAACCCGCGATTGATGGATGCGTCGTCTCGACTCTCAGTGGATTTAAATATGGGTACTACAGAGACAAGTAAAACTTTAGGTCTAGGTTGGCATTCAGATACTGATCAATTGCATTTTCCTGTTACCCCATCGGTATCAAACGGTAACACCAAGCGCGACCTGCTGTCGGTGATTGCTCAAATCTTTGATCCCTTAGGTCTGCTAGCTCCATTTGTCATTTCAATGAAAGTGCTTATGCAAAGATTGTGGCTACTTAAATTATCATGGGATGAGCAACTACCGCCAGAGGTCACGAGGCAGTGGGAAGGTATTATTGCAAGTTTGCCAGTTCTTTACACGATTCGTGTTCCACGAAGGGTGGTGTGTGAGTCTTGTGAGCAACTCGAGCTGCATATTTTTACAGATGCGTCGGAACGAGCATATGGGGCCTGTGCATACGTTCGTAGCATAGACCCTAATGGTAAAGCTTTGGTACGACTGCTTATGGCAAAAAGTCGAGTTGCTCCCATAAAACCCGTAACTATCCCAAGGTTGGAACTGTGTGGTGCATTAGTTGGAGCTCACCTATACGAGAAAATCATCAACTCACTCAGAGTTCAAGTCAATAAAACAGTCTTCTGGTCTGACTCCACGATAGTTTTAGCATGGCTGAGAATATTGCCCACAAAGCTTCAACCATTTGTTCGTAATCGGGTTGCTGATATTGTGGAGATCACAGGGAACTGTACATGGAGACATATCCCCACTGATCAGAACCCTGCTGATCATTTATCCCGAGGAGTTGACCTTAACTCGATCTCATCTCTCGAGATGTGGTGGTCAGGTCCAGAGTTTTTGAAGTGTGACGCTTCAACTTGGCCTTTAAACCCAGGTACACATTCAATATCACTACCTGAGGTTCGACCCGAAATCGTCTTACATGCGCGTGAATGTGATAAATTAAAACTACCAATTGATTTTAATCGGTTTTCTTCCTTTTCGCGTTTAAATCGTACGGTTGCCTACGTTTTGCGCTATATGTCTGCTTGTAAGAAACAACCGATGTTAACTGACTACCTATCTAGCGATGAATTGAAAAAATCTTTGAACATAATTATTAGGATTTCGCAGTGTCAATCGTTCCCTGAGTACACACTTTTGAAACTCAAGCAAATTATACCTAGTAGGAGTCCGATACTTAAGTTTAATGCGTTTCTAGATGACGATGGGATAATGCGCGTTGGCGGACGTCTTGTAAACTCAGAGTTTTCATATGAGAAAAAGCATCCGATTCTTGTACACGCTAGCCATAGGTTAACGGAATTACTTTTTAATTTCGAGCATAAAAGGTTGCTTCATGCGGGACCACAACTGTTACTATCCACAATTAAGGATACTTACTGGCCAATAGGAGGTCAAAAGTTAGCTAAAGCTTGTTTTAGACAGTGTATGCTGTGCAGTCGGCTAAAGGGACGAGTACTTACCCCTTTGATGGGAAATCTGCCAAAGCACCGTGTCTCTCCTGGAGGTTTTCCTTTTCAGTATGTAGGTGTCGACTACGCAGGCCCATTTATGTCAGCTAGCCGTCAAGGGAGAGGATGTAGGCTGGTGAAAGTTTACGTTGCCGTTTTTATATGTTTTACCACGAAAGCTGTTCACCTGGAGTTAGTGGGTGACTTGACAAGTAATAATTACATATCCGCTTTGCGGCGTTTTATATCGCGTAGAGGAAAGCCTAGCCATGTTTACTCGGACAATGGGACGTCATTTGTGGGTGCGTACAATGATTTGTCTAAATTTCTTGTTCAAAACTGTGACAAACTGGCGGAAACTGCAGCCAATGAAGAAGTAAATTTTCATTTTATTCCGGCTTATTCACCGCACTTTGGTGGTCTCTGGGAGGCGGGTGTTAAGTCAACAAAGTACCACTTAAAAAGAGTGCTGGGAAATTGTCATCTTACATACGAAGAACTAAACACTGCGTTAGTTCAGATCGAGGCAATCTTGAACTCTAGACCACTTACACCCCTGTCATCGGATCCGGAAGATCTACTGCCGTTAACTCCTGGGCATTTTATCATCGGGCGGCCGCTAACTTCCCTTCCAGTGCAAGACTGTCGAGAGTGTTCGACGAGTCACTTAACTCGATTTCAGCGAATTGAACAACTGCGCCAGCATTTTTGGTCTCGCTGGAGCAAAGAGTACGTGTCAGAACTTCAGCAGAGAGTAAAATGGAGGTCAAATGGGGACTCATTGCGGCTGAATTCTCTCGTTGTGCTCAAGGAGGAGAACCTTCCTCCATTAAAATGGCGACTGGGCCGCATCGTCGCCGTCCACCCCGGTCCTGACGGCATCAATCGAGTGGCGGATGTGAAGACAGCGAATGGAATTGTTCGCAGGGCTTTTCCAAAGATTTGTCCCCTGCCAGAAAATGAAGATCGTTGTTGAAAGCCAAGCTTTCAACGCCCGGGGGCATGTTGAAGTACTAGCGCCTACAGAAGTTCTACCGCAAACTTTCACTCCAACTCGTCATAACCTTAGATTAAGTTAGAATAGGTTACTTACTTCACTTACAACATTTCTGTACGACTGAAAGGTCTATAAAAAACATTGGCTCAAAAATAAATACGATTTTAATTCAAAACCTGAAATTAACTCCCCCACACCGTTTGTCGCCCTACAACCAGCTTGGTCCCGGGAATTGGGGACACAAAATTGGCTACGGTGTTTTTAAGCCATTCTACGTCCTTTACGTCCTTGCACTGCAGTTTGAGCACACCCTCGCTGTGGAAAGGTTTGCCAAGGAAGGAGGGCCAGTACGGGATTGTGTTGGAGGCACCTGGAGCATCGGTAATGTCCTCGAGTCTCCAGTGTGCTCTTGATGCCCTCCACTTGGACAGGTGTTAGGTCGGTGAAGGGTTCCGCCATCACTGCGACAAATAGGTAATTTAGGACCACAGTGTCAGCTTAGGTGACGGCTGGGTTCACCAGACTAGTGGAAGCCTTGGTGCGCTTCGCAATACTGCCTATCGGCGATTGTGTGTCGTCGGGGCGAGGGCGATTAGGTACTATCTGGCCACCACCTTTGGGCTCGGATTTCCCTTTCCTGCCTCTACCACCGTGCTTCCTTTTTGCCGCCTGAGGTGCGTCGGCCTAGTCCTTCGCACCTTGGCTGGGACGGAATGCCTTTTCGGCGCTCAGCTTTGTCCCACCTTGGCTTTCGCCAAGGAGGTTCGTCTGCTTTGCGCCTACTGAGGCGGCGGGGGTCGTTGCCAACCCTTTGGCTTCCTCCTGCCTTGCGGCGGGAGGTTGCCTCCTTTCCGAGCCTGCCTGGGCAAAGTGTGCTGCACGTTTGGCCGTGCGTTTATCTTTTTTGCGCTTGTTTGAGGGATTGCGCTTCCGTGTGTTAGCCGCCCACTGCTGTTCACCGGCCTGCGAAAGACCGGGTTGGGGGCTTGGTTGGTTGTTGCAGGGCGCTTCGTTAGAAGCAGCGGCCTGCTGTTGATTGATGTTTTGGGTTTGTTTTTACTCTTTTTATCCATGATTTTGGTTAAATGGTTTCATTTTCCTCGGCGTCCCACCCTCCTGGGAGCCTGCAGATTGGGATGCTCATTCGAGCACCAGGACCTACCGCGGAGAGTATAGGGTCCAGTATCCGCGATGCAGCGAGCCTGCACGGTGCGAGAAGGACTACGGTTGTCAGGCCGTGGTTTTGGCCCGTACTCGCCGTAGAATTCGCGCTCCGCCGGCTGCGCACCTCATGATTTCGTAACCCTCGCCGACCACCCTTAAGGGGCGCCTTTGCCGGTTACCCCAGGCTGGCTAGTTCCTGAGGCTGTCGTCTTGAAGGAATGCACGACCAAAGAGGGCGTGTTGCCTCCACAAGATAACTACAACCCGATCTGTGGTAGGCTCTAATGAAACACGCTAGTAGTTGCAGTAAGACTAACTTTTTTTTTACCACAGATACACACACAATACAGATCTAATTAATGTACACAACGAAAAGCAGAAGAGAGAAGATGCGTCCCATATCGCAGTTACTGTAGAGTCACCACCCGCTCTGAAAAGAAACTGTGTAAGCTTCCTTATGTTGTCACAATCCGCACCGGTGTAGGCTTATTCCTGCTGAATGGGGTCCAGGAAGAATCGCTTATGCTACTAAGTAGTTAAAAAAAAAACGTACCCGCAAATGTCAGTACAAAAAAAAAAACTTTCCATTCAGTAATCATTCCATGTTTAATCCAACGCCCAGGACAGTTGTTATCGATCCATAATTTTACCTTACAGTCCGGGGGTTTTATAGTAATTTTGTTGATTTGTAACGTTGTTAGGTAGCGTTGGCTGAAACTGGCTTACAGTCTTTTATGTGCCATTTTCCCAATCGCTTCCCATTTTCATCCTCCAGTTCGTATACTAAGCGGGACACCTTCCGTATCACGCGGCACTTTTCATATTTAGGAACCAGCTTTGCAGCAAAATATTTTCCCGCGTTGCTCTGCTTGTATGTTCGTTTCCACACTTCATCACCTACATCGAATTCTATGTCACGTCGCTTCTCATTGTAATACATGATGTTATGATCGTGAGCTTTATGCAATAAATCTCTGACGGTTGGATAAGTTTCTTTTAGTACCTTTATCTTATCAAAGTAATCGCGCCCAGGACAGATATTTGTTGAGATATGGGATACGGGGACCTGCATATAATTGGATAAAGACTTACTTGAATAGCAGAATGCAATACGTCGAGATTACAAGATATTGTGAATGAAATAAATATGTCGTAACTTATCAATAAACCTTCATTGAGAATGGGTACGGTGTGCCACAAGGCAGTATACTTGGACTTCTGCTTTTCTTAATCTATATAAATGATTTACCTAATGCCATTTCCAACGATTGTATTTTGTTTGTCAGACTTATCCACCTATAATGATAAAATAAATAAAACTCTAATCGAAACAATCGATTGGTTAACCATAAATAATTCAAATGTTAATGTAAACAAAACTAAGTTTTTACAATTTTGTACTGCTAGACTCTAGCAGCTTTTTACCTCTAGCAGCTAGAGGTAAAAAGCTTGACCTAGATGTTAAATATTCTGATGAAAAGATCGAGGAAGTATCACAGGTAGTTTTCTTAGGAATAACCATGGACAGCCATTGTTAATGGAAGGCACATTTAAATAAATTATGTACAAAGATAAATAGGTTTGTATACGCTTTGAGAAGAACTCGCCAAGTTGTATCCAGACAAGCAGCACTATCGGCATACCATGGATACGTGGACTCGGCTCTGCGTTATGGCATTGTATTGTGGGGAAATTCCTCTGAAAAAAACAGTGTTTTTTTAATTCAAAAACGATGTATACGGGCTATTTTTGCTCTTAGACAAGATGACTCGTGCCGACCCTTTTTTATTAAGTATAAAATTCTAACGGTCCACTCGATAAATATCATGGAGTGTGCTCTTTGTGTATAAGCATCAAGTATTGTTTCAAAAATTCCAGGATAAGTCCACACGTACATTAAGACCGCAATACATGCATACATTGTATAAACCTGTAATGAAATTAAAACTATCATCATATAATTGTTACGGCATGTGTATTGCCATCTTTAATAGTCTACCGGAGTCGTTTAAAAAAATTGACAATTTAAATAAATTTAATATTGCGCTTAAACAATGGCTCACCGAAAAATGATTTTATAGTGTAACAGATTTCATGAACAAAATATATTAACATTAATTGAATTCTGACATGTGGGTATACTAAAAACTAATTTATAAATAACAAATAGTTTCTTTTTTTCTTTGACTTAATAATTTAGCTAGCGTGTATTTTTATGTAAAATTGTGTACGTCTGAAAAGACAGGTTTTGGCGAATCTAGTTTTAAGCATTAACACTGTGCAACCCCACCCAATTCCACGCAATAAAGATATTACTTACTTACTTATTTACTTACCTAGAGGCGAAGATGATCTCCTCTACAGCTTCAGTCATTGTAGATAGTACCATCAGGAACCGCTTCACGTCCGTGAACTAGTAGGAATGGAGTGAACGAGGTAGACTCGTTTACAGAGGTATTTAAAGCAAACTGGATTCTTGAAATATTAATATCCCACGTACGATGATCTGATGGGACAAAAGTAGAGATCGCAGTCACCACAGTTTTATTATAACGTTCTACTGTGTTAACTTGGGGACAATAAACTGGGGAGTAGTGTAATTGGGGAATGTTGTAATTAGCAAATAACTTGAACGTCACCGCCAGTAAAATAGGATGCATTGTCCGCAATGATAGTTTGCGGAATGCCGTGGACCATAAATACATGGTTTTCCAACCTCTGAGAAATCACTTTTCCGGTTGCGCTGCGCATTGGAAACAGCATACAGTACTTGGTAAATTAACAAACTACCACCAACAAGTACGTATTTAATTGTCTTGAAGGTGGTAAGGGTCCGACTAAGTCCAATCTTACGCACTGAAACGGACGACAGCAAAGCTTTGCGCTTCCCATGAAACCGGGGGTCGGCTGTTGACTGTGCTTGTATGCTGCACACGCAGTACAATTAGCGACAAACTTTACCACATCTTGGTACATGCCTGGCCAGAAGTAGCGGAGTTTCAGCCTTTTGTAAGATTTCGCCGTACCTAGGTGGGCTGCTGTAGGGACCGAGTGATTAGCGTGCATTATCTCATCGCGGAATTCCATATTCCATATACTTTTGTATACCGATATAGCCGACCGTCTTTTAATTGGAAATTAGGCACCGACCCCGGGTTGGCCTCACATTTCTTATAAAGATCACTCATCCACCACTACCGCAACCACCGCAATGGTGCTGGTGTTGATCAAGTGTACCGGGACTGCTCTTGATAAGGCGTCCGGCACGACATTTTCCGAACCACGACGGTGCTCGACTATGAAGTTATAAGGAGAAAGACGGCAACCCCATCTCTTGAGGCGTCCTGTAGGATTTTTAAGGTTAAGAAACCATTTTAAACAACTCGAATGGTCCGTTATTATTTTAAATTGACATCCCCTTCGAGATACGGCCTAAAATGTTCAACAACATTGACGACAGCTAGGGCTTCTCTCTCAGTGGCTGAGTAGTTCCTCTCCTGCGGCGTAAGTGAACGACTGTACTTCGCCAGGGGGTGCTCTTCACCGTCGAAGTCCTGAGTCCAAGGTTCCACCAATTCCGAAGTCTGACGCGTCGCAATGTACCGCGAATGGTCTAGAGAAGTCTGGACAGGCCAGAACAGGTGCAGTTGTCATGGCTACCTTCAGTTCACTAAAAGCTTTGTCCGCTTCTGGTGACCACGAAAAGGTGGAGCGCCTTTCCTGGTTGAAGATAATTGATTAAGAGGCCCTGCTATGTTGCTGAAGTTCTTAATAAAACGACGGTAGTAAGATGCAGTACCGAGAAAACGCTTGACATCTTTTCGAGATGTCGGTATAGGGACGTCGACAATTGCTCTGACTTTGTCAGGATCTGTACGTAAACCGTATTCATCTACCACGAAGCCTAAATATTTTACCCTTTATAAGGCATAAGCATCTAGGAGTAATACAATAAAACCATTTATTTTTCTAGATTCGTTTTTTTATTCTTTTTCACAAAATTAAAAAAAAAAATAAAAAAAACATGTAGGTAAGAATATTCCCTCTGCCTGCCTGGCTATGCTCTGCTTCAGTATCATTCTACTCCTTATGAAATTAAGCGAAGCATGGTGTTATACACAACGCAACTCGGCATCTTTGGCAGATCACTTTAGACCTTTTATCTTTTTGTCCATACATCCTGCAGCGTTTATATGTGGGTGATTCCGCGGGCATGTGGTCTCCAACGTTACTATAACGACTATTTTATTTCTGCAGATATAGTTGAGACCAAATGATCGCCGTTTTCTGCTTGTGAACCCACCAATCAGTCCCCTTGCTACTGACACGCGGAATTCAAGATTCGTCAGTTTGGTTATATTTGAATTCTGGCAGTATAACAAATAAGAATTTGTAATACTTGTGTCAAGTAAAAAGTAGAATATTCGGAGCCACCATTTCTTACTCCTCCTGCCAACCGAATAGGTGCTTTTTACACTGCATTCTTTTCGTGTATTCCTTTAGAGCTGCAGGACACCCAATCACTTTTTTTGAGCCGTCTTTCTGAATCCGTAAGGTATTAGTTTTCCCAATTTTCGGATGAAATGCATTACTCAGAAAAAGGACTTCTTTAGTATCTTGCCAAACGAAGAATGCTACGTTTCCTTTCACTCTCCATTTAAATTCTCCCTTTGCCAGTTTCAGTTTTCGTTTACTCTTTATTAGAGTTGGCAGGTCCTTCCTTTGTCTACGAACGGTTCCAGTTGCGTAGATACCATTTTCGTACAGATATTGTACTCGTATTAACTTGTAGTCACAGAAAAAATTGTCTAATGTGACTAGTATGTGATACTCTTCAAGTGCTTTATCAATAAGTTTCTCCGTTAGCTTATTCACAACATTACGAGTACTATAGCCCAGCCCTTCCTCTGATCCGAGTTCTGATTTTCCAGTGTATATGTCGAATTCGTATAAATATCCAGTGTTGCTATCACAACGGCACCATACCTTGTAACCTCTTTTTATAGGTTTAAGAGGCATGTACAGCCAGCTGCAGAGAAAAGGATACCCCCTCGGTAGACACATCAAACTGTTGAACATTTTCGACGGGTTACAGTAAATACTAGTTGGTCTAGTGGCTCTTGGGTCGGAATAGTAAAACGGAGTTAGCTAGTTCGAATCCATCAACTGAAATGTCCTTTTTGCATTTTTAAATTATTTTTTATAATAGTGTATACTTTTTTTCCAAGATAAAGTAGGTTATGTGTTTTAGGTAAATAGGCATATAAAAAAAAAAAGTCATTGTAAAAAAAATATACGTTTATTAATTATAAGTATACTAGTGGACCCGACAGACGTTGTCCTGTCTTAACTATAATTGTGATTTCAATTTTCTTAATTTTTGCTATCATAAGAACCTTCTCCTGACAATAACAACAAAAAAATAATTAGCGAATTCGGTCCAGCCGCTCGCACGTGATGCCGTGACCAAGGGAAACAGGATTAATTTTTATATATAAGTAGGTATATAGAAGATAGAAGAAGATTTGATGAGAGATTATTGTCAACAGCGTTACGATAAATTATACTATGTGTAATCTAATCATTATCTTTTTTGCTAGTAGATATTTACAATATTTAGTTAAATAAAACTGCGAACTTGACTTCTGCATGTGAATCACTGAGAAAGAACCAACATGCTTAACTATAAATATAGTATAGCAATTTACATCTTTCTGTTATCACTTATCACAATTTGTTATAATTATTGTAACACAACTTTTTCGTGTGGGGTCAGATGGTGTGTCACATACCTACACATGAATAAAAAACGAGAATTATGAATTAAGATGATAAACAACGTTTTTTTACTTATTTTAACTATGACAACGTTCCTATTTTTTTTTTATTTAATGCTTTATTAGTATCGGAGAGGATATCCGTCACTTTCTATAACTTCTTGAAGCCGATTTTGCATAGTTGATACCATTTTGTTACATGTGTCACTATTTCTCATCAATTCCCAAGTTCTATTGACTTCTAGATCCAATTTTTTTTTAGTTTTAATTTCACTAGAATCCCAGTTTAATACCATCTGACCCCACAAGTTTTCTATGGGATTTAGGTCCGGACTTTTTGACAGCCAGTCGAAAACCGTTATATCTTCTTGGGAAGACAGCCATTCCTGAACCAGGCGAGAACGATGCACTGAGCAGTTGTCCTGCACCAGGTAAATTTGACCTTCAGGATACGCGACACGCACTGATGGCAGCATCACGTCCCTCAACACTTCCAAGTATCGCTCACTGTTCATGCGGCCGCCTATTTCCACCAGCTCGCCGGGGCCCATGGAAGACATCCATCCCCAGTAGCCTGAAAACAATCATCTCATAAAATCTACTGTAACATGTAATATACGGAAATGTCAATAGAACAGAATATAATAAATATACGTCTTAAACGGAATGTATGAAATAAAATGTTATTTACCTAGTGTTAATCGCCCGCCGGTTCTGAGGTCTAAAATGTTTTTAGGGTTAAACCTCTCCCCGGTTCTTCTCCATAAAATTTTTTGCCCATCCTTATCAGATTTGAAACATTTCTCGTCAGTAAATATGACAATTTCGTTTGCCCAATCGAAATTTAAATAACGACTGGCAAAATTTACTCTGTCGTTACGATGTTTCTCCATGAGCTTGATTTTTCTAGCCGGTTTATAATTATGGATACCCGCAGCATGCAGATGTCGCCGAACTGTGCTAAGCGACACTCCAAAAGTCTCAGCACTTGAGCGTGTCGTTTTGAAGGGTGCCTCTGCGTGAACTTGCACTATGTTACGGTGTCGCTCAGATTCGTCGGTGTAAGCAACCGGGCGAGGGCCTTGGCGGGCACAGTTGACATCACCTGTCGCTTGATACCTCTGTATCCATCTGCGAACTGTTTTTCTCTGCCGATATAAAAAACAAATTAATAGCAATACATAAATGTAAAAATAAATGCTTATATAAGTATAATAATCTCAGTATAAATAAGATGTCGTATAACTCTTACCATTATGCACATATCTCGTGCTATTTTCTTGATTGATTGCTTCTGTTCCCACAGAACAACAATTTTAGCCTTCAAAAAAGTTGTTAAACGAACCATTATAAGAATTTCGAAATAATCGGATAATATTAGCAAGCGGAAAGAGAGATTCACTCGGCGGAACGGCACAAATCGCAATAATTTGTGAAGTCATTACAAAGTTACCCTCAACTACAAAATAATAAATGCGACGGACAATTCGAGTAAATTATTCGAATGCCAACTTTAAGTCACTGCTTAATAAAGCCGTCTTCGATGCAGTTACTTTTCTGAAGTAAAATGACGGTAGTGCAACAATCGGCAAAAAGCACAGTATATTCAACCAAACGAGAAATCTATACTAATTTCAACCTTATGGCTAATTGAGGAGTAAACAAGGTGGAAGTTGAAATTTAAGCCATAACTTTTAGAAGATAAAGATCGTCATTAAAATTGTTCTATATGAGGAGTAATCCAATGCAAATTTTCGTTGAGACTGACGACTGAGTCGATGGCCTAGTGGTATAACGCGTCGCGTTGTAAGCTGGTGAAGCGGGTTCGTATCCTCAACCGCACAATGTTAAGTGAAAATGTATTTTTGTAAGTTATTCTTGGTATTCGGATTGACCAAAAGCCAAATAGCAAAATAAATAATACTTTAACGACTTGGGGGGGTCCTTTTCTCTGACGCTGACTGTACTGTTTCATTGATGAACGGCCTTTGAAAATGATCATAGATTCATCAATACTTTGGGATGAAGAATCTTTAGCATTTATCAAACAAGCACGACTAATAAATTCTAACAGTGGTCGTAATTTATAAAGTTTGTTGTAGTCCGTGCTTGTTTTCGCTGGTGTTTGGGTATTATCATTTAGGTGCAAGCATTGTAGTATTTTTTTGAATCGCTTCACAGGCATCGTCTATTTCATCTACACGGAAACCAGGGTCAGATGACCAATAGAGGTCAATAGAAGGAAGCTTAATATATCCCATGATTATAATAATACCTATAAAAGCTTTTAGTTCTTTTTTATCTAATTCTGTCCATCCTTCAATTTTATTTTGCTCGGCAAATAAGTTTGTTTGAAATGAGATGGATTCAAAGACCTCGTCAGTAAAAAATTGTTCAAACAAAGTTACAGGTCTTATTCGGCTGGTAAACATTGGTTGAGGCATCATTGCAACTTCGTCGTATATGCTAGGCGTTGGCCGATATGTTGTCCACTTACTTTTTTTCCAAGATACTACATCGCCGTCCGAGTCTTCGGTTTCTGAATCATCGTAGACATTAACTGGGGATCTTGTCCTTGGCTGTGAGGTCTGCTTAGTACCCGATGTACTAGGTTTTTTTTTTATGTGGGGCGTGCGGTGAAAATGCATTATGCACACCTGGGAAGGGAGGCCCAGGTAGTGGTGGACTCTCACCACCTAAAAACACCACACGCCACCAATTCTTTTCCCCCTGGTATTTATTTTCCGGGGGTTGTTTCTTTTTCTTTTGAAACCATTATAATCTTTTCCAAATGACCTTACAAACTATCATGCAAACAATATTTCCTTAATTCTATAATCTATTTAGCCTACGTCTGTCTACAGCATGAGTCTGCAATTATTTAATTACCCTCGCATGCAAAATCAAGAGGAGCTTAGTAGCAATTTAATACAATTATAAATAGTTTTTTAAGATTACAAAATTAACGTAGTAATAAATTAATAACAAATTAGAATCCATGCTCAAAACTAAATCTAAAATTATTATACTATATTAGAAAACAATAAAGTCTTGATTAAATATTAAAATCACTATATGTAAAATTTCTAACAGTATAACATCAAAATCAAAATAAAAATATCGATCAAAAATAAAAAAATATAAAAATAATAACTTTATATATGTCCAGAAAATACTTTTAAAATCAATGTCAAATAATTTAAAAACCATAAAATCATGGTATAAATATTAAAATCATTACGCGTAAAAAAAATTAACAGTATAAAAATCAGCATCAAAATTAATAATCACAAATAAGAATAATCCATCAAGTCAAAATAAATTTAAATTTGTCCAGAATATACGAGTAAGTGTATAAAATATAAGGTGTAAAAAGGACATATAACTTTATTGGAAATAGAAATGATTCAAACAGTAAAATGACAATGGGCATGGTGTAAAGCCAGAAACCAGATAAAATAATTACATTCAATAAATTTTTTAAAACAATGTCAAATAATTTAGAATTCATTCACAACAAAACCTTAAAACTAAACACTTTGATATAAAAATCTAAAAAGTAATACACAAAGACTCGCCCCTGTAGACAGACGCATATATGTAGGTCCCCTCCCTGGCAGAAACCTGCCTACCCCGAAAAGTGAGTAGCGCCCCCGCTATATGGCCGTAGCTCCATTCGCCCGCGCCGCCACGCACAATACTCTTTCTGCGAACCTCATGAAATGCCCCCTCAGGCCTCCGTCCGAGACTACCCGAGCCAGGTTGCCCTCTGTCAGGTCCACGCCTATGCGACACTCGCACTCCCACCTCGCGAAGCCGAATCTTGGGCACTGAGTGAGGATGTGGGACACCGTCTCCTCCGAGCCATCTTCACAGGGGCATAACGGGGAGTCTATCAGCTTGAACCTATGCAGGTACTGCCTAAGACCCCCGTGCCCCGTGAACAGCTGGGTGACGGTGCTCCGGTTCCCCACTCTCTCCATGACCGACTTCGCCGTGCGTATGTCGCGGAAGAAGAGGCGTGTTCCCTACGCAGTCTCCGCCTCCTGGAACCGTTTCTGCCACAAGCTCAGTGTACCCGCCCTGATGCTCCGCTTTGCATATGACAGCGGGAACTTATCGAAGACTGGGGCCCTCTTGTCTCTCAGTGCGGCCCTCTTCGCCAATTCGTCCACTCTTTCGTTGCCGGCCAACCCGGCATGTGCCTTGATCCACATCAGGGCAATGGGGTGGCCTCCGGCCTCCGCCGTCATCATGTGCTCTCTCGTCTCCACAGCCAAAGGGTTAAGAGTGCCCGGGTGACTCACGGCCTGTAAAGAGGACCGTGAGTCACAATAAATAGTTGCCTTCCTTTTCTTTTTGACGGCGATCTCCGTCGCTCGGTGGAGAGCAGTCATCTCCGCCTGGTAGACTGTACAGTGGTCCCCCAAGCGAAAGCCGACGTGAGCCGTCTCCTTATCCCCCGTCCACACGGAGATCGCCGCCCCAACCCTGCCCTCTATCTTGCTCCCGTCCGTATACATGGAGAGGCCCGACATGTCCACCGAGGCCTCCTCGGTAACCTGCTCGGTAACCTGCCCAAAAAGGTGGCGCTGCCTCCTCGCCGGGTGAGGAAGTGAGGATGGATAGACCCTTCGCTGGAAAACTCGTCCAGGGAACTCCGGGAGCCCTCTCCCCCTCTTCACCTCGTATAGCTCCCGTTGCTCCCGCAGCCTGAGGTCCAGCGGGATGATGCGGGCAAGGACAGCGCTAGAAACCATAGAGACCGTGCGATGGGTCTTTGAAATCTTTATTCCAAAGGCTCTAGTCACGCGGTCCAATCTCTTTTTCACGTATGCCTTGTCCGCAACACCCCCCCAGGCCCCGGCCGCGTAGAGCATCGTGGGATCCACCACCGTGAAGTAAATAGTTCTAAGAATCTCTGGGTTCAGTCCCCATCTGACCTTCGCCATCCTAGCCACCACCTTGTATAGGCTTAACGCCTTGGCTGTGACGGTGTCTAGATGGGGGCTGAACCCGAGATTCTTATCGATGGTGAGGCCCAGGAGCTTGACCGTGTCGGTTAAAGCTATAGGAGAGCCGACGATTCTGAATGAGGGGTCAACATCATACTTCAGCCGGGGGCTCGTGGCTAAGAGGTCCCTGGAAGAGCCGGCGGCGGCGGTGCCGCAGCATTGTTAACAGCTGCAGACACGACCGTCGTAGTGTTGTCTAGTCCGTGGAACCCATCCTTGGTGGTCCCGGCGGTCTGCACACAGCGCGAACGAGATGGATGCCTCCTGGGAGCCACACAGTTCTCCGTCTCTGCCGGTACCGGCGGCGCAGGAGTAGATAACGGTGCGGCAGTGCTGGCCGCCGGCAAGGACGCCCCCTGCACATCACTTGTGAAGACTATACCGTGAGGGCCGGACTCGTTGAGTGACAGGTTTTGTGGTTTAAGTGGAGCTAGGTTTTGGTTCATGAGAATGCCAAGGATAGTGTCTATGCACCCATTCTGATATGTAAGTAGCCTCTTCTGTTCACGTATAACATCATGACAGCATTTAATATCACCTCTCATCTCCGATATCTCAGTATTTAAATTCGAAATGACGTCCACCAACCTGGTAACCGCTGCAGCACTTGTTGTAGTCGATTTCGCCTTTGATGGTGCCATTGTAATTCGATAAATTTATTCCACTGTGTTCGGTTCTCTTAATATAATCAATATTTACTAATTTTCTGTCACTTGTGTTTATTTAACCTTAATAAATAATAAACAATCACGGAGCTGTTTAAAACTGGCCGTTACGCGCAGCGCCCTCTAGCCCTTTTTGTGACGCTGAGTTTGAAAATGAGCATGGAGGAGAAGATTTATCTGTGCCACCAAATGACACTTCACACACGGACCAAATTCAAGAACTGTCATCCGATGACAGTATGCAGAGTGTTAATAATGATTGTGATGAATCATACCACCCTTCTGACCAATCTATTTGTTAGAATTAACTGGCAATGTAATAACATTTATTCTGGTGTTGGTAGTATGTATATAATGTGTTAATTAACAATTATCCTTGGATATTGTGGTGAATAGTGAAACTACAACCAAATTGAGTTGCTCTGAAAAGAGAGAGTTTATTTAATTAGATAAACTAGGTGGTTTTAACAAAACATTTCTTAAAATTAATTAATCACTAACTTACCTGAAAAGAGAAACAACATTTAAAGCTATTGTTTCACCAGTTCTTTTTATATTTAAATTACAATAGGTATTTTCATATGTTTAACCTAACATGACCTCCATATTCTGCCTGCTCATGCTGTCCCAATCAGTCAATATGACAGACAGCTCCATAGATTCAACACAAGTCCACAGATGAAGTGAATAAAGAATAAAATGAAGTGTTACGCACTTTGTTTACATCTCCCCCCCCCCCCCCCCCTTTTAGTATTTTTTAACTAGAAAACTGTTTTACTCTACTATTGGAATAAGTTTTGTAATATGGAAGAGATTGGACTCTATTTTTTTGTGACCAGTGTTCACTTTGTAAATTGAATTGGATATTTTATCTATAATTTGATAAGGTCCTATTTTTAATTCATCTAATTTTTTTCGGTTTAACCGGTTTCCATTTTCAACATATACTGTATCTCCTACTTTTAGTTCATAATGTTTTCTGTTTTTATCAAATGTTTGTTTATTATAATTGTGTGATTTTATACTTTTTTCAAAGGCGATTTTCCGGTCTCGCAATAGATGATTTTGTGTTATATCTTGTTTCAGTTCATTTGGTAGAAAGTTAACATTTTTTCCTTCTAATAAATATTTTGGGGAAAACCCTGTTACACTATGTTCAGTCTCGTTATATTTTTCTGTGCATTCGTGAGCAACAGTTGTCCAAGCAATTTTGTCTTTTCTTTCATTAATTTTGCAACGAATTTTATTAACCAACGTTTGGTTTAATCTTTCGTTTAATCCATTTGAAAAAGGTGCATTTACTGCAGTGAAAACTATAGGTATATCTTCTTTTTCTAAAAACAATTTAAAATCCTTTGAGTTTATTCCTGGATACTGATCTGATAGAATTAATTCAATTTTATGATCTTGTGTTACTTTTTGGACAAGTTTTATAAAATCATTCGCATTCTGGGTTTTGGATGTTAAAATATAGGCGTATCGAGTGAAGTGATTTACTAGAAGATGTAAATATGTTTTGGTTGAGCGAGCACCGCCAAATCCCCCTATGGTGTCTATAGACACTATTTCAAACGGATAGGTAGCGGGACCCAAGTGAGACATTAATCCAAATTTGTATTTTGTTCTTGATTTATTTTTTATACATATATCACAGTTTTCACAAATAAGTTTTATATTATTTAATAAATTTTTAGCTTGATAATAGGGTTTTATTTTGTTTTCCATTTGTTGTCTTCCTATGTGACAGTAGTAGTGATGTACATGTTTTATAATTGTTTTACTGAACTCCTCAGTTAGCATTATCTTTTCATTTTTTCCCATCTTTTTGTAATAAATATTATGTTTTAAAATAAGTTTATTTTTATTTTGTTTTATATCTTCATTTTTATCTTGGTCATTTTGTATGTCTTCTAATTTAACATGATTCACTACTTTTAAACTACTATCTTGATTTTCATATGATTCTAACACAGGGTTTCTGCTTAAAGCATCTGCTTCTATATTATATTTGCCCGGAGAATATATTATTTTAAAATTGAATTGTGACAAATAATATGTTAAATCTCCCAGTTCTTCGTCCGTTCTGGCTTTAATATTTAATTTTTCTAAAGGTTTGTGATCTGAAAAAACCGTGAATATTTTTCCTATAAGCCAGTGTTGCCAGTATTTTACCGCCTCTTTTATTGCCAAACATTCAATATATATGGCTTTTTTCTTTTTTTGGGAGTCGTTTAATTTTTTTGAAAAATATGCACAAGGCTTTTCCTCACCGTTGGGTTGAATTTGTTTTAAAATCGCACCTATACCTTGTATGCTGGCATCTGTATAAATATATATTGGTAAGTCGGGATCATAGATGGCTAGAATAGGTTTTGAGCAAAGTAGTTTTTTTATATTATCAAAAGATTCTTGGCATTTTTTGGACCAAATAAATTTTTCTCCTTTTCTTAATAAGTTGTGTAAAGGATCTAGTGTAATTGAAATATTTGGCACATATTTTCCATAGAAATTTATTTTTCCTAAAAATTGTCGGACGTTTTTTTGTGTTTTTGGAATTGGAAATTCTTTTATGGCAATTAAATTATCTTTTAATGGAGTGACAGTGTTGTTTTTTATTATGTGTCCTAGATATTTTACAGAATCTTGTGCAAAGTTACATTTTGTGAATTTTAATTTAAAACCTTCTTTTAAAATTGCTTCCAATAATAAAGATAAGTGTATAATGTGGTCTTCGAACGTTTCTGAAAATACTAGTATATCGTCGATGTAATTGACAGTAAAATTTAACAGTTTATGCTTTCTTATAATGCTACTCAATATTCTTTGAAAGATAGCGGGAGAAGTTTTTAAGCCAAAAGGTAAACAAGTCCATTGAAAGTGTGCCTCTTGAGTAACAAATGCTGTTTTGTGTCTATCTTCAATTTTAAGAGGTATGGACCAGAACGCAGAGTTTACATCAAATGTTGAAAAAAAATTGCATTTCCTTGTTTTAACCATTAGATCTTCGATTAGCGGAAATGGTTGCGATTGAGGGACTACAATTTTATTTAATTCGCGAAAATCTATACAAAGCCTTGATCGCCTTCCTTCTTCTTTTTTAAACGCTAGTGTTACCGGAGCTGCAAAAGGGCTATATGATTCTTCAATTAAATTATTTTCCAGTAATTTTGATATTTGATGTTCAATTTCATTCATATCCTCAATAGAGCACCTATACGGTCTTTTACTACAGTATTTATCTACTAACAAATCAATATGAGCTTCATAACCTTTCACAGTACCTATATCAAATTTGTCTCTAGCAAAGACTGTATTATATTTGCATATTAATTTATCAATCTCAGATTGCTTTTGAAAATCTAAATGGCTTACTGAAATATCAAAATTACCAACTACAATATTTTCATTAAAGTTTATTTTGTACTCATTGTTAATAGTTTCTTTTTCATATTTTTTTATAATATCGACGTTTTTTTTATTTCCTATCTCACTACCTGTACTGCCAGGAATTTCTTTTGTGTTTATAGGTTGCTTTTCTTTATTTTTTTTGTAGTCGTTATTATTATTGCTTGGAGCATTTTGGGTGATTTTCAAATTCTCATTTTGAGTTAAATGAAATTCTTGTATACAGTCTAACCCAACTAGGAAATCATAGTCGAAGTTATTTTCATCTATAACAAAGACATTAACATGTTTTTCAATTTCATAATTTTTTATTTTTAAACTCACCATTCCTATTGATGTTTTTACGCCATTAATTGTTTTTAAACCTGCATTTTTATCGGAAGTAGGTTTTTTTTTAAATGACAATAGCCTTGAATTTATTAAAGACACATTAGAACCTGAATCATAGATTCCTGATGTTTCCAAATTGTCATTTATTAGTAATTTAATTTTTATTAATGGCGGCACTAATAGTTTTTTGAATCAACTTCATTTAATTCTACTTCTAATTCAGAATTGATAACGCTCCTTATTTGATCTTTTTTTGGTCTATCATGGTTTTTAATTTTGAACCAACATTGGGATTCAGGATGGTAACGTATACCTTTATTTTCTTTTTCGCAAATTTTACACGGACTAACCGAGGGCTTACCTAACATTTTTTTCTTTAATTTTACTTTCGGGAGTTCCTATTTTTTTGTCAAAAGTTTTTTTGTTTACCATATGCTCTAAACTTCTTAAATTTTTAAATAAGTCCTCAGTTTCCTTTAAACTATTTCTATCAATCTTATCTGCAATATAATTTGGTAATCCGGTGGCAATTAGGTCAATTAGAGTAAGTTTATCTATGGATTTATTTACTTCTAATAGTAGTCGCTCTTTTTTCAATGCATATTCCAGTAATAAGCCCTGTCTATATTTAAATAACATTGCATACCTGATCGGTGACCAACCCTTGTCTGCATATGTTTCACAAAAATTCTTTTTCCACACTGCCCATTCTGACTTTATTGAATGCTTAATAAGCATGGAACTATACCAATCTAAACAAGATTCTTCTATAAATAACCTAAAAACTTCAATTTTTCTGACATCTTCTTCTATTCCTATACGGACACATTCTGCTTCAAAGGTATTCATCCACTGGTTCACATTAGTAATTTTGCTATTGAATTTCTCTATAACAAATTTTTCTGCCATTTTCCCCAAATTAAAGGATTTTGGTGAATCTTTCTTCATTTCAGCGAAGCTCTCCATGATCCTTGCTAGAGATTCTTCTGAAAGTCCTGTTGTAGAAGTTTGTGGTTTTGTTTGTTCCTCCAATAGGTATCCCATAAATTGTTTATTTCCATCCTCATCACAATAAACTGCTGTCATCTCTGGATTCATGGATATCCACACTTGTCGTTTCTCATGTCGTTTTTGTAATGTTGCTTTTACTTTTTGAAAAATTTGGTTCTGTACTATTTTGTCATGTAATTTTGCAGGTTGTAACTTATCTGGGATTGCAAAGGTCCGGCCATCTAAATCCGTGATCGTCGTTACACAAATAATATTTGTTTTTACATCTTCACCGGCTTTGACCATGAACTCGAATTTTAATTTTTCCATTATTTCTGGTAACCAGCTGTAGAAATGTTGTTTTATAATGTGTTAATTAACAATTATCCTTGGATATTGTGGTGAATAGTGAAACTACAACCAAATTGAGTTGCTCTGAAAAGAGAGAGTTTATTTAATTAGATAAACTAGGTGGTTTTAACAAAACATTTCTTAAAATTAATTAATCACTAACTTACCTGAAAAGAGAAACAACATTTAAAGCTATTGTTTCACCAGTTCTTTTTATATTTAAATTACAATAAGTATTTTCATATGTTTAACCTAACATGACCTCCATATTCTGCCTGCTCATGCTGTCCCAATCAGTCAATATGACAGACAGCTCCATAGATTCAACACAAGTCCACAGATAACTAAATGAAGTGTTACGCACTTTGTTTACATGTATATCGTTTTTTGTTTGTAAGTTGGCTGTACTGCTTCCTTCTCTATGGCGTCTGTATCTGAGCGGTGTAAGAAATACGTGTGATTAAATAAAACCACATCTTGCTATATTCTAGTTTCTTTTAATTAACATCAGGTTATGGGCCCAGAAACGCCAACCTGTAAATAATAAAAGAAAGGTTGAAGTTGAAGTGCGCAAGCAAAAGAAACAACATTCAAAAGTTTCAAGTATCGGCGAAAAGTAACGTTAAGTCTAACCGGCGCGTGGACAGTAAAAATTTTCGTCAAGAAGGATATTATACTTGCTTAAGGGAAAGCAAGGCAGGAATGCAAGATGGAAGTAAATAACACTAATAATGTAATGAAACTGGAAGGTACCAGGAATTGGAACATAAGTTTCAAATTACAGTACTATTGAGGGGCCAAGGATGGCTGGATATTGTACAAGGAAAGACAGTAAAACCTGAAGAAGCAGCTGTACGGGTTACCTGGGAGACTAAAGATGCTAAGGCTCAGACGTTACTGGTTACAAGAATGTCGGAAGACGTCATGTTACATCTCATATCATGTACAACTTCTGCAGAAATGTGGCGAAAACTTTTAAGTGTATACGAACAAAAGTCTGAAACCAGTATCCATATTATACAACAGCGATTCTTCCAGTATAAATATGACAAAGAAGTTGAAATGTCGGTGTTCTTGTCAAGAATCCAGGAAATGCAGAACCAATTAAAACAAATGGGCGAGGAAATATCAGATAAGTTGGTCATAACCAAGGTTTTAATGAGTTTGCCGGACGAGTATAAGCATTTCGTGTCGGCTTGGGAGTCTGCACCCGACGACAAACAAACATTCGACAATTTAATAGCCAGGTTACTAGTCGAAGAAGAGAGGGTGAAAGAAAAGTTTGAAACCCAAGAAAATTCGTCGTCGTCGGCGTTTGTAGCAAAAAGGAACGTAAAATGTTTTACGTGT
Source organism: Acleris laterana (assembly GCA_963966035.1). Taxonomy (NCBI): domain Eukaryota; kingdom Metazoa; phylum Arthropoda; class Insecta; order Lepidoptera; family Tortricidae; genus Acleris; species Acleris laterana. Next base: position 16,454,713 of record OZ014453.1, on the reverse strand, counting down.
GGTAAATTCGGACATTTTCAAACCGAGTGTAGAAGTAATAAAGACAGTGAGAAAAAAGTGAACGATAATAAGTGCTTTTATTGCGGAAAAGTCGGACATTACGAGGCGCAGTGTCGTTTTAGAAGGTCAAAGGAAAGTAAGAAGATGAGTAACGCGTTTGTAGTGTCGAACTTGGTGTTTAAATAATATGAAGAATCAAAGTGGCTAGTTGACTCAGGTGCTAGTGAGCATATGTGTTGCGATCGTTCATTATTTTCATCGTTCTCGAGTGTCTCGCAAAAATCGGTAATAGTTGGTAACGGGGCTGTCATTAGTGTGTTGGGAATTGGACAGATGGCGGTGCAAGTCAATAACGGGAGTGATTGGATAAACACGACCATAGATAATGTGTTGTTCGTTCCTGACCTTAAGACAAAGAACCCCGCACAAAATGTTCGGTAAAAGCCGTTCGGTCGATTTAGCTGAAATTTTGTGGAAATATAGCCTCTAATACTCTGATGAAGTGTGTGAAGTTGCAACTTTAATTAATGACCAGTTTTTAAAATATACTAATTTTTATGTTCAGTATTTTCTACTTACCTAAGTATTATTCTTATCAGTCAACGTACACAGCTAGTTATAATTTTATGTATAATTGGTTGTACAAGGCTACCTTTGTGCATTGACTGCGTTAAGTATGGTATAAAGCGTTCTTAACGACGGATACTTCACATTTTCTTCGAATCGGGCAAAACCTAAAAACCATAATATTGCTGTAACGTGACCGCATGTACCAAGGGTTCTTGCTCCACTTTTACACGTGCAATAATAACCTAAGATGGGATCGTCATCACACCCATTATTATGTTCTTGAGCAAACGCAATCCACACATAATAAAATGTTGCGTTTCGGAATCTTGATGTAGCCCTTATTTTAATAAATCCTAGCTCATTGAAGTTCTCATCTATTTCGAAAACTCGCTCGTCTTCGTCTTCCGCTGCTAAGTCGTTAATATGACGCAATGTACTGTCTTGTATATATCCGGGAGACAGTTTCACTTGATATGTTCCGAATGTGATCAAATGCAAATACTCCAGGTTTAACCGTGGAAACAATGGTATTTGTGCAGCAGTTAGCGGAGTCCATCGTGCTCTTCTCCGGCCAAGATTTTCAGCTTCAACTCGTGCCTGTATAACATTAACGTCTTCAACACGATGAAGCATTTCATTTGCTAACTGGACATTACCATCCGGCATTGTAATAGGCCCATAGTATTTGTTAATTATAGCTCCAGCTATTAAAAGAAAAATGTTCAAATTCGGAACATGGGATGTCGAAATGACACGGCCAAAGAATTTGAATATATTTTTTAAATGTCCATTACGTGCTTCCACTACCCATCGCGTTTTTGTCACAATCCGTGCATAATTGGCGTCTTCAGTTGTCAATTGACTTTGACCGGGTCTTAGAACAGGTGGCATTATTGTTTGTACGCCTATTTCCTGTAATCTGAGGATTGCATCTCTGTAACCACGATCTACAATGAAGATGTCCTGTGGCTGTAACCAATCACGCATTCCACGAAAATCATTATCTATCTCACTCACGAGAATTCTGGCATCATTATTGTTAGCATTGGAGAAGTAAGGTCCTTGAATATCTAAAATATATCCGTTAGGAGCAACTAACATTGAGGGCTTAACTAAATGTTTCTTTTTGTGAGTGCAAAAAGAGTCTTGAAACAAGAACTTCTTTCTATGTCTAAATATGTACAATCGTTGTACACTAATGCTTTTGGGACGTCTGGTGTGGAGTTATATAATTGATTGGAAAAATCTGTTACGTGCGTCTCTATGTAATCTTGTCTTGTTATGGCTTCGAAGCCTATATTCTCGCGAATAAAACGGGTTCCTAACGATTGTCTCACTGTAAACAGCTAGGCTTGCCGCTTGTCTTGATGAATAATGAAATAGAACCCACAAGAATTCATCACTAACACCTTGCCGTAACTTGCAAAGAAAACATAAAAGATCTTTTTTGCTCACATAACGATATCCACCATGCACAGGGATACGGTCACAGTAATTATATAAATCAATAAAATCTTCTTTATTAACGGGGGACAGTGCTTTAAACTCTTCATCTGTCAATTCCTTTTCATCTTGATACCGACGCTGGGCACTGATATTTATTTCGTCACGTAACGCATTCAAAAATATTTGTAACTCATTACCGTTTAATATAAATGGTCTGTTGATATACCTCAGATCCACTAAAATATCTTCGGTCAAAAAACCTCTTTCATCTAAGTGTACATTGCAGCACACGTACCTAACCGGTACATAGATGTTTCTTTTCACAAAAATATGAACCCGACACTCCGCTGACAATCTGTGAATGTTGTTAACACCATTGCATATAAAACAAGTACGCGAAGTCGTTTGCCGTAAAATATTTAACCGCAAACACTGAGGATCATTATTCAGTGTCTGCATATCCCGAGTAATTAAAAAGTTACAATTATTGCAAATACGAGTATCAGCATTAATGTCGACAGGCAATCCACCACCTTCATCCCGCCTTTCCATTGCTAATTCAAGTAACATATCACCGTCTTCTCTAAGCAATCGCACCATTGCTCGCGGCACTAAAACAGCGTCGCATATATAGCAACGAATCCTATTCCGAAAAGCCATTTTACAGGGCGAAGTGCAAAAACATATTTTATTGTAAGTCGGTAGTAAATGACAGCTTGACATTGATTTATTAATTCTGACATTTTCCACGAGTTCTTTAAGCCGTTCGTCATTTGAATTGGTCTCGCTACTTCATAGATAAATAGATAAGAGACGATATGCAACTGTTTACTTACATACCTACGTCAATACTACGTAAATAATCATGTATTTTTAAATAGCTGTATTTTAAAAACTGGTCATTAATTAAAGCTGCAACTTCACACACTTCATCAGAGTATATTTCCACAAAATTTCAGCCAAATCGACCGAACGGCTTTTACCAAACATTTTGTGCGGGGTTCTTTGTTTTCTGTGAATCGCGCTGCTGACCGGGGATATGTCATAATGACAGATGAGAACTCTTATTATTTGGATTTTCGCTTTAAATGCGAGGTTGCGAGTATTGCAAAAGTAGTAAAAAACGATCTAAACGAGTGGCATGAAAAACTAGCACATCAACATTTTGATCATGTCAAGAAAGTGTTGGAGAAAAATAACATTGAAATAAAAAAGATTTATGCACCTCAATGCGAAAACTGCTTAAAAGGAAAAATACACAGATTACCATTCAAGAAAAGCGAAAATGTAAGCACAAGGACGTGTGAAATAATACATGGGGATACCTGCGGGCCCATGGAAGAAGAATCGATCGGTGGGTCGAAATATTTTGTTGTTTTGAAGGATGATTTCTCAAACTTTAGAACAGTGTACTTCGTCAAAGCCAAACACGAAATCAAGCATTGTTTGGAGGATTTTCTAAATAAAGCAGAAAATATTACTGGAAACAAAGTCAAGACATTTAGAACTGATAATGATCTGGAATTTGTAAACAAAGAATTGACGGAAATGTGTTCGAAACGAGGGATAATTCATCAAACAACTGTAACCTATACACCTGAACAAAACGGAAAAGCCGAAAGGGAAAATAGAACGCTTGTTGAAGCTGCAAGGACAATGCTACATGCTAAGAACCTACCCAAGAAACTATGGGCTGAAGCGGTTAACACTGCTGCATTTGTGTTAAACCGGACAGGAAAAGGCAAAGAAGGAAAATCGCCTTATGAAATGTGGACAAATAACAGCTTCAACATTCATCAACTGAAGGCTTTTGGATCTGAGGTGTATGTACATATTCCAAAAGAAAACGTAGGAAATGGGATATGAAGGGAGAAAAAGGACTGATGGTTGGTTATGGTGAAAACACCAAAGGCTACAGAGTGTACTTTTCGGAGAAGAATTGTGTAGATACCAAAAGAGATGTTGTTTTCTTAAACAAAGAGGGGAATAAAGTGAATGATTCAACAGTTAGGTTGGATTTGGAAGGTGAATCTACACAAGATGGTCTGCCAGAAACAGTGACAGTGGAGGAAGTAGCTGAATGTGAAGAATCTCAAAAAAACTTAAGTGACACTCATATTGATATCGAAATACCTTTGAGTGAGAGCGAGTCGCAAAGTAGCCAAAGTGAATATGAACCCTCCCATGATGGATCGTCAGAGGTTGATGACACAGTCCAAGCCCGAACAGAGAGACCCAAGCGAGTCAGGAAACAAACATCATTCTATGAATGTCACAATGTGGTGAGTGAAGAGAGTGAGCCAGTTACATATAACGAAGCTATGAAAAGGAGGGATGCAAGTAAGTGGAGGGAGGCAATTAATACTGAATTGCAAACCTTGAAGGACAATAAAACTTGGGACTTTTGTAATGCACAGGTGAGTGAAAAAGTTATTAGTAGCAAGTGGGTCTTTAAATTAAAAGGAAGTGACAATAGTAAGCAGTATAAAGCTAGGCTAGTTGCTAGGGGGTTCGAGGAGAATAGTGACTTTGATTTAAGTGATATTTATGCGCCTGTAGCAAGGTTATCAACCTTTAGAGTTTTTGTAGCAGTAGCTACTAAATTGAATCTACCTATTTTTCAAATGGATGTTACTGGGGCCTTTTTGTATGGAGATATAGATAAAGATATCTATATTAGATTGCCAGAAGGGGCTTATTCAGGTGAGAATACATTGTAAAGCTAAATAAGTCTTTATATGGATTAAAAAGTTCACCAAAGTGCTGGAACATGAAATTAAATTCTGTAATAGCTGGAGAGGGTTTTATAAGGTCGAAATGTGATTCATGTTTATTTGCAAGGTGCAATGGCAAAGACAAAATGTATATTTTACTATATGTCGATGACATTTTGATTTTTGGGTCAAATAAGAAACATATTGCACAACTTAAAGCTGTACTAAATAGAGAATTTAAAATGAAAGACATGGGACTAATAAATAATTTTTTAGGCATAAATGTAAAGCAAAATTTGGAAACTGGAATTACCGAACTAGATCAAAGAAGTTATTTGGATAATGTTCTCAAAAAGTTTAATATGGAAAATTCTAAGGATATGTTAACTCCTATGGATCTCAATTTTAATACTAAAATATTTGCAAAAAATACAGCTCCTACAAATAGCATCATTGAGAAGCTGTGCAGGCAAATTATAGGATGTTTAATGTACGCTGCATGTGGTACTAGGCCTGATTTGTGTTATCCAGTTTCCATGTTAAGCAGGTACCAAACATGTGCAAATAATGAGTTACTAAGTGCGTTAAAGAGGGTATTAAGGTATGTTAAGTATAGTTTAAATTATAAGTTAGTTTACAAGTGTAAAGATACTGCTTTAGAAGGGTATTGTGATGCTGATTGGGGAGGTGATCTTGAGAATAGGAAGTCCACCTCTGGATATATGTTTATATTCTCAAACTGTCTAGTTGTGTGGTGCTCTAAGAAGCAAACATCTGTGAGTCTATCTTCTACAGAATCCGAATATGTATCAATGAGCATGGCTGCTAGTGATGCATCTTGGCTTATAAATCTACTAACTCATTTTAATTTTGAAAATGTCTGTCCAGTTAAAATATTTTGTGACAATCAATCAGCCATAATTAATGCAAAGACAGATAATATGAAAAGATTAAAACATGTAGATATTCGCTACCATTTCGTTAAGGACTTGGTCAAAGAGAATAAAATTTGTATTAATTATATTAATACTAGCGAGCAACCGGCGGACATGTTAACAAAGGCTTTAAGCAAAGAGCTGATTGCAAGACACTTAAATAAGTGCGGTGTTATAAACATAACTAATTTATGTTGAATTTAAAGACAAATTAGTCTGCTATTTTTATTAAAATGTATTTTACATTGAGAAGGGGTGTTAGAATTAACTGGCAATGTAATAACATTTATTCTGGTGTTGGTAGTATGTATATCGTTTTTTGTTTGTAAGTTGGCTGTACTGCTTCCTTCTCTATGGCGTCTGTATCTGAGCGGTGTAAGAAATACGTGTGATTAAATAAAACGACATCTTGCTATATTCTAGTTTCTTTTAATTAACATCACTATTCTTGAGCAATCTACTCTTGAAGAAGAGCAGCGAAACAATATGACACTTCGTCCCCGGTTAGATAGAAATTTAGAGGCAAATTTTATCGAAGTGGAGATACCAAACGCATATGAAGAAGCAGTAAGTGGCTCGAATCATCATAACTGGATGGAAGCTATAAAGGAAGAGCTTCAATCACATGAGAATAATAACACCTGGACTATGACTAATAGAACTGCAAAGAAACCTATTACTTGCAAATGGGTGTTCTGTGTAAAAAGGAATAATGAGGGAGAAATAGAAAGATTTAAAGCAAGATTATGTGCTCGTGGCTTTACACAGATAAAATACCTGGATTATATGGAAACATTCTCACCAACTACCAGGTACGATTCCATAAGGCTTTTATTGAATATAGCGGCCAAAGAAGACCTAGAGATTCAGCAGTTTGATGTGAAAACCGCCTTCCTGTATGGTGAGCTCTCCGAGGAAATCTGCATGTTGAAGTTCGGTCGTCCAAAGTATGTAAGTTGATCAAATCATTGTATGGACTTAAACAAAGTTCTAGATGCTGGAATAAAAAGTTTTGTTCCTATCTGACTACATATGGGTTTAAACCCTGTCAATCTTTAAAATAAAATATGTAACCATACTGCACCATACCATTATTTGTAATGACAAAAGTACTGCCCGCTACATTCGTTTCTTGTTCCAGATCCTGAAAAACATAAATGTATTTGAATATCATGCACTCAATTTAACAAATCATGTTTGTTAACCTTAACACACTTATACTAGCTTGACTTAGAACTCACTATCTGACTTACTAACATATTAAACAAATCTATGAAGTCGATTTTAACCTACTTATGTCATCGCATTGACTTTAAATTTTCACTCTTATGCGATTTTGATGATAATACAACAGTATAAAACAGGTATGATGATGGAGACGCAATGGCCATAGGAAGTACTCGATGGTTAGTAGATCTGTCAAGTTTTATTAGATTAACACGTCTTTCAATTGAGAGATAATAACAGTTTTATATGTGCAGGTAGCAAAATTGTGATATAAAAACCGTTCCTTTCCAAAATATACGTAAATCATACTTAACATACTTAATGTACCTAGTATGTATGTAGTATGTATTTTGCCTAGTTTTGATGCTATTTGAACCACATTCCTCATAATTCAATTTAAATAAGACAAGTATTACATAATTTGATGTAAATTTAATAAACATAATTATAAATTTTTGCTTTACTCACATTGAAACCCAGTTCCTCAATAAAAGGAATGCCGCTAACAGCAGACTCGCCTAAAATAGAGAGAACTCTCTCCTCGAAGGGAGAGAGGATGTTTGTGGAGCGAGGACCTCCGCCGGTCGCACCGGCATCTCGGCGCACCACCGCCGCCTTCTTCTGATTTTGGTTTTGTAGTCGGTCCACACCTATTCCTGCTTAGTTATTAGGCATAGGTACTCGTATTTTAGATATATCAAATGTGACCATGTGATATTATTTATTATATCAAAGCAAACACTAGGATTCACTTTACCTTAGGACTTACTTTCTTCCACCGCTCGACTGGCTTCTCACTGTCTGCCGTAGAATTTAACAACTCTGAGAGCTCTCGCCATAAAGTTTCGGCCCTTAGTCGGCCTTGAGCTCCAGGCTGAGGTCTGGCCAGATCTCCGTGCCTTTGATAAGAGTAAACACAAGATTTTGTGGGTAAAAAGGAAGGTAATTCAAAATACATATGAAACATCTATCCATCTAAAACGTAAAAAACATACTGCTCCATAAATTCGATCATAGTTGCGTATTGCTCCTCCGTTGTGCGTGGATATCTTCCTTGATCCATTGCTGTTGCAAATAGGAACTACGTCAGATAATAGGTATAAATCTAAATTTGGATTTTGGATAAATTGAAAAAAAAACCCGTGACCCGTTAGAACCCATTTTATTATCATTGCAGACTGCAGTAGCGCATGAATAATAATAACCGAATTATTTAGCTCACTATCTTATAACATTTTATGAAATAAAACATGTAAATAAATAAAGTAACAAATTCAAAATAATACGTACCTAAATATGCTTATTTCCAATGCACATCTGCGACTGCGTCAACTTGACTTTTAAGGTCGAAAAGTATAGACAAATTTATCATTTTTAGACAAAGATAACTAGACATCCGAGCGAGGTTGTATTCATCGTGGGAATACAACTTAGCTAGCTTTTTCATTTTTGACAACGCATGTCGACAGTGATCGCCTAACGCTAGCGTTACATTCCATGGCAACTTGTCTCCTAGCCTATTTAATTTTGACAGCGCCAAGTGACAGGTCATCACCAAAGTGATCGCCTAACGCTAGCGTTCGTGAACGATGGCAACTTGTCTAGCCCCACTGGTTTCTCAAGAAATACTGATTCTTTGTTTAAAGCAATGTCCAATAAATGTGCTACTTCCTTGGTAATTGGCTCCTCGCATAACCTTTCAAAAATTGAACCTGACCTTAATACCCGTAACAAACTTGTCCTTCACTCTTTGTTCAAAATCTGTGCCAAACTCACACTCAGCAGCCATTTCTCTCACTCTTTCATACCATTTTGATACGCTTTCCCCCATCATTCTTTACTACTTTGTCAAACACTGCTCTTTTCCTGTAGTTATGATACTAGCTATTAGCAGTGTGTATTGAATTTATTTCGTTTTATGTGCAGTTGACAACCAGCTGGCGAATGATGTAGGAGAAATGGAAAGTACGGAGACCAATAATAAATGGTCTAAATGGAAGCCATCAACTTTAAGATCTAAGAAACATCCTGCTTTGTGTGAGTACTAGTTCTTGCCTGAAACTTCGTCCGCGTAGTTTATCGCTGCTCCTTCGGAAACTAGTGTTAGAGCTGGTATTAGTGTTGTGAGGCTGGTATTGTGGTTAGGCTGGCAATATCGCTCTCTTCTCCTTGCGTCAGTCTAGGCGTAACATAAGGTAACAGAATTTAATAAATAAAGTCAGTGTTAAACGTTATCAATTTGTGTTTAATTAATCTCAAGTTATAACAGTTTTTGGCGACGAGTTTACGGAAGCTTGACGTAAGCAAATCACGGAAGAAAAATCAAAACTCCAATAATTATTTGCTATATCATTGACCATAGACAAGCTAAAGGACCCAGGAGCACTGATTTTATTTTATATTATAAATTAATTTAACGGTTCCAGTAAAAATATATTACAATCAGTTTTAAAGGTATCTCAAACAAACTTAACCTACAAATGGCACTTAAATGGCACTCAGTCATTTATTGAAAATGCCAACAAATGGAGAAAATTATTAACGAGCATTTGGGAGAAATTAAAAGAAAAGAAACTTCATGGATATACCATCTTAAGAAAGATCAATTACTAGAATTACTAAAGGTATTAGGGTTGGAAGCAGAAAGTGATAAAGTAGAAAACTTAAGAAAAACAATTGCTGACTACATTGCAACGGGAAAGTTTTTACAGTCGGAAGAACCAAGGTCAAGTTTAAAACAACAATACACCATGGCTAATTTCAACGACATCCAGGCCTTCAAGGGTGTAAACTACGAAATGTTCGAACAGCAATTGGACTCATTAATTAGCTTACACGATGTGCCTGAAGAAAAAAAAGTGGACTTGTTAATAACAAAACTTAACCCTGAAATTCTAGATGATGTAGTTCACTTGTGTTTGCCGGATAAACCATCAAAAAAATCATATGAAGCACTTACAAACATCTTAAGGAACCATTATGTGAAAAAACCAAATATAATAATAGCTAGATCAGATTTTAGGAAGAGAAACCAATTGGAAAGTGAAAAAATCGATGATTATGTTTTAAGTCTTAAAAAACTAGCTAGAAAATGTGCATTTAAGGATCAAGATGACCAAATAAAAGAGAAATTCTTAGAAGGAATCTTATCAAAAGAGATTAAGTTTGAACTTCTTAAGAACATAGATTTAAAACTAAATGGATTAATAGACATAGCAAAATCAATTGAGGACATCTTGAAACACACAAATTACAATAGTGAAACTAATAAAAATAGTGGTGAAATGTTTAAAGTGACAAAGTTTCAACGCCCTGGACCCAAAGGTTACAAATACCCGCAGAATTATGGGCAACAAAAACAAAGTAGTGCAACAATGAGTAAATGTTATTGTTGCGGGAAAAGCAACCATCTTCAAGCAGTTTGCTCCTTGCGTAGTAAGTTTTGTTCAGAGTGTGGAAGACAAGGCCATATTTTCCGTATGTGTAACCAGAAAAATACAAGGAAACTGGAAGTAGACAAACCAGCAAATCAAATGATGCAAGATGAAGAGCAAGATGAAACATCTACAATACCTGATGTGGAGATGTCATTAAATAAACTGTTCTGTGAGGAAGGCCAAGAGGAATATAACATGTATTTGCATGAGACTGCATGTTCTTCAAAGGTACCCCCTCATTTTTTAGAGTTAGGTATATGTGGTAAAATTATAAAATTTGAATTAGACACAGGTTCTGAAGCTACAGTCATTACAATTCAAGATAAAAATGATCTTTTTCCAAATATGAAAATTAATGAAACAAATATTGTGTTTAAAAATTATGACCAAAGTGTTTCAAAACCATTGGGGATTTTAAGGGGTATACCAATAACTTTAAATGGCATGACCAAGAATTTAGATGTATTTATTGTACAGAATGACAAACCTAGAATTATAGGTAGGGATTTGTTAAATGTTTTTGGGTTCTGGCCCCTAAAACTAATGAAAAATTCTATTCAAGTTAATAACATTACAGATCCTGTAACCAGCATTCGGGAGAAATTTGCAGAGGTATTCACACCCGGCTGGGGAGATTTCAAGGGTGAAAAAATTTCATTACAATTAAAAGAAGGGGCTAAACCAAAATTCTTACCGGTAAGACAAACTCCATTTTCACTAAGAGACAAAGTTAAGGATGAAATTAACAGGCTTTTGGAAAATAAAAGAATTGAACCAGTAGAATACAGTGAATGGGGCACTCCCATTGTACCAGTTCTTAAGCCAGATGGCTCAGTAAGATTATGTGGAGATTACAAGGTCACATTAAATCCTGTATTAGAAATAGATCACTTCCCACTGCCACATATTGAGGACATTTTCCATACATTACGTGGGGGTGAATACTTCTGTGAATTAGACCTGAAGGAGGCTTACTTACAGGCACCGTTGGATAGTGAGTCACAAGCTTTAACCACCATTGTAACTGAAGTTGGTACTTTCAAGTATTTATATCTCCCATATGGGGTAAATACGGGGCCAGGGTCTTTCCAAAGACTTATGTATAAAAAACTAAGCCACATTAAAAATGTCATTGTGTTTATTGATAATATTTATATGTGTGGAAGTAATTTCAATGACATGCAAAAAACATTGGAATTAGTTCTAAAAGTGTTAAAAGAATGTGGTTTTAAGTTAAAAGTGAACAAATGTAAATTTTTTAGGAACGATTTGGACATTTTTGGGTTCCGTATTGGGAAAGGACAAATTAGTATTATTAAAGATAATATTAAGCCGCTTTTGGACATTCCGGCTCCAAATAATTTAACGTCATTAAAATCGTTTTTGGGAAAAGTGAATTATTACTCACGATTTTTAAAGAACATGGCAGAAATACTTTTCCCTCTGTATGAGTGCACGCAGAGGGGAAAGTTTGATTGGACACCGGATTGTCAAAAAGCGTTTGAAATAATAAAAAATAAGTTAGCATCAGCAGATAATTTGCAAAATTATGATCCAAATTTACCACTGGTGCTTACCTGTGACGCATCGTCATGCGGCTTGGCAGCGGTAATATCAAATAAATACCCAAATGGCATATTACGGCCCATTGCTTATGCCAGTAAAAAATTAAACGAGAGAGAACAAAAATATTGTACACTAGATAAAGAGGCCATGGCAATTATTTTTGGTGTTACCAAATTTTACAATTATACATATGGTCGCCAGTTTGAACTGGAAACAGACAATGCAGCACTAGTTCGAATTCTTGGTCCATACAAATCTATTCCAAAGATGGCAGCTAAAAGGCTACAACATTATGCCATATTTTTATCAGGATTTAATTATAACATAAATTATATTCAAACTAGCAAAAATCCAGCAGATTTCCTATCTCGATCACCTTGTAACGATGACAGTCAAATAGTTTTACCAATTTTTTGTAATTCTGCAGAATATCCATTAAATAATGTCAAAGAATCAAACATGAAATCATTAAATTTTGAGATGATTCAAACAGAAACAAAAAAAGACACCATACTTTGCACTGTTTTAAGATATTGTCAAGACGGTTGGCCGGATGAGAGTAAGATTGATAAAGATTTTAAGCCCTACTATATTAGGAAAAATGAAATAAGTAGTGACCGAGAATGCTTGTTCTGGGGACACAGAATAATAATCCCTCATAAGTTATATAATAATGTGCTGTCAGAGCTTCATATAAGCCATTTCGGTGGTAATCGTATGAAACTTATGGCCCAATCATACTTCTGGTGGCCAAAGCTTAATGAAGCTATTGAGGATAAGTTGAACTCATGTAGGATTTGCTTAGCAAATAGGACAAATCCTTCAAAAACAAAATTACACTGCTGGCCGGTACCTCCTACAGCTTGGTACAGAATTCATGCAGATTTCCTTGGCCCATTTCAGGGCAAGATGATATTAATTGTTATAGATAGCTATAGTAAATGGCCAGAAGCATTTGAAATGGCAAACATTGGTTCCAATTTAACAATACAAAAGTTTAAAGAATTGTATGTACGCTTCGGGTTCCCTGTGCATCTGGTGACAGATAATGGTGCAACGTTCACAAGTATGGAATTTCAGAAATTTTGTTCATCCACAGGGGTTCGGCATACCTTTACACCACCTTATAGCCCAGCAACTAATGGGGCGGCAGAACGATTTGTGGCCACATTTAAAGCTCATATTAAGAAAATTATAGAAAGTGGTCAAACATTTAAGTATGCTTTAAATCTGTTCCTATTTGACTATCGCACAACAGTTCACAAATGCACAGGGGCAACGCCGGCAAAACTAATGTTTGGTAGAGAAATAAGAACAAGGTTTTCCCTATTGAGGCCTTCACCCATAACAGATAATCTGATTAGACTGCAGGAGTCAACAAAAAAATTTCATAGTGGTAAAAGAAAGACTGAATTTGAAGTCGGTCAAAAGGTTATGGTGAGGGATTACCGTAAAGGATATAAACCTTGGATCTTAGGCATTATATTAAGTGAATCTTATCCAGGCGTCACATATTATGTTGATGTAGGAGGATTACAGTGGAAGCGGCACAAGAACCAAATGCAGACTTGTAGTCAAGCATTGGAACTACAAGTAGATTAAGAATGTTATGTAACTAGAGTTAAGGGTACATACATACGCAATTGTAAATTTACAAAAGTAAGATGGGAAGAGTGTTAGAGCTGGTATTAGTGTTGTGAGGCTGGTATTGTGGTTAGGCTGGCAATATCGCTCTCTTCTCCTTGCGTCAGTCTAGGCGTAACATAAGGTAACAGAATTTAATAAATAAAGTCAGTGTTAAACGTTATCAATTTGTGTTTAATTAATCTCAAGTTATAACAACTAGCCTATGTAATATTTTGTGCAGTGTGTTTCTATCTCTGTGCCAAATTTCATCAAGATTCGTTCAGCCGTTCTGGCGTGATTGAGTAACAAACATACATCCATCCAAACTTTCGCATTTATAATAGTAGTAAGATAAGATTAAATACCCATTATGTATACATTTTAATTTCATTTATTCATGTGTATTCAACTATGAAACTATAAATTAAAAGGTTAGTGAATTAAATATCAGAGTAAAAAACAAAATTGTAGAAATGGTTGTGTTGTAAAAATTAAGCAAGGGCAGGTCGCTATTATTTAATAGTGCCCTGGCCTCGCTTATTTATTTTTATAATGTTATTATAGAAAAGTATACAACATTTCATTTGTAAATTTATTACGGTTTACTCCAAGTATGTTTTTTTTATTATTATCAAATCTCTGAATGTTAAACTTTTTCAGCTAAGCCAAAGCCCATGCGACCTTTTGAAAAGTTGGCAGAATCAAAATTAGAAATATCGGAGTTACAAAAGATCATTCTTGAAGAAGAACTCGATCAGAACCAAAAAAAATGGACTTTTGAAGAAAAGGAAAGGGACCAGCAACAGAAAAGATGGGATTTTGAAGAAGAAGAAAGACAACATAAAAGGGAATTATGGTCTTTAGAGAAAGAACGAATGTTAAAAAAACTTAAAAAGGAATAAATAAAATGACAGGAAGTTAAATGTGCATATCTTTATTTCTCTTCTTACATACCTAGTATAAATACCTATTTATCTCAACAAAGAAGCGAAATAATCATTGATTATGTTATTTCTTATGCTTGGATCTTGAGAGAATCCATTACTATAAACATATTCATCTTCTATGTTTGTATTATCAGATATCTGCTCATCAAAATTACCATCTTTCTTATCAATTGCAATGTATTGAGATTAAGAATTAATATTATATAATTACAGCATATTGCAGCGTATAGCTTTATTGATTATAGTGTTTTTGAAGTACCTCATTGTACTTTTAAATTAATAACAGGAGATGACGTCAGATTATTTGAAGTCAGTAGAACATTTCGTTACTCGCGTGATTAAATAAAATACCGGTTTTAACACATGCTGTGCACTGTAAAATAGATCATTTAAATAAGATTTTAATATTGATTTTGTTACAAATCTTCAACTTAATGTGTTTATTTAAATAAACATTAACTGTTAATGTGGTGGTCGAGGAAAAAAGCAAGATGGCGGACAGAGGGACTTTGACGATCAACTAAGAAAGTTAAGTAGTTGAATTATATTGTTATTCTTTGGTTTTTGAGGTGATTGACCTGAGTTCTCATTACAATTGTGTTGTGTCATACCTAAATAAGTGGGTAATAATTTATGGTTAATTGAACTTACCTTAAGTGAACTTCAACCAAAATTATACGAGTTACTGCATCCGTAGAGATTTAATAAACCATGTAGTACGTTCCCTAACGTATTGCACCATCACACGATTTTTAGATATATATATATTTTTTTTTTTTTTTTAAACACTTGATTTTTCTATTGCCTAGTTTTTGTCCCGGCCACCGATGGCGCTAGCGCTGCTGTCATTCTTTTTAGAGCAAGTAATAATAATAGTCATTCTGCAATTATTTGGGTTTTACTCTGTCAATGGGAGGGTTGGGATCTTAAATCTCTACGGATGCAGTAACTCGTATAATTTTGGTTGAAGTTCACTTAAGGTAAGTTCAATTAACCATAAATTATACTTCGTTACTGCATCCTATGAGATTTAATAAACCATGTAGATGTTTAGCGCCTCATTGCAGAATGATCTGCAGGACTACCAAAAACAAAAAACATGTACAAACCTTGAATCAACCTTTATTAACTACTAGGTAGTCTAAGCTAATCAGTCTTGCAAACAGATCAACGTAAGTAACTAATTATAATTAATTATCATTAATATTAAAGACTGCACTAGCAAAAGCTCTGTCTTGATCCGGATCATTTAAGGGTAGGTTATAAAACCTGGCAAAACAGAGAGAAGAGCCGGTCCAGCCCGCTGCTCGCTTTATGACGTCCACAGAGACGCCGGCGCGCCGCGCCGCCGACGTCGCTGAGTGTCGCGTGCTGTGCGATGAGTACACACTGACATCAATGCCGCTGTCCTTGAGGACCTGCTTAATCCAACGGCTTATCGACTGAGCTGTGGCATTATGGATCGGCTTTTTAATTGTTAATATGAGCCTGTCCATAAGTGGATCATTGCGTAAGGCTTTCGTTTTATCTAAATAAGAAGAGAGAGCTCTCGCTTTTCATTAAAAAACGGAACCACTAACTTAGCGTTCGCCTTATTAGGTACAGAAGTCTTAATTAAATCGTCTATAACGATAGTTATGGCATATTCGCCTATAAAAATATTATTAACTTTAATAAGTGCTAACGTTTGAACTCGTTGTCCAGTTGACAACGCAAGCAAAGTTACAACTTTCTTAGTAATAATTTCCAATGCTAATGATTCATTGGGAAACTGGTTCGAAAGATAATCTAAAACCTCACAAGGATTCCAACAATTTTGATATTTAGGTAAATTAGGTCTTAATTTGAAAACACCCTTTAGGAACCTATTGATACAATCATTAGTACATTTTTCCTTACCTAAAATTAACGATAAGGCGGATCTAAATGAATTTAAAGTACTGTAACTAGCTCCATTACTAAATTGTTTAGATAGAAATTTTACCAATATTGGTATTGAGGCATTAAAACAGTTAAAGTTACTATCTTTACAATAGTTAAACCAAGATTTGTAAGCTGTGTTATATTGTTGCAATGTACTATTGGATAAAGATTTAATCATTATATTTATAGCATCGTCATCTAGAGATTGTTGGGTGAAGGCTTCCCGGATAACTTCGCGCACACCAGGGTAAGGTTGCGCCATAAAGGATGTGGTTTTCTGTAAGGAGATAACAGCATGTTTTCATCTGGCCCAAAATAAAGAAACTTTGAAACAGTCAGAGACTTGAAGAGCGGGAACCAAGGCTGACCTGGCCAATAGGGAGCCACCAATATACCCGTAGCACCGTCATTAATAATTTTCCTAATGCATTTTAAAATTACAGAGAATGGGGGAAATGCATAAAACTCTAAATTATCCCATCTGAGGGTAAAAGCATCGATTTCGAATGCATCGGGATCTCGTTTCCAGGAGACAAATTTCAAACACTTTTTATTTATTCGAGAAGCAAACAGATCCACCTCTGGTTGTCCCAACTCGTGTACTATATTGTTAAAATAAGATTCGCCCAATTCCCACTCTGTATCAACATTAGTTAATCGCGAAGCTCGATCAGCCTCGGTGTTGTCGCGTGATCTTATGTATGACGCAAATATAAAAATTCCTCTCCGTTCACACCACTGCCATATCTGCCGAGTTATATTATTTAGGTGCGGGAACTGTACCCCACCCATCCTATTGATGTAGGCTATAGCCGTGGTGTTATCAATGCGTAACAGAATATCCGAATTGATAACGTTTTTACAAAAGCATTTCAATCCCATAAAGGAAGCTAATAACTCTAAATAATTAATATGATTTTGCTTTTCTTCTTGAGACCAGTATCCACTAACTGTTTCCCCATCACAGAAAGCCCCCCAACCTGAAAGTGACGAGTCTGAAAATATCTCTAGTTGATAGCGATCTAACCTAATAGGATTGTGCACCCTAAAGATAACTTTTTCCCACCATAAAAAATCTTCATTAAGCAACGGGTGGAATTTCATCATTGCGTCATAACTTCCATATTTGAGAAGAGCAAGATGTTTTTCTCTCTCAAAGCGTTTCGTGTATAACCAGCCGTAAGCTACGGCTGGGCAAGCAGCTGTTAAGGTCCCCACAAACTGAGCGAAATCTCTTATTTTAACAAATTGTTTTGAAGACATGCTCTTAGTCATATCAAAATTTTTTTGTCGCTTTTCAGTAGGTAATTCTAACGTCATGTTTTGAGAATTTAGTTGAATACCCAGGAATTTGCAAATTTTACTTGGTATAAAATTACTTTTTTCAGTATTCAGGACAAATCCTAGACGTTCTAATGTATTAGCAACTGTTTCAACTGTATTTAAACACAGGGGGTAATTTTCCCCAATGCACCAAATATCATCTAAATAACCTACTAATTTGTGGCCTTGACTACGAAGGATAGTAAGTACAGGTTTCATAAGTTTCGTAAAAACGAATGGGGCAGAGCACAGACCAAACGGTAAACAAGTAAACTCATACAGTGAGTCCTCAAAACGGAATCGTAGGTACTTTCTATACGATCCATGAATAGGTACTAAAAAGTAAGCGTCCTTAAGGTCGATCGTCGTCATGTATGAATCACGGGACAATAATTTAGCTGCTGTGCGGAGGTCTTCCATTTTAAAATGATTTTGAACAATAAATTTATTAAGTGCCTTTAAATTAAGTATAAACCTAAATTTTCCGTTATTTTTAGGGATTTGAAAAATAGGAGAAATAAATTGGTTTTCACAGTCAGTACATGGGACGATTGACCCTAAACCCAAAAGTTCATTTATGGCTTCTAGCATATTTGGTCTGGAATATGGTGGATTTGCCGGTTCAGATAACTGCATTGGCATTGTATCAAACTTTAACTTATAACCTGTCACTATTTCAAGAATAAGAGGATCTGTAGACAACAGTAGCCAGTTATGTAAAAAGTGATGAATACGGCCAGCGTGGGGTACCTCTAGCGGCGGTTGTGACGGTTGCTCTGGAAGCGGTTGGACGCTTGCAGGGGCGGCGCGCGGCGCTGCTGGGCCGACGGCGGCGGTCGGCGCGCAGACTGCTGCGACGCATGGAAGGGGCGCGCCTGCGCTAGTGGGGCGCGCGCTGTCCCTGCCCCAGGCACTTGACGGGGTGGCGCTCGCCCGTTTCCCTGCTGATATCCTGTTGCTCTCCTAAAGGAGCTTGCTTGAGCGGGCGGAGGTTTTTTAATTTGAAGTCCAGTTTTCTCCAGGGACTTGGTTGACTTAATATTGTCCCCTAAGTTGTCACCGAAGAGAAATTGGTCTCTTTTAACACCTTCAATTATTTTAATAAAACTTCTGTCCAGCATGGGTATGAGGAGCCTCCTACGGTTCATAGTTTTTTCATAATGAAGGTCTAACAATATTTGGTTTGCTTCCGAAATTCTTTTAATGATCTCCATTTTGGTTAGGTCTTTGCTTATTAAATCTGCTGTTAAATCTGTAAGTCCGGCTATACCACGACCTAATTGGTTTTGCATTCCTTCCAATCTCTTGTCTCTATTCTTAGCCGTGTCAATCAGAATGGATGCCACTTCAGCGTTCAATTTGGGTGCTTTAGCCAGCTGAAAATTTTCTGGAATAAGCATCTTTGCGAGCAAGTTCTCCTTCTGCTCTTTGGCCAGACCTTCCACTAAGATTTTTCCCAAACGTTCAGAGATTTCACTGGGTATTTTCTTTCCACAACATTCCTCGGACCGCTTTGCTACACCCAAAACTTCAAGAATTTCTACAGGAATCGCTTCATCTTCTGTTGCGCCAGGTGTGGCTTCCACCCTCACCGATTCGACCTGCCTGTCTTGTTCTTCATGAGCTTGAGTTTCAGGCGGAGTGGTATCATCTTTCATACACTCTGACTCAAGCGAGTGCCCACGGCTTCGTGGTTGCTCAGGCGAGTGCTCGCGGCTTCGCGGCAGCTCGGACGGAGGCTCGCGGCTCGTCGATGGCGCGTACCGGGGCTCACGATGGAGCGGTGGGGTGAGTGGGGGCTCATTCTCTGCGCCAATAAACCCGTCAAGTTCTAGTTCATCTTGATACTCGTCGTAGGTATCAAACCGGCGATCTAAGTGAACAACAATTAACTTAGTTAGTTACGGTTCGATGTTTACTTTCAGGATGACATCTCGTGCCACCACATTAAGAAAGTAGTAAAGCTATTTTCGGATAACATCACGTGTCATCACTTAAGAAAATAGTATAGGAAAAAAGGGGGCACATGAGTATAACCTCGATAGGTAAATAATTTCTTCACTTTCCGGATGACATCTCGTGCCACCACAATAGGAAAAAGTGTAAAAAAGTTTATTTCCGGATGACATCTCGTGCCACCACTGAGGAAATAAGGAAATAAACACAACATTATCACTTTTGATCCTTAAACAGAAAAGTAATTGTCCACTAACCTTCATTGCCGCCATTATTTGGCGTCGGTTTTTGCCGGTAAGATAATTCTCTTTCTAGTCGTCTAATCTTCCTTTTTATTTCTTCGTCCGACTTCTCACAGGTTTTTTTTTCTCATTTTAAACAAAAACTAAGCACAACCCTTCGAATATTCACAAAAACAATAATTTTGAAACAACGAACACGAGGATGATGCAACACACGAGAAAACGAATGACAGCAGCGCTAGCGCCATCGGTGGCCGGGACAAAAACTAGGCAATAGACAAATCAAGTGTTTAAAAAAAAATAATAATAATATATATATATCTAAAAATCGTGTGATGGTGCAATACGTTAGGGAACGTACTACATGGTTTATTAAATCTCATAGGATGCAGTAACGAAGTACGAGTATAATCTAATCATTTAGGATATTGATATGATAATTGTGAATTAGACTGCTTTGGTTAGATTACTCTTTTCAAATAGCAGCATATGCACTAGATAGTAATTATTAGCTTTATTATATTTATAATACAGTGTATAAACTAATAAACAACTGTTACTGAAGTTTATCGTTTCTTCCTATGAATTCCTAGATTCTAATACCTATTCCCTAACAAATGTTGTGTAATATGGCACATGCCACAATAACAGGTTGGACACAAGATACATGAAGTCGATATTTTTTTGACAATACAGGGAACCTATTTTTCCAAACTCCATATGTCCAACACAACATTCTACAACATTTCTACTTCTTATTTGCGACTCATTATAAAGACTTTCAGCTGGAGTAGCGGGATTTTGGAGTGGGGTCAAAAGATAAAATGTATTTTCATAACCCTTATCTCCAACCATAAGGCAATTACCAAACTCTCCATTTTTAAATCTTTGTTTTATGACCGAGTTATTAAATATTGTTTGATCGTGAGCAGCACCAGGCCATCTCGCCCCAAAGTCCATTATTAAAATTTGCATTGACTACAGTTTGCACATTAAAAGAAAATTGAGATTTTCTATCTCGATAGTATTCTGCATTTTCACCACCTAAAAATAAAAATAATTATAAATAATCAATATATTCATTAGAGATGGGCCGACTAGGGATTTTGCCGACTAGCCAGTCGGCCGACTAGTCGGTTCTTGAATTGCCGATTAATCGGCCGACTAGTCGGCAATGCCGATCGTAGGTTTTTAGGTAAATTCGGGTGCAATCGGAAACGTTCGTGTCGCTTCGTTTCTCGCGTCATTCGTCTCGCGGTTATGTTTTGACCAGTTTTGTTTACGTCATTATTTCGCCGGCGTGCTTCGTTACGTTAATAACGTTAATTAAAAGTAGAAAAGTAAGAAAAACTAATAAAATAGAATGTCGATGATACTAATAGGTACATAATATTATAAACAATTGTTACTGCCTTCATATAGTTCCTCAATGATTGTATTATTATTTTTAAATAATAATAATGTTAATATTATTTCTTGTTTTGATTAGAGTAAAATAAGACGTATGTTAAATAATAAATAACGCAACATAGTACAAACTATAACTTATTCATCCTGTGCATTAAAAACTTAAATGTAAAATAAGTTTGTTATAAAATGGTTTAATTTGTTCCTATATTTTCCTAGGCTAATAAGTGCCGAATATTCGGCATTTTTTGCCGACTAGTCGCCGACTAATAGCCGACTACAAATGGTGCCGAATAGTCGGCGTTCCCGACTAGTCGGCGACTAGTCGGCCCATCTCTAATATTCATCTTTTCCAAATGAGGAGAAAAACTGCCGTATTATCCCGCCAGGTGTCGCACAATAGACAATGCTTAATCTAACTTGTCATCTGTCAAATTCCATACATTTTTTGTTAATAACATCGCGAGATTACAATTATTAAGAAATTTCTTATTTAAAATGACCCTGTGTAGTGCTCTAAACTGCAAAAATAAAGGCGTTCACGCTTTCCCTAAAGACCGAAAGCGTAGAAAAGCTTGGGAGAAAGCGTTAAGAATCAAAAACTTTAAAGCAAAAGACTCATTGCGTTTATGTTCCATGCATTTTACATCAGATGACTATTACGGACAAAGTATATACACAAGTAAGTTACTTAATTCATTTTAGATTTTCGTAATCAAAAGCCAAACATCAGAACTTTAAAGCAATGGTAACTTTCTCTTTCAGATTACGAGCCGAAAGCGAGGTTCCTAACGAAAACTGCCGTACCTTCAATATTTTCATTCAGCGTTTCAAAATTAGATACACCAAGTGCAATAGCCCGTCAGCAGCGACTTGAGACGAGGTCTCAGAAAAAGTTACAGTTTGAAGAAACTGTAACTCCATCAACAAGCCGCCAACCAGCAATTAATGAAAAAAGAACTATGCCATACTTCATGGACGTAGAAGAAACTGTAACTCCAACAACAAGCGACAACCCATCAATAAATCAAGAAAGTAATGTGCCAATCTTCATGGACGTTGCCAGTGAAATAGAAATCAGTGCGGATATAAATGAGTTTACAGTGCCTATTTTAAATAATCCTGAATTCTCATCTAAAGAGACGCAAATTGACATGGAACACGTGTTTGGAACAA
This sequence comes from Acleris laterana, assembly GCA_963966035.1. Classification (NCBI taxonomy): domain Eukaryota; kingdom Metazoa; phylum Arthropoda; class Insecta; order Lepidoptera; family Tortricidae; genus Acleris; species Acleris laterana. Next base: position 16,432,218 of record OZ014453.1, on the reverse strand, counting down.
TACATAGATTCAAAAATGATGATAAAGCGATTAAATTTTATACCGGCTTTGAGTCTTACAAGAAGTTCTTTTTTGTATACTCCACTTTGAGTCCTATGGCCCATAAAATACAGTATTATGGTAGTTCTGTTATTTTGCTCAGCACTGAAGATCAGTTCTTTTTAACAATGATGAAATTAAGACAAAATAAATGTATTTTTGAATTAAGCAGATTTTTTAATGTAAGTACTAGGTACTACGGTGTCAAATATATTTATTACCTGGATAAATTTCATGTATCAACTATGGACAAAACTCAACACATGGCCAAGTAAAGACTTAGTACAGTATTATATGCCTGAACACTTTAAAAATTATAACACAAATATAAGGGTGATTTTAGATGGGACCGAATTTCATGTCCAGAAACCTAAAAATCCGACTTCTCAACAAGCGTCATGGAGTAGCTACAAACATGCAAATACTCTTAAAGTTCTTGTTGGAGGTACACCAGGGGGATTGTTATCATACTGTTCTCCTGCATATGCTGGGTCTGTGAGTGACAGGCAAACAGTGGAGAGAAGCAATTTAATTAGTAAATGTGAAAGTGGTGACTGCATCTTAGCAGATCGCGGATTTAATATTCAGGACATGTTTGCACACAAAAATGTTGCTGTAAATATACCTACATTTTTAAAGGGTAAAGCACAGTTCCCAGGTTTAACAGTTTTAAAAGATAGGAATCTAGCTAGTAAAAGAGTGCACATTGAACGCTTAATTGGCCTCACTAAAACATACAAGATTTTAAAAAGTGATATGGATCACAGTTACATTCCAATTGCAGGTAAAATCTTTTTTATATGTACTATGTGTTGTAATTTTAGAGAGAGCATAATGAAATTATTGTGTTAAGTTTAGTTGGGCACAGAAAATAAATAAAACAAAAATCTTATTTTATGGTTTTATTAAATCATAATTTCTGTAAAAATATTTATTTATGATCTCTTGTTTTAAATGGTTTTCAAAAAAATCAACTAACTTTGAAACCATTTCAATAATGAAGCAATCATCTCGCTTCAAAAAAATTACTTGTATTTCTTTAAAAGTATATATTATCAAATTACAATACTTTCTGTTTGAGCAATATAGCTGTCCCTGTATTTGGTAAAAATATGGATGATTTCTTTTCAAATGTAGTACACCATCAATGGCTTCAAGGTATGGAACTGTGACAGCAGTTACAGGCATATACCTTGCAGCATAGGGACATTTAACTTCAATGACCGTCTCATTGCCTAAGAGACCATCTGGTGAAGCTGCCAGAAATGGAAACTGCTCCGATATGTGCAGTCCACTTTTCTCTACTTTTAATCCAAAGTATTCCTCATATTTAGCTATAGCGGTGCTTTCATGGATTTTACCATGAGTGATAGCTCTGGCGTGAATAGCCCTTGGATTCATTATTCTTTCAATCAAATGATGCTTGCCTGTTGTTGCATGGCAAGCTACGTGAAATTTGCTGGCAGTTAGTCTGCAACAGCGAAGGTTGTGCCATTTTTGTGACTTGTCCTGCAGCTTAGTAGCTTTTTCTGTATTTGCAATTTGCTCCGGTGTCACATTTTTTAAAAGTAACCTTTCTAGCAACAACTCTTTTTCATTTTGGTTGGTGTAGTAGTTATGATCCCACTCGACAGCATAAGGATTAGCTGGTTTAATTGTTTGGAGAATGGGCATTATTGATTTCCCAAAGTTGATGGCCAAATTGTGGACATAATCTTCATAATTCTCCATGATATCCTCTTTCTTGAGTGGATTAAAATTTACAGCTTGTTTTCTTGGCCTGCTCATTGGTAAATTTTGTGCCTGAATAGGTGACCTATAAAACACCTTATGAGGTCTTTTAAATGTCATGAGCTTTTGTGTTGTCACTTGATGTACAATAATGGTTTTAGTTCTGTACATATCTTCCACTGCACATAATAGAACAGACACATGCTTGCAATGAGCTTCAATACCACTGCCAGCAGCACACTCGCAGTTGGCCTGTTCGATATTACCTTCTTTCGACACTTTTACATTCACTAAGTAAGTAACTTTCTTCATTTGGGCTTTACACTGCCCCTGAAAGTAAGTACTAGCTCCGACCGAAGCATAACGAGCGGTTAACAGGCAACGAGACTCGTACATATCTTTGCCTTTATTCTGGGCATTAAATTTTTCAAAATATGCCTGAATTTCGTGCCTATCTAAAGGTGGAATGGGCGAATCGGCATTGATGTCCTTAAAGCACGACACAGGCGGACACTCATACCTAGGATCGTCACAAGGACCAGGGTCTGCACCAAAATTAAAATTTCGGTCATACGCTTCCAATCTAGAACAAAAGGCGTAGCATTAATAAAGTAAATAACCATATAAAAGCTAATTTATTAATCATAACCTCAAATATTGTTTTTGCGTACCTTTCGATCAAATCAGCTTTTTTACCAGCTACAGAGGCATTTCATTACCATTTCTCTGTCGCAATTCATTTTTCAACTGCACCACAGTCATAAATGAATACATTTTCACTGTAAATGTCGAGAATTTCCGATATTACTTCTGACAGCCAAAGCTAACAAACGAAATAGAGCAGGGTCGCTTGTGTCGCCATCTACGCAGAGTTTTTAGTTCCTCTCCCCATTTTGAAGCCTTAAAAAAACAGTTTACATTGTCTCAGGCATCGAGACAAACCTCTCTGTGGTTTAACGGTGCTTTTCAATGTAAAAGGACATGGCCCGTTTGTGCCCCAACGTGTACACGAATGAGACATATTATGTGAAAAATCATTAAATAATTATTAATTACACGTGTGATTAATTAAATCTCCGTACAAGCAGCGGAAAAAAAGTAAACAAAAAAAAGATATTGTGTGCCGGAAACCACCCACTTGACAGTTTGGCATGTACACATACCATAGACCTTGTTAAACCTATGGACTAGAAATACCTACAAAATGAGCGTGTATACCTATTCTAAATTTGTCGCTTAAAATGGCGGCGAAGACTAGAGACGTGGTCAAAGCAGTGAAAAATATCGATATGGATACTACGTGTAAACGTGGTGAAATTTATTCTGGCTAATGAGGCTATTTTAACCAACGAAAATTATTTATGTATGATCACGCATAATGTTTTACGGGGTAGTCCGATTTTGATAGTTATTTTTTTATTGGATAGGGTAAACTTTGAAGTTGGCCACATATAAATTTAGAAAAAAAATCCTTCCCTAAGGGTGGGCGAATAGGGGTGATTTATTGTTCACTCACAGATTTTTACTTAGAATGACTGAATGAATTAGGCGAATTAATTTTTTGTTAAAAAGTTTTTGGTAGTAGACCATATTGTTAGACTTTAAGAATAACATCCGTCACCATACAGTCTAACAGTGCTCATGGATGCATAGGGTGGTTCAAATCGTTTCATAACCAAAAGGGCAATAAATGATTTGATTTGAAGGTGGGTCAAAAAGGACCAATCACAAAGCTGTATTCAAGGCAGTGCGTTTACTCAGTGCAGGATCCCTTAAGTATTGTTTGTGAATACGGGTGTAAGAGTACAATGGTCCACGCAATCAAAAGCTTTAGAAAACGACACAGAACATCCTTACTGCACCACAAAATTTCTCCCTTATACTCGTCGGATCGTCCTTTATTATGGGAACCGAAGTACAGATGTAGTAAATAAGGTTTTCCCATCGTATTATGTCGGAAAAGTTCGTTTAATCTTGCTCTCTCAATTGGCTTCACGATGCTGATGGAGGGAGCAAGACACGATAGGAGTTTTCCGACAAATACGATAGGAAAACATTATTCACTGAATCTGTATCAAAGATAAGAAATTGAAATTAAAATCATTTATTTACAGAAAAACATGTTTAGGTCTTAAAGTTAAATATAATTCCACCTTTGTCAGAAGTTAGACACTATATTCCTCACCTAACGAATAAATATATGATAGGCTATCATGTATTTATTCGTTACGAAATAATATTAACTTACTAAAATATTGTCTATACGACAACTTTTCGCTTGCCTTTCGGCCAAAGTATCGATATCTTAAATCTATGAAAGCTTTTATCACACTTTTTATCAGTAACACTCTGTGAATAATATTGGGTTCTTGAGTAGAAGTAAAATTCAACGTACTAATATAAATGTAATTCAAGTTCCACAATGGTTTTATTGAAGTTAAAAATATATAAAAAAAAAGAAACAAGCATCGGCTTGGCTTGTTTATGGCGAAGTGAGTGGGCTCGTCCGAGAGATCCGGCGAGCCCGGCGGAGGGCGACGGGGGGCGGTGGGACCGGTCAGGTAGCCGGCTCCACCCGTGCCCCGCGTCCCTCTGAAGTCGCGTCCGGAACATCCTGGGGGCCCCTGACGGTGTCAGCCTTAAAGGATTCATTTTCGTCGAATAAGGGGCAGAGGTACTTCACGCCTCGCCTGTAAGTGCCCGTAATCGTGGCAACATCAGCCACGCGGGATATCCCGTCCAATCCGGGAAATAATTTGGAGATCCGTCCAAGGCGCCAGTGAAGGGGGGGCGCGTTCTCCTCCTTTACGAGCACCAGGTCTCCAAGCTGTATTGGCCTGCCCGGCACCTTCCATTTCGTCCGCTGCTGGAGCTCCGCGATATATTCTAGCTGCCAGCGCTTCCAAAAATGTTGTCTCATTGCCTCAAGCCTCTGAAACCGGTCTAATCTATTTGGGTTAATGCCCTCCAAGCTGGGAGATGGCAGCGACATCAGGGCGCGGCCGACAATGAAGTGACCTGGAGTCAAGGGTTGGAAATCGTTAGGGGAGGAAGAAATAGGACATAAAGGGCGGCTATTTAGGATCGCTTCTACTTGATTAAACAGGGTTGCCAATTCCTCGAAAGTAAGGTGACTATTGCCTAAGACCCTTTTTAAATGGAACTTAGCCGATTTAACCCCTGCCTCCCATAAACCCCCGAAGTGTGGGGCATAAGCCGGCTGAAATTTAAATTTAATGCCTTCATCTGATGTGAAATTAGAGATGGATGAAGAGTTTAATTTTAAAAAATCGCTAATTTCTCTGGCCGCTCCGACAAAATTGCGACCATTATCGCAAAGAATTTCTCGCGGTTTTCCTCTCCGAGAGATGAAGCGACGTAGGGATAAAATAAAAGCATCCTTAGAAAGTTGGCTCACAGCCTCCAAATGTACACATTTAAACCTAGTGCAAACAAAAATCGCCAAGTAGCATTTGGTAATTCTACATCCCTTCCCTTTCCTATCCGTGATAAGAAACGGCCCAGCGAAGTCGACACCAACACTGACGAAAGGGAAGTCGGGTGTGATGCGCTCGGAAGGTAGATCGCCCATCAGAGGAACGGCGGGTTTAGCGGTGACGCGCCGGCACACGACGCACTGCCGCGCGACCGTGCGCGCCAGGTCGCGCCCGGCGACTGCCCACCAGTGTTGCCAATGCTTATTTATCCAATTCCCCAAAAATCAGGGTCGAAATCCCCAAATTTGGGGACAAAAATTCGCTGATTCCCCACTAATTTCCCTCAAAAGTTTTATAAGAAATTAAACAATATTCGATTATTTAGATTATATTTATTATTTATTTTTCATATTTTTTTCCAAATTTTCGTATCAAGCATTTTTTTGGACGGGTTGAACTTGACACTGCCGCCCAGTTTTTTTATTCCTTCTCTTGCAGCCATAAGTGATACAACAGTATCTGTATTTAATCGGTTGCGGTTTTCTGTTTTTAAATTTTTTAGCACACTAAATTTGCGCTCCACCGATGCATTTGAAAAAGGCAGTATCAGCAACAACGAAATTACAATTTTTATGTTTGGAAACAGGTATTCTCCCGCAGCGCTTTTCAGACGGAATACTTTACCCCAGTAACATTCAGCATCATTGTTATCTCCACTAACTTCAAGCCCATGTTGATAAAAATCCAGCATAGCGTGAGCTCGCCACTCATCGTCTAATTTTTGTGCTGTCACAAATTTATAAAGCACTGGGAACCGCTTTAGCACAGGTACTAATGATTTAATTTCAAACCTTTGAGCTTCTGATGGATTTACAGCGGATATAATAGAAAATAAAGGATCGCCGAAATCAAATCGCTTGGTAATGTCTGACGTCAATTCCATATAAAATTCTTGGCAGGTTTTATAGAAATCTGCAATAGCCGCACGAGGTACATTTGCATCTTTTTTCAAATCTTCCATACTTTCTCCAGCCTGTAATCCAATATATATTTCGTCTAAACCTAGCAAATGCGTTGGATTTCTGAAGTCAGCGTTTAGAATATTGGCACAGGACTTGATGTAGCTGATATTCATGAAATTAGCAGACAGTGTTTTCAAAAGATTTTCTACTTCTGGTTTCAATTTGTGAAGAAGGGATGTTTCTGATTGAAACAAGGTATTGAAACTCGTTACCAGTGAAAGAACATAAGACATGAATTCTAAATATACGACAGTGAATTGGTTGTTCATTGTAATGAGCATTTCTTCGGTAGTCTTCGATGGGTCAGTGAATACTGTTTCTGTCAAGTAGGCTTTCAATGGATTATATTGCTCCAACACACGGTCTACACACGCTTTCAGGGACAGCCATCGAGTCTGAGCTGGCGCGAGAATTTTGTGTATCTCCACTTGAAAGAATTCTTGAAACTCTTTCAATTTCATTTGTCTTTTTGAACTTCTACTGAAGTGAGCTCCAACAGAACGCAAGAAGTCTTCAACATTTCGGGGCAATTTGAGGCAAGCTTTCGATGATGATAAGTGTATCATGTGACAGGAGCATTTCACTAGAGCAATGTGAGGCAAATCGTTCTTAAGAAGAGCAAAAACGGAGCAATGTTCCCCAACCATCATGTTTGTGGTGTCTGAACTAAACCCAACCATGTTTTCTATGGGTATGTTTTTATTTAGAAGCATTTGTTTTAAACAGTCATACAGTCCCGCAGCAGTTCCCGATGCCACTTCCACCATATTCAGAAACAAATGCTCTACCTGATTGGTGTTTTCCTCATAGACTACAGCAGTAAAACAGCATTGCTTTAAAGAGCTCTGATCCGTCGTTTCATCCATTATTAATGAGAAGAAGTTTTTTTCTGTACGTAATTTTTGATTTATGTCTTCTAAAAATGTGTTTCCTATAACATTCTTAAGTATAGCTGTCGCTTTGGTTCTGTGTAAATTTGTGTTTTTAGCTATAGTTGAGTCTGAGAAAATATCTTTACAGAGCGGTCCCAAGGTGTCCATGAATGATATTGGTATATTATTTTCAGCCAACGCTCCGGCTAGTTTTAGTTCAGCTTTTCGTACATTTATTTCTAAATTCGTCACTGGCAAGTAGGTTGAAATTTTTGGAACATTCTGCATTTCTAATACTTTATTCTTATGGCGTTCTGAATTCATGTGTCGAATAAGGTCACTTTTATGCGCTAGGATCGATACCGAACAGAGTTTACAGTTTGCTAAATCATTTCCATCTCTCATGTTCGAATCCTTGCATAACCAGCTTGAAAAGTTTGGTTCATTGAGCCACATATCATTAAATTTATTCAAGCGTTTTACTTTTTGGGTCTGTGTAATATTTGACTCACTTGTCGTCAGGCATCCTACTGAAGTCAAACTGGCACTAGGAACAGCATTTGCTTCTGTACTAGAAGTTGACGCCTCCGAATCCTTCGATAATTCCACCTCAGGTTCTCTTTTGCGTTTAAGCTAAAAAATAAATATAAAAAACAAGATAAATTAACCGGATAATTAAGTTTCATATTCGCGCACAAACAAATTTTGTATTATTATATTAGGTTATAACCTTACCTTAGGATTATCTCCTTGGTTTTTGTTTTGAACTTTTAATAACCATTTATCCATATTTGCACAAACTCGTATCGTTACTTCGCGACAGAAACAAAACCAACTTATCAACCACCTCGCATTACATGTAGGCTAGGCATCATTCACAAAAAGTTTAATATAGATGAAAAAGGGAATCCCCTGATCATAGACAACTGACATACTAGGGATGTGCCATACATAATGATTCTAAAATTGGCAATATCGATAGTCAATGATGAAATATTTTTACCGTTGAGAATAAGATGTTAAAATCCCCGCATTTTCCCCACATAATGCCAATCCCCTATAAATCCCAAATAAACTTGAGATTCCCCGCAGTTTGGGGAATTCCCCACAAATTGGCAACCCTGCTGCCCACACAGACTCTCGAACGGAGGCTAGTAGGAGCTGGGGACCAGCGTGGAGAAGACGCAAGTGTTCCTGCTGAAAAAGCAACCTTGTCAGCCGATGTTTGGCATGTAATAGCATGGGATGGCGCTTTTCGAAAGAATAAAACGAGGAGTTGAGCCGACCACCCACGCGTAAAATACCTTCACTGTCGAGAAAGGGATTTCAGGAAACGATATAATTTTTAGAATTAAGAGAAAGCTTAGCGCGAAGAATTTTTATCTCAGGGTCAAAACTATCCGCCTGAGATAATATACCTAACCGTTTAAACGATGCTTCGAGCTGCTCAGGCTGCAAGTCTCCCTTTTGTTTATTTTTTGGATAACGGCAATTATGCAAAAATCTTAATACATAAGCAAATGAGAGTTGTATGGTTCTAAGTTTAGAATATTTTTCGAAATCAATTAATTTAGTTCTATTTTTCTGATTTTCGTTAGTGCTTGTCAAATTAATTTTTAATTCAGGAATGTCTTTAATTTTATTATTGTTTAATTGGGGCCAGTTTTCTACAGGTCCATAAAGAAATGATGGACCGCTCCACCACATATCTAAATTATTTAATTTGTGCGCGTCAACACCTCGCGAAGCGTAATCTGCCGGATTACATGCAGTGGGGACGTGACGCCACTCAGACCCCTCGGTTAATTCTAGGATAGTGGCTACTCTGTTGGAAACGAAAGTTTTTAATTTATTATGACTAGTTTTAAGCCACGCTAAGACTATAGTAGAATCGGTCCAAAAGTAGGTACGTGATAGTTGACAACGTAGCACGTTGCCGACCGCCTTGGCGAGCTGAGCGCCCAGCACTGCAGCGCACAGCTCCAAGCGCGGGATAGTGGTCGGCGCGACTGGGCTGACGCGCGCCTTTGCACATAGGAGACGAACGGCAACGTCGCCTTTTTCATTCATGGACTTTAAATAAATACATGAGGCATAAGCACTAATGCTACTGTCGCAGAAACAATGCATTTCGATATAATTCGGTGAATCACAAAGTACATACCGAGGTATTTTAAGCGCGGTCAAAGAAGACAGCCCGTTAACAAAATGTCGCCATGACTGCGTAATGGAGTCAGGCACGGACTCGTCCCAGTTAATTTTAGCTAGCCACAATTTTTGTATTAAAATTTTAGGAATTATTGTCAGCAAACATAAAAGACCCAATGGATCAAATATCTTACAAGAATCAGATAAAATTGACCGTTTAGTAGGAAAATCATCCTTAGCTGAATATTGAGTTGGAAAATGTATGATATCAGCTGCAGAGTCCCAGCCTACTCCTAAGGTATGTGAGGAAGAACTGAGAATTAAACTCCCTTGGGGCTTTGGACTTTGACTATCATTTAAAATAAGACCTGAATTGGACCGGAATTTGCGTAGGGGAAAACATCCAGCCGATAAAATTTGCTCAACTGTTCTTTTAATATATAATAGATCTTCCTCTGAATCCGACCCTGTAAGCAAATCATCAACCAGGAAATCACGCTGTATTATTGTTTTGATCCTGCTGTCAGCACATTCCTCACCTAATTGCCATAAGCAACGCGTACTCAAAAAACTAGCACTAGAATATCCATATGTTACGGTGTTCAATTTATATGTTTTTAGACAATCGTTTTCATTACTTCGCCATAATAGCAATTGCAAGTGACGGTCACAATCCTGGACCAAAATTTGTCTGTACATTTTTTCGATGTCGCCAGTTATCACGTACTTGTATGTTCGGAATCGAAGGAGTATATTAAAAAGTAAGTCCTGTATGCACGGCCCAACCATCTGGAGGTCGTTGACCGAGTAGCCAGAGGTGGTGGGGGCGCTGCCATTAAAGACCACGTGCAGCTTGGTGGATTCGCTCGAAGGCTTGAGCACAGCGTGATGAGGCACATAAAATGAGGTATCAGGAAGTTTAGTGTCAGATTCAGATAGATGACCTAAGTCTAAGTACTCAGAGATAAACTGTTGGTAAAGAATTTTAAGCTCAGGATTATTTTTAAATCTCTTTTCTAAGCCTAAAAAACGTTTTTTGGCCAAATAGAACGAGTTACCTAAACAGTCAGGCTCGGTAATTAAAGGAAGGCGTACACAAAAACGGCCATCTTGGTCGCGGCAAGTGTGTGTAACAAAATGTTGTTCACATTCGGATTCGATATCCGTGTGCTGTTTAGTAGGCTGGGGAATCTGCTCGAGTTCCCAAAATTTAGTTAACTCTTCGTCCAAATTATTACTAGAGTCTGGCAAATGAAAGATGAGAATGAGAAATCGCGGCAAATTCAAAAAATCTGAGTGTGGTATCCCCGACGTGTAACGCGAAAACCAGTCTTGACACTTGTAATATATTTAAAATTTCAAACGATTTTATTAATTTACCTGTACATGGTACAATCCAAACTAATATTATAAACTAGCTGTGACCGATTCATGGGTTAAATTTCCCTAAATGTTGACCCATGTTATAATCAATCCCCATATCAAATTTCATGCCAATCCGTTCAGTAGTTTTAGAGTTAAATGAATCCGGACATACATACATACAATACATTATCAAGTTAATTCTATTATAGGTTGGTTGTTTAGATAACTACATATATGTATATAAAATATGCTGATATGTAAGGTCTGTTCCAATAGACTTGTCTTATGTTATATGTTAGTAAACAACTTTCTAACCAAAAAAATGTAACTTTTTTGGCTATTAAAAAAAAAGCAATATCAGACGATACATTAGCCTAATGATGTCCAAATTGTTTTCTCGTCTTGCATTATTTACGATAAAAGAGCTGTTTCAGTCAAAAAAAATGCATTTTGAGGTTAGTAAGTTGTTTACTATAAGACAAGTCTATTGGAACAGACTTTAGAACAGACAGTGATTTCCACATTTTTATGTAAAATTGTTACTAGTAGCTTTATAAAAAGTGCCCTTGCTGTGAAAATATATGAAGATATATTTTTTTTCCTAGCCTATACGATAAATTTTATTATTAATAAATAAATAACATATTTTTTTTATTATTTATTCAGTGTAATCAAAGTCAGACTCTAAAAATTCATACAATGATTCTTCTGAGCTACTTGTGTTATCACTGCCCACATTGATAATAAATTCTTCTAATGCATTTTGTGTGACATTGTCTCTTTCTCTGTACTTCTGCTCCACATTAATGACATGGTCAGTCATTGTTTTCCAGTCTGAGGCAGTTATGCTCGCGAATGACTCCTTAATCAGTTTTTCTGTGTCTGCTGCAGATAAGCCAATGTTTTTTTTTGCAATTAGTCGCTTCGCTGAACTCCATATCAACTCTATCGGGTTCAGGTCGCAATGATATGGAGGAAGTCTTAACACTTCATGGCCGTTCTGCTGGAGAAGGCCATCTGCCACATATGTAGGGTCTGGTTTATGCTTATCAACTATACACATCAATTCGTCTTTTGAGTAAAATTCCTCATACTCTATATTATTCTCATCAAGCCACTTTTTAATATCTGCTTTGCGATTTGCCATTGTTGGGGCTCTATTTTTCTGCACAGTGTGGTAACTGGCATTGTCCATGATTATTACACTGGGCTTGTGCAAATTTGGGATAAGCTTCTCAGTCAACCATTTGTTAAAATTTTGACTATTCATATCATGGTGATAGTCAGCACTCTTAGATTTGGTACTAAAAACCAATAAAGCATTAGGTACAAACCCATTTTCGTGCCCAGCATGCACAATAATATACCTTTTTCCTGATGATATGTTTTCCACAGCACCACTCGTAGATGGACCTTGCCATGATTTCTTAGGTTTATAGTTTTTATGAACATAAGTCTCGTCAAGGTATACAATTTGCTTACCCTCTGCCCTTTTAGTGGCAATTGTTCGGAGAAACTTGTGCCTCCATGCAGCAATATCATACCGCTCTATTAACAATGAGCGTTCATTTTTGTTGTTTTTAAATTCATAGCCATTTGAAAGCAATATATGTCTGAGGGTTTCACGACAGCCACGAAAACCAATGGATGCTTGTAAGTCTGTCAAGAGGCTTCTTAATGTTGGAACTTCTTTTTTTACAACGTAAAATTCATTGATTTTGTTTCGTATAGCATCAATGTCAAAGCTATCTAAGTTTGATACAGTTTTCTTGTGGGGGCGTTTTTTTCCCGGTGTATTCCATTCACCTTCATTGACTGACCCCTCATGTTTGATTCTGTTAAGTGTTGACACACTTACCTCTACAAAAATAAAGAAAATGTAAGTTTACAGGTATTTTGTAAATATTACACCACAGGAATATCGTCACACATTATACAGATGTTATGCAAAATTATTTTCCATCAGCAAAATTCGGATGAGATCCACATTGTAAATCTTACTTACCTAATTTTATTATGGACATTTAAGTATATGCTCAACAATATGAAATTTTAGTTAGTCAATGTCTGATTTAATTCTTAAAATTTTTACTTTGACATGTTGACATTGACTAACAAGTTTTCTTATTGTTGGGCATGTACAATGTACATGTCTGTCTTAAAATACGGCAATTGATTTAGAGTTTAAGTCTTATTGGATTTCGTAATTTTAATAATATGTATGAAATATTTTTAAACTACATCTGTTCATACATACGTACCAGTGTAAGAAGCAATTTCTTCCATATATTGGTTTTGGGTCTTTAAAATTTCGTTATTCTCCAACTCACATAACTTTTCTACTGTATTTTTGACAATATCGACTCCTTCGACATTCCCCAGGCCATCTGTTAAAAAAATAAATAACAATATTAAATTAACCTGACATAAGTACACGCGTCATTTTATTATACTCGTATTAGATAATGAGTAGCGACAAGTAAATTTATTGGATATTGGATAAACGTAAATATCAAAAATATTATTCCATACTAACCTAGAAACGACGATATCGCGTGTAAACACTCTTGTTTCTCCTTGAAAGCCATGTTTCTCTCCTCTTGTTTTTCTTTGTATTTACATATTATAGTATGCAGCAGCTTACGAACATTACCTTTTATAGTTTTTTTCATCATTAACACCTAAAAACGCTACAATTGCGGAAAGCGAACACTGATATCAAAACGAATGAATGACAGAACAATGACGTTTGACAATTCAGCTTGTGTTGTCATGTAAAAAGTTCCATAAAAAACTCATTCTCATCTTTCATTTGCCAGACTCTAGTAGACAAATGATTGCATTGAATAAAAGAGTTAAAGGAAACTTGCTGTGGCTTGTGCTTGTCGTGCATGGGCCCAGCTAGTACCCAGCCTAACTTAGTGTTGCGCATAAAGGGCAAGTTGTCGCCTAACGTAATCTGCTCGGATCCCAGTAAGTACCAAAAAATGTCAGCACCTATTAATACGTCGATAGGAGCGGGCTGGTTAAAGTTGGGATCTGCGAGTTTGATGTGAGGAGGGAATTTAAATTGTGAAACATCGATATATTTATGCGGCATGTTTCCGGAAATTGTGGGTAGAACCAAACATGATAAATTAAGGTCAAGTTTATTATCGTGCCTTGATCGTATTTGAATAGTGCAGCGCTCGGGCGTGCCCGATAAAGGTACATTACCTACACCAACTACGCTGGTGTTACTGAGCTGAGGAGTCAACTGCAATTGGGTTTTTAAACTGGATGTTATTAGACTAGTTTGAGACCCGCTGTCTAACAAGCAACGGACAGTCAAACTAGCATTAGTTATGGGATTAAAAACATCAATGAGAGCCGTAGATAATAAAACATGATTAGTGTTAAAAGTCGCCATGCCGGCCGTGACCTGAGTCTCCGGCTGCGGTGGCGCATCTACGGGTGTACTAGCAGCCTGAGGAGTCTCCCTATGCAACATGGTGTTGTGGCGCTTCCTGCATTTTAAACAAGGACCCAACCTGCAGCGATGCGAGGAATGGCCCTTACGCAAACAATTTAGACAAAGGTTCAACTTCACCGCCTCGGAAATCCTGTCTTCAATGGACTTGGACTTGAACAACGTGCAGTCGTAAATACGATGACCGCCGCTGCAGGCGACACATGAAGCAGGAGCGGCAGGTGAAGTGCCTGCAGAGGAACCACCAGGAGCGGCTGAAATTTGGAAAGATTTCATGGGTACTTTCGGGGAGTTTGGAAAATCCCGTTTAGGACTATTAATGACCTTCTCTGACCTATTGCGCTGGACCGACTCTAAGACGTCGGCGCGACCCTTTAAAAACTTATTTAAATCATTTAGAGAAGGCATATCATCACTAGTATTCTTAAACTCCTCCCATTTTAAATTAGAGTTGTTATCTAGTTTGGCTGTGACCATATGGACTATTAAGGTATCCCACTGATCCGTGGGTTGGCCCAGGGTTTCTAAAGCCCGTAAATTCTTAGACACGGGGTCTACTAAATATCGCAAACCCTTGGCCGACTCACGACCTACCTGTTGAATATTAAACAATGAATTTATGTGATTGCTTATCAACTGTTTTTTATTGTCGTATCTCTCGCAGAGGAGTTTCCAAGCTACGTTATAATTGGACTCACTGACTTCTAAGTTGCTTATCACTTGAGATGCTTCTCCCTCTAGGTACGAATTCAAGTAATGAAATTTATGGATCGCCTGGATTTGATCATTAGAATGAATAAGGGACTTGAAAGTATCTCGAAATTCGAGCCACTTAAAATACGATCCGTCAAAATTAGCGACCTTTATTAAAGGTAGTTTAAAATTAAAGTTGTTATGGTCACAACCAGAGGGCGCTTCTGATTTCAAGCTCGTAAATTTTTCATTTGATTTTTCAGTTAAGCGTTGACTGACAGAAATCAATGAGATAAAATCTTGTTCCATCTCCTCCCGCACATCGTTTTCGGCTTGCAGTGAAGTCGGGCACAAAGTCTCAATTTGAGATTGAATTTCGTCAAAATGCGTAAGAAGATCACGAAAACGCTCCAACTTCAAGGCAAGTTCATCCATTTGATCAGAAGCGAGACTGTCAGAGGCTTTCAATTTGTCAACATAATTCCTAAACTTTGTTACACGACCTCTAATCGAGCTTCTCGTCGTTAGAAGAGTAGATTTATCAGTCATGTTTAAGAGTAAATTGGAAAACAAACTAACTCAAATGGAAGAACAATTAGATTTAAATTAAAGCAAGAAAATTAAAAGAAATACGTAAATGCGTTCGGCTTATGCAGTGTTGCCATATGGAGGAGGCGTGAAATCTGTATTTTCATTCAAAAAATCCGTACAAAATCCGTAGGACTATTGTAGTTAAAATTCCGTATGAATTCCGTATAAAATGAAACGAATAATGTTTAATTATTTATACATATCTTTATTCATCAATTTCAACATGTTTGAATGAACATTAAAATCAAAGCATGGCGATTCCCCTAAAAGTTGTTTTGTATGTAGCAAGCCTGTAATCGTCTCGGTACACAATTTATTTCTTTGCTTCGTCTTCATTAGATTTATGGCGGAAAAAATTCTCTCAACCGCCGCACTCGAGTGGGGCAGACTCAACAATGCTGATATAAATTTCGTTAAATTGGGGTAAAGAAGGCTTCCATCGGCAGGATTACTGGCAGTCATAATGGTTTTCCAGAATTCTTCTACATTTTCTCCAGAATCCGTGGATAGCATCTCTTTGTTGTTGCGTAAATGTCGCCATTCCGTATCTAGATGTTGAATATTCTCTGCGTCAATTATGTTAGGAAAAAGAAGAGCTACATCAACCAAAGATTGTATTTTACGAGCTCGCACAATATCTGGGCTTAGAAATTCCATTTTCCTTGCAATATTATCTTCAAATTTGTATCGGGTTTTGATCTGCTTTGCTCCTTCTATATAAAAGTCCAGACAACGCAATTTGAATGCTGTAACGTCATTTGGATTAAGCTCCGCGCTGTTTGTTGCCAGAGTCATGGCCACTTTTGCTCCAAGATAAATGTCTTCTATCGGTTTGAAGTTACGAGGATTTGCATAATCAATGTTCTGTATTTCAGTTCTGGACAAATAAGAGTCTTTTAAGTAACAATCCAAAAGATTCTTGTACGCTAAACACACATTTTCATGTAGTTTATGGATTTGCGGGCGTTCTGACTGCATCAATTGGTTTAAATCATTGAATATTTTCAAAGAAAACTCTAAAAATTCCAGATACAGTTTATTGTAAGGATTTTTCAACATATGCAAGATGTTATCTGATGCTCTTAAACGATCTGTAAATGCAGCATCAGTAAAGTATAGTATGAGTGCCTGGTACTGTTCTAAAAGACGAGAAACCGCAGCACGCACTGACAACCATCGCGTCTGACTCGGGTGTAAAAGTTTATGTGGTTTTAATCTCATAAATTCTTGAAATTCTTTCAGCTGTGCGTTTCGCTTCGGACTGTTGAAATAGTTGTATATGTCTCTTATTAAGTCTTCAGGCTCTCGGGCTAATTTGAAGCATGCATACGAAGCACATAAGTGAAAGGAATGACAGATACATTTAACCAGGTACAAATGAGGAATGTCTGCAAGAAACCTGGATGCCAAAGAGTTATGTTGGCCCATCATAGTATTAGCGCCATCTGAAGCAAACCCAATCATATTCTGTGTGTATGGGATCTCATTATCTGCAAAGAATTTTTTTATATGGTCGTAAAGAATTTGAGCCGTTGCATCTTGAAGAGGTATTAGCCCCAGAAATGTGTCGGTAATTTTTTCGTCATAATAATATCTTACAGTCATGCAAAGGTGTTTGATACATCCCTTATCAGTACTTTCGTCAACAATAAGTGAAAATTTTTTATTGCGGCACTGTTCAATAACATTATTTTCACCCGTTTTTCCAATCACCGACTTTATTATGGCCGTAGTTTTAGTTCTACCGCAACTAAGTTCTTTTGCTATAACGGAGTCAGTGCATATATTTTTTATCAGTTGTGGCAAATGTTCCATAACATTCATACTTAAATTATGCTCGGCTACAAAAGCCGCCAGTAAAATCTCACCTTTCTTAACGCCTTCATTGCTATTTGTCAAAAAAGTTGAGATAGGTCTTTGGGACGATGAAGGTACAGAATTTTGATGTTTAGTCGTTTTCATGTGCTTAACAATATCCTTCTTACCTCCGCTTCCAATAGATAAGTCGATCAAACAATATTTACAAAATGCAAACGAAACTCCTTTTTTGCTACGTGCGAGCCAAGCCTTGAAAGAAGTTTCTGTTAACCAATCTTCGTTGAAGCGCTGCATTATGCGTGATTTTTTTGCGTCTCCTGCCATTGTCTTCTTTTCTTTAAAGATACACTTTATTTTTTGCAATAAAACGACGACAAAAAACTTTCTTCCAAAATGTTGAATAGTGAATGAATGAAGTGATTGTGTGAGTGAACAGAGTGAAGTTAAAGAAAATCGGAGAATGAACTAATAACGCTCTCTTTCATTTTGCATACAAAGGAACAAGATAGGCTGCTAGAATTTTTGTCTTTGGTTCACGGTTTCGAACGTGATCTGTGGCAGGGGATTCCCTAATATTCCATTATGTGGCCATGTGGTATTGCCATAAATTAAACGAACATTCCGTCTATTTAAAAATGGTGAATATTTATTTTAATATCAGAGTATGATCTGTAGGTACTGCATCTGATTAATAATAGTTTGTCTGTATGAGAAATATAATGTAAAAATCTGTTATACGCTAGTGTCTATACGTAAATCCGTATAAAAGTCCGTAATAATGGTTCATCCGTATTGGACTTCAAAAATCCGTACAGATACGGACAAATCCGTATATATGGCAACACTGGGCTTATGCTCCCAGACAGCGTGGCGACAGCCCGACGTGGCGGCGAGCGGGATGTACTCAGCATCAGCTGATCGAACAATAGGCGAGTTGATCACCGCTGCACCTGCGCTGGCGTCTACCGACCGAGCGCCGCGCCTTGCCGTGTTACTAGACAAAAATAGCGTAATATTAAAATTAAGCAATGAAATTATTTAACTAGGATTTAGCCTTCTTTTACTATTAAAATAAAGAAAACGGGTAGACTGCAATTACATACGCAATAACATACTCGATCAACAAATTGGTGCAGTTAATTTAAATTAATTACGTCTCAATAAATAATTTAAATGCTAGAAACGAACGCTTATGCTCAAGCGGCAAAGACGAAACTAATAAATAGCAAAATTAGTTAGCATGAAGGAATGATAAGCCTGAAAATTGCAAGTCACTTTCTAAGAAGAAATAGGCTAAGCGAATAATAGGCCAAATGCGCTTGCGACTGAGTTAAGAGTATGTATAGAAAGTGGCAAAGCTTAATAATCAAGTAGGTAAAAGGGCACTTTTTTAATGGAAAAAAAAGAGAAAAATTGGGAAAAGTAAGGAATGGTGCACTTTCCTGGCTAAGCGTTGGCTGCGGCGTAATAGGATGACCGGCTGGCTTGAAGCAAGGGCTGGCTGGAAGCTGAAGTTTAATATGGGGTCCAAAGGTCGTCAACATACGTTGCGCAGCAAAAATAAGCGCAATCTTTGCATTCGTCGTAATCTTCGTATTCAGCAGTTCGTAGCTGATAGTCGGGCGATGAGAATACTTATCGTCTCACACCTGGATCATCAGTACCAGTAGTTACGATATGTGAACCGCGTTCCGTGACCTTTGAGTGTCCTTCTCGAAGCTTCGCCACGCGGTGCGTAGAATTGCGTTGAACGTGCTTAGTTAGCACATCACGTCGGGGTCACCATGAATAATATTGGGTTCTTGAGTAGAAGTAAAATTCAACGTACTAATATAAATGTAATTCAAGTTCCACAATGGTTTTATTGAAGTTAAAAATATATAAAAAAAAAGAAACAAGCATCGGCTTGGCTTGTTTATGGCGAAGTGAGTGGGCTCGTCCGAGAGATCCGGCGAGCCCGGCGGAGGGCGACGGGGGGCGGTGGGACCGGTCAGGTAGCCGGCTCCACCCGTGCCCCGCGTCCCTCTGAAGTCGCGTCCGGAACACTCTGTGAATGCTGTCATGTTCGGGGTTCAGTGCAAAATATTTTTCACTATCGTAATATTCTACCAGGAACTTAAATATGTACAAATAATAATGTTCCGGGTTAACCTTATTATTTAAATCGTGTTTGAATAGGTTTTCTGCTTTATTTATTATATTTATGACATCGGCAGATGCATACGTCAATCCGCCCCTCGATTTTATATAAATGAGGCTTTTCTCATTTGTCGGACCACTCAGTAATGAAATACATTGGTCACATTTAATAATTTTTGAAATTTTTTTCGTAATGAATCCCGCTATGTATTCGATTACGCTAGTTTGGTATTTGTCAATATCCTGGGTCATCAAGTTTAGGTATTCATCGTAAAGATCGCTGTGGTCCTCGTCTATTTCCACAAATCGGTTCCTTTCCGTTAATTCATTAAGCGTCTGGACTGGGTTTTTGCTAGAACAGGTCAAGATGTTGACCTGTTCCAACGGGATGCAATTCCCGATACCGCCATCTCGAATTTCTGCTCTCACAAGCAGTCTCTTGTATGCAGCACGAAATTGTACGGCATTAGGGTTGTTATTGAACCCTCCTCTGGATCTGATCGAAGAAAAAAACAGCTCGAGATGATCCTGGCTAACCTTGTACAAAGGTATGTATTTTAGTAATTCTTCTTTTTCCACTACTTCCTCGTACATTTTCAAGGCGCTTTTCATGTCAATTATTAGGCCGATGAAACCAGTTTTTCTTCGAGATTGCACCAATAACTCTCCCGAAGGTAGCCTCAACGAACGTATATATTCTATAGCGCCCTCGAATAGCGCCCGAATAAGCCCTATGTTCTCCGGGCACATTGCTTTTTTTAGACCCGGGGGTCGAATTGAATGGCTGTTAAGCACGTCAAATATGTTGTTCATTGTATTAATGAAAATGGCTGTCCCTTCACAATCTTCAAACTCTTTGAGTTGAAGTTCTTCTTTGCAAAATATTAATGCATCTGCAACTGAATTGCTCAGTAGCTGGGTAGCTAGTTTTACTTTCATTTTTTGTTTTTCAAAAAATAGATGAGCTTTTATAATTTTTGTTGCCAGGTGGTAGACCTTGCTTATCTTGAAGTTCTAGAAGACGTTCAAAATATTTAAAATCAATTTGTCTTCCAGATCCGTCAATAAACACTCTCAAATCACCCAATGTGTTGCGAATCAGCTTTATAGCGTGGCAGGGGTCTATGAAGGCATGGACTGGTTTAGCGTTACTGCTTTCAAAAGTTGTACATGCTTGATCCTTGGTGGTCACAACCCAATGTCGAAAGCATGCTAAAATTAGCAGCTGGGCCATCGCATGTTACGGAAATCACCCTCGTACCTGTATCTTCAGTCAATTTGATGGCTGTTTCAACCAAGACACTTTTTTGCTCGCCGGTAACTGACGTTATAAAGAAGTATCCGATTGGCAACTTCCAAGAGCCATTGACACAGGTTAAAAGAAGCACTAAGCACTGACTGACTTCTTCTTGTGAATCACAATCTATATTGTGTCCGTACTCAACGCGTCCATGATACTTTTGGGTTTTTGGATCCCATATTAATGCCTTTCTTATGGCCATTTCATCTAGTACGAGCGCACACAGAACTTTCTGAGGCCTACTCTGCTCAACTTTTTTTCGTAAAGTGTCAAACGCTTCTTTTGTGAAGCCAGGTTCGGCATTTACATGCTGGTACCATTTTGACAAGGTCCGGGGATGTGGTAGGCAACTGTTGTACACTTTTCTAATAAACTCGTAGGCTTTCGGCGACAGAAAATGCAAAGTCAATGCAAATTTTCTTATCTCTTCAGTGTACTTTTTTTCCACAGGTAAGCCCTTGGACTTTGAAATTTGCCTATTAAGAAACTCCTTGGACCCACCACATTCTTCCAATAATATTGATTGCTCCGTATTTATAATCAATTTGTTTCTTAAATCCGTAATTATATCATGCATGTTCGTGATCTTTTTCACTTGGCGCCGAACTTTTTCATTTAATCTTTTAATTTTTTTTCTCTGCTCATCGCATACTTTTTGCATCTTTATAAAACTGATAGAACGTTGGCGTTTCTGAAAAAAGGAAATTTGTTAGTAAAGTTTACCAGTAACTTACATTTATTTTTATTAGATCATATATTTTTTCTATAATAAATTAGTTTTCGAATAGACCCTCCTTTATCTTTTAAAATTAATTGACTGTACAGAAAAATCGGTACCTTTTTCTGTGAATAAGGAGTCTTAAATATCAGGCATTATTTTAAATTTTAATCCATTCCCCATTTCCTGACTTTTTGGTCGGGTATATTATACGAATTTTATATTCTAGTCTGTATGAATTTTACTCTGAAACTTCAAATTAACAAACTTTAATTACCGTCTCACTAACTGACTGGATATTTCCCTGTAATCTTGTATGTCTCTTCAGATTGGGCTTCTCGAGTTTTGTGAGATCCTAGAAAAAAAAACAAAATATAAGAGTCAACTAAATCATCAATACCTATATAAAAAAAACCGACTGATACATATTAAGAACTGGCTCCATCTGCGTAGAAGTCGTCTTTCGCTATTCCCTCAGGCGCCGTCCAATTTTACGGGATAAAAACTATTCCTTACATGTCCTTCCCCGGTACTCAAACTATCTCTATACCAAATTAAATCTAAATCGGGCCAGCGGTTTAAGAGTGAGAGACAGACAGACACACTTTCACATTTATAATATTAAGTGTGGATATGGAACAAAAATAAGAAAGGTAACACACAGTACACAGATTTAGAAGTGCTTGGCACAGGATTATACGAGTTTTCAAATTGGTGAAAAAATAATTTAAAAAAAACAAAGGCTACTTTATATCGATATTAACATTTTTGTTCTATAAACTGCTCCCATTTTATTCTAGGTAAGAAAATGAAATGTGAGTTTATTTGTATGATTTGACTGCATTGATTGTTACATAACTTAAATAACAGATTTAATGGAATGCTTATTACCTGTTCACAAAATGGACCTACATTAGGTACGAGTGAATGTGATGGGGCCATCATTGGTAGTTTAAGTTCTCGGGCAATGC
This sequence comes from Acleris laterana, assembly GCA_963966035.1. Lineage (NCBI taxonomy): Eukaryota > Metazoa > Arthropoda > Insecta > Lepidoptera > Tortricidae > Acleris > Acleris laterana. Next base: position 16,409,905 of record OZ014453.1, on the reverse strand, counting down.
TCATTTCACATACAACAGGCAAGTTTGTAGATGGCTGTAATAGAAAAAAAAGGATTTAAATTTAGGTTTCAGATATGTACATCCTGGGTGGTTACTATGATCTACTTATGCGATTTAATTAAGGTTCAGAGCTGAATCGCGAACTGTTAGTCCCCTAGAAAACATGACAGAAAATGATGAATGATGATGACTAAAATGCATCGCATTTGGAAATCGGTGGTAACCTGCCTGAATTAACTCCTGGACCTCCTTAGAAACACGTATGTACAGAGTAATATATAATAATAAGGAAAGGTAGGTACCAACCACAGATGTAGACGTGCTTGGAAGAGATAAATCATCCAATTTTAGTAGAGTTGAGGGCTCTCCCTGAAAATTGAAAAAATAAATGCTTGGTTTCATGTTAACTCAGAAGTAAGTTTACTTTAAAATTTATTACAGTCAGATAAAAAAAAACTGTCTAAAACTTCGTTTTTGAGACAATGTTTTTTGATGACTGTACTTGGTACATTTATTGCATTGTCAGTATTGTCACTGATGTTACGTAGGTATACCAAATTTCAACTGAATTGGACAACAGGCTACAACTGATAAAAAGCTTGTAATATTACCATATGGTATGGTTGTAAATTAATGAAAGAATATTTACTTTTACAAAAGGTGCATCTTCTTCAGGTAAATGTGGTCTAGTCATTGTTGGCAATGATTTTTCCGAAGTGTTGCTTACATCTTGTAAAACAGGTATGTTTGTGTACTTTGGTGGCTGAAAATAATGAAAAATTAGATTGTGCAATAAAAAAATAAAGTTACACTAAAGCTATACTAGACACAATACATTTAATAATTACTCTAGTCAAATGTATATGCTACACAAAACACATTTTAATTAGATAAGTCAAAAGCACAGTTTTATTTTTTTAAGTATAGGCAATCTAATAAACAAAAAAAAGTCAACAACACGGACAAAAATGTATTTTTGACAATAACATTAACAATATTTTTTACTTACAAGGCAAAGTGATGGAACTGCATTATCACGTAGTCGGATCACTTCAAGAGTTTTGTTAAAACACGATTCCTCAAAGTGTAAGGAACATGCATATAGGTCTTTGTGCCGAGAATTTATATTTTCTGTCCCAATATTATCTAACCACTTCCGACGTAATGGTTCTGATTTGGGGAACCTGTACAAATTATAAACATACATTAGGATTTAAACTACATAGAAAACGGACATATGAAACACATCGTGGTCTTTTTAAGAGAAGAAAGACGACACCTCCGAATATAATGAATACAGACACAGAGAACAAACCGAGGCTTTATGTTCTGCAACTAATAGCTTTTAGTCGCGCACGTCTGACGCAAAACTCATTAAAACTTTATTCGAATAAAAAATATCGAGAGAGTCGAAGTAGAACATCACTATTCAAAAATGTTTTTGTTTACTGTTTACAAATAATGTTAAATAGAAGCTTTACAACAACAAATGAAGACGCATATGTTACCTTTATGTATAAAATACTAAAAACATGAGTCCGTAGATCATGGCGTATAAATATAATGGCGTTTTTTTAGGAAATCTGGTACTAACCTATGAACAGTCAATTGAGGTTGGTTAATATTTTTCCTCGCACTGCACTGTTTAATAGAACACACGGGCATGTTGCCTCTGCAACACTTGATGTCCAGGTCACCAAACAAAACAATATGAAACGTTTTAGATATTAAAAACTGCAATTAACATCCAAGTATTCGTTCACTTGACAGCTCACGTACTACAAGGTATTGGCGCAAGTAATGGCGGCAGCCAAAACACGGCAGCCGGAAATAGGTTTTTTTCAACTTGTCTTAATGCAACCATTTAAGGAAGTAACAAAGAGCATGCCATCTCTTTCATCAAACCTAATGGTGTGTGAGCGAAAAAGAGACATATAGTAGTTTAATGTTGCTATATCGATTTAACACATATTTCTATAACGTTTGTGCATATAGTAGAATAGGGCCTCTCCATAGTATTTCTACCTCACTGACACATACGCGTGCCGGCGTGTTATTGAAAAAGGTGAATCCCTAGAGGCCGTATTACAAATTCTTAAAACTGACAAGTACTAGGCAACGAAAGGGACAGAGCCATATGACTGATATCACTCTGTACCTTTCGCTAGAGGATGTTTAACGTGGCATGCGGCCTTTTTGGACTAAAGACTCGGAATGCAAAATAAAATGAAAAATTAAGGTGGTTCACCCATGGTTCGCGCCCTTTTCGCGCTATAGGACTAGAAAAACAACAAACGTTTTATTATTGATATTATTGGACGTAACATATATTTTTCCAAAGCAAATTGAACAATCCGTTTAGAAGCAGTAGGCCTTTAAAGAGAGATCTTTATTGCAGTTTGAGGTGACAGCGCCTTGCACGTTAAGACGTGTTTTGAGGTTATGTAAAAAACTAAGTATCGAATTACTTTAAAACCGCTACTTTATATGTAAAATGACAAATACATATTGAAAGTACATAATTTTCGCTTTAATTTGAGATATAAATGATTGCTGTACATTCTGGGGCACAGTGCCATAGTAAAACGGGCCATGTCCTTTAATTGTGTTTAAGATAAATAAATGAAAAAAAAAAATGTATGGAAATATCATGTCAACGCTGATGGTGCAAGCGATGAATTATCAATGCTTTTTATCACTATTTTTACCCGACTGCGACAGAGGAAGCTCAACTCAATTTGAGTCGGTTTTAAGTTTCTCTAAGGCCCGTATTTATAGACTCATCTCAATCCGTGAACTGAGACCTTCTCAATTGAGATGGTCTCGATACGTAATCCTGGAGCTAGGATCGTTGCTAATTAATAAACTCATTTTGAGAAGCTCTTACATGAGATGATCTTACCTCAGATTGTGAGGGTAAGTACGTCTGATGACATTTTTGAACGAAACGACGAAACGTTTTGAGTATGCATGGTTTTTTAAAATAAGTATATGTTTTGCGTTTAGACATGACAGGTAAGATACGTGAACCATCATAAATTCGTTTTTTCAAAGTAAAGTCAAGAAGCAAGTCGTTATTTTAAAAGCATTTTTTAAACTAGTTTTCGGTTTATGTATATTATCATATACCATTATCCATTTGCAAGTTACAGGGATTTTCGTCACCGACCCGTATTATTTGACCGCGAGTGTATTTCGTAGAATGGAAGATGGCTGGAGGCCGTTAACAAATACAATATTTACTCGCAGACAGTGGCTATCCACTGAAGTATTGGTTGATCCCACCTTTAATCACGGATCCAAATGATCAAGCAAATAAAACTTTTCTGCGAGCTCATAAAAAAACCAGAGGAGTAATAGAATGTGCTATCGGAATTCTTAAAGAGAAATTTCCGTGTTTAAATCACTTGCGGCTGCAACCCAGATTTGCATGTCAAGTCTTTAACTGTGCGGTTACTTTGTGCAATTTCGCCCGTACTAGCCAAGACGAATTGTATGAAACAAGTGATAACGAGGAACATACAGACGAAGTTGCATACAACCCCGCACAGCCCGTTAATCGATTCGAGCAGTTACTTAACTATTTTAGAAGGTGAATTGAATACAACAAAAAGACGGCATTAATATTATTTATTTAAAACATACATATTTTTAAGGGCTGATTTTTCAATCTCTAGATATCACAATCTGCCAGGTAAATTATAGCCCTGTCCTTATCTTTCTTATGACAAAGAAAAGGACAGAGCAACAATTTACCTGATGGTTAGTGTTATATGGAGATCGAAAAATCAGCCCTAAGACAATAAAATTAACTTCGAACATTTTTATTGTTGGAGTTCACTGTCCCATCTTCGTTTATTTCGGTGATTAAAAGCACGTCCTCATTTTCTGGCGTTTCGGTATAGAGCGAATATTGTGATTTAATATTAAATTCTTTTTCTTTTTTATAAATTTCAAGTTGTAAATTGTAGTTCTGTAATTTCATGTTCTCAATTTCAAGTTCCAGTTATTTTTCTTCAAATTATTAATTTCTTGTAACTCCTTGTATCTAAGACTACCCTCCATGACTATAGTTTTTCCTGAAATCATAGAAATATACATTGTTAGACCTAATTAATATTTTTTCTGTTAGTAAAAAAAAAATATAACGAATACAAAACCTTCCAACATCATTGTAAAATAAATAATTGAGCTTACTTACTTAGTTGGTTCATCACGAACTTCAATTTCGTCTGGTTTAAGCCGGGTACTCACTAGCGAACCGTAACCGTAACATGCGTGATACAGTAACGAGGTTCTAGTGTGTACGCGTGTTAGAGTTACGGCTCACGGCGTCGCCGGAACGCTTTCACCGAGCGTACTCATTTTGCGAGCTGTAACTGTAACCAAACAGAAACAGTAACGAGGTTCTAGTGTGTACGGGGAGTACGAACGGGGAGGCCTGCCCTGCCCTCAGTTTTGGTTTATAACTCCGCGATGTCGGACGAAGTGTCTCTCGCCTGTGCAGCATACATACTTATAGATGCCTTACTCGATGATCATAAACGGCCACGAAGATGGTGGGTTCATAGAATGTACCGAGAAAGAAGTGATCTACTGTTCATATTGAAAAATCAAGAAATTAGTGGTCATTACAAAAATTTTACAAGAATGAGTGCAACTGACTTTGAATATCTCATGAATTTAATCGGGCCCAAAATAGATCGAAGAAACACTGCATTTCGAGAAGCTGCGTCGGTTCAAGACAGGTTAGCTGTGACGCTGAGATACTTAGCTACTGGTGATTCTTATACAAGTTTGCAATACCTGTTTCGTATTTCCAAACAAGCCATAAGCTCGATTGTACCAGAAGTGTGTCAGGCGTTAATAGGAGCATTGAAAGAACAAATCAAGGTAATTATTGAATTTTAATGGAATTAATAGAATTAATAATTAATTATACATAGTCTTCGAAATTCATGTCTGACGAATACTGGCTACTGTTGCTGTGAGGAGAGTATGGCGGGTTCTGAGAAGAAGTAGAAGAAGGGCCTGCTGAGTTTAAGTCCACACATTGAGTTTCTTTATTTGTAGCGATGGAAGAATTTGAATTGTGTGGAGATTGTTGGTTTTGTGTAGCAGAATAGTAACCAGAATTGTAATAGCCTTGATCAGCACGCATTATGATCTGAAATATTTCGTGTTGAATTGCATTTTTTGTGTCCCTTGAGTAGACTTTCATTTTTTCTTGTATAAAATCGAAGAAAGATTTTAGTTCAATGTCCTGATGTGATTGCTTATTTGCCGTATTTTTCAATATTCCGAAAGCCTCTTTTAGCATTTGCAGTTTGGGATCTGATTTCAGCTTTTTATTAGGAGGTTGAAGTGATGGAGGGGAGCTGTTGGCATTATCATCTTTATTATCCTCCAATTCCTCCACCTGCAAAAAAAAAATCGTGTGTTCATGAATATGACCAATAATAATAAAAATATCGTTTGTTGTAGATGCCAACAAATCGTGACGAATGGCTTTAATGCAGTAAAGAGTTTCAGAAACTATGGCACTTTCCACATGTAATTGGGGCTATCGATGGCAAACATATTCTTATCCAGTGTCCATTCAATTCTGGAGCCGAATACTACAATTATAAATCTCAGTTCAGTATTGTATTGTTGGCATTAGTAGATGCACAATACAATTTTATGTATGTACATATTGGGACTCAAGGAAGAATTTCGGATGGAGGTGTATTACAAGGATGTAGTTTGAAACGGATGATGGATGAGAAATCTTTAAATTTACCGGAACCCGTATCCCTACCAAATCGCAACAGGCTACTTCCCTTCTACTTTCTCGGTGATGCAGCATTTCCTTTGGGAGAAAATCTATTGAAACCATACGCGGGCACACATCCGAAAGGATCTAAGGAAATAATTTTTAACTATCGACTATCAAGAGGCCGAAGAGTGGTCGAAAATGCATTTGGGATTCTGGCTAGCGTTTTTAGAGTACTAAGAAAACCAATATTACTGCAGCCAGAAACAGTTGAAACGATCGTAATGACCCTAGTGCTTCTGCACAACTTTCTAAGGCGTTCTTCCTCATGCTCGGTTTACACACCCCAAGGCTCTTTTGATAATGAAAGCACAGAGACTGGTGAAGTTATACCAGGAACTTGGCGAAGCGAAGCGGAAGGAACATCATTTCGTCCAATACACGCCACTGCTCACCGTTCAGCGACAAATTATAAAGAAAATCGTGAAGAACTTGCTCATTATTTTTTTAATGAAGGTAGACTACCATGGCAAGACATGTATGCGTAAAACTGAGATAGCAAAAATCTACCCACCTGTTCATTCGCGTCTCCAGCCTCAAGTCCTTTTCGAGGTGTGAAACGATCGTTCAAGAATCCTAGCACCTTAAATGCATACCATTTACTTTCGTAAATCTCGTCTTTTCCTGTAATAAGAAATGTTAAAATAAAAAAAAAAGTTAAAATATTTTAGAGTAACAATAAAACAATAAATAAATAATATCAATTTTATCACTGTTAATACCTTTCCCCGTTCCCACAGATTTGTTAATTTTCATGCGCTCCCTTCTATACGAAGCCAATAAATTTATCATCTTTTGTTTGCATGCTGCCCCGCTTTCATTCATTATACCTCCGATTTTAGCCCAGGCATCTTCTTTCAAGTGTTTTTTGTAGTAATCTTTGTCCTTAGGGTTCCATAGTACGGTATTTTCCCTGTAGGCGTCTATCAGCAAAAGACATTTTTCCTCTGACCATTCACTCATATCGGAAGAAATACAGCTGGTTCGTAGCGGCTAGCAACAACCTCTCTTGACGTCCACGAGCGCACTGCGAGCTCCCTTTGATTCGCGGCAAAAACCGACAATCATCGGCTCGCTGCGAGTCGCTCGTGTAGCGTTCGTCCTAGGTTCGCGAACCACGTATACACTATGTTTTTGGTAACAGTAACGGTTACTGTTACGTGCAACGTTACAGGTTCAAAAATGAGTACGCTGCAAACGTCGGCTCGCTGCAAGCCCTACGCGTATCCGCTCGCAGCAGGTTTGCGAACCACGTACACACTGTGTTTTTTGGTTACAGTACATGCAACGGCTACAGTTACAGCTCGCTAGTGAGTACCCGGCTAGGTTATGTTCGCGGATGTTCCCGGTTGCACCTCTATGTCTTCTGCCAAGGTATCCACCACATGAAGCCCAACCACAGTCGGCGAATCTTTTCCCAAAATTTCAAGTACAAGCTCGTCGACTGCCGTCAGTTTTTTAGTTGCCCCTCCGGCGGAACCAGTTTTTTTGGCGTTAGTAGGGTATTATTAAGGGTTCTGGACCACTTCCGGTCTAGTGTAAGTAGAGCTCTGTAGTGGTGTGTGGTGTTGGGTGTGGATGGTTCAGGTTATAGTGGTTTTGGTGAAATAGGTATGTTTGCGGGTTCGTGTTACGTTGGTTGGTAGTTGTGTATAAGTTGCGTGGGCGAGAGCTCTGGTTGGATGCGTGTAGTGTGGGGTTTGGGTGTCAGGCGTGGTTGGTTGCCGGTCGGGTGCGCTTTGTTGGTTGTTATCTATAAGGGAAGTGTGGTATGTAATGAAAAAGATAAGGTGTCAAACTGTGGTCATTATCAAAGATTAGTCATTATTGTGCGAGAAGTTGAGTTGAGTGGTTTAATTAAATTGTAAAGGTAATAAAAAATGAATTATGTAATTACGTTATGTGTTGAGCGGTGGATGTCGAACCGTGGCACAATGGGGAAAAATGATGATTTAGCTGGCATAAATTCTTATTGTGTTGTTTTGTGTTTGTGTGTTGAAAATATATCTATTAATAATATTTCAGCTTAAACTCAACAAGAAAACAACGACTTAAAGGATATACATTTAATATAAAAATAAAAGTTTATAAACTAAGATGATGATGACCAGAGTCTACCGCTGAATTCTCTGAAACGTTAGGGTCAGAGCTAACATGGTTGGGCTCTGCAGCAACCATCATGTCTACCACTTCTTTGCTAAAAGCAGGCGATATTTTTTTTGGTTTTGGCCTAATACTTGTGACTAACGGATCAGAACTTAATAAGAGTCTATTTATAACATCCATATTGCATGCTTCTCTTGAAAATTTTCGAGAGAAACATTGCCGGTAAAGACGAAAATGTTTGTTCCGGGCTTCTGCCGCTTCTTCCGATAAAAGACCAATAGGCAATAGTGCCTCTTGGATCACAGTTGCTCCATGAATAAGAATTTTATGTAGTGTTGGTGTCATAGGATGCCACGAATATAGTTTCACATATAACTCGGCAGTTTCAAATCCATACGCGGCAAATTTTTGTAAGTCTAGCTTTTGACAGCTGGATATTGCCTCTAAAATGACTTTGAGACGATAAATAAGCTCACGATCAACACCAGTGATTTCAGCTGCTAGCTCTGGATTTGCGAAAAACCTCCTACTCGTATTTCCGTCATTTGTGTTGCCAAATCCAGCTTTTGGCACATCAACTATGAGTCCGGTTTCTTCTCTGAATTTTGTTTGTATTTCTTCTTTTTTCATTTGCACGATTTTTTTCTCACTGGCTGATCTTATTTGCCACTTTTTTACAGGTATTTTGTACGCTAAATGCAAAATGCTCTCAAAAAACCGTATTCTTGCGTGTAATATTGATAAACCAAACGATAATGCTTCGACATCAACATTATTCATCACAGTCAAATCATTAAACTGTTTCGATGTTGCACCACAAATATAACACCTCATGGTCGAAGAGGTTGATGTGACTGCATTACACACCTTGGCATCAACCATGGTAAACATCATTGTATGCTTGACAGCAATGTGTTTATTGCCAAGAATAAATTCGCTCTCTGTTAATGAATTGATAGATTGTTCTATATAAGGTGCTAACAAATTAGATACCGATATTTGTAGAGATGGTACCTAACATAAATACAATTAACTTTAAATAGAAATTAAGAAAACTTATCATCTGTTTTTTTTGTTTTCAATTGCCGAACAAAACAAATAAATTAAAATTCTGTCTTAACTTAATCATCCTGTGTAATTAACTGACAAGATGTTGCATTTAACACTTTGTCAAGTTAACAGTTGTTTGTCATTAATGGCATTATGTATGACTGTCATAAAACGTCATTATGATTATCTTGAGATCGCATCGGCGGGAAACTGAGGTTATGGACTATCTACTAGCCTTTGATAAAATTATTTTCATTAAGAAGGAATTTAAATATCAAGCACGAAAGAACTTTTATTGATATTTACATTTTACAAATATTGTTGAAAATGGCGACCACGTCTTTCAATGCACAACAATGCTCGCTTTTGGATGTTTCCATTAACACGCAACAAAATTTCTCTTTCGCTTTTCATGACGCCAAAGGCGTTGGAAATGCGTGTCCGTAATTCTTCAGCCGTTCTGATAGTGTGACCATCGTCTCCATATACCAAATCTTTTGCTCGGCCCCATACGTGAAAATCGAGTGGCGTTACATCCGGTGTGCGAGCCGGCCAATCCACTGCACCTGCTGCAGCACCACCACGGCCTATCCATCGACCTCGTAATCGTTCTGTCAAGTATCTTCGGACGTTACGATCATAATGGGCGGGGGCACCATCGTGTTGGAAGTACATTCTCCTACGGAGACCGAGTGGAACTTCCTCCAGCAATTCCATTAGGTCTTCTTGTAAGAACTGGAGATATGTCCTTCCATTTAGACGATTAAGAAACACTGGGCCTAACAAATAGTCACCAAGTAAACCTGCCCACACGTTGACACTAAAGCGAGTTTGGAAGTGATCAGGGCGTGCTAGGTGGGGATTCTGTTCCGACCAAAAGTGTGAATTGTGAAGGTTAAACAATCCCACCCGTGTAAGGCCGCTTCCTGACTTGGCGGTACGGTATCGGTGCAGTAAAGGACACTCGGTATTTTTTTTACCGATTCCTTACCGAGCGCCTATATTTGAATGCACGCTTCCTGATTGGCGCGGTATGCGGGGGAGCAGGGCGGTAAGCGTGCGGTATGCCGCGCCGCGGTAAGGACAACCAGTAGAATCCTGCATGCCGAGTGCGTACCGCGTGTTTCGTGAACAGAAATGGCGGCGGAAAGAGCCACGTGTATTAATTTGGTTGCCGAAGTGGAAAAATATCCACTCTTATACAACTATAAGTTACCTGAATATTCAAGAAAGGACCTGACAGAAAAAGCGTGGGCAGAAATTGCTCATAAAATAAAATTGACTGGTGAGTATTCATTTATTGATAGTATTTTTAATTAAATACAATGATTGTACTGCCAAGGAAGCGCTGCTCTCGGTAAAACAAAGTAGTTAGTCAAATATTTTCGTACCGTTGATCCTGCTGATCTGGCGTTGATGGAAATTTCATCTCTTTCAATGTTGTAGGGAGCATTTTGAATACCCTCATTATCTGTTGCAGAATATTGCACTCCATCTCGTAATCGTATAAAATTATGTAGAACACAAACAGATTTGATTATGTTATTCACTGTAGCGTAATTTAAACAACGGATTGGAGTTAAAAGTACTTGAAACTTTTGAGTCATCATCCCAAATGTACACTCAATAGTTTTACGTGCTCTTGACAGTCTGTAATTATAGATTCTTTTGATATTGTTTATACCTGTCATAGGATAAGGCCGCATGATATAGCGTTTCAAAGGGAAAGCATTGTCAGCAACAAAGAAATAAGGCACTTCTTGATGTGTATCATCATGCGGAAGTGGAGATGATGTAGGCATATTCAAACCATCTCTTTCCAACCAGTAGCTGATGGACGAAGCTTGAAATACTCCGCCATCACTATTTCGTCCAGCGTAGCCGGTATCAATCATGGTAAATAAGCCGTCGGCATCACATACTGCAAATAATATAATAGAATGATAACCTTTATAATTGTAATTCGTGGATCCGCTATTAGGTAGTTTTTGAATTCGGACGTGTTTTCCATCCATGGCTCCCAAGCAATTTGGGATATTCCAAAGTTCATAGAAACGATTAGATATATCTTTCCATTGTTCTGTGGTTGGAATTGCCATGTTCTCTGTTTGTAGTGTCAACCAAATTACTTCAGTCGTTTCAGATATTATGTCGGATATAGTGCTAACACCTCTTGCAAAATATAAAGCCAACGCTGTGTATGTACTTCCGGTAGCAAGATATCTGTAAAAAAATATGTTTTGTTTGTACCAGATACATTTTAAAAACATCGGATTAATTTATGTATTTGTTTCAGTTCCTGAATGCAAGGAAAAATGGCGCAACATAAGGTCAACATTTCTCAGGAGTACCAAAGGTCAACCAAGTGGGTCAAAAACTAAAAAGCCCTATTATCTGAGTGAAAATTTAACGTTCGTTATACCCTACGTTAAACCATTAAATGATTCACCTAATCGTGGTAACATACCACCAACCCCAGATACAGAAACGACTAACATCGAGGCGGAAACTGCAGAGCAAGTTTCTAACGAGGGCCCAGCTGATTCATTAGACCAGCATGAGCCGCCTGCTTCACCGGTTCAATGTACGTCCTCTGAGGCCTCCGCAACTATACACGGAGTACGGCGCCGCAAGACACCAGCTTCGGAAGTAGACGCCGCGATGGTTAAATTTTTAAAAAATAAAACCAATAATGCGGTAGAAGCAATCTTAAATAAAAGCGAAAAGCAAATGAACCTTTTCTTTCTAAGTTTACTACCAGAGTTTTCAGATATGAATGCCCAACAAATCCGATCTTTCAAAATCAAAGTTTTACAACTTATAGATGACATTAAGACGGCATCATCGTCAGAAACTTCAAGAGACTCCACTCCCTGTACATCAAGAGAATCTTATTATAACGTATATTCTCCAATTTCATCCGTAGGCACTCCGGCACCCATTAATTATCAAAATGAACCTCCAGCACAGATCAGCAGTCGAGTTCCTCCTGCTCCAATTAACTACCAGCCTGAATTTTCGCCAGCATATCAAAATCAAGCCACGCCTGTTAACTATTCTACTCAGGTGTAGCAACCAGCCTGGTAAAAATAAATACAATAACCTCCCCGACCGAGTCGGTTAAATTATAACACGGCTATACAATGTTTACGTTCGCCGCGCGCCGGCGTCGAGAGGCGCGCCCCGCGCCAGTGAGAATCGATAAGCGACGGCGAATGCATGCGCGCGCGGCTCCGCTAAAGTACTTACCAACTTCGCGAGTGTTATAAATGTTTTGTTTAAGTTTCCCTGCAACGTCATTCTTATGTTTGTCTTCTTGTTGTTTTATCGTGTTTCAAGTCGTAATTAAATAGTGTGTGTTTATCTACGTGGACTTATTATTTACTTACATAGCCCGATAGGCACACCTATATTGGTGACCCCGAACATTGAACACTGAACATTAACAATAGTGAGTGAGTGCATCAAACAGTGATTAAGTATAAAGTTATCGCAATGAAGGAGGATAACAACGAGCCCGGTGCTGCGCTGTACAAGGTCGGAATGCGCGTGCCGCCATTTTGGCCAGAAGAACCTACTTTATGGTTTGCACAGATGGAGGGACAATTTGCGCTAGCTAATATAACTTCCGATACTACAAAGTTTTATTATATCATCGGTCAGTTGGAACACCAGTATGCGATAGAAGTGAAGGACATAATCAGTTCGCCCCCCAAGGAAGACAAGTACATAAAAATTAAAACAGAACTGATAGCCAGACTTTCAGCTACCCAAGAGAAAAAAACGTTACAACTGATGAAACATGAAGAAATGGGCGATAGAAAACCATCGCAATTCGCGCGACATCTTCGCACCTTAGCGGGTTCTACCGTAACTGAAGAGTTTTTAAAGACAGTTTGGTCCAGTCGACTTCCGAGTAATTTACAAACTGTCATTGCCTCTCAGAAAGGTACGCTAGATGAATTGGCAGAGCTAGCTGATAAGGTCTATGACATAGCACCGCAAACTCCACAAGTGTGCGCCTTAGGATGCACCGGTTACGTAACCGAGATGGCGAAGCAAATGGCCGAATTGACGAAAGAGATAGCTTCATTAAAAACACAGTTTCGCACACAGCCACGCGAGTCAAGATCCCAATCCCGGTACTCATCAGGAGGAAATAGGACCCCATCAAACAAGCAAGTGCGAAACCGATCCGCATCAAGGCAAGGTGACGAACCGCCTATGTGTTGGTACCATAAAAGGTTTGGCGATAAATCTACCCGCTGTACCAGGCCTTGCAGCCACCCGGATGCGGGAAACTTCGACGGCAGCCGGAGGTAGCGGCCAACGACTGCCAAACAGTACCAGGCCGCCTATTTGTTACAGACGACACGTCCAAACTTAATTTCTTGGTCGACACAGGATCCGACCTTTGTGTATACCCTCGCTCGGCAATCAAAGAACACCGCACTAAAACCAGTTACCAATTGTTTGCCGCCAATGGAACTATAATTTCCACATACGGTTATATACAACTGCGACTGAATTTGGGTCTACGCCGAGAGTTCGTTTGGAAATTTACCGTGGCAGACGTGTCAAAGCCCATAATTGGTGTGGATTTTCTTAGTTTTTTTAACCTCCTGGTGGATTGCCGAAAACATCGCCTAATCGATGGCTTGACGTCCCTTTCAGTGAATATACCAGCAAAGCGAGCAGGAGAAGTCATTACATCTATCAAAGCGGTGTCGGGAGAGTCTACCTACCACCAGATATTACGGGAATACCCGGAGATCACCCGTCCAGCTGGCACGCATAAGGTACCCAAACACCATACAGTACACCACATTCGTACAATACCAGGCCCGCCTGTTTCAAGCCGCCCACGACGCCTTCCGCCAGATCGCTTAAAAATAGCACAAAAAGAGTTTAACGACATGTTGGACAACGGAACAGCTCGCAGGTCAGAGAGCCCCTGGTCATCCCCGCTTCATTTAGCTCGCAAGAAGGATGACAGCTGGAGACCGTGTGGTGATTATAGAGCTCTAAATGCGCGTACAATTCCAGACAATTATCCCATAAGACATATCCAAGATTTCACTCACAATCTGGCTGGCAGTAAGGTTTTCTCAAAATTAGATTTGGTAAAGGCCTACAACCAAATTCCTGTATTTAGTGACGATATACAGAAAACTGCTATAACAACACCGTTTGGCCTATTTGAATTTACGAACATGACTTTTGGACTTAGAAACGCAGCACAAACCTTTCAGCGGTTTATTGACGAAGTGCTGGCTGGCCTACCTTTTTGTTATGGTTACATCGACGATCTACTCGTGTTTTCACAAAACGAGGAACAGCATTGCCAGCATTTACGAGAATTGTTTCAAAAATTGACAGACTACGGTATGCTTATAAATTCAGCAAAGTGCGAATTTGGTATGAAAAAAATAACATTCCTGGGGCACGAAGTTTCGGAAAAGGGAATCCAGCCACTTCAGACTAAGGTTCAATCTGTATTAGACTACCCGGTTCCTAAAAATGTAAAGGAACTGCGCCGATTTCTTGGGATGTTCAATTTTTACAGAAGATTTGTTCCAAATGCCTCATCGTTGCAAGGACCGTTAAATACCGCACTTACTGGCCCAAAGAAAAAAGGAACACAAGAAATTGAGATGACGCAGGAAATGAAGGATGCATTCGAGTCATGCAAGGCAGGGCTTTCTCAAGCCACTATGCTAGCTCATCCAAAACCAGACGTGGAGCTAGCAATCTACACAGATGCATCCGACTGTTCAATCGGTGCAGTGCTCCAGCAACACATAAAACCTGGACAGTGGGAGCCGCTCGCATTTTTTTCAAGGCGTCTGAACTCAGCTCAAAAGAAATATAGCCCGTATGACAGGGAGCTGCTGGCGATATATGATGCAATCCGTCACTTTCGTCACATGGTTGAAGCCAGACTATTTACAATATATACAGACCACAAACCTCTGTCATTTGCTTTTTCATCACGAAGAGATAAGTGTAGTCCAAGACAATTTAGATACCTGGACTTCATATCGCAATTCAGCACAGACATCAAATATGTGGCAGGGAAAAGAAACGTAGTAGCAGATGCTCTTTCTAGGGTAGAAGCCATAAATACACCGATCGACTACCGGGATCTTGCACGTGCTCAAACCAACGACCCAGAACTGCAAAAACTATTGCGAAATGGCACCGCGCTGAAACTACAAAGGGTGACGCCATTAGATAAGGATTACGAAATTTATTGCGACACGTCTTCTACTAGTCTCAGACCTTATCTAACTACCGCATTCAGGCGATTAGCTTTTGACGCTCTTCATACGTTAAGCCACCCAGGTGTAAGAGCGACGGTTAAGTTAGTAACACAGAGATTCGTTTGGCCGGGAGTAAACAAAGATTGTCGGCAGTGGGCCAAAGAATGCTTTGAATGCCAAAAAAATAAGATATCCCGACATACCACCTCTCCCATATCACATTTTCAATCACCATCACAACGCTTCTCCCACATCCACATGGACTTGGTGGGGCCATTACCGACTTCTGGTGGTTTCACATATTGCCTCACGGTCATCGATCGATTTACTCGTTGGCCTGAGGCCTACCCTGTGACCAACATTACAGCAGAGACCTGCGCGAAGGCCTTTGTAGCTGGATGGGTGGCCCGCTTTGGCTGCCCTAACAGAATAACCACCGACAGAGGCAGGCAATTTGAGTCAGAGCTCTTTAGAAAAATATCATCCATCCTCGGAGCCGAGCATCGACCTACCACATCATACCACCCGGCCTGTAATGGGATGGTTGAGAGACTACATAGGCAGTTGAAAGCAGCAATCAGATGTCACACGAATACCCGTTGGACTGAAATCCTACCGCTTGTCCTATTAGGGATACGCAGCGCCTGGAAAAATGACATCAACTCCTCTGCAGCTGAATTAGTGTATGGGGAACCACTACGACTTCCCAGTGAGTTCTTTGCGCCTACTAACGAAACGAAGACAGTAGATTACTCTGATTTCGCAGCACGCTTACGCAGTCACATGGCTAAACTCGCCCCAACTCCGGGGAGCCGCCATGCGCAGCCAATATTTTATGTGCCGAAGGACCTCAGCTCTACTGACTATGTTTTCCTGCGACAGGGACCGACGAAACCATCTCTAGATCCACCTTACACCGGCCCGTATAAGGTGTTGGAAAGAAGTGCAAAAACGTTCAAGCTTGAAATCAACGGAAAAACAAATACCGTAACGATAGATAGATTGAAGCCTGCATACTTAGCCATAGAAGATGCCGATAGAACCAGCGCAAACGCCACAGTGCCGACGACCACTTATGATGAAACTACCGAGCCAAAACCGGAAAAGAGAACAAAAAGTGGCCGTATTGTACGATTTCCACCTCACCTACTATCGACCTCAGCTACGAGTAGCATCGGTCTCGGCGGGGGAGTAGTGTAGCAACCAGCCTGGTAAAAATAAATACAATAACCTCCCCGACCGAGTCGGTTAAATTATAACACGGCTATACAATGTTTACGTTCGCCGCGCGCCGGCGTCGAGAGGCGCGCCCCGCGCCAGTGAGAATCGATAAGCGACGGCGAATGCATGCGCGCGCGGCTCCGCTAAAGTACTTACCAACTTCGCGAGTGTTATAAATGTTTTGTTTAAGTTTCCCTGCAACGTCATTCTTATGTTTGTCTTCTTGTTGTTTTATCGTGTTTCAAGTCGTAATTAAATAGTGTGTGTTTATCTACGTGGACTTATTATTTACTTACATAGCCCGATAGGCACACCTATACAGGCACCATTTGATGCTGACATGTCTACCGGCTCGATAAATGATAATTTGTTTTCCGAATTTGATCAATAAATAACTCTTAAATAATATTTACTTTTATTTATTTTTGTGTAAGTAGGTACTTACACTACTTACCTCAAAGTTATAAGCAATCTTTCTTCGGCACTAACACATTCCCTTAATCTAGTATTTTGTTTTGTGATCACTGGTGCAATAAGGCTCAGAAGTTCACGATAAGTTTGTTTTGTCATCTTGTACATCGCTTGAAATTTTGCATCATCTTGTGAAAGTTGTTGTGCCGCAACAAAAAGTCTGCAATTTATATTTTTGGCAATGTAGGAATGTACCCAATACATCTTTCTTTTTTTACGCAATCGCAAATACATGTAACACGCTAAAGTATCTTCATCTGACGACGACATTATCTCGCGACGGCACAAACGTTTCTGCCAAAATTCTACTGTTTTATACCGAAAGCACACCGACAGTATACCGCCTAGTGAGGAGATCTAAGCGACATCAGTAAACTCGCGGTAACGTATAAAATACCGCATACCGATACCGCACCGCCAAGTCAGGAAGCGGCCTAAAAGTACACTCGTCGGTCCATAGTATGTTACGCCTGACGTTTCTTGTAAGCCACTGACAGAATGCTACACGTGGTTCATAATCCTGTGGCTGTAATTCTTGAACACGCGTAAAATGATATGGGTGCTTTCCTTCGCGTTTTAGCAATTTCCATACGTAAATGTCACTGACGTGAAATACATTAGATGCGTCCCTTGTACTACTCATAGGATGGCGGTCAAAAAAGTCCAAAATAGAAACTTCTAATCGGGGCGGATACCTAGGCCTACCGGATTCACCCCTAGGCGTAAAGTTTCCCCAGTCGCGAAATCTTTGTTGTGCTCCGAGGATAGTTCGAGGATTCACATGTGTCCCGTATCTTTGTGCGTAAAGCCTTGCACCTCTCGCCGCGCTGTAGTTTGCTTCGCGATAGCATGTTACCATGTTTAAATAGTCGTTGTTTGTGTAACGGTAAGGCATTTTTTGAGTAAATTTATTAGCAACAATAACAACCGACACAACCAGACACAACAAATAACATGACATTGACATTTAAGTATTTCATTTATCAACGTGAAGTGGCCAGACAAGTGATTGTTAAGAGGTTCTAGAACATATTCAAAGAGGTCTTAACCAGTGACTATTAACTATCTAATTAACAGGGTGATTTTACGTAACAAAGTTGTTTCCCTATTTTTTCCAAAAACTTGCATAAACCCTTAATTGTTTTATACTTAAATCTACTCTGAGAGCGGAGTACTATCAGCTGTAAAAATATCGGTATCTAATTTGTTAGCACCTTATATAGGTGATCTCAGAATTAGTTATGTCAACACTTTCTTTAACAAACCTTATTCTGATTGGTCGACAATACCTTGGCGAAGAAGGTGTAGGATTTTGCCAAATAACTTTCTTATTATTTGTTCCACAAGTTAATTGTAACGGAACAAAACTACTCTGGAATATATTCTTATCAGAAGCATCACTTTCTATTTTCTGCTTAAATTGATCTTGTTGCGACCCATCACAGCCCCATTTTGATATTAATTGACACGTTTTACAGTCTTCTTCAGTAATATCAACCAAAACATCTTCTAAATACATCATCAAACGTTTTGCGGTGTGGTCTAATAAATCCTGTAAATTAATTTCAGCACAAGTTTCGGTGACTCTATAGGATTCTTTAGCTGGATAACAGTCTTGTTTGGCTCGTTGTATCACTTTATAGTTGGGATAACATTTCTTATCAGCACTTCTGAAGATTTCGTATTGTCGTCTTGAGGCATTAGCTTCTACGAATATCGAAAGGGCTTGCAATGGCGATAACTGTGTTCGATTGGTTTCCTCCTGAAGTCTTGTGTATCCTGTCTCATATTTTTTAGCACGTTTTGGAGACTGCATCATGTTTTCAAGAATTTTGGAAGCTTTTCTCTTCCCGGAACTGTAAAGTGATGATTGAGCAGCGTGTAACAATACAGTCGATTCTACATCACTACGTAGTTTTTGAGTCTTACTGCGTTTAGTTCTTTCGCTGCAATCGTCAAAAGATTTTGTTGGCCGACCCGTTGAACTCTGCGAAACTTTTGGCAATTCAAATGTTCCTTCCAACCATTTTTCATTTTTTTAAGGAACAGCTCTATTTTTCTTTGAGATTCAGCCCATTTCTTTTTAAAATTTCCCTTCAAAATCGATAATTTGTGTTTTATGCCCTTAATTTGATGATCGGGGTAATTTTCAGAAAGCAATATAAAATTGTCCAAGTATTCCAATCTCGAGGCAAAATCAGGCAGATCTTGCTCGAGCATTTTTTCAAAGAGATATTTTCGCGTCAGTACTCTGTATCCCGAGCCTTCTCTCAGACCTAAACCAAAGAAACATTGAATTTAAATAGAATTCTAATTTTGTATCAAATCACCCTAAGTCATTCAAATACGTTTAAAATAAAATTTCGCAAAAAATCGCAGCCAATTTTAAGGTTTTTGTGCAGTAAAGACCCGTGTTAATATGATAATGAAAAAAATAACTTCGAGAAACGACGAGACATGTAACTAAAACCTTTTTGAAGAATAAAAAATTTCTGTTATATGCAAAATATTACTTATGACGTTTGAGGCGTTAAAGTAAAAGTAAATACGTTCAAATAGACAAAATAATAATAAAAACGTATAAATTCTTACCTGGGCTACTAGAATCCATGATTTGTTTATTAAAAAACCCACGCAAACAAGCAATAACCACTTCCAAAGTAAACTGTTTTTCACGAAAGCCGCGAATTGATACAAGCACTGAGAGCGAGGACCAAGTTCCGACTGACAATACAGTTTGTCACATGGTCATTGGGAGGAGGGGGGTTTTTTTTTTTGTTCTCCGTCTATTCATAATTGCCAGGTAGTAATTTTTATGTACCTGGGCCGAGTTTTGTGAAATCGATTTTCTGCCAGCTAAATCATCATTTTTCCCCATTGTGGCGTGGGTTGACCTCCAACTTTAATGCATCGTCAAATTCAACGGAGAGTTTGAATATGTTGCAAAATATTGATAACAAGATACTTGACGATGGTGATGAAGAGGGGGAAAAAAAGAAGTGGGAAGCAGCTCGTCTGTTAATAAAGAATTGGTTGAGTGATGAATTGAGTGAACACGAGTGCGTGTGTTTACACTCGGGCTATAGAGCGGAGGGGATATTGGCGGAGATTTTAAGAAGGTGTAAGATACCTACATTGCTTTCGGTTCCGGTACATCAAAAAACGCTCGTATATACAGACGGTGAGATTTGGGTGTGCGAAATGTTTACGGAGAGATCAGGAAGGGAGGTACGTATGTACACAAGAGACTCTGCGTGTGTTTTTGTTTAAAACCACACATTAAAACTGATGTCAAGACTAAAGAAATGATGAGAAAACAATACAATATGTCACTTCGCCCCCTACGACGTCCTATACATCCTAAATATGAAACGGAAGCAGCACGCTTACGTACATTTAAAGATTGGCCTCGTAGTATGAAGCAAAAACCTGAAGAATTGGCGGAAGCTGGTTTCTATTATACAGGACACGGTGATAAAACAAAATATTATTGTGATGGTGGTTTAAAGGATTGGGAGGGGGGTGACGTGCCTTGGGAACAGCACGCACGCTGGTATGGACGACGATGTGCGTACGTCGAGCTAGTGAAGGGTGGAGATTACGTGGAGAAAGTGATTAGTGATTAGTGATTATGTCTTAGAACAACCTACCTCACAACCATCACCCTCCTCCTCCTACTCCTCCCCGCCCCTCCGTAACGAGTGCGTGACTAATAGTGACATAGTAAATGTAATATGTAAGATATGTTGCTACAAGTCATGTGACGTTGTGTTTGTACCATGTGGTCACGTGGTTGCATCGCATACCTTAAATCTGATACATTAAAAATATAAGTAGAGAATAAAGCCATACGATAAATAAATAAATAATGCGCTAAATGCGCGTTATCAATCAAAAAATTTCCAATATGTAAGGTGTCCTATGATAATGTAATACGTCTACATTTTTCTTAATGTAATTTCTCTTATTACTCTTAATATTACAATTAATTTAACCACTCAACTCAATTATCTTTGTTAGTAGTAGTAATAGTAGTAGTAGTATAATCTAATATTTCACTCGAAACATACATTTAAATACTTACTCAGTGTATCTTATAGTTTTAATTATATATAACCAGCTATATTATGTATTATAGAGGGTACCTAAGTGTAAAAATAAAACAAAGAGTAAAATAAATTGTTGTTTTTATTAAAAAATTTCAAGCCTATAATGACCCCACGATAGGGTGTTTACATTATCATTCGAGCCTTCCGGGACATCTGGTCTAGAGTAGCAAAATGTCTTGGGTATCACAATGTCTTTGTATACAAAATGTCTAAAGTGTTAAATTGTCCAATTGTACAAAATTACCATAGTATCGAAATAAGTAAAATATCATAAAGACTATACTATCAAAATGACTGGAATATCATAAAGACTAAACTATCAAAATGACTGGAATATCATAAAGACTATACTATCAAAATGACTGGAATATCATAAAGACTATACTATCAAAATGACTGGAATATCATAAAGACTATACTATCAAAATGACTGGAATATCATAAAGACTATACTATCAAAATGACTGGAATATCATAAAGACTATACTATCAAAATGACTGGAATATCATAAAGACTATACTATCAAAATGACTGGAATATCATAAAGACTATACTATCAAAATGACTGGAATATCATAAAGACTGTATATCATAGACTGAATATGAAATGACTATATATCACAAATATTAATTACATTAAGGTTAATTCCAGACAGCTTCAAGCATCGACCACGCTGCCCGCGATCACCCATAAAACGCTGACACACTGTTAACGCAGTGACATGACTTGTGCGTCACAATTTATACTCATACCTACCACACCAACGATTAACGCTACGTATTCGCTTAGTAAAATGGAACAAAACAGGGTTGCTCGCTCCACGACTCTTTACAAAGACAACGCCTCGACCGTGCCGCGACGCCGCTGCCTCGACTTTGCAGTGAGCGGTGGCTTAATAAGCCTAGAATAATAGCTCGGAATCATCGTTTATGGTGCGTCAATGTATTTTGAGCAGCGGTGTGTTCGATCCTATATGTAATGTAGGACACTATATCACAGATCGTATCTACCGAAATATAGATAGTTTACTCAATTAAAATTCCGTGTTTTATTGTAAATTATTCATTTATTTGAAAACCAACTAATGATAACATAAATTTACAAACTTCTTGCTTAAAATAAAATCTAATTTTATAGCCTATAGTTACGAGTATCTCTAATTTAAAGAAAAGTCGCAGTATCTCAAACTGAAAGGATACAAAATTAAGAAAACTTGCGTAGAGTAATGCTAGCTCAATAAACGAGTTTCAAATAAATAACTTTCCTCAAGAAGTTGATGGTTGTCAAATTGCCATTCTCCAATTTAGTTAAAAGTCTTAAATTTTTTGTCAAAATAGGTGTCGACCAGTCTTCGGTTTTTTTTTTAACCCATGAAATAATACTGATTTAATTTTAAAGTCGTAATATCTTGCTTCCTTCTGCAAACGCTTAATAAAATGAAATATATTTGGTGTTTTTCTTACTCGGGAATCTAGTCTTCTATGCCAACCTTCCAGCGAGTTCGTAGTCCGATGTTTCTCATGTGCACAGCTGATTTGTGACAGAATTGGATGCCATTGGCGAAGGAAATATTTTATGAAATTTTTAATTTCGTCGCTATCTGGAGCATTGTCAACGATGGACGTCCACCCCTCCTGAATAACATTTTGTGGAAGAAGTGGTAATATGGCCACCATTCTTACAAAATTTCTACCTTCTCTAGTTAAGCAAGACTCCAGGTCATCACTCTTTTTCCATATGGCATCATTATAATGATGGTAACAACCACTTATTTTAGTCGTGGGAAAAACCTTCATAACTCCATTCCTCTGAGCCATTTCGTAATCGCACTTGTAATGGTTAATCACAATGCCTAATTTGTCCTTCACTAAATTGAAAAACCGTATTTAGGTTTTTTCTTTTTTATCTGGCAGCAATCCAAATATCACTGGAAAAATATTTACAGATTCGTCACTTGATTTCAAGTCAATGTGGATTGTGAACAGTTGGTAAAACGGGTCTGGGCACGACTTGAAGGTGCCGTCACCGTAATAAGATAGGTCACTATTTTTTTGCATTGTTTTGATACTTAGACGGGAAGAAAACAATACAATTTTGTCAGTCGCCCCGTCTTCACAAATAAAGAAGTTTTTGGCAATTGTCTCGGGTATTTTAACTTTTTCCAGTGTTTTAAAGTATAACTTATTGACATTTAAAAACCTCCTTCTTATTCTGTATAGTGTGTTTTTCAAAGATTCGAAAGCCGGTATATGTTGTATATATCTTTATTGCACATAAACAATTACAGGACAAATCAATTTACAATAAATTAAACCTAAAATAAAACCTACTTATCACTAAACTAAATACTATAAAATAAAAACTAAATAAAAACTAAAAACTAAGAAAGGGCCCCCGTGGCAAAGTACCACAGATGCTGGCAGCAATTTGAGTTTTTTTTTTTTTTTTTTTTTGATTAAACTAGTTACAAAAAACCAAAAATTTACACTTGTAAAGAACAAACCCTACCTCGGACTCCAAGTAGCTGTCGCGTCAAAAGAGATAAAAAACGTTAGTCAACAATCTCACAAATGCTTTGAAGGAGCGACACAGCTGACACTAAAAAGAGCAGCATCACTAAGGTAGCATTTTGTATCTGTTTCCCTTTCTTTAGTAACACGGTCGCTATTAATGCGCACACTATCCCAATTGAGGATATGGCACAACTTACAATTTGAATTTTGTTGTATATAGTTACGCCCCTTGAGCTTCAACTGTTCAAATGCGTCTTCATAGATTTGCTGGATGGGGCCTAAATTTTCACAAACTCCCCTTTTACACGCTGCCAAAGCCACAGCTATCTCATTTTGTATTCCTTGTGCAATACAAACGTGACTGGTTTCACGTATTACCAAAGTTTTTGTTCTGTCTACAGTAATGGTGGCTGAACAAATATCACGATGCACGCATCTCCATAGGCTTGACTTTTTATTCGTAAGTTATATCTGTAGCAGTCTCGCAAAATGGCATCCCTGTTTTTCTGGTTTTTTATAAACTTTATTGAAGACATGTTTCCTTTGAACTAAGAACGAATGGTTATGAATAGTATTTGTCATTTGTGATTGACATTGAAGGGTAATATCTATGCTTATAAATGCATAAGTGAGAGTTGAAGTGGCCTGTAATAATTTTATCTAAAGAGTTTTAATTATCACGTAGAGTGTAAGTAGGTTTTCACTTCTCATGCTCTTTAAATGGTACTTTAGTCTCTGCGTATCGGGACTTAAGCTCCTTATTAATCCCTATAGACTAAAGTAATAATAATATAGTCATATTCATAGTCTAGTCATTTTGATAATCTAGTCATTTTGATAATCTAGTCATTTTGATAATCTAGTCATTTCAATAATATAGTCATATTGATAGTCTAGTCATTTTGATAATCTAGTCATTTTGATAATCTAGTCATTTCAATAATATAGTCATATTGATAGTCTAGTCATTTTGATAATGTAGTCATTTTGATATCATTATTTTTTGATACTATGGACATTTTGATTGTGTGGACATTTTAAATTCGTCATTTTGTATAACTGGACTTTCTGGTATCATGGACATTTTGCTACTCTAGACCAGATGTCCCGGAAGGCATTCGAGATACATCTTTTATCATCGTTCCCACACAAAACTTTTTTCCTTTTAACCTGAGTATAAATGGTTTTGATGTTTTGAAAGTGTGCATGTTGTCATATATAGAACGTTATCAAGATTAAGAGCATTCTTATAGTTTTCAAAGTGTAGCCGTCTTACGATGGCTGCTGAAGTGCCCTTGTTTTTTTTAACGCATTTGACATCACGCACACAATCTTTGCTAACAACATTATCAACATTATCACAAGCTATAAATTCCTTAATTATTTTTCCATCACATTCATCTTCTATTAAACCCACCACCTTTTTATTGATTCTGGGCAAGTTGTAAATGTTGTTGGAGGGTAAATCTGAGGTGTCAAATCTTGAGGGTAAATCACGTCTGATATCTTCGTAAAAATTATCAGTTTTGATATGGTAAATAAATGAATCTGTATCAGTGTATAGTAATTTAACATGAGATTTGTACTTTGGCTTCATGTAGGAGTAGTGAAAGTCGTACATGACATATTTAGATAGTTCTAAGACGGTAAAGCCTATGCAAATGGGTTTATCATACATCACTACAGTGGAGAGCATTTGGATAGCAATGAAATCTTCTGAGAAAATGGTGGTGCTATGAAAGTTGAGTATGGCGATATAACGTTCAGCTCCAAATTGACGTTACTTCGATTCTTGGGACCATCCTCACATCTATTAAGCAGCTTGACTGTTTTTAGCTTATCAACATTTTCTCTTGTTTTTTCCAAATATGTCATTGTTCTTGAGTTTATAAAGGTTTTTTTCAAATGTGTTGGTGGCAAGCTTACGTTTGTTAGTGTTGAAGTCAATGTACGTTTTAAGCCAAGCCGATTGGTTGAAGGTTAATACTCTTATGTTTTTTTTACAATTCATTCCGTTTTGCAAGCATTGCTTTAGATTAACCAAGTGAGTGATGTAATTATTTTTATCGTAAAGCGTGAGTATTAGTTTTTTCTGTTTACCACCGGGTGGGGGCTTTGTCTCAGCACAAAACGGATATTCATTATGAGCATCATGCAGGTGACTTGGATAAACTAAATCCACCTCCAGAAAGTAGCCTATATCCGCATCCGTACGTTGGTTATCAATATCAAAGTTTTCAATTTCACTCTTTGACAACCATTTAAAGTTTCCGGTGGGAAGTTTTTGACACATGTCATGCCCATATAAATTGTTAACGTCTAGATATGTAATAAAACTAATAAATGATGACTCATCATTCGGGTTATAATCCTCCATAAATTTATTGTTAGCTTTAGCATGTCTACACATTGCTTGACTGATACCACCCCGAATTCCCCCCTTAACAAACTGCACCATTTCATAGTCGGTGAGAAGTTCTAATTTGATTCCAGTCATCAATAACATTGCATTCCAGGATAGAGAGGGTGCTGTGAGATATTGACAAGGGTCTAAGGAGTAGTTAGATTGACAAAGTTGACGGAAATTTTCAAACACATCTGCCAGTAATAAGACATCCGTTTTTCGCTTGGTCCTCTTCTCGGACTTTAATTTGCCAATAGCCAGCACGAAGGTCTATGGTTGACAATTGACATAAAAGATGTGCGTTTAGCGTTGTGCAATAGGTCGTCGATGCGAGGCAAGGGATAAACGTCAGGCGTTGTGATGGCGTTGAGTTGTCTATAATCGACACATACTAGCGTTCCTCCACATTTCTTGGGGACCATTACAACAGGAGCGGACCATGGCGACACGCATGGCTTTATTATTCCTTCTTCGAGCATCTTGTTAACTTCCTCTTTTAGCACCTCGGTTTTTGCGGGCGATAAGCGATACGGTGGAACAGAGATGAGACGGTGATTCCCAGTGTCAATAACGTGCTCTGTTTGCGTACTTGGTTTGCCGTTCGGAACAAACACAAGTTCGTTTTGATTTAATAAATCGTTCAACTGCTGATTCTCCTCATGACTTACAACACGGTCGTCAACGTCGATAGATGCAATGTCTGTACTCGGGGAATCAAACAGAGCAGATTCTATAAAGGGCATCCATAATGGGTCAGTATCCATCGAGATGTTTAAAACATTGACGTTTAGGTGGAGGTCTGTTGATATTAGAGGTCCAAGCTCTCAGAATTCTGTTCAGACGGTAGCTGGCCCGAATTCATGACTTGCGCAGAGGTTGATGGGGGTTCATCAGCTAGCTGCGGTTCAAGTCGTCTCTTAACCGTCATATTTGAGGATACAGCCAACCCAATACTAAAAGAAGGCCCATATGGACGGTCCAAACTCATTTCGGTCACAGAGGTACAATGCTTCGAATTCGTGCATTTCTCTGGGGTGAATAACATGGGTGACAGTAGTTCCGGTAACGCAACACCAGAGACTACTTCGCCGATAATCGTTTCAGTGATTTCTTCCTGGGTCAGGTCGAAAACGCTGGAGGGATCGTCTAAGAAGCGACATGTGAGCTGAGGCAGATTGATGAACATCATGGCATCCTGGATAAAACCTACACCCAACAAGGTTTTATTACTTTTGGCTTCCGGCAGCACTATAAATGACGTAGGTATGGTTTTACCGTATACCACGACATGTGCCGTGACTGTAAGGACATTCTGCATCTTCGCCATTCCGTCAGCAAAAGTGATATACATCCTCTTTTTTAAAATCGTATCCTGCCTTTAAAAGGCTTCTATACAATTGGTACGAGGCAACACTCGACTTTGCGCACGTATCAACATAGCCAATTGTTTTAATCAGTCCAATACTAATGGGAATCGTAGGCCGCAGGCGTTTGTCGGTGGTGGAGCAGAAACCGATATCCTCCAACTTCACTCTTTGGATATTGCATTTTGTACAGCGGCTTCGGACAACACCTGGCTCTCCACAACCATAACACTTGAACTTCGGCTTTGTAGGATGTAGTGTCGACGCAAAAGTCATCGTAGGAACTTTTGACTTCTCCACTGGTCTTTCGTTCGCCCTTGATGCCTTCCTACAAACGTCAGCTGTATGACCAGGAGCTCTGCAGTAATTGCAAGATTGCAACGCAACCTTGGTTTTGTATTGTGAGCGCTTTCTTTCTTGTCCTTCTTCGTTGCTTTTTCACCTAAACTTCGTTCAATGTTTCTGGCCTTCGCGGACAAATCCTTAAAGTCTGCTATCGATTCTCTTGCTATCCTGTCCCTTATTTGAAAACGTATTTGACCAAACATCATATCTATTTCCTGCATTTCTGTGTGACGA
This sequence comes from Acleris laterana, assembly GCA_963966035.1. Classification (NCBI taxonomy): domain Eukaryota; kingdom Metazoa; phylum Arthropoda; class Insecta; order Lepidoptera; family Tortricidae; genus Acleris; species Acleris laterana. The sequence continues at coordinate 16,382,008 of OZ014453.1, read as the reverse complement.
GGTAATGGTAGTTGTGCTATAAGTGCTCTTTTTCGTTGTATAAAAATCTCCGTCGGAGTATCTTTATCTTGCTTTACTTCAATGATCTCCTGATAAATTTCGTAAGCTAATTTTGTGTCATATGAGACTAGACTGGCCTTCAGCCTTTGCCTTAAATGTCAGTGTGTTTTTAAAAAGAATACACAGTGCTTTATGTCCACTTGTGGAATTTAGAATGTGCATTTTTATTTATCCCTGTCCTGTATAATACATGGTGTCAGGTGTGTTTACGATGGATGGTATAAAACCTCCATCAGGTCTCCAACTATCGGGACATGGAGCCAACTTTAAACGCTTTGTGCAGCAGTTTAATTTGTACTTACAAGCCGTCAACCTACATGAAGCGGCTGAGTCGCGAAAAATTGCATTGTTTTTAAACTGTGCTGGAGAAGATGAATTAGAAGTGTACAATACATTTGACAAAGACAAGGTTGATAAGACTTTGCAAGCTCTGATTAATCAATTCAAGGAATATGCTAAGCCACGGAAAAAATTGTTGTGGTTTTCATATAACCTATTTACCATGAAACAACAAGATGGCGAAGCATTTGATCACTTTTATACCAGAGTTCTCACCCAGGCTAAAAAATGTGATCTTGGAGAACTTGAAGATCGATTGACCACTATGGTAATTGTAATAGGCATCAGGGACACAAATGTCAAAGAAAGACTGCTAAGGGAATCGGAGTTGAAGCTCACTGCAGCAATTGATATTTGTAGAGCAGCAGAGTTAGGCAAAGAAAATGTTCAGACATTACAAGGAAATAATGTAGAAGTTCAAGTGAGTGCCTTAAGTCAGAAAGTGGTATACAACAGAGGGGCAAGGCCTATGTAAAGAAAAAATGATAGAGTCTGTCAAGCGAGTCGTGTCCCTTGAAAAAGGCGGTATTTTCAAAAATCTTTCAGATGTCAACACTGATAATACGCTGAAAACTATGATTGATACTTGAATTCATGTAGATATTTTTTCTATAACTTTGGTTGAAACAATTTGTACGTATCCGTATTGCAATGTTTAAAATTAAAAAGCCTAATGGTCAAATATCTGAATAGGTAGAGCTAATTTGCCTAAACTTGATGCACCTTCATTCAATAATGTATTCCCATTTCACTCACGCATGAATGAATATGCCTCAAGTTTAGGCAAATTAGCTCTACTTATTCCGATCTCTGCTAATGTATCATAATACCTAAAAGTTCATAATACCTAATGGTCTTTATTACAGAAACCGAAACCTTTTCAGGATTTTTTAAAAGGCGATTTTATAGAACTCATTAGGTTAGGTTAGGTTAGTTTCATAACCATACTGAAAAATGCACGGTTTCAATAAAAAAGACCATTAGGTATTATGAACTTTTAGGTATTATGATACATTAGGCTTTTTAATTTTAGACATTGTAATACGTACCCGTTAAAAGCCAGGAAATGACTGGTGCTCACAAACTGACGTAGGCTTTACCTACCAATTTTTGTGGTACGAGTATTAGGACTAAAATATGTACTAAGGGTCGTTTATTTACATTTTTAAAATAAAAAATACAGGCAGTATGCACAAAATACACTAAACAACAATACATTTAAGAAAAGGATAGGTACTAAACTACTTAGTTTATATAAAAGATGGAAATAATAACAAAACAAACTATAAAAAAAACACCCCTTCCAACAAGTCCGCCCGCGGAATGGTCCCCGAGACACTGGCTGCATTACCTGGCTGTATTGTTGTTTTAGTGTATTTTGTACTAAGTATATTTATTGTGGAATAAATAAAAAAAAACAAATTAAGTATTTATTAACCAGAATCAGTACTAAAATCAGAATCTAGAAATTCAATACCTTCATAAGAGAAGTCACTGTCAGTATCATCATTACGCACAGAAATTATAAAAGGGTCCAATTCCGTTTCTGTTACCTTGTCCCGAACTTTATACTTATTTTCTACATTGATAGTGTGATCTGTGCATTTTTTCCAATCGTTGGCTGTGACACTATCAAAACATTCTTTTATTAGGTTCTCCATTTCTTTGCCTGGAATTCCTAAATTCTTGCTAGCAATTTTTCGTTTTCCCAAACTCCATATAAGTTCGATCGCATTTAAGTCGCAATGATATGGTGGAAGTCTCAACACCTCATGCCCATGCTCTTTTAATACTTCCTCTGCTTCGTATATCGCAGTTGTTTTATGTTCATTGACAAGGCACATAAGCTCAGCCTTCGTGAAGTATGGTTCATAATGAACTCCATTTTCTATAAGCCATTTCTGAATGTCAGGCTTTAAATTATTCATATTTGGTGGCTTATTGATTTGTGTTACATGATAGCTAGCATTGTCCATGACAATGACACTGGGCTGGGTTAGGTTAGGTATTAATTTTTCACGTAACCATTTCATGAAATTATTTCTGTTCATATCATCATGATAATCAGCCATTTTAGATTTGGTGCTGAATACTAACAATGCATTGGGAACGAAACCCTTTTCAGATCCAGCATGGACAACAATATGCCTTTTTCCTGAAGATATTTTATCAATGACTCCGCTTGTGGATGGCCCTTGCCATGATTTTTTAACATTATAATTTTGGTGTACGTATGTTTCATCAAGGTAAACTATTAATTTTCCTTGTTTCCGCTTCTCATCAATTGTTCTAAGATATCTATGTCGCCACGCAGACAATTCAAACTTTTCAATAAGAACTTTTCTCTCATTTTGGTTCTTTTTGAACTCAAATCCATTTTTGAGTAATAATTGTCTCAATGTTTCATGACTTCCAGTAAATCCAATTGATTCTCTTAAATCTGCAAGCAAACTTCGTAGAGTTGGTACTTGTTTTTTGACGCAGTAAAATTCATTGATTTTATTGCGTATTGCTGATAAATCAAAATCATCAAGGTTCGCTACAGTTGGTTGTCGTGGACGTTTTTTGCCTGGCGTGTTCCACTCGCCTTGGTTTATTGTACCTTCTTTTTTTATTCTTCGTAATGTTTTAACGCTTACATCTGAAAGTTCAATTCCTAAGTTCAATATCAAACACATTCATAAATTCAAATCACTTTATAAGATAAAATAATCTACATATAAAATATAGGAATGTAAATGAGAAAATAACTACTAACCTGTCATTGAAGAGATTCTCGTCAGGTAGTCTGTTTCAGTTTTAATTTTTTTATTATCTTCTATGGCTATGAGTTGCTTAACTAAATGATCAATTGTATTTTTTATTTTATCGTCGAAGGTACCTGAAAACAATAATATAGGTTACGTTATTAAAAATGCAGAAGAATATCATAAAGTGACTGCCAATGTTAAGTGCTGGAGTAAGATGCTACCTCATGACTACTAAACAGTACTTAAAAGCTAAATAAAAATATAAATGATGATAATTGAGAATAAAATATCAAAATGTTGTAGACGACCTACCTGATGTTAACACGATCTCATCTAAAAGTCGTCGCTTTTCATGTATTACGTCATCAAATTCACTCTTCACGTGATTATATTTGTTGATCATAGTAAATAACATACTTCTAACACTCCCTTTGATAGGTTTTGCCATTGTAGACTCAAAATATAAGACCAAATAAAACAAAAACCGTCACACTACGAGGTTATAATAAAAATTGTGACTTGATGTTTGACAGTTAAATAGTGTTGCCATATAAAGAAATCAGATAAATGGTGGTGGACACGATTCGCTTGACAGACTCTAGACTGTAGCCGATGCGGAAAAAATCATGAAATCAGGAACTGTCCAGCCTATGGCAGAAAATGTGTTGTATGTAGAGTTTATGGACATTTTGCTAATATGTGCAGAAACAAAAATATAAATAAATGTGATTGAAGAAAATACATATGACAGCGAAGAAAATTTTACAATAGGAAGCATGCTCACAGTAGATGGAATTAAACTTCACTGGCAAGAAAATCTAATAGTGAACGGGTTTGAAGTAAAATTTAAATTAGATACTGGTGCTGACTGCAATACCTTGTCGTTAGAAATTGAAAAAGGGAGAAAGGCTATTGCACACAGGGACAATTCTGCTAGTGTACAATGGCCAAAAAGTGGAAACGGCCGGGACAGTTGAGCTTGATTGTATTTAAAAAAATTAAAAACAAACTCAAGATCGTGCCGCTCCATGGCCACGAGGAACTTGTCGTGCCGCGTCCCCAATGATCCTGGATTTAGTAGCCCAATAGTAAAAATTTTAGTAACAATAAATTGCAGAATATAGGAGAAAGTCAGTTGAATATATTTATTGTTTGATAAGAATAGCTTAAGACAAGTTGCATGGCGCCAATCCGTGACACAAGTCATACATGCCCTGCTCACGCTTGAGTATGGAGGAAGTTGAGTAAGGAATAATCTTGTTATTACTTTGAAAATGAACCTTCACAGTAAAATTATAAGTGAGACAAATACTATCAAAACATAAGTATAAAACAAACAAACCCACCAAAAAAGGGCTCATAGACCAGTAAATGTCAGTACAAGATAATTTTGGACATAGCTCCAAAATAAATAAATATATTTTAGTGTAATGAGCATTTCTAAAAAAGTTTGTACATTTCATTTACGACTCCGATTTGCGAAAAAATTTGCAGTTAGGTAGGGTAAATGATACTGAGCCTAAATAACATAGTCTCCCAAAATGTCCCAATTAATTTGTATGGAAACTTCCTTTTTTGTTACCATGAACGGAAGAATTTTGGTAACAAAAAAGGAAGTTTCCATACAAATTAATTGGGACATTTTGGGAGACTATGTTATTTAGGCTCAGTATCATTTACCCTACCTACCTGCAATTTTTTTCGCAAATCGGAGTCGTAAATGAAATGTACAAACTTTTTTAGAAATGCTCTAATATATCTTAGATTTATGAGTATCTAGTTTATTACAATTTGTAATTTTATTATCAGAACTTTACAAATACCTATCAAAACCAGTCCATAGCAGCAGATAACAAACATAATAAACATTAACATAATCCCACAGTACCATCCGGCTTTGACTAGTTAGTTTAATTATGACTGTGGCTGTTAGTTTCATTATGAAATACAAACACATGACATAGCACCTAACTGCCATACAGCTACAAACAACATTACAATATTGCACAAAACAATTTAAAGAAAAAATGCTGTTTAAGAAGGTTGACCATAGTAGTAAAAAATTATACTGGTAAATAAATTTGCAATAATTCTTTGTGGTAGTACATGACATGTTATTGCATGAAATATAATACTAGAAACTGTCCGTACAACATGAATGACTAACATTTCATCCCCCAAAAACACACCTGAGGCCAGCCGCATGAGACAATTTAAAGAAAAAATACTATTTAAGGTTGACCATAGCATAGTGTTAGAAATTTACACTGGTAATTAAGATTAACATTGCAATAACAATTTGTGGTAGTACAAGTTATTGCATGAAATATTATAATAATAGGAACTGCGCATAGAACATAAATGACTAACCTTTCATCCACCAAAAACACACATGAGGTCAGCCGTAGTGCGGATTCTTAATTGGTTTACCAGCATCCTGTCGGGTAAGAATATTTCCCTGCCTCGTCCATATGAACCTCCATTGAAGCCTTTGAGTTTCCATCCGGGCCATGTAGAAAAGATGCCTGTTGGTGGTGTTGGTGGTTGGTGTGTGAGGCGCTCGTTCAGGTAGACTCGCTGGGGTTCACCAGGCAAACCAAAGCCTGTGGTATCGGCTACACGGCGGACACGCGCCGCCTGCAGCAGCTCATCCCGCTTGGCACGGCGCACAAACCGCACCGCGCTGGGGGCGCGGCGCCGCGCGCCCTGCGTCACCCGCCGCGCCGGGTGCCAAGCGCCGCGCACCGACCCGGGACACGCTTGCAACATCCTGTACCGCCACATCTACACCAAGTTTTCTGCCAATCAGGGTGATAAAGTTAACTGCATTCTCATCTGGTGTTTCTCGCAATCCTGTGATCTCTAAGTTGGAGAGAAGCAATTCTTGATCCCGTTTGTTCAATTCGCTCTTAAGGCGTTCAATTTCTTCAGGCTGGTTATCTTGGGCACTAACAACCCCACCGTCTCGCACATGTTTCTCCAATGATAGTAAGCGTTCGTCGAAGTCAGTCAGGCGTGTCATTATTGCATCCATTGTAGCAGTGAGTTTGTCCACCCGACAGAAGAACTTGTCGGTGAAACCGTTGAGTAGTGACACCACATAAGTCTCCAGGGTAGATTTTAAACTTCCGATGACTGTACTTATTCAGTGCCTCCAGTGAAAAAGTGAATAACTCAAAATCGCTACTTATCAGGAGAGGCAAAAAAACAATCTTACGTCGTTTTTGGGTATTTACTCGTAGCGTATAATATTAGAACTTATTATGGTTTTGGGCTTTAGGTATAGTTTATAGCTTTTGCTTGTAAGGTCAATAAACCTTAAATTAAAAAAAAAAAACTATGAGAACAACACGACGAGGTCTCTACGTCAAAAGCCATAACTAGAATAATTTATTTAACAACAAGTCCTTGCAAACGTGAACAGACCGGACCCCACAAACAGCACCCGTTCACGAGTATGACGCGTATCTCAGCCATCGCCTCTCTCAACCATATGTTCGGGAAAGTGGCGACCCGATCAACGACGCCGCCGTAAGCAAAGACCTTTGAGCGAACGTGACATGCTCATGCTGCCGGAAAACATAAAAGTAATATTGTGTGAAGCAGCTGTCCGGCGAGAAACATCACAGTGTGTTCTTAATTAAGTACACACAAGAACTAAAAAAGATAAAATACAAATAGTAAACATAACATTGATTGCTTGAATACACAGTTTGCTTAAAGGCTAAGCTTATCAAGGTACCTAGAAACATTCTACGAGTAAATATACCTGACACTATTTGAAGACATCTTGGTCACCAATGAAGTCATTTACAGTGTAATATGCCCTACCCAACAAGCAGCGCTTGATGTGGGACTTAAATTTATTGAACGGCATATTGACGATATCAGAAGGTATCTTGTTGTAAAAACGCCCCGCAATCGAAGTGCTTACTTTACGGAGACGGTGACCTGGAAGAGCGAGCTTATCCTTATTTCTAGTATTTAAATTATGAACGCGGTTATGCCTAAAATCATGTAGGTATGTGTTTGCGTACATACATGATATTCTCAAAGAAATATTGAGACGCGACTGTAAGAATGTTGATTTCTTTAAATTTATCCCTAAGTGAAACACGAGACCCCAATTGATAAATAGCACGTACAGCCCTTTTCTGTAGTACAAATATAATTTGGATGTCGGCCGCTTTTCCCCATAGCAAAATTCCGTAGCTCATAACACTATGGAAATAACTATAGTACACAAGTCTCGCCGTTAATCGATGTTAACGAAAGTGGACAAATAGCAAAATAAATTTTACTGTTGGTGAGCTAGACAACGTAACCAAAAAAAATTATCATACTACGCAAACCATAATTACACATGATTCCCAAAGTAAAACATCTGAGCATTTTCTTTAATTTATTTTTTATAAAAAAATTGCTTCGATGGCGATGGGCGGTGGCCATTTTGAGAATATGGCATATTACAACTCCGACTTTGACATCTATTATAACTATTAAGAAGCGTTTCTATCGACGTGTTTTACCGATGGTTGGACGCCACGATTGTCCATTGTGCTTGGGTCTGGCTGATACCTTTGGTTAGTCTCCCTCCTCCCGCTCGCACCAGATATTGATGGGAAACCAAAACATTACGTAAAAAGTCGCTTTTGTGTGAAAGTAAAAATTTATCATATTTATTCTGAGGATGCTCATTCGGGTAAACATGAAGGGGACACTTAGTTAATATGTTTAGACTGCGTATCAACCTATTGCATTTTAAAATTGTACTTTAGGAGTTGCTGAAATACTTCAAATTGAGCTCAATAGGCTTGTCCGAAATATATTTTAGGGACGATTTTGAAAGCATCATAAAGTGTTAAGACACTAAAGTTAACCATATTATATCAGATGAAATGGTTAAAAAACACCTTCAGGTCATATCCTCACAACATTGTAATTCAAAATAATACGAATGTTAAAAGTTACACTAGGTTTTGTATGTATTTATACTAAACGATACAGTCTTTAGGTGCGTATGACAAGATTGCTATGGTATTTGTACCTACCTCCTGATCGCCATCTTGTCCAGTGTCACTCCAGTTTTGATAAGCTACTGGTTCTAACGGGATCTGTAAAATTACATACATACATACATAAACTCACGCCTTTATTCCCAGAGTGGGGTAGGCAGAGCTACAGAATTTCCAACAACTGTAGTAAAATTGGTAACAACTATTTATTACAGTCAAAGTAGGTACAATAAGTAATAATAGGTAAAACCATATCAGAACGAAAAAAAAATGCTAACTTTGCACGTGTACGATTCCTAATACAAAACAAAACTAAGGCTATAATCGGATGCTATGCACAAATGCATTTTTTATTTATTTATCTTATCTATTCTCTTAGATAGTGTCGTCGCCTTTGTATCGCGCCGCCTTGGCGCGTGACGCCTTTTGTCAAAGGATGCCGCCGCGTAAACACAGAATGCGAGCGGCGTACCCGCATGTGAATTTGGCAGTTTATATCGAATTATGTTTCGCTGCTCAATTATCTCGATTAATATTTAAACGTAGTACTGCATCGCAGACGGCTATATTCATTTGACTTCCGGTGGTGCCCTACGATCCTAGCGTCCGCCATGATGGATTCATTCTGTTTTCGTGACGCGGTTTGTTCACGGCAAATAATTAGAAAAACGGATTTAGTGGGATTTAAGATGGGAAAACGTCATAAACGTGATTATGATGAAGAAAGTATTCGAAAAAAGATAAGGGAATTGGAGGATCGCCTGCACAAATGCAAAACACGTTCGGATGTTGAATCCGCATCAGCGTGGATAGCGTCGGACTCCGGTAAGTGTTTTGTTTTGTTTTATCTTTTCTCACTGGTTATGGTTCTCGATCTCGTCTTTTTGAATAAGTCGATGAATAATCCTATTTGCGTGAAATACGCGTCATACCATAGCCGCATGAGAAATAAAATCATTTACTAGGTTAGGAGTTTTAATACAGTGGTGTGTTGGACTGTTGGATTTTATAAGGAATTTATTTCCCATTACCATACATGTACCATTATAATAGTACCGACATGAGTGATGCGAACAGTACGTATGAACAATTCACAGGGACTGTTGCCTTCACATATTTAATTTAATATTACAATATTAGATATTGTCGTTATGGTACTAGTGATGCGAATGATTTTCGGGATCATTACCTTCACATCTATATTTTTTGTCCTCGATTACAATGGGTACTATTGAAATGAAATGAAATGAAATGAAAATATTTATTTATTATTATTCTTCTATTATTTATCATGATTTTCAGATCATGAAAGTACTGAACATATATATAGTACTGAACGTACATAAGGAGTCAACAATTATCATTCATACTCCGGAGAATGTTTCACCAAGTGATACAGACGCACTTGCTGTTGATACAAATATCACCGACACACCAGCTGAGACTGAAGAGGAACCGTTGGATGAGGAAATTTTAACCTTATTAGGAGATGTTCCTAAAGAGGAATCTCCTTTGGGCCCTGATGTCCACAAAGACGTCGCAGCCAGGATGCGTGACATTATATATAATGGCCTTAAAAAAGAGCAAAAAGACAAAATATATGAAGATTATCTCGTGCCTGGTAATTGTCAATTCTTAAAAGCACCTGTACTTAACGCAGAAGTAAAGGCAGCAGTATCAGAAAAGAGATGCCTCAATTGAGGCTAGACATAGGCAAACGGGAACTGCAGTTGCCGCTTTAGGAAAAGGAATAAACATGCTTGTTCAAGACAAGAATGCGAACCCAACTTTAATAAAGCATCTTAGCAATGCAAATAGATTAATGTGCGACTCCCATTACAATGACACAAAGTTGCCACGCAACTTTCTTTTGTCTTCGCTTAATAATAAACTCAAGGAAACATTAAAAGAAACAAAAAGAAGTAATTTTTTATTCGGAGATGATCTCGCTGAAACACTTAGGGCCACAAAAACAATCACAAAGTCAGGACCTAAAGTCTGTACAATTCAGGGGAAAAATGGGTCCAAATAAAGTCCAACCTTCAACACCAAGTAATATAAACTACAAGCACCCGCAACCCGGATACCAACACAAAAGACCAGCACACTACAATCACCGAGCTGCGGGGTGGACTCCAACTCACAATCCACATCAAAACCTGAAAAATCAGCTGATCCCAAGACCTCAGCCTACAAATGCACGCGGAACTGCCCGCTACAGTTACAAGGGCAACAGGAGACAAACCTAAATACACAGGTGACTAAACTCTCAGGTCGCTTACAATATTTTTATAATTCGTGAACCAACTATTTTAAATTGGATACAGGGTTATAAGTTTACGTTTTTATCACAACCACATCAGGTTATTATCCTAAGAATGATCCAAGTAGTAAACAAGATTGTATTACTTTTAAAAGTGAAATAAATAAGCTCTTAACTAAAGGGGCCATTTCCCAGTGCATAAGAGAAAAGGGTGACTACTTATCCAGCATATTTCTAAACCCAAAACCAAACGGTGAAAAAAGATTTATTTTAAATTATTATTTTTTTTATTTTTTTTAAACTTCGCACTTTAAAATGGAGGACTTGCGAACAGCTAAAAAACTCATGTCTCCTAATTGTTTTTTAGCTACAATAGACTTAAAAGATGCTTATTTTTTGGTACCCATACATCAGGATTTAAAAAAATATTTAAGGTTTGAATTCCTGGGTATACTCGTATGTTATGAATTTAACTGCTTGCCTCTTGGTGTTAACACCGCTCCATTAGTTTTTACTAAAATAATGAAGCCCGTTATTGCACACCTTCGTTTACATACCTTCATATCTACAATCTACCTGGATGGTTTTTTACTTATTGGTTCAACATACCAAGAGTGTAAGGAGAACGTTAATATGACTATAAAGTTGTTAAAATATTTAGGTTTTATTATAAATTATGACAAAAGTCAACTTAACCCAGAAAGAGTATTTAAATTTTTAGGTTTTATCTTGGACTCAAAACAATTCAGTATTAAACTACCCCAGCAAAAAAGAGAAAGAGTTCATAAAGAAATTAAGAGGTTTATGCTGTTGGATAATTGCAAAATAAGAGAATTTGATAAATTTTTAGGACTATTAACTTCAATATGCCCATCCATTGAGTATGGTTGGGTACATACCAAAATGTTTGAGAGACAAAACAAAAATACCTTAATCTTATAGCAAATTCTGATAACTATGAAACTAACATGATTTTAGATAAAAGCTTAATTGAAGAAGATTTAAAATGGTGGGATACGAAAATTAATGATTATTTTTGCCTTATTCGAAATAACTCTTACAGACTAGAAATTTTTTCAGATGCATCCTTAACTGGTTGGGGCATCTCATGCGGTGATCAAAAAACCCATGGTTTCTGGACAGAAGATGAAAAACTTTGTCATATTAATACTTTAGAATTGTTAGCAGCATTATTTGCACTAAAAGTCTATGCAAAAAATCTATCCAATACTCAAATACTTCTACGTATAGATACAACAGCAATTGCTTGTATTAACCGTATGGCCAGTGTCCAGTTTCCTCATTTAAATAAAGTAGCCCGTGATATACAGTGTGTCCCTGGATAAAGTGCACAAACGAATAGGGATGAAACTAGACACAATTTTATCGACAAAAAAAATAATAAAAAAAAATTACCACCTTTATTTTTTTTTTTATGATTTTTAAAAAAAAGTCATAGTACGCAGAGGACCTCATCGGAACAAATCAAGATATTTTGGCTCCTGTGGGCTCTATTGATTTGAAACAAACGGAATTATAATCACAAAAGTTTATTTGTGTCAATGAAAATAGAAAAAAATGAGAAAAAATGACATAAACCCTAAAAATAATGACTTTTCCTATGAATTTTGTGTTTTTTTTTCTCGAATTTTTAGTATTTACTCGATTTACTCAAAATTATGCCCATCTTACCTCATGTTATTTTTACCAGTAATGGTTGTGTATCTCATTGCCTTTTATTTAAAAAAATAACCAAGTGTCTCGCACAATTACAAGATCCTTAATGAGCGGCCAAACAAAGACATTGCGTTTACAGTTAATTAGGTAGCCGCTCAGGTTGAAACCCTTAATGGAGGATTAGGATTACATTTTGGGTATGGGATTATAAAATCAAACGAATTATGGAATTTCATAATTACTTATTTAATGTAATAACTGTTCAAAATGCCCACCCCGCTCTTGCAAACACAATCCTGCACGTACTGCTATTTGTTGAGTTGCTCGACGTATCATTTCCGGGTTATTTTTTATGTAATTTACACAATGGACAATTCTGCCACGCAATTCCTCTTCTGTGTTGATAGGGACGCTGTATACCCTCTGTTTCATTGTGCCCCAAAGGAAATAATCCAGTGGTGTCATGTCTGGTGAGCGTGCTGGCCACGCCACTGGCCCTTGTCGGCCAATCCAACGATTAGCATAAGAGGCGTTGAGAAATCCCCTTACGTCAAGTGCGTAATGGGCCGGGCATCCATCCATTTGTAAATACATTGTTCTTCTAGTCTCCAAGGGCACATCCTCCAATTCAAGGGGCAGATCTTCTCTCAAAAGTTCTAAAAATCTGGGACCGTTCAAAGTTCTGGGGAGAAAAATAGGGCCAATGAACATGTCACCAATTAGTCCAGCCCACAGATTTATCGAAAACTGCACTTGAAATTTTGACGACCTTTTGAGGTGAGGATTTTCTCCCTTGGGGTTCCATTCATGTAGATTCCTGCAGTTTGTGATCCCATGTCGTGTAAACTGACTCTCATCCATCCACAGAATTTTTTGGGTGAATTCAGGATCGTTCCTGATCTGCCGTTGAATCCAAGAAGACAGCACACATCTTGGTACCCTGTCTACGTCGTCGTGTAGATGTTGAACTCGTTGGTAGTGGTATGGGTGAAGACCTTCTTTTTTAAAAATCCGCCAAACCGATGATTTTGAAACTCCATGCTGCAAGGCCAACCGCCGAATACTGGTCGTCGGATCAGCAAATAAACTTCTTAGTATGGCTTCCTCAACAGCTCCATCAATCACTACTCCTGCTTGTTCTCGGCGATCTCGATCCAATCGAAGTCCATTCGACAGTCGTCTGTGAAGTTCTTGAAAATTACGAGCAGACGGTACAGGTCTCCTGTTCGGGAATGCTGCCATGTATAATAAACGAGCAGCTCTGGCATTACCTCTCGCCATTCCATAATAAAAGTGGATGTCGGCGAGATCTCTGTGCGTGAACTCACTTAAACGGGGCATTTTATGAAATCCTGATAGTAGAAGTAGTTGTAACTGAGAATAAGTAACGACGAATGATTCGAAGTAACTGATGAACTAAACCTTATCTTATCACTATTTTTGCTAATCCTAACATGTATTCCCCGCCCCACCCCAAATAAAATTCAATAAAGAGTAAGGACAATAATCTACCTGGGCGACAATCTAATTAAGCGTAATCATTATGTCATTGTTTGGCCACTCATTAATAATCTTATAATTGTGCAAGAAACCCAAAATGTAATCCTAATCCTCCATTAAGGGTTTCAACCTGAGCGGCTACCTAATTGAGTGTAAACGCAATGTCTTTGTTTGGCCGCTCATTAAGGATCTTGTAATTGTGCGAGACACTTGGTTATTTTTTTAAATAAAAGGCAATGAGATACACAACCATTACTGGTAAAAATAACATGAGGTAAGATGGGCATAATTTTGAGTAAATCGAGTAAATACTTTTTTTTATTTTTTATTTTGTCGATAAAATTGTGTCTAGTTTCATCCCTATTCGTTTGTGCACTTTATCCAGGGACACACTGTATGGTCCTTTTGTGAAAATAGAAATTTATATGTGTTTGCATCTTACATAAAATCTTCTGAGAATTTTATTGCAGACGCTGAGTCTAGAAGAATTCAAACTGATATTGAATGGGAATTAGCGCCTTATGCATTCTCACAAATTATAAAAAAAATTGGAACATCACAGATAGATTTATTTGCCAGTAGAGCTAATGCAAAGTGTGCTATTTATATTTCATGGAAACCAGATCCCTATGCATACTCAATAGATGCATTTACAGTCAATTGGGAGAATCTTTATTTTTATGCCTTCCCACCATTTTCTATTATATTAAAAACTTAAAATCATTGCAGAAAAAGCCACAGGGATATTGGTTGTGCCACATTGGCCTACTCAACCCTGGTATCCAATTTTTTGAAAAATAACAGTATCTGATATCTTATCTTATTGAACCTAGTAGTAATTTATTACTTTCTTGCGATTCCAGATTACATCACAACCTGCACAAAAGTCTTACCCTGGCTGCCGCGGTATTATCAGGAAAGCCTTAATTTACAGGCGCGTACCACCTTCTTCCATTGCAATAATGATTAATTCCCTTGCAGAGAGAACACAAAAACAATATGATTGTTATCTAAAGTTGTGGTTTAAATTCTGTCAAAAAAGACAAATTGATTATTTAGTTGCCTCTGTTCCAAACATCCTTTTTTTTTTGACGGAGTTATTTAATTTGGGCTATAAGTATGGAAAATTTAAATTGTTGTAAATCTGCGCTATCTTTAATTGTTGGTCAACACATAACAAAGGATGAAAGAATTAAGGCCCGTACCGAAAAGTTTTTTTACAAAGTTTGCATATTAGTAAAATACTGTCTGGTAAATGTTTTTTTTTTCTGATTATAATTTTCAGTAAGTGTCATTTTGATGTATCAATTCACATTGTTAATTTGGGCTGGGTATTGTTTTAATCAAAAATGCAAGACGATAAAATAACTCTGAGAGAAAATGTTTTGCGAACGTATCTGGAAAATCCTGATTCAACTTTTGCGGCGGTCGGGAAAATGGTGAAAGTAAGTCGTGCAACGGTGCGAAATATAGTTAAGCGATACTTGAATGAATACAGAATTCAAGACAAAGCTCGAAGTGGACGCCCGACAGGTCCATCAAGTAAAGCTTTAGAAAAGAAAATAGTGACTGCTTATAAGAAAAATTGTAGTTTGTCGGTGCGGGACGTGGCAAAAAAATTGAAAACTAGTACATCTATGGTCCAGAGAGCGAAAGTACGTCAAAATTTAAAGTCCTATAAAAAAGTAAAAGCCCTAAAACAGTCGATAAAACAATTCAATAGTTCCGTTACAAGGTCAAGAAAATTGTACAAGCTGCTTTGCAGTATGAACGGAGCATGCGTTCTCATGGACGATGAGACGTATGTAAAAAAAGATTTTTCGACTTTGCCAGGTGATCAATTCTTTACAACCGAATCAAGGGCTAATATAAACGATCAAAATAAATATATTTTTATGGAGAAGTTTGGAGAAAAATATTTGATATGGCAAGCAATATGTTCCTGCGGAAAACGCACTGGGTCATTTATCGTGAAAGGTACCATAAATGCAGATATTTATGTCCAGAAATGTATAAAAGGTTTTATTTTACCATTTATAAGGCAGCATGAAGGGAATGTGCTGTTTTGGCCCGATCTGGCTACTGCACATTATGCCCGTGCCACACAAGAGTGTCTGGCTTCAAATAACGTGCAATGTGTGTCCAAAGATATGAACCCCCCGAACTGCCCCCAGCTACGACCCATCGAGCGGTATTGGGCATTAGTCAAAGCAGAATTGCGTAAGAACGGTTCACCAGCAACATCAGAGGCAGATTTTAAAAAAATATGGAAAAAACATGCCAACAAAGTCACCGAAACCACTGTGCAAAACTTAATGGCAGGCTTGAGGAGAAAAATCCGTTTGTTCAGCCGCAAAACTCTTAAAATATTAAATTTGTATATTTTTTGTAAATAGACACTTTTCATAATATAACTAAAATAAAATATCTTTGCTGTTCATTATAGTTTCATTAATATCATAAATATAGTATGTAAAAAAACTTTTCGGTACAGGCTTTAATAGATTTATGAAAGGGGTTTTCAGGACACGCCCACCTTTACCTAGATATGATTGTACATGGGATACCGAAATTGTACTAAAATATCTGTCACAATTGTATCCTAATGATATTCTTACTTTAGAAATACTTTTAAAGAAACTAATTACACTTTTATCTTTGGTAACAGCCCACAGAGTACAAACTCTGTCAAAAATTTCACTTAGTAATATATTAATCTCTGCTAATAATGTAACCATTAAAATATCTCAATTAATTAAAACATCTCGTCCAAATGCAAATCAACCACTGTTAATTCTGCCCTTCTATGATAATAAACCTGAAATATGTCCTGCTAGAACATTTTGTCAGTATAAGACTGTTACCTCTAATATAAGGTCTGATGATTGTGATAACTTATTTATAAGCTTTAGAAAACCTCACGCAAAAGTAACTAGTCAAACACTGAGTCATTGGATTAAGGATTATGCTCCAACGTAGTATTCACTCACTTGCACGCACACTGTTTGAGCCGCAAATACTCACTCCTGGATTCAAAGTACGGCGAATTTTAGTCATTTTTTCAATTAAAAGAGACAATTAATTAAAGTGAATTATTTTGCGTCAAAAAAACAAATAAATATTATTATTAATGAATAGTGTATTCCCAAAATCGAAATAAACATACAAAACCTTAAAGTAATTAAATGAGGTGTTTCCTATTGAG
Organism: Acleris laterana; assembly: GCA_963966035.1. Lineage (NCBI taxonomy): Eukaryota > Metazoa > Arthropoda > Insecta > Lepidoptera > Tortricidae > Acleris > Acleris laterana. The sequence continues at coordinate 16,365,199 of OZ014453.1, read as the reverse complement.
AGCATCCTATCCTAGCCAATAGCAAGGTGGCCTAGGTGCGGATATGACCAATCGCGGTTAGTGGAGCAACGGAACGCTTCGAGTTATGCCTTTATGCACTCTGTACTATAAGGGAATAATTCGATTCATGCCTTTATGGACACCGTGCAATAAGGACATAGATCGAGTTATGCCTTTATATACACTGTGCTATAAGGCTATAATCGGTTTTAGTTCTGTTTATGTACACGTCGTTACGGAACAACACAAGTTGTTTCTTTTTGTAAAAAAAATAACTGTAGGTGTGTCTTTAGGTTTCATGTTTTTTTCGAGTTAAAAGCACTAGTACCTTTAGACCGATAAAAAATTGCGGATAAGTAGAAAATATGCCTTTAGAAACGGTGAGTTATGTCTATAGCGTAATCGAAAAATCTGAGTTAGGGGATAGCTAGAGATATGTCCTTTTGTCACAACATGCAATTGAACATGCTGAATCCAATGGTGTAGTAAAAACAAAAGGGCATAACTCGTCTTATTCCCCTTTTCACTGGAGGCACTGTATTATAAGTTGATACGCGTTTTCAAGTAGGCTACCATCCGCAGTGTCTGAAGGCTGCTGTGTCACGGACTTTGTTCGCATCGTGACGTTCTCAGAGTGATAGTTGTCCACCTTATTTGTACTCAACAATATTCTCGCACTGATCCGATGCATAAGCAGTCTGCGCCGGAGAGTTTTGGCTGTCGACTTTAGGGCCTTTACTTCGACAAGGCGGGCACGGCCACTCCTCTCTACGCTGTTTCTCTAGCAATCGAAAGCGCGGGTCAGACACATTCACACAGTCCAGGTCATACTTAAGCTTGCACACTTTACAACACAACGATAGTCTGCTTTTAATTACCTCTCCGCATCTAGCACAATTATTTGAATTAGCTTTACCACTACTCATCTTTAGTAGTCGGCCGTTAGTAATTGAAATGAAGACACAGAAAGGCAGTTCGCAGTGTAAGTTAGCGGAAAGCAGCGAAAACAGTATGCGCTTGAAGAGTTTACTGCGTCTAGCGTTGTAAATATTTTAGCCGTTTGAAGCGCTGAGCCGCTGAATGACGCGAAGTGATGTGACTCGGCGATACACGGTAGCATGCCACCGCAAAGTTGCACTTTTCAAGTTAAATATAATATCAATCCGAGCAGCACTCGCGTAAAAAACAGCACCAAAGTTTCAAATATTGCAGAAGTTATCCACTGACACAAATACACTGAGAAACTATAGATTACTTGAATTTAGTTAGATATTTACGGAGGAGCGACAGACTGTCCAGTGTTGCCAACTCTGGTTTAAGTTCATTATGGGTTCAATATTTTCTTTTATAATTTTTATTCCATGTTTATCAATTCTATATCCAAAAACATCAATACTTTTACGGTAAAACTTACATTTTTCTACTTTTAATTTAAACTCTCAATCTTTTAATTTACTCAAAAAACCCTTTCCAGTGTTTCTGTCATTTCTGAATATGTTTTTGCACACATATATATGTTATCTATAAATACAATCACATTAGGAATGTCATGTAGTTTTTGTGCCATTATTCTCTGAAAGGAACCTGGTCCCATAATCACACCATATGGTAGGTATTTATATTTAAAAGTACCAATTTCGGTAATGATTACTGTTTTAGTATCTATTTATATAAGTTTTATTGGTTACTAAATGTGTTATATTCTTCTTCTTGTACACTTGTTTACTCGTTGCACAACCGTTCACTCTTCTCAATCTCTCTCAAGGGTTAGCTGGAAGAGATCCCTTAAAGGGATAAGTTCGCCTTTGTACATATTTCTATATTAATTGTGTTGTTATGGTTTTTCTTTTGTACAATAAAGTGTTTACATACATACATAGTAGCCCTCAAACCGAAGAGACGACTGAGGCTATAAAAGTCCGGGCGTGAACTCAATGGATAACTGATAACGCGAGCTCAAGGGTTTTATGGCCCCGGTCGTCACTTTGGTTGAGGGCTGCTATAGATCTTGTGATGGTTCATCCAGTGGTGCCTGTAAATACGAGTAATAAGCCTCTTTGAGGTCCGATTCACAATAAAACGCTGTACCTTTTAATTTATTGAAAATGTCTTCCACGTGTGGTAGCGGGTACTGATCAATGGTGTAGGGGTTTTAAGAGGGTTAGGGTCATTCAGTTTTTTTGACACCATTGTTATGCAAAGTTGCACGGTTTTTGAGAAATTGTATCTTTTTTTAATCTTGAAAAAAACGCCACATTCGTCAGAAAATCAATGAATTAAAACCCTATAGAGTATGTAAAACATTTTTAGTGTTTTACCTAATGCACGACTGATTAATCTGATCATTAATTGTGTTTCTTGCGAACAAAGCATTATTTCAATTCAAAAAAAAACTTACAATATCAGTAAAAACCGTGCAACTTTGCATAGTAGGTAAATGTGGTTAAAACTGTTAAAAGTGGTCAGAATGACCCTAACTATCACCACCATACCACACCCCTACACCCGACTGTCAAACACCCTGTACATCAAGTGTATTTAATACAATTGTTGTTAACTAGTGGCTCTGAGGTGAGGACCCGCGCCCCGCGAGACCCTCAACAAGACGGAAGAAGAGAATTTTAAATGTCGACTTGCAATAAACCGGTCCTTACTTTTAAATAAGTTCGTACCAAACTACGAGATAGCAGTTTCGATAGGTTTGTTGTTCATATAGGTACATTACGGCGAATTTATGTAATATTCAATTTCTCGGATACTCTAAGTACCTACCATAAGATTTGGAACTGTTATCATTTATCATTTATAGCAATCATTCGCACATAAATTTAAGTGCAACCAGGTTAGCAAAAAAAACGTAAAAGTCTTTTGCTGGTTTCTTTAACTCTCATCAGCTATCGACGCTCGTTTAATAGGTCTAAAAACGCACAGTTTTATGCATTTTCACATGATTACAGGGCGGTTTAACAAGTCAGTAACTTTTGAGTTAAAAAAAATCTTCACATTTTTTTTTTTCTACATACTTAATCTCCTTTCAACTCGATGTTATTTCATCTAACGAGGTCCCACCTTTCGCAAAACAACCAAAAAAAAAAATTCTCAAGCCCTAAAAAATATGCTTCAGTTTTAGCTTTGACTTCCTCATTTGATGAAAATCTTTTCCCACCCACACATTTTTTCATGTTTGGGAATAAAAAAAAATTACATGAGGCAAAATCCGGAGAATAAGGTGGGTGGGACAGTATTTCGTAACGCAATTCTTACTAATTTCGGACAAATTGATAATTTTAATTTGATTTTATGTAATTTTCCCGAATATTTGGTATTTTACCAGAAATTTAAAACTCATTATTACTTTCAATATCACATTTCTAAAACACCAGATTCGAAATATTGAAAACTAAAAGTAATCATGTGCATAGTTTTGGGATTCCGGGATATTGGGAATCTGGTATTACAATAATTACAGGTAAGTAAACTCTTTATTGCACAAAAAGAACAAAATATACTAATATGCACTAATTATATGAAGATGATATATGTACAAAGGTGACCTTAACAGAATTTTAAACTGACACTTAAATGGTGTACCGTGAAAATGGTTCCATGCAAATTTTGCTCGGGGCTGTAAAGTTTCTCACCCCATAAATCAAGTCAGATTTCCACGAGTTTTGAATATGTTGTAGTCGATATGAAACATTAGATTTGTACGTACGCCTTTTTATAATTTATTTTATTTTTATCTGTTTTCAAGAAATGTTTTCTTGGAAAGAAAAACGTTCAGAGCTAGTTTTTCATAATCGGACTAGGTGTAAGGGAAGAGTAACGTCATCGAATATTGTTTTTTTGATGTACACCATTGTTGGTAGATCGGGAAGGTCGCGTCGGGCTAGTAGGTGACGGTGAGCGGGCGCTTGTTGCCGGCCATGAGGTCGTTGGTGCACTGGTTGAGCCGCGCCGCCAGCGCGCACTCGTCGCGCGCGCCCGCGCTCACCTCCACGCAGCGGTCCAGGTTCTTGTCCAGCTTCTTCAGCATGCGCGTGTCCTTGGCGTAGAACTTGCTCACCAGCGATATCAGATTAGCTGCAGACGGAGAGACCGCGTTAAGGCCAGGGTGACTGACGCTCGGACGGAAGGTGGCTACATTTAATTAAATTTTTCATTTTGCCAGGGTATAATTTCCTCCCAAGAATCTAGCATGTTTTCTGGAACTAGAAGTAGGCTCTCGCCGAGGTTTAAGCTATCATCATTTCATTTAATTAAAATCGGTTCAGCGGTTTAGCTTTGCATAGTCAATCTCAACTTCTTTATTATGGTTGTATTATTTTATATATAAAGGCAAAAATCATTTGCAAATAAAAACTTACGTTATTGGTAGAGACAAGCATTTCGTAGAGATATTTTATTTTATTTTTATTTTATTTTTTATGGCATAGAGAAGACAAACGAGCACACAGGCCACCTGATGGTAAGTGGAAACTGTGACCCATAGACATTCGCATTCACAAGACTGCAATGCAATCCTAAGATTGCAAATGCGTTGCCAACCCTAAGGACTAAGATGGAATGCCTCTATGCTAGTAATTTGGATGCTAACATAGTCATTCAGATCTAGGAGTAGTCCCCCGCGCTCTGAATGCTAGAGCGCGGGGGACTACTCCCAGCTCGGGCACCGGCCGGGCGCGTACCTTTGCTGATCTTCCCGTTGTCAATGATCTGGTTCCGCTTGAGCACGCAGGCGATGAGGCAGTCCCCGTGCACGGGCGACTCGCGGCGCGGCGAGAGGCGCTTCACGGGGCGCGTGTCGGCGGCCTGCACCTCGCGCAGGCACTCCGACATGTTCTGCTTGAACTCCTGCGCGTACGTCGCCACGTCCGCGGGGAACGCGCTGTACGTCCAGTCCGGCTCGGCTTCCTCCACGGGCTTGTGGCGGTAACCTGCAGGGCTTGTCAGATTAGCTCAGCTGATAGTGGCCCTACCTGTGATGGTTAGAAGAAGTAAGGTCTTTTTATAGAGATGTTCCCTTAGATACTTATTAATTTATTTTCATTTGAAGCACAGGAAGACAAAGCCTGGCAGGTCTTTTTAAGGTTGGACCGATGATCTAGTTAAAGTCACTGGATTGTAATGTTTGCGCGCGCGCTTGTTTGTTGTTATTATCGTGACGGCTCTCAGCTGACATAGTATGGGAGTCAGATGGCAATTCGGTTCGACGTCGTGGCTCGGCGATCAATATCCAGACAAAAATATACGTAACAGTTCGCACTTCTCCGACTGAGCAGGGCCTCTATTCAAGACGGTAAAAAGCGAAATCGTATTTGACTTGTAATGGTATTGTTTTTAAGTAAGCCGCCATAACTGTCATAGTACATTGCGTATTAAGGGCGATAAGTAAGGTATTACGATCGAGGCACTAGTAGAAGCCCGAAGTCGAAGACCGAGGGCTTCTGAGTCGAGGTTCGTAATTCCCGTACCGCCCGTGAAACATACAATGTTTTTCATCACATTTGTGAGTAAATAAATAAAATTATAGGGCAGAAAAACTTATTTAATCACTGTACAATTTGTAATTTTTTTTCTTAATGTTGGCTTTTTGCCACACCACGATTATACAAATGTTTCGTTCAGAAACGTTAAGGGTAAATAATTACGTAGCCATGACGGTGTAAAAAAAATATCACGTTTTGATGCAAAAAAACTATGATAATCGATTATTAATAACATTAGTTGAGTATTTAAGTAACATGTAGCGAGATTGCAATGAAATTCCTGTTTAGATAACATTATAAGACAATTTTTCAAATGCGTGTAAACTCCTTGCTTTAACTTGCATGACCTGTGTGCTGTGCTATAAATTAAAAATGGTTTCATGACGAAAATAAAGCCCGAGGGTTTTATATGCAGCATTACGGCCAAGTTAACCTGTATGTTTAGATACTATTTACGTGCAAGTGTGATGCAAAGTATTTTTTGTTCCGTGGTTACGGCCGAGTTCGGTTTTGTGTGCGTGAACATTAAACATCAGTATAAATATCGGAGCAATATATGAAATTAAAACGTAAAACTGGGGACCGAACCGTACAGTCACGTCAGTAATTGCATAGCCAGAACAAAATCTACTTTCTAAATACTTTATCAAAGTATGATATGTTACTTGTTCCATATGACATTACTTCATCGTCACAGCTTCTACGGAGACTTAAAAGTTAAGACCGTTCCCACCACATCCACTACCTACCATTTTTGCCTTTGCGTTTTTCAAGTCTGAGACTCTGCGAAATAATAGTGTCCTTGTCGATTTTCTTGTCGTGCACCGTGTCGACGCCGACCATGCGCGCGGTGTCGGGCGGCTCGTCCCGCCGCACCTCCCCGCTGGCGACCACTAACAACAAAGCGAGTGACACGCAAGACTTCATGTCGTGGTCGTGCTGACGTTCTGAGAGCTGCGAAACGGCTTCTGCGAGAATTAACGGGCGCTCGTTAGTCGCTGCCAATTATTTTAACGAGTGTTAGCAAAGCCAATAAAAATTAAAGGTGTTAATTTTAATTAAAGATCCGTTTACGAACCTAACCAAAAGTGAAATGAAACTGCATTTAATAGTTTACTACGTCTATAGCAAAAAATCCTGTTGACTCCGTTTTGATATAATTATTGTACTAAGTAATTGTAATTTGTAACTATGTTATTATCAAAAAGTACTTATTTGACATGCATGTATGTAGTATTATTGGAATTGCACAATATCCATATATCTACTTGGGCTTATAAGGAGGTACACTAACAAAATGAACTGCTTATTACATACATGTATGTATAGTTACGTACGTGGGGTAGGTAACTGTAGAAATGCACGAATACACCGATAATCAAAAGTGGGATAACGCACTTACTTAAACCGTCACAAACAATTAGCGCACAATAAACTTCGAAGACTTAGATGATCGCTCGGGTCGCGCTTGTTCGCACTGTTCGCTTTCCAAGTAGACTGGCTGTCCCCGCGACCGCTTCCACAGTGAGCAAATCAAAATATGGGGAGACAACAAATGGATCCATAGCCCTCTTACGCGCATATTCTACAGCCTGTGATTTTTTTATGGCTAAATGTTGGTTGTTTTTAAATGCAACAAACCATGGAGTTCCTGGAATACATTATCCTTGAAAGGCGTTTGTACTTCATTCTTTTTTACATGATCTGCCGCCATTTCCAATAAATCTGTTTTGTTTTGGTTAAACCAACTAATTTCTCTCAATTACATATGTGCAGAAATCCCGCTACGTTTTTTTTGACTTTTGTTGACAGAGCAGCATTCCTCCCAAGGCACACATCCCAGTAAATTTGGGTGTAATTTCGTGTTATCTGATGTAAAGATAACGTAATGTGCCGTAACAGCTATATATAATAACAAATAATGCAGAAACAAAATTGGAATCTTCCTTGCTAGGGTGTGTGGAATACACAGACAGGCATACAGCAACAAACACAGACTATAAAAAAAAAACAGTGTGGGATCTGGGAATAAGGGTCACAGCTATCGCGAGTGATAACGCTGCAGATAGAACAGCAGCGTTGAGAGAAGGGGACTGGCGCCAAGTACCATGGTTTGCGCACTCAATAAACCTGTGTGCAAACAGCCCTGGCTGCTATTGCCGAGACGACTGGCAAAGTTAAACAAATAGTGGAATATTTTAAACGCAGTTCACATGCGTTGAGTAAACAATTAAACATTAACCAGTTAAAACTGAAGCAAGATGTGCCAACGAGGTGGAACTCGACTTTCACCATGCTAGATCGAATTAAAAAAAAAAGATGCGATCATAGCCGCACTCGTACTTATGAGACCCGAACTCGTATTAAGTCAGTCTGACTGGAATATGATTGAAGCAGCTTTTCCCATATTATTTAAAACTGTTTTATGAGGTAACTGTTGAAATCAATTCCGAGAAGAATGTAACACTATCACAAGTGATACCAATGGTGCGCCTCTTAAGACACAATATTACAAAAAATACAAATCAGCCTGATTCGATTCCTGCCATACAACAAATGACAACAATTCTTACTGAAGAAATATAATGTAGATTCAGATCGTAGAACGTGGATAGTTCGAACACAAAAATAACTACAAAAATGTTAACATTGTAAATTATTAATCATAGTGTAACAAAACAATAATTACGTACACCATCTACCCTCCGGTAGCTGAGTTAATGGATCGACTAAACGACGATTACCATCGCACTCCCGCCGTTCGATAGATGGCGCTGAGGTCGAGTTAGCTCGCGCAATCGTTTGGTCCCCCGACAATCAATAAGAAGACCAACAATATTTTGTTTTATATCGAGTCACATGCTACCAACTGTGGTTTATCGCTAGCGCACGCTTCCGCTTCCTGCTCTGGAAAGGTTGTGGGCCTCTATACCCCACCGCTGGACTGCTTTGCGTGCACGGGTCGCTTGCATACGCTTCGGCGGTCACGACCACGGGCCGTTTTACGTTGTCGTATCTGTAGTAGCTTAAGGGAATTTATTACACGCTGCTACTCATGACATCTGGTGTTCCTATTTGGAGACTGTCCCCGCGCTTACCCTCCCGCTACGCTACACGCCGGCTCTCTGTTACACTGGCGCACAACGTCGGGGCAAGCAAAGTTCCATACGTAAGGGCGTATACAGAAAGAAAGCTGGAAACTTATAAGCGCTTACCGGCGCTTGACAGCGCTGGTAACCCGCGCAGGAAAATATATGAACGCGCGCCGATAAGCGCTTATAAGTACTGAACGGTGCCGACAAGTTCCGACAAGCTTCAACACGCGCTGGTCAGCGCTGGTCGCTGCCATTTTAAATTAATAAACAACTGCGACAACACGTGCAATTACGACAGGCATTTTTATTGTGATAAATATTAAAATGGATAGTGACGTGTTGATATCCTTAGTCTTCAGTAAGCAACCTGTGTGGGACAAAAGGGATAAAAGGCATTGTAATAGAAACGTGACTGACAAATGTTGGAAAGAAATAAGCGAGGCAATGAATGAAGACGGTAAGTATTAATTGATTTTATTTTTGTTTCTCGACTTAAGTAAAGTTAATAAACATTTAAGGTTTATAAGTTCTTTATTTAAATATGTTATTTAGGTTGTGATGTCATAGTATGCCATTAATGTTAGTGAGGGTAGATAAAGTTAAATAATTAATTGTTGTAAGTCAATGTATTGTGTGAAAAATAGTCAACGTAAATATTTCTTATATCCATTGCTTCATTTGTAGGGTGATTTGCTCTATTCCACCTTAAACGTGTTGTATTTACAGGAGTAAAATTTCGGTCGATACCTTCTTTATCGATTATAGTGTTGTGTAAAACACAAATACATTTAACAATTTTTTCTGCTAAATCAACATTACATTCAATGCATTTAGAAAGTAGTCGCCATTTTGAATTTGCTATGCCAAACGCACACTCAACACATTTTCTGGCTCTCGACAGACGATTATTAAAATTTTTTTGGTCTGAAGACAAATCTCGGCCACCAAAAGGTTTTAATAAATATTTTAGCAATGGATATGCTTCATCGCCTATAAAAACATACGGTGCTTTCACGTTTGTTCCTGGAAAATATTCCGGTTCTGGAATATCCATCTCCCCGGTATTAAAAATTTTATATAGTTCGGAAGCCTTAAATGTTCCACCGTCGCTCTGTTTACCAAATCCACCAACTTCAACTATCGTAAATTTATAATTTGCGTCGGCGACTGCTTGCAGAATCATAGAAAAAAACTTCTTGTAATTGAAAAACATACTTCCTGACTGATCTGGACAGATTACACGTACATGCTTCCCGTCGATGGCCCCTAAAGCATTCGGAAAATCCCAAATATTCTTGAAGTCGTTTGCTATTGAGTAGAAAGTTTCTTTTGTAGGTATAGGCATATGTATTGGTTGTAATTCATCCCATAATATACTGACTGTTTCTTCAATTATCATCTTTACTGTAGAAATCCCCATTCTAAATTCAGATGCCAAATGTGCAAATGATGCACCAGTTGCAAGATAGCTGAAATAAAAATAAAATATTTAATGTTTCAGAGGGCAAAATCAGGAAGAAATGGAAATATTTGAGGGACCAATTTGCAATCGAACATGGAAAAATTCCAGTTCCACGTTCTGGAGATGGAGCATCTACTTCCTATGAACCAAAATGGCCATATTACAAATCCCTGCTGTTTTTGAAAGATATCATTAAGGCAAGAAAATCTTCGGGAAATCTGACCAAATCGAAACATCAATTATCAGTGGGATCTGAGCCACAAACCAGTGATTTTAATTATGTCCAAGGTGATTCTAATCTCGACCAAGACAATCTCGATCTAGACAATCTCGATCAAGACAATCTCAATCAAGACAATCTCAATCAAGATTATTCAAATCCTGATCAAGCCAGCCCAAGCAACGTCTCAGAGGAGTCAGCAAGCACCAAATCACCGAAACAGAGCTCAGTACCACGAAAAAAAAAACCAACACATTCAATCAAAATATGTTAGACATAGAGAGGCAAAAACTGGAGTATTAGAAAAACAAAAGAAGTCTCCTAAAGAGTCTCCTACCTCATATTCGCAAGATTCCTCAAGAACGACTGCTGTCATTTCGTAATGATATTCAAAAAACAGTAGATGATTATGCATATCACTCACGTTTTTCTTCACACTCATCTCTCTCTAGGTACTCACCGTATACGCCATCACCACCACCATTTACACATCAATCACCAGATACACACACCACTCAATTGATATCAGCAACACTCCAGTCACCACCAATCACACATCAATCACCAGATACACACACCACTCAATTGATACCAGCAACACTCCAGTCACCACCAATCACAAATCAATCATCAGATCTAAACAATTATTTTCATTCTTTCTCTGAGAGCATATTAGAAAACGTTAATGAGGATCATAATTAAAGACTGTATCGTTTAGTATAAATACAAACAAAACCTAGTCTAACTTTTGACATCCGTATTATTTTAAATTACAATGTTCTGAGGATATGACCTGCAGGTGTTTTTTAACCATTTCATCTGATATAATATGGTTAACTTTTGTGTCTTGGAGACTTTATGATGCTTTCAAAATCGTCCCCAAAATATATTTCGGACAAGCCTATTGAGCTCAATTTGAAGTATTTCAGCAACTCCTATAGTATAATTTTAAAATGCAATAGGTTGGTATGCAGCCAAAACATGTGAACTAAGTGTCCCCTTCATGTTTACCCGAATGAGCATCCGCAGAATAAATATGATAGATTTTTACTTTCACACAAAAGCAACTTTTTACGTAATGTTTTGGTTTCCCATCAATATCTGGTGCGAGCGGGAGGAGGGAGACTAACCAAAGGTCTCAGCCAGACCCAAGCACAATGGACAATCGTGGCGTCTAACCATCGGTAAAACACTTCGATAGAAACGCTTCTTAATAGTTATAATAGATGTCAAAGTCGGAGTTGTAATGAGTAATATGCCATATTCTCAAAATGGCCACCGCCCATCGCCATCCATGCCTTTTTTTTATTAAAAATAAATTAAAGAGAATGCTCAGATGTTTTACTTTGGGAATCATGTGTAATTATGGTTTGCGTAGTATGATAATTTTTTTTGGTTACGTTGTCTAGCTCGCAAACAGTAAAATTTATTTTGCTATTTGTCCACTTTCGTTAACATCACTCAGATGGATTCGGTAAATTTTGACTAAACCATATGCCTCAAGTCGAGCCCGCAGGATGAAATGTGTACCTAATAAAAGCACTAATTAAACACATGTACATTTCAATCTAAAAAATACTTTAGGAAAGAAAGACGACTACGTAAAGTTGTATTTATACTTAACGATACAGTCTTTAAGAACAACTTGTTATAAAAATGTGAATCAGAAATAAAAATATATTACCCTAAAACGGTTTTTTTCTTAAAAAATAAAAATAGGTACTTAAAACTTAGGTCAATTTTTGTTATTGAGATCAGATTGGCCGATTTTTACTTATCATCAAAGTCACCTTAAAGGTCAGAAGTTATTCTATAAAAAAATATATTTTAATATTTTTATAAATATACCAAATATATTAATAACTTTATTGTTGAATAAATAAGCGATAAAAATATATTTTTTTATACTTACCGAATGGTGACAACAAGTCTTTCTTCTGGAAGGATTGGTTGTTTATGCCAATTACACCAATTTTTCATCAAATGGTTTTTCACTAAATCCAAAATGTAATCAAATGTTTCTTGAGTCATTCTTGTATATTTATAAAATCTTTCATCATCAAATTTTAATTCATTTATAAATAAATGATGGTACTCTCCGAATCGTTTCTTATCTCTATTAACGGGATGTATAGCTTCTTTTCGCATTTTTAAATACACATTTTCTAACAAAACCAAATCATCGTCCGATGAGTCCGACATTTTTGCTTGGTCTGCTTCAACCTGCTTCCTTTGTGTAGAACGGACCAGCGCTGACAAGCGCCGGTAAGCGCTTATAAGTTTCCAGCTTTCTTTCTGTATACGGCTTAAGGCCTGAGTGGACGCTCGAAGCGGGGCGTTCGGCGGGGCGTGCAGCGTTGCGGGCGAGCGCGAGGTAGAGCGTCCAGCGAGTGGCCTCAGTGCACGCTCACCGCTCGTGTCAATCGGTTGTGATCACCATGGCAACGACGTCAGACAATATTATTGATTTCTTTTAGAAGAGAATTTATGGCTCAAAATGTGTTGTTTCTCTACAAAACAAGGTCCTAGTTCCGTAGTGAAGCAAAGAAGACGGTTTGGAGAGTTTTCAACTTTATACGAAACCTTAAGATGTAATGAAGATAAATTTCGTGAATACACAAGAATGACTGTGGCCACATTTGACTATATATTGGAGAAAATTGGGCCAGTATTAAAACTAAGCAGTACTAATTTCCATGCTGCAGATTCTATCACACCAACACAGAAATTAATTGTAACTCTGAGGTAAGTTAATAATAAATCGACTTTATGTTAGTATCAAGGATTATATTTATTAATAAGAAGGAAAACAAGTAAACAAAAGTATATCTCTATGTATCGACATTAGTATTTTGTGAAATTTCATCTGAATTCTGAGTATAGTAACCACGATTAGTTCCACTTGAATTAGGAAAGGGATAATAATTATACTGTGAAGCACATTCATTTTCGGTAAGGGCTTCAAGTAGCCAGTTATTAATTTTCCCACGGAATCTTAATTTTTGCAAGTCATTTAATTTCTTCATAGATGGTAGTATGCTTTGTAGAAATAAAAAATCTTCGTCGTTTTTCATTTTTTCATTATGTTAACTATCTTTCATTCGCGTCTCTATTAATTCTAATTTCTTCTTTTCTATCTCCAATATATCATTATTAATGCCACTTTTACGTTTCTTGGCCGATGACGACAATTGGGAGTCGTTCGTTCGTACCGGTACAGGATCATGAGATCCCGGTGGCGGAGGTATTAATCCAACCATGTCCGAATCACTTTGCCTGTCCTCCGACTCGACCATATTCGATTCATTTTGCCTATCTCCATCTTCAGTTTCATTTGTGTCTAAATTACCCGTAGCTTTTGAAGGCAGCACTTCATCTTTTGTAAATGACATTATATTAAAATATTGCCATGACGACTCCCAAGATTCTGCTTCTGCTCCAGATCTGAGAATTGGTTGCTTCTTTAGCTCTTTTCTATATTGGTCCTTTAAAGCTTTCCAACGTTTCTTCAAAGAATTTTCTGTAATGTACAATAAAATATAATACACTATACCTAACTATATTTTCTTTTATTACAGATACCTCGCGACGGGAAACTCTTTTCGATCACTGGCTTTTAGTTTTCGAATGGGGAAAACCACAGTAGCAGATGTTGTTTATGTAACATGCTCAGCCATATGGGCGGAACTAGTTAATGTTCATATGAAAAAACCGACACAAGAAGATTTAAAACAGATAGCGAGTGATTATTACAGACTTTGGCAGTTTCCAATGTGTATGGGTTCTATGGACGGCAAACATTGCAGAGTAAAATGTCCAGCCAAGTCTGGTTCTTCATATTACAATTATAAGAATTATTTTTCTATAATACTGCAAGCAGTAGCTGATGCAAATAAAAAATTTGTCGCCATAGAAGTAGGAGGAAAAGGCAAACAAAGCGATGGGGGCACGTTTCACTTTTCAACTTTAAATATGATGATGGAAAACGGTCAACTTGATATACCCCCACCCGATATGATACCAGGGACAACAATACGTGTACCTTACGTTTTTATAGCAGATGAGGCGTATCCTTTAAAAGAGAATATAATGCGGCCGTTTCCATCGAGAAATATTAATCCAAAAAGTGAATATTTTAACAGCCGTCTATCGCGTGCACGAAAGTGCATTGAATGTACTTTTGGTATTTTATGTGCAAAATGGCGTATTCTAAACAAACCAATTGAAACGAATGTGAAAAACGCTTGCCTCATTATAAAAACCACGTGTCTTTTACATAATATCATACGTGACTTCGAAGGTCGATTTGATGATAATACTAATTACGATTCGACATCCATGGAGAACGAATTACAATCAAATCACCCAACCAGGAGAAATAACAGTTCCTCCCTAGCCTCAAGACATGTGCGTGAAGAGTTTTCTAATTATTTTTGGAATAACAAAATTGATTTTTAAAATTTAATTCTAAGAAAATACTTTAATAATAAAATAGATTAGAAATGAAAATAAAAACTTTTAATTTACCTTCCATATTCAGTTTTGTTGCTAATTCTCTCCATACTTTATTTTTATATATTCTATTTTTATATAAACTGTGCGATGATAGCCAAAGTGCAGGTTTATTTTCTATTTCGATAATTATTTGTTCGCACGACATGGCTGCACGCTCTTATCACCGCTGCAAATCACAATCAGGTTTGAACCTGCCCGCGACGCCCCGCTCGACGCTCCACTGCCCGCAAACTTGCCCGCTCTGTATTCGATTTTTGAAGCGTCCACTCAGGACACCAGTATAGAGTTTCATTTGTTTAACATGCACGCCGCCCGCCCCGCTGCACGCCCGACTCGAGCGTCCACTCAGGCCTTACACTAATATAAAAATAAATAAAGCCTCAAGATTAGTTTAGTCGTTCTGGCGTGAATGAGTAACTAACATCCAAACTTTCACATTTATATAGGTAATATAAGTGAGAAGTAAGATACTATCTACTACAAACCAAGTTCATAAAAGTTCCATCAACCTTTGCTTGAAAAAGTTACCTACTGAGTTTGCTTGTTTTTTTTACATTACATGCAATCCAGAGTACTCAGGGGCCATGGATAATGACTATAATGATTTTGGGAGCCGCATCAAGCAGGGAGAATGACAATGATTTGCATGGGAAGTGTTTCAACATTGTTGGAATCAATTATGATATACTTACCTGAAAAACTGCTCTTACAGTTATTATTTTGAATAACATTTTGTTAAAATCTAATTAAAGCTTTAACTCATGAAGTTGTCATAAAAACCAATAACATTTGCATGGAAACAAATGTAATACTCAAGTGAGTTAATGGTGTTTCTTACAAAATAAAAGACTTAAATTATTGAATATGGATTTAATTTCTTTCTTCTTCATTGTTGTATCTACTTATATCACATAACGGACCGAACCGGTGCTCAAAATATGATGACGCACCGTAAATTTAGCGACGTATCTTATGCGTCACGTTTTTAACGCATACTATCAACACCGGTGCTCAAAATACGCATTTTGGATGCGTCTGATTTTGGTTCAGAGAAATTTGGCCAGGATGTAGCTCTTTACGCGTGCTGACACGCAGACTTGTTCAGGCTTGGAGTTCAGCTTAAGGTGAGGCCAGCAAGGGTGCCCCGCTACCTGCACTAGCTTTGGCAAGTTGGATCTGGATATGAACTCTGTAAAAAGTTAAATATAAGTTGAATTATACAAATTTCCTAAAGATTAACTTTTGTCACAAAAATAGTATTCTTCAACTTTTGTGCTATGATTATGTCGATACTAGCTTCTGCCCGCGACTTCGTCCGCGTAGATTTCGATTTACGTCATTCCCTCGGGAACTTTTAAATTTTCTGGGATGAAATGTAGCCTATGTGTTAAGGGCTATTCCCAGTTGTCCACAACCCTATTGTCCACACTGGGAAAAAAAATCCCAGTACTTCACACCCTCGAAATTATGTGGACATTTCACACTAATTAGTTTGGCTGAACTGTGTTAGTTTAATATCTACTAAAGTACATAAATAAAAACTAACTAAAAACTTGTCCACAGTGTGGACAAAGGGGTGTCGACAACTGCGAATAGCCCTGTGTTTATCCAGGGTATAAGTTATTTCCATTCCAAATTAAATCCAAATCCGTCAAGCCATTGCAGCGTGAAGGAGTAACAAACACACACAAACTTTCGCATCCATAATATTAGTAGGATAAGTACCTTATGATATGTTATTTATATACCAGGTGGCTACAAGTTTTTTTTTTATTAATGCCATATTAATTTATTATGAAATTTCTAGTAACATTCTTACACAAATAGAATTACTTACTCTTTACTATGGAAAGGTACTTTTATAGAAAACCTAGCAACTAGCCCGCGTCTTTGTCTTTACCAAGTTTATAATTGTTTATGAAAACGTAATTCCTGAGTGTAGCCTAAGTGCAAAATAAAAATTACAAACATTTATAAATAAATTATAAGTATTTAAACTTATGCAAACCAACATCCAAACAGATTATGTACAGATGTAGTAGGTAATCATACGCCAACATGTCTTGCTGGATCTTGCTATTTTAGTCAACTTTTAGTACCCACCAGTACGCTAATTAACAAACAAGACAAAGTTATCCTAGAACGATTGTTTACTACATCTGTAGCAATATTACAAACTAGGTATTTAGCGATTAGAGATAGAGAGTTTAAGCACGTACCTAAAAACATCTAAACCTACGTAGTATGTAGGTTATAGTAATCCTTCTGTAGACACAGTTTTACTTAGCTTGTGATATCACAACAGTAATTCGTCGAAGTGTTTTTCGCCCTGACTAGGCCCTTTTTTGCCCTTATTAGTATCAAAGACCCGCCCGTTACTTTGCTTATTGTCTAAAACATGTTAAACATCAAAACTATAGACGCAAGACGATACTTTAACTGAAAGAAATATAAAAATAAGTATTTACAAGCCGAAATTATAACTTCATTATAACCTGCAAATAAACTTTTGACAGTTGATGTAAACTTGACACAGCGACACTTGACGTTTCAATTTGCGCGAAGCATAGACAATTTAAGGCTAAATCATCATTATAGCGCACATTGAGGACATCGTAGAATCGACAGCACGTTTTTCTGTTCTAACTCCTTTTGTCTAACATATTTTGGACGCTAACGCCTAGGCGTTCAATTTTATAGAAAGGAAAACGCCTGGAAGCGTTGGCATCTTGTCTGGACCCCCTGACGTCGTGAAAAGGGACTATGGGTAAGGACCAAAAAGTTGTCCACGCTAACTCAATCAATTAAATTTTCTATGAAACTTTTCCGTTGTGACACGAAAAAGGGATACTTTTCGTGTCACAACGGAACTTTATTCGTCTTCGTTGTTTGTATGGTTAACTGCGCTTAACAGTGGTCCAACTTATACGACCTATACGACCGAAGTTTCCGACCAAGCTTCGCGCGCCTTCGGCACATTTCGGCTCGCTCAATTCGCCGTCTCGCTTAAGCGGCTACTGCCTGCCGCCACCCTATCAATTGTTAGGTAATTCAATAATAAGTCTAAACTCTTGCGCATAGAGGTTAAACCAGCTTGAAACCGCTCGAATAAGCCTGAATAAGGTAACAGACAATAGGGTATTGGGATAGGCTTAGTACAATAAATATTGTTATCCATCAACATTTATCTCATATTGTGATATATTATTATATTGTTCGTCTAGTCTGCTATATTGATGGATGACAACATATGTCACAAAAATCTATATTTTGAGAAATGTCAGACTGATATTTCTCAATATTGTCAGTAGGTACGCATCGCGACAGCAATGGAGACTGACGTGCCGCCGACGACGCCGTCGCCGCCAGCTGCAATGGCGAGTACAAAAATTTATAAGGATGAAATTAAAAGAGGAGAGGCAAACCGAAAACTTTTGCAAATTTATAAAAATAATAATAACG
Source organism: Acleris laterana (assembly GCA_963966035.1). Classification (NCBI taxonomy): domain Eukaryota; kingdom Metazoa; phylum Arthropoda; class Insecta; order Lepidoptera; family Tortricidae; genus Acleris; species Acleris laterana. The sequence goes on along the minus strand of OZ014453.1, from coordinate 16,346,956 downwards.
ATGCATCTGTTGATGACGTAAAAAAAAGATTAACTCTTTACGGACAAATTATAGAAAGGAGTTAAAAAAGGTTGTAGCGTCAAAAAGGTCAGGAGCTGGCCCTCCTTCCAGTTTCATAGATAATAATGTCAGATGTCAGGTTTCGCGACGATCGTGAAAATGTTTTCCTTGTCATATTAATCATTTGAATTTTAATAGTCTCGTCAGCTGGGTACTTGTGATGTGAAACGTAAAGGTGGCATAGTTCTTCTTCTCGAGGGCCGGCAATACAATAAATGGCGTACATATGAAAATGGGAACGATTTCTGGGCTTGCAGCCAGCTAAGAAAGGAAAAGTGTCGGGGGTCTATTACTCTGAAGGTACGATACTAAATGGCTATTACAAGCAACCATTTATATCTTTATTTCCATTCTGTCTACTTATCTCCCGTTTTATTAATTCGTAATATATTTTCTTTCTTACATAGAACGAAACCATAGTTAAACGCAATAGTCACACATGTAATGCTGATTTAAGAAAAAATGAGATGGATATAGTCATTGATGAACTAAGACATGAGGTAGTTGACAACAGCGTTGTCTCGCTCTATTCCGGATGCATATAAAGAAAAAAGAAGTCTGTTAAAAATCAAGTGACATTACCATCGATCGGCAGCCTCAAATCGGATTTGTATAACAGGCGAAAAAAGACGTGCTTCAATAACTTCACAGAGACAACAGTTCCTGATATTATGCAATCATTTCTCTTGGCTGATTATATTGACGAAACACGTCGGATTATGGTATTTGCTCTGAGAGTAATCGGGAAAGAATGGTTCAGTTACAAGTTTTTTGGGGATGGCACATTCTTCAGCTGCCCAAATCCATTCACCCAATTATACACGATTCATGCTGACTTATCTCCGTCAACAACTACAACGCACGTATTCCCTGTTGCTTACGCTTTAATGACCGATAAGACTGAAGAATCATACTTCATATTATTCTCTATGTTACAGTCAAGAATACCCAAGTAGTCTCCAAAAAAAAGTCATTATGATTTTGAAACTGCTGCGAGCAATGCTATTTTAACCATTTTCTCCGATGTTCAAATTATAAAGTGTTTCTATCATTTCACAAATTCCCATTGGAATAATGCAAATAAAATGAAAATCAAGAGCAAAGATGGAAACAGAGCCGTCGGACTATGTTCAGCACTCACTTTACTTCCTATTGACCGGATTGAGGAAGGGTGGTGTTACATTAAATCTGACACTCATAATGAAAAAAAAAAAAAAATCTTTCGAGAATACGTGGCTAAAAAATGAATGGTTTAATAAAGCAATGGTGCGTATACGGCTAAAGACATCGCACTAATAATGTAGTTGAGAGTTGGAATGCTCAGCTGAATAAAACGATGAAAAAATATCACCCAAAAACAGTTGCACGCTTGCTAAAAACATTATTAGAAAAAGAATCAAATTTTTGCGAAGAGCCATCTCCTCGTCGGAGTGAACAAATATATAGAGATGATGTTATGTTATTACAAAATGTCAAATGGAGTTGATACATGGTGAAATAGATGTTGGTTATTTTCTAAACTAAATACGTACGATAGGAAGGTTGGTTGCTCTTTATTAAGGTTGACTATACACTTTTTAACCTAACATTAACATAGGGTGGATGATTCGACTAGTTTAACTACGTGGAAGGAGGGCTTCAGAATTGGCATTAACTTATCATGCAGTGAAACACAATTTATCATATAATAGCATGGATTGTATGATCAAATTAAATAAAATAATTTATGTGGATTCAAGCTGAGCCACTAACATTCACTTAGCAAGAACTAAAATGGAAGCACTGGTTACAGAGGTATTGGGACCATAATTATACCCTTAAAAAGGCTATAGAAGATTTAAGAGATAAAGATCAATTTTTCAGTCTGCAAACTGATGCTTCAAACAAAAAAAAAACAGGAAAATGTTTCCACTAGTTGTACAATTAGTGATGAGTCAGCTGATGGCATGTTTAATGCCATTAAACAATCGCTAGAATCAAACAATTTGAATTTTGAGCACATATGTGGTTTGAGTGCGGATAACACAAATGCAAACTTTGGTGTGCGGCATTCTTTATATACAAATTTAAAAGTTGTGCCAAATTTTTTAAAGGGAAACTGTCACGCACATATTGTACATAATTGTGTTAAAAATGCCATGATGTTCATGTCATAATGACATTGAAAATGTCATACTGAAAATATACAGTCATTTTTCCCATTCCGCAGTGCGGAGAGAAAATTTGAAAAACTTTATTGAATCTGCTGATGGAGAGTTCCATGAACTTAAACGTCATGTTGGGACGCGTTGGTGGTCGTCGATATCATTCACAATGGACTCGCCACTGGTCGTCTGGTCGTCACAATTGCTGGTCGGCATGCAGATTGAGAGGTCGCCCCACGGATCCCTAAGGGTGGGAAATAGAGTTTTGATGGAGAGAACAGACATGGGAGTTCTCAGAGTGCGTAAATATTTAATTAATTCAGCCAAATATTTGATACTTGTAAGGAGTCCCCTAGACTAGACAAATTATAAATAAGGTACCTGACCCATGTAAGGCCCAGTGCCAAATAAAGCCCACGTTTTAAATATCCAAAACTACAAAGTCAAACAGATTGAGCTCTCATCGTCGAGTGTCTTACCTAAAATGGCCGCCGTCGCCATAGCAACCGCCGCGCTGTGGCGGGCGAACCTGTCGGAACTTATAGTCGATAGAAGGAAGCGCGTGCGATTGCACGTACCCATTTGTTAAATTTCGACGTACAAAAACGTAAGTGTTTTCAATGTTACTAAGTGAATCTTTATTTTAATTATATGTAGTGGTTTATTAGCTTTTTATACGTGTTATTATCAAAATTTTAGTTTAAAATTGAAGATTATATATTTTTAAGTATATTTTTTTTGTACGAAGTTACTATTTTTGCCTACCAGGAATAGACCTGGGCCTTATTATGACTATGTAATGTTAAAGGTTTTTTATTTTTTTATTTCAGTGTAATTATGGAATCAATCGAAGAATCGGCACCTAAACCAAAGCAGAAACGTGCGAAATGGTCCGAGCACCAGCTCACTTGTGCTGTGAGGGCTGTAGAACGAAAAATACTTTCCCAAAGAGAAGCTGCTGAAAGATATAAGATTCCACAAAGAACATTAAGGAACCACTTAAAAACTGGCTCAATGGAAAGGAAATTAGGTCGAGCGGCCACCCTAACACCAGAACAAGAAGAAGATTTAGTGGGTAGAATAATACGCTTGGCTGCAGTTGGAATGCCCCTAACACCTAAACTTGTTCGAAAGCAAGCGTACGTTTTTTGTAAAAAAAACAACATACCTAATCGCTTCAGTGATGCCAGTTCTAACTAACTAACTCGGCGAAAAGCTCAAATGATGAACCCAGCAAGGGCCCAGAAACTGAATAAGTTTATTGTCAGTGATCATTTTGATAAAGTAAAGAGCCTACGAGAGGAGCTTCATATTGAGAATAAACCGGAATGCCTATACAATATGGACGAAAAGGGCTGCCGCATATCACTTCATCACCAGCAAACTGTGTTAGCCTAAAAAGGAATAAAAATACTGCATCAAATAGCTAACGAACATGCAGAAAGCGTCACAGTAGTCGGCTGTGTGAATGCTATAGGGAATGCTATTCCACCGATGATTTTGTTTAAAGGCAAAAGATTGAAACCCGAATATACTGACAATTTACCAGCAGGATCATTGGTCAAAATGACTGCAAAAGGATACATGACATATGAAACTTTTATTGATTTCATTGAACATTTGGCTAAACATAAAACTTCAGGAAAGTGTCTTCTGGTGTTTGATGGAGCAGCGTGCCACCTCGATTACAGCATAGTAGAAGAAGCTGAAAAACATGATATTACACTGTATTGCCTTCCGTCAAATACGACACACGAACTCCAACCTCTTGATAAATCAGTATATCGTTCATTTGAGCACCATTGGGACCAAGAACTCTTAAAATTTGTTTCAAAAAATCCAGAGAGAAAACTAAACAAATCAAGTTTCAACATGATCTTGTCGGAAGTCTGGCCAAAATGCATGACACATGATAATATCATAAATGGATTCAAAGCTACTGGTCTTTATCCATTTGATCCCGAAGCTATATCTGAAGAGGCGTTTGCTCCATCTGCATTAACAGAACTGTCTACTCCAGCAAGCAGCGAGAATGTTATGGCATCTACCAGTCACGATATTGCACAGAACACAAATGCTACACAGATGTCTGATTTAAATGTAAACACAGGCTCCGGAGTCTGACTCAGACTCCGATAATATCCCATTATCTGTATTAAGAACTGGTGCTGTTACCCCAACCCAACTAAGTACGGGAGCTTTCGATGTCAATGAAAACCGCAACCCAATGCAGCCTTCTTATGAAGAAACCCCTGCTGTCGATCCCTCGGTAAATCAAGCCAGCAATACAAGAGCAGCCAAGTCACCTTTTCAAACCCTCATTCCAACGCCAAAGATCCTTGAGATTAACACAGCTACTCCGCGAAAGAAAGCATTAAATTATAGGGGGCAACAAGTAACAAAAGATTTATTTGAAACAAGGAAGGAAAGCACATCTTCTACCAGGACAACATCTTCTACCAGGACAACATCTTCTACCAGGACAACATCTTCTACCAGGACAGCATCTTCTACAAGGACAAAAGGAAGACCAAAGACCTCCAAAGGTAGAGGTAAGAAATCTGTAGTGACTAGAAAGAAGCAGCAGTCATTAGCTGGGACTTGGTATTGTCATGCTTGCAAAGAAGATAAGATTTTGGACATGAGGCAATGTCGCCTGTGTGGTGCCTGGTTCCACGAGATATGTGTGGGCCTTGATGCAGTTGATGAGGATTTCGAATGCCCTGGGGCATGCATTACCAACTAACGTATGTCTTGGATTTTTTTTACCTTGAATTTAATAGAATTTTTAAGTTTTCAAGACTAATTATTGTAAATGTCAAGACTGATTCTTATAAGTAGATACTTAATTACTTATCAGTTATTAAGAAATTCCTATTTAATTTGATTTGTTAATTAATGTTTAAATTTATTTAACTGTTGTGTTTTGTCTCTAAAATAAGAATAACTAAGATAGATACCACAACTTATTCATAGAAGAAGCTTCAAGACTTTGAGTTTATTAAGTTTATTGTCCCTAAAAAGGATCAAGATCGCCTGTTAAAAATATATTTTTTAGTTTTATTATTAACATATTACTTTATTTTGTTTTAAGACTTGATTCCAAAGAAAATACTGAATACTAATATTAAAATAAACATAATTTTTTCATATGCCATAATAAGGCCCGGGTATGGCCTTATTAAGGAACAGTGGTCTGAATAAGGCCCAGAAGACGCTTTTAAAAAAAACCTTATATTTAATAATGATCATTGTTTTCTGAACCATAATTAATGTTAATTCGTTGATTATAAAATAAATGATTAAATAAACATTTTTGTTTTATTGCAACATTCATAGCATTTTTTTTGTACTTAAAAACAAATAAGGTGGGCCTTACATGGGTCAGGTACCTTAGTTAGGGATAATTAATGTGAACATTGTAAGTTTTTTAGGGTTCCGTAGTCAAACTAGGAACCCTTATAGTTTCGCCATGTCCGTCCGTCCGTCCGTCCCCAGTCTAGCTCAGAGACTCGTAGTACTAGAAAGCTGTAATTTGGCATGAATATACATATTAATCACGCCAACAAAGTGGTAAAATAAAATTATGAAAAATATTTTTTTTATGCACCTCCCCTACACGTAACGTGGGGATGCCTTCTTTTTTTCTTGCCTACCCCATAGTGTGGGGTGTCGTTGGTTAGGTCTTTCAAAAATATTGCGGGTTTATGGTAACAAATTTTCGAGTTTATGAAATATTAAGCTTTAAAGCGCTATTTTTTGTTAGAGTCAAGTGTCCCCCCCCCCCTACAGCCAAAACTACAAATACTAAAAATCTGAAAAATATCTTCAACGAAAGCGCATATAACGAATTTTAAAGGAAAACTATCACGGCTAAGTAGACATGATTAGTTCCTGAGATACAGGCGACTAAAGTGTTTATACCTATCAAAATCGCCTATGATAACTTTGATAGAAAAATTTGTTAACGGGGCGTGCAGGACGCGCGGGGGGAGTCAAACTGTCCAAGGAACAAATCGAGCGACAGCCGCGCTCATAAGCGCGAGCGCCTAGATGCTGTTTGGACGTGCCCCGGAATGCTACCTACAAGTTTGCGATTTGCGATCTGAAAGTTTACAAATTTTCGATTAGATTATTGATTTGAGTTGAGTAATATTTTCAATATTTTTATGCATATCTGGGATGAAATTAATGAGAAAAGGCCATGCATTGGACTTTTTTTGGATATGTCCAAAGCTTTTGATTGCGTAGTCCACGACACAGTTCTTTGCCAACTGGAAAATATAGGAATAAGAGGTGTAGCCCTTAAACTAATTAAGAACTATTTATGCAATAGAGAGCAAGCAACAGTAATCGATACTTACAATAGTAGTGAGAAAACGGTAACGCAAGAGAAATCTGAGTTTAAAACAGTTCAGGTAGGAGTGCCCCAGGGTAGTGTTTTAGGGCCACTCTTTTTCTTAATATATATTAATGAGTTACCTAAAATTGTTAGTGACTTGTGCGTGCTATACGCAGATGATGCCACAATTCTTTTTTCAGGTGTGCAAGCAAACGAATCACACATAAATCTTACTTTAAGTCATGTTGTTAAATGGCTTAAAACACTCAACCTAAAAGTTAATTTAACCAAAACCAAACTTATCCAATTTGGAAATTATAGATCCCCACAAATTGATTTACAAGTGTCAGAGGGAGGTGTCATCATTGAGCAAGAAACAAGTGCAAACTTCTTGGGTGTTAAAATAGATTGCCACTTAAACTGGAAATCGCATATTGCCGAACTGAACAGTAAAATCTCAAGTGCATGTTACGCTTTGTCGGTATTGTCTGTAAACTGTTCAGAAGACACAACTAGAAACGCCTACTATGGTAATGTATATTCTTTACTTACCTACGGTATTATCTTTTGGGGAGATTCTGTCGATGTTATATCCACATTTAGACTACAAAAAAGGTGTCTACGCACCATGTACCGTTTGCATAGTAGACACTCTCTCTGCCGTGATATATCTATAATGCCGTTATCTGACATTTGGTATGTTTTTTACTTATAATGCTATATTAATGAGAAAAAAATCTCTATCAATCCGAATTTGCGATTTTTAAAACAAGAATTTGTTAGATTACGGCATTATAGATATATCACGGCAGCTCTGCGTAGTGTATTCACGGCTAAGGGGTTATTAACATTGACTGGTATTTATATTTTGGAGCTGTGTTTATTTGTTAAATGTAATGATGAGTTCTTCACAAAAAAATCATGTTTCCGAAATAACTTGCGAAGTCAGTATAAATTTAATTATGTTATTCCCAGAGCCTACAATAAGCTTGTTTATAAAAGTGCTTTTATTGCCGCGATGCGAGTATTCAATAAACTACCTGTTTGTTTAAAAAAACTAGAGGGTAACAATTTTAAAAATTCTTTAAAAAATTGGCTCATTGAAAAAGCGTTCTATGATGTAAAGGAATTCTTCGCCCAATGAGGGATATTGCCATTCACTCTACTGAAAATATGATAACATGGTAATAATATAAGATATATTTTTATTTTGTAATGTTCTATTGTACGTCCGAGATGGATAAGCTGTTGAGACTCTTTTTTTTGTTATCACCCTTGTACACAGTTATACAATAAAGACTATTTCTATTTCTATTTTCTATTTACCTATCGTTTGGAAAACTTAAAATTCTATTTACTGGGACTTGTTTTTTTTTCAATTTCTATTAATTACTATATAAAAGATTTAACTTTTATTGTAATTTAAAGTCGGTTTGAAGCAGTTTAGATACCTAATTACCTACATAGGTATACTGATCTCACACTTAAAAGCTTGGCTCTTGTTTGAGATATTATATACGAATTTATAAGAAAAATAATCATTACTAAGTAGACTTAATTAGTTCCTGAGATACAGGCGACTAACGGGTTTATACCTACTAAAAATCATCTAAGACAGCGCCAAATAACTTTAAATAGAAAATTGGTTCATACATGTTGATTTTTGAGATAGTTTTTGTGTTTGTCGTTACGGCTTCGGAACCCTATACTGAGCATGGTCCGACATGCTCTTGCCCGGTTTTTTTTTTACTTAAAATATATTTTGGTTTTGATATTCTCACAGCATTGGCGCCCTCAAAATATTAATGTTGGGGAAGGAATTGAGGTCACAGAGAAACAACCCGACCAAGAGTATCAAGCCCCGGAGCCCGGGCCCCAGACATTTAGCCCAGTTGACGAAGAGGACGATGTAAGTATACCGCTTATAATAATAACAATATTTTATTTCAGTATTATAATAATATTTATAATTATAAGGTTGAAAACAGTTAAATTTCATTAAAAAAACAATATTTGCCGAATGGATTCTTCATGTCTACTAATCGAGCAAACATCACAACTAGGCTAACTAAAATTTTTAATTTATTGTTGACCAGATTTTATCGAAGCCAAATGAAGGATAATATGTAGGTAAGTATAGTAAAGACGGAAACATTTGTGTAAGTGTCAATTACCCATTACATAAGTATATGCATGCAAAATACTGTGTGGGTGTGTGTGTGAGTTGAAGTGTCTTTATTTTCCCATGGGATGTCTTGCATATTGTTTTTATTTTATTTCTTATTTTTATTTACACTAAGTAGTGTTTAATTATATTATTTTGATGTGTTGATTAACCCGGCACACTCACCAAGGTTTCCAGCTTCTAAAATTTTACTAACAAACACATTATTTCGCTTATTGAATGCAAAACGGACACATTCCAAAATAATTTGCTCTTGCATTAAAAATCTTATACGAATAGATTATAATTTTAAAATACAACACTGACTCATTTTGAAATGTGTCCGTTTTGTATTCAATGAGCGATTTGTTTTAAGCTTGATATTAGCTGCCGGCGGGAACAACGAAGGAGAAGGAATAAAGGAACACATGCGCGTAAATAACGCGCTGGTCACATCGCTACTTATCATCCTCGTGTTGGGACTTCTAATTTTGATATAATTATGTTGGCTACAGAAGGTGCCATACAGAGTGGATACGGAAGGAGATAAGGGGAGAAATGATGAAAAGAATCCGAACGAGATTGTCACAGCGCAGACGTGAAGAAAAGGACGACGATGATGAAGAAGCAAAGTGAAAGTGTAGTGAGTGATAAGTGAAAAATCGTGGGTAACATGTTTTATAAGCAAGATAACAACTTCTTTATTTTTAATAACAGTTAAGTTTGCCTAAACTCAAGAAGTAAGTGTACTCATTAAAAGGAATTAAAAATCCTTTGTCATATGGAACTAGAACTAAAAAATATTCTAACTAGTTTGGAAAACATTCAGATAGATTTAAGAAAGTTAGGTAAGCAAAGACGTTTACAGAATGTCGGAATAAGTAAAATAGATAAGGCAAAAGAGATATATAACGACTTTTTAGATTACATAGATTTAATTAAAAGTAGTACTAGCACTTCTGAAAAAACAGAAGAATTTACAGAATTGTATGTATTATGTGAAAAGATAGAAACAACGTATAAAAAAATATATGAGTATACTTTAGAAAATAATACTGTTTGTCAAGAACAAGTCAAAATGGCAGAAAGATTTGATATGAAGGAAGTAGGTTCCATGATTCCTGTGTATGACGGGACGGAAGATATAACTGAGCGGATTATTGAAGGAATAGAAATGATGGATAGTGTGTTGAAAGAGGCTGAAAACAAGAAATTGCTGATTTCATATATATTAAAGACGAGACTAAATAAAAACGCGAAACTCAAGTTAAACACAAAATATGACGATGTATCAAGTTTGATTACCGATATAAAAAAATATCTTTTACCAAAAAAATCAGCAAATTCATTGTTAATACAGTTAAATAACATTACACAAAATAATCAGACAGTTACAGAATTTGGCAATACAATAGAAGAGTTGTTTACAAATCTCACGACAACGCAAGCGGGTCATAATACCGCAGCATGCGAAATCTTGAGACCAATAAACGAAAGTCTAGCAATTAAAAAGTTTGCAGATGGTCTACGAAATCGCCGTTTAGGTACCATAATAGCGGCGCGCAACTACAAGGAGCTAAAGGAAGCGGTTCAGGCAGCACGAGATGAAGAACCCACCCAGCCCATGCCCGTGGTAATGAATATGAGACGAGGAAATCAACATACAAGGGGATTCCGTCCACAATGGTATCCACGTCGAGGAAACAACTGGCAGACCTATCGAGGAAGAGGTTCCCGGACCAATTGGACACCTAACAACTACAACAGAGGCCAAGGTAATTTTCAAAGTAATTACTCTAGGTACTCAGCACCTGCGAGTTACATGCAGGCTGGCGCACCTCGTGGTACATCGAGTTACTACTCTAACCGAAACCGTGGCACAAGAGGAACACGTGGACATCGACATAACATGTACACAGCTATGACCTCTGGTCCGTCGGAGACCACAAACGAGACTCAGGTAAATAGAGATGAACCAAATTTATTAGAATTTTTTCGTCCCTAAAATATTAACATGTGACGGTTTAGATTACGTAATATTTAAAATACAAGGACATAACGTAACATTTCTAGTAGATACAGGAGCAACCCTATCTGTCATACATATAGATAAAGTGCCCAATAATTTAACATTGTATGAAAATAATACGCCCATAAGAGGTATAGGAGGTGAAATAATTTGCAAGAACATAACATGGTTAGCATTACAAACAGATAACGACATAACGTTCCCACACAAGTTCCATGTATTAGATGACATGCCATGTCATGCAGACGGTATCATCGGGTTAGATTTCATGAGAACTTATAACGCAAACGTCGACTTACAGTCGAACTTGCTAACTTTGCATTCTGGGGAACAAGAGAGTGTGGTACAAATTCACAGAGGTAGCGATAGTGAAACACATTTATCGCTACCGGCGCGAAGCGAATCATTACATTTAATAAAGGTAGATGAATCACTACAAGTAGGAAATGAATATGTGGTAGAAGCAAAGGATTTATGTAAAAATATATTTTTGGCAGGAAGTATAGTAAAAGTAAAAAATGGCAGAATACCAATCAAAATATTAAATACTAACGAAAAAGATGTAAAATTACCTATTTTCACACCGGAATTAACCACAATAAATGATTACGAAATTTGTCATTTCTGCAAATATGAGACTGGGGTAGATAGAGTTACACGTTTATTAAACACATTAAAGTTGAATCATTTAAATACAACCGAGAAAAACCTTATTGAATCAGTTTGCGTAAAATACGCGGATGTCTTTTACTTGGAAGGAGATAAATTAGAAACTACAAATATATTGAGTCAAAATATCACCGTAAAACCTAACACAAAACCAATATATGTAAAACCATACCGTTTACCAGGTAACATGAAACCAGAAATTAGTAAGCAGGTCAAAAGTATGTTAGAGGAAGATATAATTGAACCCACAAACAGTGATTGGAACAGCCCAATACTCTTAGTACCTAAAAAGACAGGAGATAACACAAAAAAATGGAGGTTAGTCATTGATTACCGAAAAGTAAATACTGTCATTCAGGACGACAAATTCCCTCTACCTAACATTGTTGAAATTTTAGATTCCTTATCTGGAGCAGTATATTTCAGTCATCTCGACTTGCAACAATCATACTACCAGACAGCTTTAAATACCGATAGTAGAAATATAACAGCATTCACAACTAGTACAGGTCAATATCAGATGAAACGACTCCCAATGGGGCTCAAGATAAGTCCGAGTGCTTTTTCACGAGTCATGTCTATAGCAATGTCAGGGTTGTCATATGAGAAATGTTTCGTTTACATGGACGATTTAGTAGTTTTTGGTCGAAATATAAATCAACACAATACAAACTTAATTGACGTATTAGAGCGTCTACGGAAAGTAAATTTAAAAATAAACCCCCACAAATGCGAATTTATGAAAAAACAACTATTATATTTAGGACACATAGTTTCAGCACAAGGAGTTCTTCCCGATCCAGAAAAAACCAAAGCTTTACAACATTATCCGGAACCGACAAACACGGACGAAGTCCGACGTTTCGTAGCATTCTGTAACTACTATAGGAAATTTATTCCATCATTTGCAACAATAACATTACCATTAAATAAATTATGTAGAAAAGGAGAAAATTTCAATTGGACAGATGATTGTAAAACAGCATTTCAATGTTTAAAAGAAAAGTTAATGAACCCACCAATTTTACAGTTGTAACACCCCAAAATCGGGTTGTCACTTTTTCTCTGTCATACTTACAGTCATCCTTTCTTTTGTCGGAAAGCCTTCCGCGCTGATTCCTGGCTGAGTTTAGCGTCTACTGTTTGACGAGCGAACGAGTTTCAAGCCACATACACCTGGTAACCGGTGTTTTAGTATATCAACGTTGATCACAAACGGTCGACATAAACACTGCCGTTTTTACACTTGGATACTCGTTTTGTCTCACATAGTTCAACACGGAGCTTTTGTATTCCAGAGCAAGGTTCCTGTGCCTTATTTGGAAGTCGTATTTAACCGGTTTACACTATCTATTCCTTTTTATTTTCAATTGAAAACCCAGACATTGTTATCGTTTGTTAGCCGTTGTTGTCATAGTATGAAATGTCACTTTGACTTTTGACAGGAGGTTAAGGCGTTCGCACATCGGCTTTATTATTCTGTTTTGGGTGTAGTATCTTTTTATTTTTGAATTCTTATTTACTCGTTCTAGATATTTTTTTCACTTAATTTCAGCTAAGCAAAAAGTATTTTCTTTATTGAGAGGAATCAGAGGTATTGAGGTTTTAACGTCAATGTGAGTATGGTAGGTGGCAACACCGGTAACGCCAGAGAGCGTCACTTGGTGTTTGCCGATTAAGGATGGAGATTTAATTTAGAACAGGCCTAGGTGGTTTCCTTGTTCTTGACGCTGTGTCTTACAGTCTAGATGTCTTATTTTCACCGAGAATAACTGAAGTCTTAACGTGCGTTGTCACGCGTCTGAAGGGTGAGTATTTCATTTGGAAGGGGCGCGTCGCAATTGTGTTACGTAATCGCCATGTTCTATTTCTAAAAGTGTATCGGTCTATTTCAGATGTTCTTTACGGTGTTATTGATAACACCAACTCCGCGGTCTCCGAGTATAAAAGCCAATTGCCTCTAATTTACTGCCCGAAAGGTAAACTTTATTCGTTAAAAGTGATGTGTTGTCTGAGGATATGTCCTTGTTTGTTCCTTTACTGAGACGTTATATTGTACGTTTTAGGGTTTCAAGGCTACCCCGGAAATTTCAAGTCTGCTCCGGAGATGTTCGGGTTAACCTATAACCTCAAGGCGGAGGTTATCTTCGTGCATGCGGTGTGCTGAGACGGCTTCGACGGGTTTGTGCACGAGGAAGTAGCCGTGCGATGACGAGTACACTTCGCGTGGGATCCTGACGCCTGCGTTCACTGATGTCGCGTGACGTTGACTTTCTTTTCTTTTATTTTCTTTATTTTATTCCGCGTTTACTCTAACCTATTATACGTCGTCCATCCTTAGACCGCGTTGGTAGCAAGCGCCTCTTTTGTAATGTTTATCAATTCTAGTAATGGAAAAGAACTACGGGTTTACTGATGCTAATCTCGTAGGTAACCCGGATCTTTCCTTACTTACTCTTTTGTAAGGTTATCAATCCTAGTAATGGAAAAGAACTGTACGGGTTTACTGATGCTAATCTCGTAGGTAACCCGGATCTTTCCTTACTTACTTTTTAGTATAATAAATATTTGCAATTACTAGTAATGGAAAATTTCGTTACGGGTTTACTGATGCTAATCTCGTAGGTAATCCGGACCTTTCCTTACTTACTTTTTAGTATAATAAATATTTGCAATTTCTAGTAATGGAAAATTACGTTACGGGTTTACTGATGCTAATCTCGTAGGTAACCCGAACCTTTCCTTACTTACCCTTTGGTATAATAAATATTTGCAACTATTTCTTATGTGTGTGGAAAGGCGTGGTTAATTAGAATTAAGAACTAAAAGGGAGGACGCTCTCTAATCTTATTACTCTGTGTTGTTCATTCAGAACATAGTGTAGTGCGAAGAATCTGAGTCTGTACTTTCTTTTTTACGAAGTTATAAATTAAATACACTTAATTGTGACAATTTGTATAATTTATAAAGCCATCACCATCGATCCTGTTTGTGGCCAGTCGCTCTCTCTCTCACTCTACGGCGCCCAATTCCTTTAGCGATTGGCCCTCGAGCCAAGTGACCACACGACCCCAATCTCATGCTGCGGGCGAAAATCGAGTGTTACAGTGGCGTACCCAACGTATGGCTTGAAGGATCGTTGGTGTGGTTTTAGTTATTAGGTTCATAGTGAGGCAGGTCTAAGGATTGGCACATAGGTTAGGTATCTCTAACTTTAACTAGCACGTTAGGAAAAATTAGATAAGACGACTTGTCCTTGTGGTTTAAGTGACTTTCTTCGCCATTTTAATTTTACTACTGTTTACTTTATTAGCACTTACTACTATCTACCACTCTTGGTGTTTAAACTGTTATACTAAGTGTCTAACTTATACACTCTGTTAAAATGGACTTGTCAATTAAAATAGAATGGCTGACAAAAGAGGAGCTTGCGCATGAACTGACTAAGTTACAAATACCTTTCTCAACATCAGACACATGCGACATCCTACGGAAGTTGTTCCGTCAAACGCGGTCTCTTATCCGACGTGGCAGCCTCAAACCAGGCACCAGCGCTCCAGTTGATCCCGCTGGCGAACTAACACTTTGTCGCTCTGCGATTAAAAACCTGCAGAAGGAGGTGGCTGAAGGAACAACACTGTCGGAGGCTCGTAAAGAACGGCTGAGGGGTCGAGTTGAATATTACCTAGGTCGTTTGGAGGGAGTCTCAGATCAAGGAGATGTGGTTCAAACCCTCAAAGGTGTTCTGGTCAGTTGCCTAACTACTCTTAACCCCGAGGGGGACTCTTCCGATTCTGAGGAGGAAGTTTTCAGCTCTCCAGCGAAGCCGCAGACTACGGTGACGTGTCGAGCCGAGCCGCGCTACAACCTTGCTAGTTTAAACCTTAAATACAAAGGGGATACGTGCGTACGTGCTTTTATTACGCGCCTGGAGGAACTCCGGGTGGCACGCGAGATCCCTGAACGTGTTATTTTCACCGGTTTTCCGGATATTCTGGACGGACCAGCTCTCTTTTGGTTCCGTTCGTGTAAGGGTGACTTTTCGTGTTACGCGGACCTTTTAACTGCTCTTAAAGCAGACTTTGATATTCCGGATTATGACTTTAAATTATTAGGTGAGATAAGGGCCCGCACCCAAGCTAAACACGAGTCTATCGTGGTGTACCTGTCCGTCATGGGTGCGTTGTTTTCTCGGTTGACTTCACCGCTGGCGGAAGCCGAGCAATTGGACATTTTACTACGCAACATAAGGCCTGGATATAGCCGTGAGTTGGCTTTAATTGACGTGCCCTCTATACAAAGGTTGAAGGAACTGTGCATGCGTCTCGAGCTTGCAGGTTCGCGCTCGGATAATTTTACTGAACCATCTTCATCCGGTTACACGGTAGCTCCGGACGTGCAAGTGCGAACGCGCAATGCCCCTGCGTTCCGTAGACAGGAGGTTGGCTCTGTAGACAAGCCCGTGGGCCCGTATTGTTTCAGGTGTAAGCGGACGGGACACAAAACAGGTCGCTGCCCGCGATCTCGCGACTTGGTGTGTTTCGTGTGTGGTCACCCGGGCGTACGCACGCCGGAGTGTCCTAAGTGCAAGGAGAGGGGTTGTTCTCCAAAAAACTAGACTATCAGGTCTCGCATAAAACTTGTAATGCGCGACCTGTCAAAACTTATTTTCTACCTTCTGCTGACGACTACCGTCCCTACTTGACTGTGCAGGTTCTCAATGTGAACGTTTGCGGCCTTCTTGATTGCGGCGCAGCGTGCTCTGTGCTTGGAGCGAACGCACACGTCAAGTTCTTAAATTTAAATATAAAAATGTTACCATTCGACCGGCCGCGGGTCTTACGCGTCGCTGACGGGGTTGACTACATCTGTCGTTTTTACATGAATTTACCGGTCCAATATAAGGAGGAAGTTCGACTGGTTCTGTTCCACGTTCAGCCGGAGATTAAGTTGCCGATACATTTCGGGATTAATTTTTGGAAGGCCTTTAATCTCGCGCCTGACGTCCTTGCGTGTCTGCCGGCGTCGATTTCTTCGGTCGAAACCATTGTAGGTAGCGTGGAAGAGGATGGCTTGCGGAACTACGAGGAACTCACGCCGGTGCAGAAACAGGAACTCGACTCGGTCCAACGTTTATTCGACCAAATCAATACCGATAGGGTCGGACTAGGTTGCACGTCTTTAATCCAACACGTGATTAACACCGGTGACGCAAGACCGATTAAACAAAAATATTATAGGCTTAGTCCGGAAAAGCTGAAATTCTTGAATGCGGAGTTGGACCGCATGTTAAAAGACAAGGTTGTGGAACGGTCTTTCGGCGAATGGAACTCCCCTCTTACTATGGTACCTAAGGCCAACGGGGAGGTGCGTCTCTGCTTAGACAGCCGTCGACTTAATGCGGTTTCAAAAACTGACGCCTACCCTTTGCCTTACATCAACTATATAATTGACAACTTACGTGATGCTAAATATCTCACTTCCCTCGATTTGAGTGCGGCGTACCACCAGATTCCTTTACATCCTGACTCGAAAGAAAAAACGGCTTTCACAGTGCCAGGCCGGGGCCTGTTCCATTATAATCGCATGTGTTTCGGTTTGGTGGGAGCAAGTGCTACGATGCAACGACTCATGGACAGCTTGTTCGCCGCGGAATTTGATAACAAGGTGTTCGCGTATATAGACGATATTGTCATTTGCACCTCGACCTTTGAGGAGCATGTGGATATTCTCCGTCGCGTCCACAAAAAATTAAATGACGCTAACTTAACCATAAACATGCAGAAATCGCAATTCTGCCGTAGCGAGCTGAAATATTTAGGTTACATGGTGGACCGCTTTGGTTTACGTACAGATCCTTCCAAGGTGGAGGTGATAATGAATTTCCCTATCCCTCGCGAGGTAAAAGAACTTAAGCGTTTCTTAGGCATGGCTGGGTGGTATCGTAGGTTCATTAAAAACTTCTCTCAGGTCGCTCGTCCTCTGACTCGGTTGACGAGTAAGAAATATAAGTTCGAATGGACACCAGAGGCTAACGAGGCGTTCAACACTCTAAAGTCTGCTCTCATTACTGCTCCTATTCTGAAATGCCCCGACTTTAGCGTTCCTTTCTATATCCATACGGATGGTAGCTCTTTTGCCATTGGCGGGATGCTGGCTCAAAGGATAGATGACGTGGACCACCCGGTTGCCTACTGCAGCCGTACCTTGAATGCGCAGGAGGTTAACTACACGGCTACTGAGCGCGAACTTCTGGCGGTCATCTATGCTTTGGAGCAGTATCGCCCATATGTCGAGGGTTCCAAATGCTACATAGTTACGGACCACGCCTCTCTCAAGTGGTTTTACAAATTGAAGAATCCTTCGGGTAGACTCAATAGGTGGGCCTGTCGCTTGAGTCAGTTCGACTTCGAGATCATTCACCGCAAGGGCAAGGAACACGTGATTCCAGACACTCTCTCGCGAATTAAGGTAGACTCCATAACTTTTGACCCTGTGACTGTACAGGATCCCTGGTATTCTAAGGTGCTCAAAGGCTGTAGCGACACTCCCAGGATATACCCTAACTTTACGGTTACTGATGGCAAACTTTTCCGCCTTTCAAAAAATAAATATAGCTTCACCTCTAGGTTCGAGTGGAGACTGGTGGTGCCCAGTGAACATCGGGAGGAAATCTTACGGCAGTATCACGATGAGCCAACTTCGGGTCACTTTGGCGTCGCCAAGACCCATAAGCGAATAAGTGCAGATTACTTCTGGCCGAACTTGTATCGTGATGTGGAGAAGTATGTCGCCTCCTGCGAAGTGTGCAAATGCTACAAGCCTGCCAATACGGCTCGTGCTGGTCTTATGGGCAATCCTCGCGTCGTTACTAAGCCTTGGGAGGCGATCTCCTGTGACATCCTTGGCCCTTTCCCACCATCCTACGCTCGGAACCAATACCTCTTCGTCTGTGTTGACTATTTTAGTAAGTTTTCACACTTGTTTCCGCTGCGTAACGTCACGGCTAAGTCGATCGTTAAGTGTTTGGAGAAGGGGGTGTTCTTGCGTGACGGGGTTTGCAAGTATATCTATGTCGATAACGGCCCACAGTTCATTTCCCGAGATTTCCGGGACTTGATGACTAAATACAATGTGCCGAATATTTTCTACAATCCCCGTTACCACCCCCAGACTAATCAAACGGAACGCTTGAACCGCGATATCGTGCGTGCCATAGCATCTTACGTGCGTTCTGATCATCGTAAGTGGGATCAGAACATACCCGAGATCCAATGTGCCCTTAACACGGTGGTTCATGAAAGTACTAAGTTCACTCCGTTTTACTTGAATCATGGTAGGGAAATGGTGTTGGATGGAGCCTTGCTCAATCTCGATGTTCCTGTCGACCCAGTGTCGGTAGTTTTGGAGCGCGAGCCATTTTCTTCGAACCTGTCTCAGCTGAGAGGTATTTTTTCCACCGTACAAGGTCATATGCGAAAGGCCTACACTCGGAACGTAAAGTACTACAATTTGCGGAAGCGCCCCATACAATATGAGGAGGGTCAGATCATTTACAAGAGATGTTTTCCTTTGTCTAACGCAGATAAATACTTTAGTGCAAAACTCTCCCCTAAGTATGAGAAGTGCGTGATCAGCGCAAAACACGGCCCTTTGGTTTATTCCTTAAAGTCTATGGTAGGTAAACCCTTGGGGAAGTTTCATATCAAGGACTTACTCGAGCGAGGCGAGGATCGACTGGAGGCCGGTGCTTCCCCAATAGATTAAGTATTAATAGATAGCACGGGTTTTTCTTTTTAAATCTAGTTCCTAAAAAAAAAAAAAAATGCTACGTGAACGATAAGTAAACCCCTATCTCATGTCATAGGTTTATTTTCTGTCTTTTGCACGCCTTACCCATAAGTTGTTAGCCGTAGTTATGTATTACATTTTTTTTAACTTAAGTAATGTCTGGACTTGCTGAGATTTTTGGCGTTGGTAGAATATTTGTCCCGACCGTTGGCTCTTTAAGGTATGATTTACTGGTTTGTTTGGTATATTTCGTCCGGACTGCAGGTGTTTTATTGAAGGGAAAAGATTTGTCCTGACTGTTGGCTCTTTTAAAGGATTGGATTACTGGAATGAAAGCATATTGAAGTAGAGTGAGATAGGCTAAGTTTTAATTTTAAGTAAGCAAGGATGCGCATCCATTTAATTTTAGTTGTGCTGTCATGTTTTGTCCGTAGTAGGGTAAAGCGTGTAGATATTGGTAATTTCTCTCTTACCATAATATTTGATTAGTTTTAGGATTTCTTTCGATTACGTCATAGGCGCAATCTGTTCGAGATAAAACTATTTTAAAGGTTTTATCTTTTCTTAGTAGAGTTGTTGCGAAAAGGACATTCTGGTGTGGTACAGAGTGCGTCCTCTTTTCCATTGTTCTAATCTCTTTATACTGGTTTCAGTTGAGATTTCCTTTTACAAGTTTAGGTTGAAATTCGTGTGTTATAGTTTCAACACTTGATTTTAAATAGTCTCACTTGAGTGTTTACTTAATTATAGGGTTTCTGCCACAGTTCTTATAAGTGGTAGTTTAATCAATTCAATTAAGCCGCTTAAGAGGTTGGTAGTGTGTCACACCCCTCATTGTAGTTTCAGTTCTTTGTGTAGAGCTGTATAATTCTCGCGGATGTTTCTCTCAGTTGAGGTTGATGTGTACTTAAAGAGATACTAACTTTAGTACATACTTGATTTAGTTTAGGATCTAGAGCGTTTGTTTGGAAATTGAACCAACAAACTCTGATATAGGTTTAGAGCGTTTGGTTGGAGGCAGAGCCAACAAACACTAGGAAAGTAGTTTATAAGTTTACTTTAGCAATTAGTGTAGCTTATGCGTAGTAGGTCTGAGACGGGCAACCACGTTTGCCGTTAGTGGACCCGGATCGGGCCTATGATTTAACTGGCTTCCCCTTTTATGGCGAAGACCATTGGAGATAAGACTTGTTCTTTTATCTTCTTTTCGGTAGAAGAGGGTGTGTCTATGCGTAGTAGGTCTGAGACGGGCAACCATGTTTGCCGTTAGTGGACCCGGATCGGGCCTATGATTTAACTGGCTTCCCCTTTATGGCGAAGACCATTGCACGATGTTATGTTTTCCAACCTGATTAGTTTTTTTTTTTTGGTAAATGAGGCGCCGAGACCTGCAGTGCCGTAGGCCGCGATGCATCCCTGTCAGGCAACAGCCACGGATTGGAATGATGCTAAGGTGCTGCAGTGCCTTCGTGTCTTAAGCCGGAACACTGGATGGACTCTCCGTTCTTTGCCGTTATGGCTGTCTGTTCTTACACATGAGAATGTGTATAATAATTTTATTTCAGAATCTTAGCAATTCTGAAATAAAATTATTTTTCCCAACTGGAACCCTACTGTAACACCCCAAAATCGGGTTGTCACTTTTTCTCTGTCATACTTACAGTCATCCTTTCTTTTGTCGGAAAGCCTTCCGCGCTGATTCCTGGCTGAGTTTAGCGTCTACTGTTTGACGAGCGAACGAGTTTCAAGCCACATACACCTGGTAACCGGTGTTTTAGTATATCAACGTTGATCACAAACGGTCGACATAAACACTGCCGTTTTTACACTTGGATACTCGTTTTGTCTCACATAGTTCAACACGGAGCTTTTGTATTCCAGAGCAAGGTTCCTGTGCCTTATTTGGAAGTCGTATTTAACCGGTTTACACTATCTATTCCTTTTTATTTTCAATTGAAAACCCAGACATTGTTATCGTTTGTTAGCCGTTGTTGTCATAGTATGAAATGTCACTTTGACTTTTGACAGGAGGTTAAGGCGTTCGCACATCGGCTTTATTATTCTGTTTTGGGTGTAGTATCTTTTTATTTTTGAATTCTTATTTACTCGTTCTAGATATTTTTTTCACTTAATTTCAGCTAAGCAAAAAGTATTTTCTTTATTGAGAGGAATCAGAGGTATTGAGGTTTTAACGTCAATGTGAGTATGGTAGGTGGCAACACCGGTAACGCCAGAGAGCGTCACTTGGTGTTTGCCGATTAAGGATGGAGATTTAATTTAGAACAGGCCTAGGTGGTTTCCTTGTTCTTGACGCTGTGTCTTACAGTCTAGATGTCTTATTTTCACCGAGAATAACTGAAGTCTTAACGTGCGTTGTCACGCGTCTGAAGGGTGAGTATTTCATTTGGAAGGGGCGCGTCGCAATTGTGTTACGTAATCGCCATGTTCTATTTCTAAAAGTGTATCGGTCTATTTCAGATGTTCTTTACGGTGTTATTGATAACACCAACTCCGCGGTCTCCGAGTATAAAAGCCAATTGCCTCTAATTTACTGCCCGAAAGGTAAACTTTATTCGTTAAAAGTGATGTGTTGTCTGAGGATATGTCCTTGTTTGTTCCTTTACTGAGACGTTATATTGTACGTTTTAGGGTTTCAAGGCTACCCCGGAAATTTCAAGTCTGCTCCGGAGATGTTCGGGTTAACCTATAACCTCAAGGCGGAGGTTATCTTCGTGCATGCGGTGTGCTGAGACGGCTTCGACGGGTTTGTGCACGAGGAAGTAGCCGTGCGATGACGAGTACACTTCGCGTGGGATCCTGACGCCTGCGTTCACTGATGTCGCGTGACGTTGACTTTCTTTTCTTTTATTTTCTTTATTTTATTCCGCGTTTACTCTAACCTATTATACGTCGTCCATCCTTAGACCGCGTTGGTAGCAAGCGCCTCTTTTGTAATGTTTATCAATTCTAGTAATGGAAAAGAACTGTACGGGTTTACTGATGCTAATCTCGTAGGTAACCCGGATCTTTCCTTACTTACTCTTTTGTAAGGTTATCAATCCTAGTAATGGAAAAGAACTGTACGGGTTTACTGATGCTAATCTCGTAGGTAACCCGGATCTTTCCTTACTTACTTTTTAGTATAATAAATATTTGCAATTACTAGTAATGGAAAATTTCGTTACGGGTTTACTGATGCTAATCTCGTAGGTAATCCGGACCTTTCCTTACTTACTTTTTAGTATAATAAATATTTGCAATTTCTAGTAATGGAAAATTACGTTACGGGTTTACTGATGCTAATCTCGTAGGTAACCCGAACCTTTCCTTACTTACCCTTTGGTATAATAAATATTTGCAACTATTTCTTATGTGTGTGGAAAGGCGTGGTTAATTAGAATTAAGAACTAAAAGGGAGGACGCTCTCTAATCTTATTACTCTGTGTTGTTCATTCAGAACATAGTGTAGTGCGAAGAATCTGAGTCTGTACTTTCTTTTTTACGAAGTTATAAATTAAATACACTTAATTGTGACAATTTGTATAATTTATAAAGCCATCACCATCGATCCTGTTTGTGGCCAGTCGCTCTCTCTCTCACTCTACGGCGCCCAATTCCTTTAGCGATTGGCCCTCGAGCCAAGTGACCACACGACCCCAATCTCATGCTGCGGGCGAAAATCGAGTGTTACACAGTACCCAGATTTTTCAACTGACAACGAGTTCATACTACAAACAGACGCTTCGGGAAAAGCGATAGGATCAATATTATGTAACAAAGATAAATTACCCATCGCATATGCAAGCAGACCACTCAATAAGGCGGAATTAAATTATCCAATTATACAAAAAGAGCTATTGGCAATAGTATGGAGTGTCAAGTATTTTAGACCTTACTTATTTGGAAAAACATTCACTATTATGACAGATCATAAACCATTATTATATTTATTTAGCATGAAGGATCCATCGAGTAGACTAATTAAATTTAGATTGCAACTTGAAGAATATGACTACAAAGTTGTTCACATCAAGGGATCAGATAACGTAGCAGACGCATTGAGTAGGGTGACCATCACTTCGGATGAATTAAAAAATATGAGTGAGACAATTTTAGTATTGACTAGAGCACAAAGTAGGAAAATTACAGAACAAAGTTTAGACAAAACTACGGATTTTAGTATAGCCACTGATTTGAGGTCTGATCAACCAAAAATCGCGGAAATATTAAGAAAACCTAGTGAATTCGTCGAAATAGATTTTATAAAAGGAAAAGATTTAAACAAATTAAAAAGAAATAAAGAAGTTAGTATAGAGAAGGAATGTTTTTCGTATATACAAAGCAAGTCTATTATATACATTAACCTTGACTATATGTCGTATTACACGCGAGCCGTTTTTGCGAATATGTTAAGTGATTTCTGTGTATTAATAAATGTAGAAGAGATATGTATAATAAAAACAGAAAATAACGCGTTATTCATAAATAATTTATGTGAAGAAATAAATAAAAGAGAAAAGTGGTCCGGACCACGAGTAAATATTCATAGGAATATAAAAAGAGTTATAAACGATAAAGAAAAAAGAATTATATTAAATGACTATCACTTATTACCGACCAGTGGACATGCCGGTATAAGAAGAATGATAAGTAATATCAAAAGTAAATATTTCTGGCCAAAACTCGAGCATGATGTAAAAGATTTTGTTAAAAAATGTAGTAAATGTCAATTTATGAAATATTCATCAACAGTTAAGGAACCAATGGAAATAACTACGACAGCCGAAACATCATTTGAAAAAAATTTCCTAGACATTGTAGGACCATTACAAACAGATATGGAAGGGTTTAGCTACATCCTAACAGTTCAGTGCGAACTAAGTAAGTATATCGAGGCCTATCCACTACGCAGCAAGGACACAGTCACCGTCGCACGAGCATTGGTAAATAATTTCATACTAAGATATGGTATACCCAAGGTGATAGCAACAGACCGAGGGACCGAGTTCACGTCGTCAACAATGAAGGAGGTTCGTAAACTATTACAAATAAAAAAAATACTTTCCACCGCTTACCATCATCAGTCTCTTGGCGCGATAGAAAACATGCATAAGCATCTTACTGCATTTTTACGTATAAATTGTGACGAACATACAGAAACGTGGAGCCATTGGCTACCGTTTTGGTGTTTTACATACAATACAACAGTACATACTTCGACTAAATATACTCCTTTCGAACTTGTCTTCGGAAAGAAATGTAGTTTACCAAGTAATTTAAGTGATAGAGTGGATCCACTGTATAATTCTGATAATTATATGTTAGCACTAAGGTATAGATTACAACTTGCGCAGAGAGATGCTCGAGCGCATTTAGTTAACAGTAAGTTAGTTAATAAGAAATATTACGATAGATATGTACATCCTACTACATACAAAAAGGATGACTTAGTATTAGTAAAAAATGAGACAGGAAAAAAGTTGGAAAAATTATATAACGGACCTTTTGTAGTGCTTGAAGAAGTTAGTCCGAATGTAAAAATAATTAACAAAGGTAAAATTGAAACAATACACAAAAATAGAACGAAATTGTTTATTTCAGAATAATTTAAAAAAAAAAAAAAAAAAACGTTTTCTTTTTAAAAAAAAAAAAAAAAAACCCCCGTGATGTAGTGCGGTACTCATAAGTAGATATAAGCATAGCATACAAGTATCACTATAAGCGTTACATGTAAGATCAGTCTCATTAAATCACTGTACCTAATGGACGAGTTCATCTTTTAATACCTCTGCCTCCCACTTCACCTAACTTCGCCACAGCGCTCGTTCTCGTTTGGAAGTTATGATGATTAGAAATAACTAAAAAATACTAGCACAATACAAACTCTTATTACTTATTTTGGAGCGTGTTTTCTCATATGGCTGTGTGTGTGTGTGTTTTTATGAGAATTTGGTGCCGCTTGTTTGGGTGTTTGTTTTGGTTCAGGTGGCATGTAATTAATAATTGTAGGAGGAAGATCTTCTGGACGCTGCTGTCATCGAAAGCCTCGCTCTAGATTCGGGCAGTGAGGTGGATGAAGAGGACAATCTCACTCGAGAACAACATCTTGCCGTTCTTGAAGGCGCAGAAGAAGATCAGTTCCTCGAAGAAGAAGATCAGTTCCTCGAAGAAGAGAACGTCGAAGTCAACCAAGACCCTACCTACTCGTGGTCCGAAAATTATAATACGTTTACTGGCATAAAAGAGACTGCAGGAGAATCCAGGTTCCCGAGTTGAGGGAACAAGTCCGGCGGGCTTGGTCACTCAAATTTGGGACGAAAGTTTAATGGAAAGCATTGTTACTCAAACCAATAATTATGCCTGGACTTATATTGCCTCGGCCAATGAAACCGAATCACGTATACCCATTGGGTCCGGGTAAATGACTGGGTAGAGACATCAGTATCAGAGCTCTATCGATTGATAGCAGTTATGATACTGATGTCTCTTTGTCTGCGCGGAAGAGTAGACGAGTATTGGACCAGTGGGGTATTGGGTATGTCGGGATTTCGTGAAATAATGGCCAAAATTAGATACCTACTTTTGATGAGATTCCTGCATTTCCTGGACAATAACATAATGACTTCCCATGGCCCCGACCGGAAGTTGGCGAAAGTAAAACCAATCATCGATGAGCTAAATAAAAAAATTAAAGCCACTTACTCGCCTCGCCAAGAACTTTCTTTAGTCGAATCGCTGCTGCTTTGGAAGGGGCATTTAAGCTGGATACAGTGCATACGAACCAAAGCAGCGCGATTCGGCATTAAGAGTTACGAACTTTGCGAGGCGGTAAGTGGCTATGTGTTAAACATAATATTTTACACAGGAAAAGATAGCTCACTGGTAGAATCTATTTTTGTTTTTACCAACGCAAAGTCAAAAATTGTGCTCAAACTTTTCAATGATTATCTAGGTAAAGGTATACCCTATTAATGGATAACTTTTATAATAGTGTCAGATTAACCCGATTTTTAAAGTCGCACAAAACCGACGTCGTATGGACTTTAAACCGTCTTAGACTGGACACACCTGCAGACATTAGGTGTCTAAACGATAAAAGAACTCCTCGCGGAACAGTCGTAAGCCGACACTGTGGTGACGTGTCGCTTTGAAAGACGTAAAACTAGTCACCTCAGTGTCGACTTACGACTGTTACGGCGGAAGACCTTACGCAGCTAACGGCACAGACGCACCCACAAAGTCGCAACGCAAGCTCAAGCAACCCCTGTGGTCGGCTAAATAAAGATTTAGACCATTTTCCAGAGCACAGTCAGGTTACAGGAGACAGAACGGCAAAACAAGACCGCTTTAAAAGGATGCGCTGTTTACGTTGCACTTCGCTCAAAAAACAAACGAAAACTAATGTCAGATGCAGTCAATGCAAGGTTTACCTTTTTTTTCCATACAGTGTGACCAGATTTAGCAGAATTCTGCGATTTTGGCAGAATTTGAACCCCATTTTGATACTTAGCAGATTATACTGCAGAATAGAAAAAGTTAGCAGATTTTGGCAGAATTTAATAAAACTTTAGCAGAGGTTTAGCAGCAAACAGGATTTTTAATTAGCCGAGTTTAATTTGAATATGTGCTCAACAAAATAACTACTGTTTTTATTTTAATTTATGTCACAATTCAATCATTCTTGATTAAACTCTGTGTTGAACTAAAATTGCGTTTACCACTTCATAAATTATTTCAGCAAATGCAATTTCTTGAGCCACAAAACATTGTCTACAAGGATTTCACAAGTTTGGCTAATATGGTTTCTCAATTTCCTAATTTGGTTGAAGAATCTGACATCCAAACGATTGACTCCGAATACAGGGAGCTAAAATTGGACAACACAGTGTCCGATCTATTAGAATCGGGAGGTAGCTCCGGTACGGCTCTGAACATAGAAAGGTTTTGGGGCCACATTGCCAAAATTACCAAGGCCGATGGAAGTAAAAAGTACCAACATTTGGTAGACTTTGCAAAGGCAATGATGATTATACCCATGTCAAACACGGCGTGTGAGAGAATATTTTCTCAAGTAAACAACATAAAATCTGAATTGAGAAATAGATTTAAAAACGAACACGTTTCTGCCATACTGCACGTGAAGCAAGCTGTGAAAGAGCAGGATGGGTGTGTGAATTTCACACCATCCAAAAATATGTTAGTCAATGCAGGAAACTCAAAAACTCTGTATAAAAATGTAGATGTTAATATGCCAAATTAATAGGTTAGATTAGGTTATCTGAGTTATGATTATTAATAAAAGAAATATACTTAAATTGTGATTATTATTAATAATAAAAAACAATCGGTCATGAGTCATAAGCGTTTTTATTTTATATATTTTCATACAAAATTTGAGTTCAATCGCTAGCAGAATTTAGCAGAATTTACCCGAGCAGCTAGCATTATGCTCAATTTAAATCTGGTCACACTGTTTCCATACCTTGGAGAATATTTAACATATTTTTATGTACTTGTTTAATATATACCCCCTAACTAATAATCGTTGAGTAACGGTGGTATAGCTATACAATGTTTTGTCCTTATCTGTCAAATTCAATGTCACAATGACAGATAAGGACAAAACATTGTATCGCTGTACCACCGTTACTCAACGAGTATTAGTAAGGGGATAGAGTTTATGTATAATATATGATTATCTTTCTTAAGTAGGTATATGTATATTTCAATAATTTCTATACATATGTATGATGGTTATTTTTTAAACTTTATTATTTTGCTTTTACGTATATGTATGGCTATTTTACAACTATAATTATATATATTACAAGTACCATTTTAGACCACCTCTTCAACATCATTCTTTCGGGTCCATATTGGCTCATATAAAATTATAATTATAATCTAGAACCTGTAAAAATTAAATAATCCAAATATTGACAATAAGATATAGTAAAAAACGTTGGTTATTTAACGGACTTCCGATAAAATCCACACTTTTAATGCGTACCTAAGAACTTTTTTTCATTTTAACTTAAAAATCTGAACCTTTCCGATCGCCCTCCTTGTTTACGTAAAGTTCCGGCAGACAACGGGTACAATTTGCGAGCCTCTCCGGCATACGACTGGTATAAGGACGGATACGGCACCAGGCATACGACGGGTACTAGCGTCCGTGCCTCTCCGGCATACGACCGGTATAGGTACTGATACGGAACTAGGCATACGAAAGGAAAGGGCAAAGAGAAGTCGTTTTATTTTTTAATAATATTCATCCCTTCACGGATAGGCTAAGGAATCAGATTCCATACAGACAGCCATATGTCTGTTTTTAAATATCTGAAATATAGTTCTGTCACGGTCAGAGTCGTCAGTTTAAAAAACGCCTTTGAATGACTGGCCACTAAAAACGGAATCGCTAAAAAAAAAAAAAAAAAACGGAAGAGCGTAATTTTTTTAGTGTGTTGTACCTAAGTTTATTTTAAGAATTTATTTTTATTTCCTCGCAGTAGTCGTGAAAAGCACAGTGTTAATCCTCGGCCGAAAGTGCAATTATTATTATTTATTTATTAATCTCAAAAATACAGTACTTAACTTATAAATAAAGTCCCGCAAAACCGCTTGCACGGTTTGACTGCGGAATCAGTAAATTGAGTCTCTACAGCTTAACTATAAATATGCTCAAGAAACATTCTATATAGACTTAAATACTAACTAACTAAAACTAACTGACTAAAGTATTAACTATGGACAAAGGAATTTGAATAACTTACACTCGTACTCAAAAATAAAAAACAATGATTCTTTTCACAGGATGAGAGATACATTTGAAATAACGCGGTGCACCATTCGATTATTATTTGAAAAAAATGTTATTCTTTGGCTACATACTTTCAGAATTTCATGTAACGGGTGTCCCAAAAAGGACGCAAGATTTCAATTCGCCGCCATTTATGTGTTTTAGTGCTGGTAACCCTAAAAAAAACTATTTGACATCTGAATGGGTTTGTAAAAATGGCGGGTTATACGAAAGATCAACGCGTTTTTATTATTGAACAATATTTCAAAAGTAATGAAAGTTTGGCGTGTACGGTTCGAAAATTCCGTGCAAAATATGGTTGGAATATTGACTTGACTTCATCGACTGTGAGCAGAGTGGGTGCAAAATTCAGGGAGAGTGGATCAATTCCTGATGTTCATTCCACTGGTCGTCTAAAAACAAGCCGTTCAAATTGCAATATCGAATCAGTGTGTCAGAATGTCCGTGAACATCCAGGAACATCCATTAGGCATCGTGGACAAGAATTGCAAATTTCAAGAAGCTCTCTCCAGCGTAAACTCACTAAAGATATGCATCTCCAATTCTCCATGCTTACAAAGTTCAAATAACACAAGAACTGAACCCTCATGATCATAGACAGCGAAGAGAGTTCGTTGAATGGATTATCGACCGCCAAAACAGGGATGCAGAATTTTCAAACAAAATCATCTTTAGCGACGAAGCACATTTTCATCTCGATGGCTTTGATAATCGTTAAAATTGCCGCATTTGGGGCACAGAAAACCCACATTTGATTGTTCAAAACAAATGCATCCACAACGGGTCACTGTGTGGTGCGGATTTTGGGCTGGAGGCATTATTGGACCATATTTTTTCCAAAATGAGGCCGGTCAAGCAGTTACTGTTAATGGAGCTCGATATCGCGACATGATAACAAGGTTTTTTCTAGCCGAATTAGAGGATATCGATGTGGAAGCAATGTGGTTTCAACAAGACCATACTCATACTCATTCGATCATTAAATTGCAATATTTAAATTTGTTCTAAATAGGGATGATTACTCTTACTTTTACTATTCAGAACAATGAAATTAATATTAAATAATATGTACATGAAAATATTTTGTTTATAATTGTAATCTTTCATTACTTACTGATGGAATTGGACGCCTGCACAGTTTTAATTAGCAACACTTCTTAAGTGTGAAACTTGCTATTGACGTTTTCTCTCTCTCGCGTCTACCATAGTGTGCACCATACATGTCTAATTTGTAACTTAATATAATTATAATAAATTAATTAGAGTCATTGTTCTGCAGTTATTTATTTCCATTAGGTTATGGGCCGCCCCACGCCTGTCGTGTAGCGTTATCTTTGTAAAAGTAACAGTATTTAGTGAGCAAATAGAAAAAGCGCGTGTATAACCTCACTTTTGTTAGGGACCGCGCCGCGAGTGATTTCTTTTCAGCTATTACAGAGCGAATACTATTTGCAAACAGTGTTGCCACCTTAGTGGATTTTCCACTAAATCTGGTGGTTTGGAACCCCCTTTTAGTGGCAAATTTTTGCTTTTAGTGGCTAGTGGTTTTTTTTAGCGGATTAGGAGAATTATCATAAATTATAAGAAACGACTATTTAGCCATATTTTATACTTTCAAAATATAAACCTATATATTTGTAGGAGTATTTATTTTACTATGCAGGCACCACCAATTCATTTCCATAGACATTGGAAAGCATTCACGGGGATTCCCCGTTAAATATATTTAGTATAAGCTGTATAAGGAGACTAATAGAAAACGATGGAATGCAAGGGCGAGATCTATCTATATCTCGCTCTACGGAATACTAAATAGTTGAGAGGGATATAATTTTCGCTTTCTATTCTATTTGACAGCATTTTACAATACTTAGTCCAATCCAATGTTTTTGAACTCGGTCAAGTCAATCGGATTCAGTACGTTGTTGTTTCGTTTCGCGATCACATATTTTTAGATGAAAATATTATTCATACGACGCTATGCCGAAACCTCAATACTCCCAAAAATTTAGGGATTCTTGGCTTCAAGATCCCGATTTAAAGGAATGGCTTCAAGCAGTTGATAGTACCACTGGCCAAGTAGCAAAATGCAAGTTTTGTGGAACGATATTAAGAAGTCACTACAAAGATTTGAAAACACATGCGCTTTCGAAAAAGCACCAACAAAATAGAAAGGTAAATTATAGGTTTGTCTTTGTTATTTATAACGGTTCGAACTTGGTGAATTAATGAGATTGCATTTAATTTTTTCTTATATCTTTCATTATTTGTTTGTAGGTTATCACCAAACAACCCAAGCTGCCATTCAAAAAGGAGTCTACTGATAATAAAAAGAAAGATGAAGCCAGAGTTGCATTATTTACAGCAATGCATACAAGTATACGAACAGTTGATCATTTAGGAGAAGTTATTAACCATAGCTATGAAAAAGGAATAAATAAAATGCAGCTGCACCGAACTAAGTGCACGTATGTAATAAAAAATATTTTAGCATCTCATTTTACAGAACTTATAAAAAACGACATTAGAGATCAACCATACAGTTTATTAATAGATGAATCAACAGATATTGCTGTACAAAAATATTTGGGTTTAGTTATAATTTATTACAGCACTACACATGAAAAAATTGTTTCAACTTATTTGGACCTTGCTGAACTCGACGCATGTAATGCTGAAGGTATTGTTTCTGCCATAAAGCGGACGCTTAAACATTTCGACTTGCGAATTGAAAACTTAATGGGTATTGGTACAGATAATGCTTCGGTGATGGTTGGCGTAAATAATGGAGTCTTTGCCCGATTGAAACAAGAAATACCGCACTTAGTTTTGGTACGTTGTTTATGCCACTCCTTGCAACTGGCTGTTTCAGCAGCAGCAAAGGAATTTCTTCCGCGAGATCTTGAATTTTTAATTAGAGAGACATATGATTGGTTTTCTCGCTCATCTTCCAGACAAGTTATCTATAAAGAGCTATACAAAACCATCAACGATGGACAGAAACCTCTTAAAATTGTTCAAGCCTGTCAGACTAGATGGTTATCCATAGAGTCTGCTGTGTCGAGAATTTATACGCAATGGCTGGAGCTTAAAACTCATTTTTCGATTGCTAAGTTGCACGAAAGGTGCCACACGTCAGAGCTATTGCACTCTATGTATGCGAATGATATAAACTATGCATATATATCATTTATTTATCCAATTTTGATTGATATAAATAGAGTCAATAAAATGTTTGAGTCAAAAAATACGGACCATACCTTATTGTGCGGTGAATTAACAAACTTGATTGATTCGCTTGTCACCAAAGTAACGTTACCTACACATAAGATAGATATCTTTACTCAAAATATTCGTGACTATTTGGACCAAAGATGCTACCTGGGATTCCGATTCGAAAAACAGATTCAAGAAATGAAGGAGAAAGGTTTTCCACGGGAAAAGGAAGAAGTATTGCGGAATAGGTGCATACAATTTATAGTTTGTCTGATTGGCGAAATTAAAAACAGATTGCCGGAAAATATTACTCTCATGAAACAAATATCCCGTATAAGTGTCGAAAAAGCCCTGCATCACAACAAAGAAAATCTGGTTGATATAATGGCTCGGTTCGTAACAAGTACAGAATTAATTGCGAAAGTTGACGATCAATGGCGGCAAATTCATTTACTGAGATGGAATGAAACAAAAGACACAAAAAAATTTTGGTGCGAAGTCTTAAAATTCAAAGATGCACAAGGTGTTGCTCGATTTCAAGAATTAGCAACATTTGCGATTACACTTTTGGTATTGCCACATTCGAATGCCGATGTGGAAAGACTTTTTAGTAGCATGAATATTATAAAAAACAAGCAGCGAAACAGAATGAAGCTAACTCTTTTGAAATCAATTCTAAAAATACGCTGCGGTATGCAGTTAATGGGAAAGTGCTGCAACAATTATGAAATTCCTTTAAATATTATAAAACAAATTGGGACGAAGGAGTCATATCAGTCTGATAACAGTGAGGCTGAAAATGAAAATGCAGATTCATCTGAAGACGATTTATTAATATAAATAATATCCTATGCAACTTGATTTTTTTAATTACTAAAAGTTTTTTTTTTTATAATAACTACAAAAAATTTTTTAATAATAAATGTACTTTTACATTTCTTTTTTTTGCTTTAATCATATTCACACATCTTAGTGGAAATTTTAGCGGTTTTCAGAGGGGGACATCTTTTTGTTAGTGATTTTCTAGTGGTTTGAGGAGCCTTATCTGGCGAATTGGTATTTCATCCGTTGGCAACACTGGTCTATATATGGCTTAAAACAAGCGAGTAGACAGTGGAATAAGAAATTGAACACAGCACTGTTAGAAATTGGAATGACTCGCTCTAAGGTTGATCCTTGTGTATATTACCGTATATCAAATGAAAAGGACATACTTTTTATTGCAGTATATGTGGATGATTTATTATACTTCTTTAATAATTAAGAATGGCGGGAATAAGTTGATAAGTCGAGATGTAAACATAAGAAATTTGTATTTTAGAATCAATTTGAGGTTTAAATTACATTCACAAACTTATTCCCGCCATACACAGAATTTAGATACAGTGACATTGATACAGGTCAATGACTCACCCACTGCATTTGGTACTCGGTCCGAATCGAAGTCGCTCTCTATTCCTTGCACCGACAGCAAAATCATCTGCTTTAGGTACCTTCTCCTCAGCGCAAGTCAAAGTCGGCATTCTATTGGAGCCACCTCCAGTGCGGTACGTTTCGGCTCGTATAATAGCACACTTCTTTCGCGTTTCTCTTTTAATTCCTTCGTACTTTAATCTCAACGTTTTACCCGTGCGGTGAGTAACGCCACTAGTGGAATTAAAAGATTGCTCAATTACTTTCCAGCATCTTTCCTTCTCATTCCAAGTGATAGCATCGCTCTTTTTGTTCTCCAAAACATGTTTATTGTCACCTACCAATTTGATAAAAAATTTCAATCTCTTCTCTTGTAAAATTAATGCTTCGTTCTCTTTTTTGGGCCATGTTACTTTTTATGACAAATGACAAAAATTAGAACGCACAAAGTTAACCCGCCGAGAGCAAACAAAATTTTTGATGTTTGGCGGCTAGAGTTCGACATTTTGCGTTCCTTTGCACAAAGAAGGCAATAAATTTTGTATTTTTATTTCTTTTTTTATTTATAAATAGTTATTGAAAAAATGTTTCGGTCAATATTTGTACGTTACGTGAAAAAACATGTAAAATATAATATTTTATGCAGTATGAAATACAAAAAATAAGATGATAATATTACGCTTTCCGTGTAACGTAACGTCCATTTGAGAATTGCCACCTCTACTGAGTAATAACTGTTCAGTAACTAATTTGACCAATAAACTTATCGGTAAGATCATTGTGAAACGCAACACGTGCTACCCAGGAGTTTTAACTGTCCGGTAATTTATTTGCTAGGCAGCTATTTGGGACTTTACTTGGACATTGTGAGACAGACCCTAAGTCTCTCACCTTTAAAATAACTTTAATACCTAAAGTGTTCTGTTTAGGCAATAAATAACGGGATTCTTTTGCACCCTTAGCTTCAGAGATGGGCATTATTCGAATAAATTTTTATTTGAATAATCATTCGAATAAACAATCATTCGCGATAAATTTATTCGCGAATAATTTATTCGCGAATAAATTATTCTACCACTTCTTCGAATAATAAATGAATTATTCTTTATTTTATTCGAATAAATACCACGAATAATATTATAGTACACTTTCAAATTTACCATTAAAATGCAACTGGAGCATATTTTAGGGTCTAGGGATTGTCTCGCAGGTAGCCAACCAGAAAGAGATGGATATATGAATGAACGAGATAACCACGTAACTCAATTTTCTTATCGGTTTGTTTACCCGTGTTCATTATTATTTCACAAAAATTAGTCATTCGCATACTTTGGTCTAAACCAGTCGCATCTCTGAAGTCTGTGTATTACTTTAACAAAAAAATGAGTGAGGTTAATGACGATGACGATAATATCCAGTCCAGCAAGGATAGCTCGTTAAACTCCACGGATTTGAGTGAAAACCGTGATGTGGTATCACAAGACCACACAAAACCACTATATATTTTTCATTTCTTTATTTAATTTAATACCCCTGTCGATCTTATAGCGATTGACTTTTAAACAAGGATAATTTATTCGTAGTATTTTATTCGGGAATGATTTATTCGTGATACAATTTATTCGCGAATAATTTATTCATCGAATGATTTATTCGCGAATAATTTATTCGCCATATGTACGAATAAGAATAATCATTCGGAAAATTTATTCGTTATTCGCGAATGATTTTTTTATTCTCAATCGTTATTCGTCATTCGAATAAATTTTGCCCATCTCTGCTTAGCTTGCTATAACTTGAATAACGTAATACACGCAACAATAACCTAGGCAGGTACCTATCAGGTCTTAAATTTTATTTTAAGACTTGCTTGTTGCGGTTAACTATGGTGAATACCTATACCTAGGTAAATTAACTACAACTTTGCACTCGTTGTTTGTTCAATAATAGGTAAACATGTCCGATCCTCCAGAACAAAGGTTAATTGCCTTTAAACAACAGCGCAGCAGTATCAGAGGTCGAATAACAAAGTTTCAAAATTATGTGTTGGGTATTAAAGATGAACATAAAAATATTTCGACACTACAGCTTCGCGAGTTGCAGTTAAAATTCAGTAAATTTGAAGAAGTTTTTACTACTTTTGATGAGGTTCAATCACAAATCGAAAGTTTAGTTGTACCTTTGAGTCTTGAAGATGAATTTGAGGAACGCGACCAAACCGAAACTGAAATATGTTTATATAACTGCCGGATTGATTTTAAACCCTAAAGTGGAACATGGCGCGGAGTCCTCACGTTCATCGTCCAAATCAAATCCTGATGGTGCTGCGTTTAGTGATCAGGTTAAATTGCCAACAATAAAAATTCCCACGTTTGATGGTGATCATTTAAAGAGGTTGGAATTTAGAGACATGTCTGAATCATTAATTCATAAAAATGAGCGATTACCTCCCATGAGTAAGTTTCACTATTTACGGTCATCGTTAGAGGGTGGTGCTGCTGTCGCTAAATAAGTCGATTGATTTCACAGCAGATAACTACAGGGTGTTAACGGGGTCGTGATACAAGTGATCACCTCTGTGTTCTGCCCGCGAATATGAGCAACTTTCCCTATAGAACCAGCTTGGAAATCGGGAAAAAAAAATCAGCTGCTTCATACATTTTGGTCGAGTACCTACCCCTGTTCTTGTTCTATGAAACAGCTGATTTTTTTTCCCGATTTCCAAGCTGGTTCCATAGGGAAAGTTGCTCATATTCGCTGGCAGAACACAGAGGTGATCACTTGTATCACGACCCCGTTAACACCCTGTATACAGTTGCTTGGGAACTTTTGTGCGAAAGGTTTAACAGTAAGAGAATTTTAATAAATAATCATTTGAAATCTTTGTACAGTTTAGAGTCTGTAACTACAAATAATAAAATTTAAAAACCCCCGTCTCAAAACAGTCTGATAGGTACAAGTATCGACATGTCGGGGACCGCTAAATAATGAAATAATATAAAATACCCCAGCTACCTAACGGTCCCCGACGTGGCGACGTGTCGACACTTGTATCAAAAATGACTACCTACCTATAATTAAAAAATGAGATTTAACGATGTATACGCAAAAACGCTTGGATCAAAATATTAATGTAAAATTAAAAGTTTATAACGTGTCTCTAAGTCTATGTATCTGTGTCTGCTTGTGGCATCGTAGCTCCCAAAAGGATGAACGGATTTGGACGCAGGTTTTTTCATAATAAAGCTTCATTAGTTGGGATGGTTCTTAGCGAGATTTCATGAAAATTGGTTCTGCCGTTTAAGAGATATCAGCTCTGAAAGTAGGAGTCGCCGCTATATCGGGGGCTTTTTTCCCCCTACAAGCTCAATATCTCAAAAACGGCTTAACAGATTTTGACAAAAAAATCTAAGA
Organism: Acleris laterana; assembly: GCA_963966035.1. NCBI lineage: Eukaryota > Metazoa > Arthropoda > Insecta > Lepidoptera > Tortricidae > Acleris > Acleris laterana. Next base: position 16,309,894 of record OZ014453.1, on the reverse strand, counting down.
ACCACTGCTTGAAAGACTGCTTATAAATAAAGAAAACCGCATCCAAATCGGTTCATCTGTTTGAGAGCTACGGTGCCACAGACAGACACACACACACACACGCTTACACTTCAAACTTATAACACGACACTTTTTGCGGCAGGGGTTCAAAAATAGCAATACCCAGCCAGCAGTAAATGCAGTTAAAAATGGTAGGTATTCAACAAATAAAATACACACAAGTTACATAGCAACCAAATTTAATTCCTCTAATACTATGAATAATTAAATAATCAATATTTAGTGAATTGAATCAGCTTCAATTATATTCATTAGTAGTTTTTTTTAGTTATAGCACATTCAATAACTTTGGGAAAGATATTTTGTTTCCAGATGTCTTCTGCTGCTTGAACCAAGTTTTCAACATTGTTTCATCATATTGTATTAAATGTTTATGAATTAACTTGTTCTGTTCAAATTCAGGATCAGGAGCTTTGTTGCAACATTTGCAGCGTTATTTGTGCTTTGATTTTTCAGTCACAGCGCCATTATTAATGAACTTTTTCATAGTTTTTTTGCTAATTGGGCACTTTACTTCTATGACAAACTCATCACAAAGTCCATCTGGTGATGCCCCCATAAATGGGGTTATTAAAATAAACCCACACTTTTTGATAGGCTTATTTAATTTTGTTTGTAACTGCTTAATCACCTGAAACAAAAAAAAACAGCCTTAGGAAAAATTTATTATAATGATTAAAAACTTTCTTGTGTTCAAATGCTCCAAAGATACCTTGTTTTCTAACAACTTTCCTCTTTTTATCACAGCTGTTTCAAAGACTTAATAGCCTCCTAAAATTGTTTTTACTAAAACACCATCAGGGTTTTTACAGTGTGTGGCTTCATGAATTTTTGATGCTGTAATTCTAGCTCTCTGCAGATTGTGCTATAGTTTGTTATCACTTTGTCCCACGGTATTTTTTTCATTTGCATCTATTTTTTCTTTAGTAATTTTTCCTTCGCAGTATGTTTTTCGCCTTAAAGTCATATGTAAAATTACCACAGTTTTCCATACTGCGTTCAACAGCCAAGTTAAAAACACTCAGCTTGCATAGTTCTTCTGTTTTTTCTTTAGAGTAGTTCAAAACTAAGACGTCGACGTATAACTGTGGCATAACTTATGAACAGCGAATATGTAATGTCGTCTTATTAAAATATATAAGTGTTGTAGGGTATGTAAAGCCTGACAACTTTTTTTTTGGCCCTCGCCATGTTGCGGATTTTCAGTGATATTAATTTCTTTTACTGGCAATGATTACACTTTGACATCAGACGTTGAATGTCATCGAATGTCACCGATAGAAACAAAACGAAAACATATCGCGATTTAAACGATTTTATCATAAAAATGCCGAAAAAGATTCCAAAGATGCAAGAAAAATCAATTTAAATACAATGAAGTATAACCTTTAGTAAAGCCTTTAATTGAAGTATAGCCTTTGTGTCTTAAGACTGCGCCGAGCAAACGCCGAGCGTCCAGTGGCGCCCTCGTTACTATTATTGGGTTTTCTAATTAACTAAAGAATTTCCTTGGAACCAAACAAAATGTGTTTGTAGCGCAAGTATAAACACAATTTATGGGATACGTAATAAACTTTAACAACAATTACCCTTTGAGTAGTCAGCTTAGTCGCTTTTGAGCAGATCCGTTTATGTATAAAGAAGTCATAAACAAAGTGCGGGGTGTAGTGGAAATGTTCAGAAAATCACCCTTAAGGGCTGATGCTCTGCGAGACTACGTTTCTAAGGAATTATCTCGAAGTGTTGAACTTCAGTTGAATTGCAGAACGCGTTGGTCGAGTTTAGGGGGCGGAAATGATTGGATCATTTTTAAAATAAAAAAATTGCGTGTTTAAGGTGTTAATCGACATTAGTTCACCTATTTCCTTCACGGATGACGAAGTTACGTGCTTGACTGACCTTTATCAGAGCCTAGAAATTATAAAGATTACAGTTTTATCCATTTGTCGCCGTGACGCTACGTTGTACACAGCTGACATCGCATTGAAATTCATGCTTAATAAGCTTGATAGCCAAAATACGTATTTAAGCATGAAGCTCGGTTTTTATGCGACACCAGGTGACGACACGTTCTCCAAACCAACTTATGACGAAAGGCTATAGCCGGATAAGGGAACAAAAAATGCCCCTGGCGTTATTAGCCAATGAGTATATCCTAAGTATTGGTCATAATGACAGTTATTAATCTGCCAAGTTTCATGTCATAATTATTGACAGTTTCCTTGAAATGTCACTTGAAAGTTTTTTTTTACTTTTCGAAATATCTTAAAAACTACTGATCCGTTTCTTTTGTGTTTAACGTATGTTGTTAATGGCTTGAAGAGGAATAATTTTGGAAAAAAACCAGATGTCTCTAGGTCAACATTAACTTGGTATTTTTGGATGTCAAACATTTCAAACTTTTATTTTTGACACTTGTGAGTCAGCGACTCCTACCATTTTTTGTACACTAATGTGACATCTCTTTCCGTATTAATATATGTTTGTCTCAAATGAATTGGGTTGGAGCAACATGGTGATTTTTTGTTTTGAGTTTACCTGCCTAGTACATCATCAACGTATACGTGTAGACTACGAGTATGTTGATAATATTTGATATAAAATATTCATTGTTCTGCAGATTATTTAAGAAGCTTTTAAGCATAAAAAGGGTAAAAAACATTTTTTCGGATCTACTATCCTGAATCTACAATAAAAGAAACTTTAGAATAAAAAAATTTTTTTATTACCAAACTTAGACATATCAATTATTCACACACCAAAACAATTAACTTCTGAATATAAACAAAGAAATAGAAACCAACTTTATATAATAACTAAACCTACACAACTAAATAACTACATAACTAAACCATTTTTAATGACCGTTTGAAAAGTGGGGGACACTTCAGCGACACCTACCATTTTTTCACACTAATGTGACATCTCTTGTAAAAGCAGTACTGAAGAGGTTACAACAAAAAATATTATTGATAGATGTTTAATTTGATGCCAATGACGTTCGATTCTTTTGTTTTTTAATGTCAATATTTTTCGCCTTGCACTTATTCACTTAATTTAAGATGAATAACACTTCATGTACTCGTGTAGATCTCATAAACAAAATATTTAATCGCCGACGTAGCCCAAAAAACCTTTATTATTCTGTGTATACAAAAATAGAAGATATACTAGGAAAACGACTTGACTCGGAATTGGATACAAATTCTACAGACTCTGTGTTTGAAATTGTAAGTAAATACATTTATTTATTATTATTCTTTTATTAGTGCCCCGCGGTTTACATTATCGTAAACTGCACTTGCAGTCATCAAACATAACATAATATAAAGATTTGGCTTTCTTCTGGTACCTGTATTGAAAATGTTCTGCGATTGTAATACTAAGGCAGAATAACAGTTTCAGGCATTTCGCGTTGATTTTAACGAACTCGACTGTACATAGGTTTTGCATTTTTAGCTATTCTCTGTTATTATTCATAATGTATTTAATTTTAACCTTTATTGCACAAAAAACTCTTAAAGAACAAAAGCCGCACTTTAATACACTCCTGTATAGTGTTATGTGTAGGAGCCAGGGTAGAATATACAAAATCAGATATACGTACAGCCATACGTAGTGAAACATGTAGAGAAAAGCCATAAAATAATTGTTACAGGACTTCATCGTTAGATATAATGGATTCAAAAAAGAAACGGAAAAACCGGCCGTATACCTCCAAACATTCAACTGAACTAGTAAACTTAGCATTAGAGGCTTTGAGAAATAAGACACTGTCCTCATACGAAGCAGAAAGTCTTCGGAATTCCTCGTCGAACTCTGTTGGACAAGCTCCATAATAAACATCCCAAAACACCTGGAGGTCCGACTAGGCTAAGCGATGAGGAGGAATCTAATATAATTAAAGTTATAATTGCAGCCGCTGAGTATGGCAGTTTTTTAACTCTCTTCGATTTGTGAGTGGTCGTGCATAGGTAATCACATTCCTTCATATTTATATTTTTTTAATCATTGACTACCTATATGAATATAAATTCTCGCAATACCTACTACAATTTATCGATAGGCGTTCGGAAAAGTAGGTATTCATTGATTAGGTAGGAGTTCTCACGAACAGAAAAGTACATTTATATATGGATCCAAGGGTTAAAAAGCAATTAATTAAATTTTCAGATATTTAGAGGCCAATGGAAGACTGCACATTTTCAATAACAAACTACCAGGGAAGAAATGGGTTCACTCATTTATTAAAAGACATAAATCTAAATTAACCTACAGAACGGTTCAGAATATAAAAAGGAGCCGAGCTGAAAAAAACTCGGATGTAATGATTGAATACTTCAGAAATCTGAAGTCATCTCTGGAAGACGTTCCAACCGAAAATATTAAACTATGACGAAACAAATTTAAGCGTTAATCCTGGGGCCCAAAAATGTATATTTAAAGGAGGTGTGAAATACCCAGAAAAGGTTCTAAATGCAACGAAGGGATCAATATCGGTAATGTTTGCCATAACAGCCGGAAGTGAATGTCTTCCTCCATATGTGGTCTATAAATCAGAACATTTATATACCCAATGGAAGCTTAATGGCCCTCAAGGAACCAGATACAATCGTTCCAAATCAGGATGGTTCGATACTACAATATTTGAAGATTGGTTTAAAAGTATTGTTGTCCCTATGTATGGGCTAAAACTAAAACCGGCACCAAAGTTGTAATCGGGGATAACCTCGTGTCTCATATTAATCACGAAATTGTGACATATTGCGAGCAAAATGACAAACGATTTGTATTCTTACCACCAAATTCCACACATATAACACAACCCTTGGATGTATGTTACGAGGGTCATGCCAAAAGAAATTAGATACTCCATGCTCATTTGTTTGATACTGGCCAGTTATACACCATAGTGAAGGCTGATTATATAGCTATAAATTTAAAAATGGAATACTCCGGAAATCTGCGTAATTATTTTTTAAATATTTTTTTTCTGATTGAATCTGACGGGAATTTGCGGTTACAATGGAACTTAGTCGACGAGATTTTCGTGTTATGATTTACTATGACTTTAAAAAAGGTTTAAAGCCCCAAGAATGTTTTGAACTTTTAACCACGACTTTTGGTGAGTCTGCTTGTTCTCGTGCAACTGTTTTTAACTGGTTTGCTGAATTCAAAAGAGGGCGGGAGAGCTTTGAAGATGAGGCGAAGTCGGGGCGACCGCCAACCGCAGTTATTCAAGAAAATGTGCAAGCCGTGGAAAAAAATATCCGTGAGAACCGACGAATTACATACGTAGAGCTTGAACGAGATCTAGGCATTGGATCAGCAGCACTGCAAACCATAATTCATGGACAACTGTCCCTCCATAAGCGTTGTTCGAGATGGGTGCCGCATAAACTCAACGATTTGCAGAAAGGACGCCGCGTGGATTGGTGTAAATTTATGATAAATAAATTCGACGCTGGCGAGAAGAAAACTGTGTATGATATACTGACAGGTGACGAAACATGGCTGTATAACTACGATCCTGAAACAAAGCGGCAGTCAACGGTATGGTGCTTCGAAGATGAACCGACTCCAACAAAATGTCGCCGAGCACGAAGCACACAGAATCAAATGGTTGCCTCATTTTTCTGCAAGACAGGGCATTTTGCGACTGTGGTGCTAGAGGATCAAAGAACTGTCAACTCAGAATGGTATGTGACAGTTTGTGCTCCACAAGTGTTGTCAGCTTGGTGTGACAAGCGGCCAAAGTCAGGAACCCAGCACCTGCTCTGGCACCACGACAACGCCGCTCCGCACACTTCTGCCCGAACACTTGACTATTTTAGTTCGAAAAATATCACTATACTCCCTCACCCACCATATTCTCCTGACCTTGCACCCTGTGACTTTTACCTGTTTCCGAAAATTAAAGAAAAATTAAAAGGAAGGCGATTTGAAACCAAAGAAGATGCCCTGGCTGCCTATAATTATGAAGTTTCTGAGGTACCCAAAGAAGAATGGTCATTGACATTTTCCAAGTGGTTTAGCCGAATGAAAAAGTGTATACGTGCTCACGGTGAATACTTCGAGAAAATAGATAGCAATAATAAAGAATAAACTTTGTAGTTTTTGAATATCTAATTTCTTTTGGCATGACCCTCGTATTTATATTTTGGTCCTTTAAAAAAACTATGGAGACAAATTCTTACAAACTTAAAATAAAAAATCCTAGGGAAGCTACAATTAACAAGGGCCATTTCCCAGACCTACTTAAAAAGTTAATGGATCTACTGAACGACAAAACAAATAACATAATTAGTGCATTCAAAAGCACTGGCATTGCACCCTTCGATCCGGAGAAAGTGGTAAACAAATATAATACTCTTTCTAATATATATTAATGATTTGCCCGATGTAATGTAATGACACATAAATGCACTCATTTTGCAGATGACTTATCAATTCTAGTGACATGTAATAATATCGAAAATTATAATGTTGACATAAATAATACAATTGCAGCAGTCATAGAATGGCTCCAATTGAATAATTTGTTTGTTAATCTTGAGTAAACGCAATTTGTACAGTTTAAGAATGTAAGGAGTAGAAATTTGAATTTAGACGTGCGTTTTAATCACACGCAAATCAAAGAAACGAATGTTGTAAAATTTTTAGGATTGACTTTAGATAAAAATTGTAACTGGAAAAATCATGTTGACGTAGTGTGTAACAAAATGATGACCTTTATGTATGTGTTAAGACGACTTCGTAATATCTCCAATCTAGATACAATTCTAATGGCGTATCACGGATATATTGCGTCGATATTAAGGTATGGCCTACTTTTATGGGGTAATTCTACTGACATCGACAGAGCATTTATAGCACAAAAGAAATGTTTAAGGACAATATTTGGCATTACTTCTCAAGAATCATGTAAACCCATATTTAAAAAACATGCAATTTTAACGTTATCATGTTTATATATTTTAGAGGCGGCCACATTTGTAAAAAAGCATCCTCAGCTTTTCAAAAAAGCTATTGACGTATACCCAAGAAGTACGAGAAATCCGAACAGGCTTGTACTAGATATTGTTCCTAAAAGTGCTCTCTTCATGAAAAACAGTTACTACATGTGCATAAAAATCTTTAACTGAAAAAATCTGGAATTCCAGACGACTTTAAGCCTCTGCCTTTAAACTTGTATACTTGTAACTTGTAAACTTTATCGATGGCTCAAAGAACAGATGTTTTATTCGACAAATGCCCTTTTCAACATGAACTCAACATAATGTATTTTTTAATAAACACTACATAGTTTTAAGATTAAGTATTTTTGCATGCTAGTTTGTGGCAAAACATGTCTTTGTACTGGAATTGTTTCATATTTTATCAGCTATTGTACCATATTTTATGCAAATAAAGAAATTTGAATTTTGATATTGAATTTGAATTTGAATTAATACCAGGTTGGTTATTTTAAGGTGTACATTCTTATAAGGATTTTTTGTGATGTTGAGGGGGTTTAAATTTAAACACATGTTTTTGTTTCAGATTCTAACCATCCAACATGTACTATAGATAAAGCTTTATTAGACTGGCTGAAAGAAAACCGAAGTGCAGACCCTAATAAAAAGACGCGGAATAAGAAAATTTATGTCATACCCGGGAAATCAGTATCTGCAGAAGACATTCAAATTTTGAATAAAAAAACAAACAAGGTACAAAAAGCAAATAAAACTAAAAAGCAAAACGCAAAAACTAAAGAGCAAACTGAAGTCTTCTCTAAATCAACTCCACAGGTAAACTCACTTATGCCAAAAAATCCCGATCGTCTCAAAAAGTTGTGTACCATGATAATCAACGGTCACTTGCTTCAATCCGTGCAAGATACTGCGGCGTCTTCGTCGCAATCATCAAATGTTCGTCGTTTAAGTAAAGCTTTAAGGAATGACAAGTCAAATATGCCATTCATTAACAAAATACCGGAATGTCTTCAAACTAAGAAATCGAAAATTATAATCATCTCCAATGTTAGTATACCAGCTGTATGGTCTGAAAGTAACAAACAAAGCAAGAGAGGCAAAATTAAGTGCATAACGAAAGGGGCTAAAATCACGCGATCGGCTTTACACCTGGAACTAGTAAAAAACCCAAACCCAATAAAAAATGAAACTGAAGAGAAAGAAAGAAAAGACTTACAAGAAATTGCACCTGAAACGAACGAAGAAAAAACTGGAGAGATAGAAAGAATAATCGTTGAAAAAACTGCACATGAAGCGAAAGAAAAATTTAAAGATAAGAAACCAAACGCTAGATCTTTGAAAAGGAAAATAAAAGAAAACGTAAAGCAAACAGCGACACAAAAACATAAATCTGTAAAACAAGGTAGGAAAAGACAAATTAGTGAATCTAGCTCGACAAATTCTGATAAAGACATGCATATGGCTGATACAGATGACTCAGATTATGCTACACTAGATGATTTCATTACAGCATCTCTTCGAGAAGATCAGGAAAATATATATATCCGGCAATACCCTACGGACTTTCTCAAATTGAATACTTTTTAGAGGATACTAAGGAATTCAATATAAATTCCTGGATTTTAGCTAAATTTGTCACAAAAAAGAGTTTGAAGCACTTCGTGGGAAAAGTGATATCAATTAGAGATAATATTCCTGATGTCAAATTTGTGAGAAAGGTGAAGGAGTCCAAATTTAAAGGATGTAAGTTCACATACCCAAGGGTCGATGATATTTGCACAATGAAGCAATTAGATGATATTATTCTGGTATTACCAGAACCAGATATTACTCGACGGGGTCAAATAATATTTAATGCCGATTTGAGTGCTTACAACGTACAATAGTTACCTATCTAAAACGACATTATAATAGTAAATTTTACTTACTAAGTATAATTATGTTCTTACGACTTCATTGAGTTGAGTGAGACTGATTTAATGTCTATGTGTTTATGTGGATGGATCTCAAATTAAGACTGTAGGTAGGTATGCTTGTGAAACTGTTGTGCTCCGAGTATTATTTACTAGCTAGTATATAAGTATAACTTTTAATATCTTGAAGCCTGTAGTAGTCTATGGTTTCTAGTCTATGTTTAATAAATGTCGACAGAGATAGACAGACTCCTGAAGACACAAGCCGTGTAGTATTTTATTTATTCCCTTTCATCCAAGCCACAGGACCACGGAGAACTCCTAAAACAATAACCCATTTCCCAAGGAGTACATGGTGTCAGAAGTGGGATATTCATCTAGAGGAAGGTTAATAAAGAAAACCAAAAGATTGTACTTATAACTAATTTATTATTCAACATAAAAATAAATGACTATTATGTACAAAATTAATTTAGGTATGCATGAATCTACGTACGCGATATGACGAACCAATGTACAGTACAGATGAATAATTATTATTGTAACACCACCACTCGACATCAGATGGCGCCAGTAAGCAATAAACTCGCACCGTATCGATAACGTTACCCCTACCCGACACTAGATGGTGTTAGTTGGCAATAAAAGTGCGCCTTAACGATATTAGTTACTCTTATTGGGACTAGATGGCGTTGGCTGTACATTACATCGCACAAACGATTGGTTCCCCACGAATCCACAAGTAACAAGGCTGATTGTTTGTAAATTAATCTTTTCTAACTAGGTAACACTGGCTATGATAAAGTTTGCTCTCTACCTGCTTCCACTCGTGGGACTTTTGGAGACTTATTAAATTCTAAGCCTTGTTGACTCTGAGCTTTGGTTCCTCGCTCCTGCTTCGGTGGGTCGACTTACCGAACTCTGGTTGTGTTGCCACTTTTGTATACATTATATCGAAGCTATTAAATTGAGTTGATGTGACTACTGACATTGGTTTGATATTTCGCTCCATTTACGAACCCGCCACTTACAATCTGGCGTCCAACGCGGGCAATACTTCAAGATCGACGGAATACGTTGTTACGAAGTCTGGACGCGTGACATCTACCAAGGCCAGACCTGGGAAAACAAGCAACTCAATCCAGAAAAACGACAATATGGCTGTTAACATGACAGATGCGCAGTTCCAACAACTAATTGGGGCTATCACCAGCGCAGGTTTCGGAACCTACCCAAACTCACGAGGTGGTTACGTCATTTGCGAGGGCTAAATTCTCGTACGGTGGCGAACGAGACCCTGCAAAAGTGAAGGCCTTCCTGACTGCGGCAACCTGTTTTAAACGAGTTGAACATGAGCGACAACGATGCCCTAGAGAGCTTACCACTCGTATTGAAGGACGAAGCGGCAACGTGGTGGAATGGAATATCCGAGAATATCACGACCTGGGACGACTTTAAGAACAGGTTACATAGACATCAGTTTTTGTGCACTCAATGTACGCACCGATGCTAGAGCGCGACCAGTTGTATGCATGTCCATCAAGGATATAAAGGGCATAGCATACATTGACACATGCGCGAAGACGAGTGTGGCTTCGTACGAGTTATACTGCCAGCTTAAGAAGCGGGGATACTGCTTCCGTAAAGAGAACGTACAACTAGGGAGTGCAATCCGAATAATCCGAAATCCTAAAAATCCGGATAATCCGGATTTTTTCACATGCATTTGAAATCCGATTATTCTTGTGGAAATCCGGATTTTTCGAATTTCAGAAATAAGAGGAATTTTCGTAAATAGTTCCAGTAGTAGCTACTAAAAAGTTTAGAGAACAATCCTGGAATAACACATTTCGAAAACCTACATTTGAAGAGAAGAAGAAATTAATGTGTGACATTTTATTAGACCTCTAAGGGATCCCGTTGTCATAGAACAACCCCAAAACCAACCATTGAGCTATAAAGAAGAGTTAAATAAGCAGATATCGCTATTGAACAAACCTGTGGTTGATTCTGATAGCACATCTATGGCATCTATGGCTTACGACGATTTGCCCTCTCTGAATGCCCTCATGAATTCATTATGAGATTGCCATATGGAAGAGCTTAGGCAAGCATGGGGAAATGCTGAAAGATATTAAAAAAGACTTGTCTATACCACCTACAAGCGTTGAAATTCGAATCAGAAAGGGCATTCTCAGCTGCTGGAGTGATATGTAATCGCTTGAGAACACGGCTAAACGATAAATTTGTAGATGCTATAATGTTACTTAGATCTCATTTTTTAAACAAATCTAAATATTAATAAATAACGGTATGTTTCGTTATCCTTAATATTACTTAATTATATTTTACGTTGTTGATTTATTTTAAATAGGTACGTTTTAAGATCTCAATAAAGAAGGCTAATGTTTTTTTACACAGATAACCAAACTCTGTTATGTTTTGTTTGTTTTTTATTGTTATTATTAGGTTTAAAGACATTTATTACCATAAGAATTTTACATAATTCACTTAAATGAGAACTTAATTATTTTAATAACATTATGATGATGAAGACAAAGGACAAACAAGATAAGTGTTTCTTGTAGTTTAGTTTGAGTTCTGTATAATTTAGTTTACACCGCCTGCCATGTATTTTTGTTTTTATTATTTCTCTATCCAAGGTTGTCTGGAAGAGATCGCTATTTAGCGGTAAGACCGCCTGTTGTATACCTATAGTTAAAATGTAGTGTTCCGTGTTTTGTTTTCTTTTGGTGTTCAATAAAGAGTATTTGTATTGTATTGTATTGTATTATTGTTATTATTCTTTATTTTAAATAATACAAAAGGATAAATATTTAATTATTGTAAGTTTTGAATTGATTTTTTTAAAACTAATACTATATAATATTACCAATAAACATATATATATACAGTGTATGACATCCATAAGAACATAAATTGTAAGTAACTATAGCTTTAGATGCTGTGAACGGTTTTATCGAAAAAATATAACAATTACATTATCTGATAAAGAGTTATAATTTTTTTAAATTTTCTCGAGCAGCAATGTAATGCAAAATGCAATATGTGCAAATGTGTAAGCAGAATGTTTCATTTCCATTTTAATTCAATGAAAACATAACCGTTGTTTCAAGTCGACGTGTACTTGTTTCCTGAATTATCCACTACTAGAAAATACTGATATTTAAAAACATACCACACATGTAAAGCAAAACAAATTTACATCGACAATTCTTAGTCACCATCGAAACACATTAAAGGACAATGAGTCATTTTGGTCCATATCCTCAATACTTATGAAACCTATGCCAAATGATAGCTTAAATGCTATCATTTATTTCATACTATGACAGCTAAGTCGAAGTCGCGGGCCAACGTGGTCTTTTTTATATAAATAGAACCAAGTACAGCAACGGTTTCACCATAATATGTTTTATTATAATAGAAAGAATTTCTGGAAGAATTTGGGATGGGTCCGCCAAATACCAACTGGCTGCCTTGGATTCAATTGACAAACGTGCGAAGAGGCTCATTGGCGACCCTGCCTTAGTTCAGGAAAAGCTGAAACCTCGAATACCATAGGAAAGTCGCCTGTTTATCGGTTTTCTACAGGATACACTTTGGTGAGTGTGCACTGGGGCTGCATGAGTTGATTCCACCGTCTCCGTTCAGACAATACAATACTCGGCGCGGACTTGGATTCCACCCTTATGTTGTCGATATACCACTGATTCGTACAAAACGCTTTGCGTCTACTTTCCTTATGAGGACAGCTAAGGAATGGAACTCTAATCTTTTCCTGCGCACCTTTTCCCCGAAAAATATAACTTGGATCTCTTCAAGTCGAGAGTGAATAGGCATCTTCTAGCCAAGTATGCTCCTTCTTAGGCCTCATTGTCACTTAACATCAGGTGTAATTGAGGTTAAATAAATGGATATTTGAAATAATAAAACATACTATGGTGAAACCGTTGCTGTACTGGGTTCTATTTATATAAAAAAGACCATGTTGGCCCGCGACTTCGACTTAGCTGTCATAGTATGAAATAAATGATAGCATTAAAGCTATCATTTGGCATAGGTTTCATAAGTATTGAGGATATGGACCAGACTCCATACTAAAGTGCCCATGGTCCTTTAGTCACTGTACCAGACTGATATCAAAATTCACTGCACATAAAAAATTATCAATTATCACCTCTTAGGAAATCAAATGCTTAGTCTCAAACATGTATTATTAAATTGATTACGAACTGTGTTTATTAACAAACACGATGTTATCTTGACACTTCAACTCAATGAATGTGAAGTTGTCAATCGGTGCCTGAACAAAATTACTGTGATTCCGCCTTCTTAGTTTAAATTACCTACTTAAATCAATCGTTTTAGACAGTGCACTGGCTGGTGTGGCGGGATGCACTTAGGCTGAATTAAAATGTGTAGTAACATTGACTTTTTCCATGAAATTGTCATGTCAATTTTCTTGACAAAATGCCAAAACCTTCATCGTACGAGTATAGCTCGCAAGAATTGGCGGATATGATCCTAATGTACGGCGAAGCTGGGCAAAGTGCTAATCAAGCGTTAACGTTGTATCGGGAGCGATTCCCAAATCGTCGCATTCCTCAAGACCCCAGGGTCATAGTCCGTGCTTTGCAGCGTGTCCGGGAAGACATGCCCATTACTGGGAGAATCGTAACATCGACAAATAGTCCACGTCTTCATGTTCAAAATGATGAAAGAATATTGGAACATTTTGCTGCATATCCAGAATGCAGTACAAGAAATGCCGGGCGACATTTTGAAATGAACCACAAAATAGTTCATAGGATTCTGAAAAAAGACTTACAACACCCTTACAAATTTTTGAAGGCACACGCAATATTGCCTAGGGATTTGGTGCCACGTCTAACATTTTGTCAGTGGATACTCAGTAAACACGATATCGACCACCAATTTACCTCAAGAGTTATTTGGACTGACGAGAGTACATTTACTCGGAACGGCGTGTGGAACCAGCGAAATACACACTATTGGGCACGAGTGAATCCGCATGTACTAAAAGAGACCGGCCATCAATACCGATGGGCGGTAAACGTCTGGGCAGCCATTCATGGTGACCGTATTATCGGACCAGTGTTTATCGACGGGAATCTTAATAGTGAAAAATTCCTGGAATTGCTAAATGGTCCATTAACTAATTATGTCAACTCGTTGCCAGAAGAAGAACGTGTGCTAACTTGGTTTCAAATGGACGGAGCTCCTGCACACTCACCAGTTCGCGTGCGTGCGTGTTTGAACGCTTTATTTGGAAACCAATGGATACGTAGGTTTGGGCCTCAACGTTGGTCGGCCCGATCACCGGACCTTACGATGTTAGACTTTTTTTTATGGGGGGCCGTAAAAAATGAAGTGTATTCAAAACCACAAACATCTGTCGAAGATCTTCGAAGCAGAATAACTAACGCATTTCAAAAACTTCAACAGGACACTAATTTTGAAAGCGTGCATCAGTCTTTAATACGCCGATGCACCACTTGCATCCAAATGCAAGGACGTCACATCGAACATCGTTATCTTCGCCGAGTGAATCGCCGAGATTGATTAAGTTTTGAATGCATTAAATATTTTTTTTACTTTTTAGCGTTTGTTTAATTTTTTGATCGAACACATATCGACCGAGCAGAAACTTTTATGCAGTTAGGTACTTTTCTTACGGAGTTAGTTTCTTAGTTATCATAATTTTTGGCGGTCTTGTCAAAAGTGTCAACGAAATGTAGGCAATTGACAAGGTGTCAGGGTGTCACTAAGAGTGAATTTTGAACGCATACAGAGCATTTTATGAGTGAATTCGTATGGATGTCACACACTGTATATATATATATATATATATATTAACAATAAACGTTCATTCAGCAGTTGAATCGTGTTTTTTTTAGTTGGTGAAATTTCGGAAAATCCGGATAAAATCCGTTTTTTTCGGATTTCGCTCTAGAATCCGAAGGATTCTCGGGAATCCGAATTTTGAAACATGAATGGATATACAGTCAAAGTGGAGGTGACACTAAACCAAAGAAATATTCCTACAACGTTCCTAGTCTTGCCGGAATCACGGGAGAATAAAACTCTATTGGGTATAGGGTTTATTCAAGATGCAGGGATGATACTCAACCTACCCCAGTTCACATGGACCTTTATAGACGAACCAAATGATTTGAGCTATATGACGAACATTTCCTACAATTCGATGAGCACTAGATCTGGTGGTTTAGGCATGCCTTACACAGGGCTGCCATCCGTCCCGATATATCGGGACTGTCACCGTTATTGAAGTCTCTGTCCCGACGTCCCGACATATACCAAAATGTCCCGATACTGTGCAAATCGTAATCGCGGGGTGAGGGGGCGGACCCACCACACCGCACCGGCGACCGCCCGCGTGAGCCAGTACCCCGCTAGCCCCGCTGCCAACCGCGCGCAAACGCATATAACGGTTTTGTGTTTGTGCATTTTTTGATTAGTACGTGGTGTGGTGCCGGCAGTTCATAATTATTTAAAGTTAAACGAGAATGTCTACGGCGAAAAAGAGGAAGTGTCATTTCTCGGACGATTATACAAAAGAGTGGAGTTTCATAAAGAGAGGACGTACAAATGAAGAAGCGATGTGTAGTATTTGTAATTGTTTTATATCAATTTCTCACGGCGGTAAGGGAGACGTAAAACATCACATTTCTACAACCAATCACAAAACTAAATTCATGACAGTATCGACAGCAAGGCCCATATCTGGATTTATGATTAAAGAAAATACCCAAGAAGAAGTACTTATTGCTGCAGCGGAACTAACGACAGCATATAAAGTTGTTAAACACCATCAGTCATTCAAATCTCTTGATTGTACCGTGAAATTGAATTCCACAATGTATCCCGACTCAAAAGTTGCTGCAAAGCAGTCTACAGCTAGGACAAAGGCTACAGCCATTGTAACAAATATTCTCGCTCCACACTCCGTGAATGAAACTGTAAAAAAAAATCAAGAAGTTTCTTTTTACGGTATAGGCACGGATGCGTCCAATCACAAAGCTGAAAAGATGTTTCCTTTACTTGTTCAATATTTTACGGAAACTGACGGTATCCAACAAAAACTGTTGAAGTTTGATTCTTTAAAAAATGAAACATCGGAAACAATATCGAACTATTGTATTAACTCATTAAGAGAACTGCAGATTTCTTTGGATAAACTAATAGCTTTTTGTGGAGACAACGCCAATACCAACTTCGGAGGACTTAATCGACATGGTCAAAACAATGTTTTCAAGAGAATGAAGGAAGAATTAGGAAAATCGTTAGAAGGAATTGGGTGTCCGGCCCACATTCTGCACAATACAGTATCCAGCGCTGCTGGAATTTTATCTGTGGATGTTGAAGTCATTGTCCTAAAGATTTTTCACTATTTTTCGATATACACAGTTCGCACAGAAAGGCTGAAAGAGTTCTGCTCATTTATTGATATAAATTACCAAACTCTTTTGTCGCACTCAAAAACAAGATGGCTGTCGTTAATGCCCGCTGTTGAGAGAATCCTAAAACTTTGGATTCCGCTTAAAGATTTTTTTGACGCTGAAGAACGGCCACCTAAAATAATTTCAGATTTCTTTAGAAATCCGGTCAGTGAAATTTATTTTCTATTTTTGCTGTCCAATTTGAGCTTATTCGAACGAAATGTAAGAAGTGTTGAAAAGAACAAAATATCTATAATTGAAATAAAAAACATCTTAGATGAAACACAAAAACAACTGCTTGAAAGAAAAGCTGACAAGTTTATTGGCATGCAAACTAAAATAGAATTGAATAAACTTAAAAGGGAAAATCCAACACCTGAAACAGGAATATTGATTTCTAAATTTGAGGAGGAGACGGTACTGTTTTATAATACAGCAATAGATTATCTGAAAAAGTGGTCTGTTTCATTTAATAAATATGAAATTTTCAATTGGATGACGCTAACTGAAATCCCAGAATGGGCGAAGATTGAAGACACAATTCTATATCTTACTGAACATGGTGTGGAGATTTTGGGTGACAGATGCTATGAAGAATATACGTATCTGAAAACCTTTTTGGAGTCTGAACGGGAATATGAAGAATGGAAGTCGAAGAAGTCTCTGGAAGAGAAATGGATGTACTTTTTGAACAAAACCGAAAATCCCGAAAGAAAGTGCCAAATGCTTAAACTATGCCAGTATTTATTTGCAATTCCAGCCCACAACGCTACAGTGGAAAGGGTGTTTTCTTTAATGACGGCTCAGTGGACTGATGAAAGGAATTCTCTGCTGCCGAAAACAGTGGAGTCAATATTACAGTGTCAGATAAACTATAATATGACATGCATTGAGTTTTACCATTATGTTAAAGGCAATATAGCCTTGCTAAAAAAGTTAAGTCCTCGGAAAAATATAACATGCCGAGTACTTCTTCTGCTAATTCCTAAGTTATGTAATAAGAAAATAAATATTTGTCTTGCCTTGCCCTAAAATTTGTTTTTTTTTCTTACTCGCCATTTCAGCCAGCCAAAGCGTCCCGATGATACCTTACCAAAATATGGCAGCCCTAGCCTTACAGCGAGATTTTTTTGATTTAGTGGCTAGTGGATTTTATAGTGGATTAGATTGTTCCAGTTAGTTGTAATTTACTTAATTAACCCGCTAGTGTGATTCATAAAATGCTCTGTATACGTTATAGTTAAAAATGAGCATTTAGGCCCGGAACTTCAAACATGGTTTAAGTTTAGGATGTAGGCAACAATGCTCAAATCAAATCTGTCGGGTCGGGGATTCCCCGATTATTGTCTACAAAGATTTAGTAATAGTATTTACACAGTTAAGATATAAAGAAAACCATTCTTAAGTCTGTGTGCAATACCGGAGAAAGTGTGTACTTAAAGATATACAGCAGCACATTTAACTATCGCTATTGAGATAACTTTATGATGACTTGTATCTTGCACAAATAGTGTAATATAAACACAGTAATGAAAAAGTATAAATATTTGCTATCCCGTGCCATTTATATTTCACCAAAGTAATAAAAGAAATAAATAAATAAATATCAGGGGACGATCTCACACCAATTGATCAATGTTTTCTCAGTTTTATTTATGTGTATGTATATATATTTTTTCCTCCTTTTATGGTTATGTTTAATGCATCAACTGATTTTGTACCTGTTATAGATGTGAACAAAACTACAGAAAATACTGCTGAAACACATTTCATGCTTCAGGATTTCAATGTTGGTAAGTCCACAAAACTAACTGTTCCCGTTTCCACTTTCTTGGGCAATAAAAAAATTTTTAAACCTTCTATTGGTAAAACAATTTTCAGAATCGGTTCAGTTGATCCAGATTCCCTTACAACGTCACAATCTTTACCTCTTTATAATACTAGTTTAGAAGTATAGATAGTATTTTGTTACAGATTCTCCATTATCTTCCCCAGAGCCTGCGACACCAACAGAAACAACATTAGACAAGGTTAATACTTCTTTAGGTAAGTACCTACTGCTGTTTAAAAAAGTATAAGTAGACAATAAGGTGTTCAGGTTTTTAAACCAAAGTAGCCAAATAAATTAAAATATGTAATGTATAATATTTATGTTTTAGAATTGATTGCCACATACATAGCAGATGTCAAAGATGAAATAAAGGAAATAAAGGCAACACAAAATGATATTTTATTGAGATTAGCATCAACGGCACCTTCCAAGACTACTTTACCGGATGAGATAGACTTGCCATTGAAGTCTACTGAAGATCTGAACAATATACAAAATTGGCTAGAAAACGAGGATAACAAACAAAATTTGGTATGTTCATTTTATGATGACTTCTACAGCTTATCTGTACTCATCTAATTACGCTGCACCAATCTAAATGGTTTAAATAAAACGGTCTGCGTCAGGTTGAGTGAGGTGGGGGGGCAGCGGAGCGGCCGCTTCAGAACGGATCAGACTAGTGTGCACGCAATAATACGGTTCTGACGCGATACGACACAACAAACTACACAAATGTGAATGCAGCTTGATTGAAAATATCGTCAGAAAGTGTCGTAACACATTATAGATGTGAACGGTAGCCATCGCGAGAACACGTCAGACAAATGGGAATTCGGCTTTAGTTTGGCTTATACATACTTTGGTTTCAGAGCTGAATTTGTGTGAGATTATCCCACAATTATTTTTTTCAGATAAATAATTTGAGCTTTGTTGGTGGCAACACTACTGTTTCAATTACTAGAAGAATACTTCAAAAAGTTTTCTCCACATCGTTGGCACTTCAGTGCAATTGGACCGGGAAAAATAATAAGTTCAGCTTAAAAAACATACGACTTACAGAAGTAATTATAAGTAAGTACCTACTTACTTATTTTGGATAATTGGTTCATTATTCACACGTCATTGTGATGATACTGTATCCACGTCACGAGGATCTTTTTAACGCTTAGCAACATGGACATGAAACTTTGTATGTGCATTTATGATGAATAATGTTATTGATGCTGTAAGTGTGGTTTACCGTGATGTTATAAAAATTATAATCTGCGACTTGGCTGTGTTCAGCATGATAGCTAAACATGTATTTTGCTGTGATCTGATGTTGCATCCAGGATCTACTCCTTATGTGGAATCTTGACGGTTTATAGCATGTACACGAATTTCGCATGAAATAATTTTGCAGCTAAACCCTGATTTTTAATTGCGTAGAATTCTGACGTTTCTTGATCTTGCCAGACTACAAAATATTCCTTGAACGTGTGGTGCAAAAAAGTCAAAAAAAAAATCTTTACAATATTACTTATATGATTTACATATTAGAATTTGAAATAAAATAATAAAAAGTTAATTAATACAAAGTAATTTTATTTTAAAATCGCACAATCCATACATAATATTTTGTTAAACAAATTTCAGAGGAAAAAGATAATAGTTGTTGGTATCATTCAGATCATTGTCATGTATTACAAACCTTTAGAGTTAAATTATATTATTATATTTAATCATTTTTGTTTTGTTTTTTTATTTTGGAAAAAATAGACTTTAAAATGACAGTTGTCGACTGTCATTCGTCCTGCCAAACTAAAGACGACGCTTTAGACTGTTTTATGTCCTTTGCCGTTCCCTTCTGGGATAAAAAAAAAGACGCTCAGACGTAACGCAGCTGACTGAAACGTCATTCGGCTTCTGTCTTGGATGTTCGAATGTGCTCGCTTTCGTTTGCCCGTGTTATTTTATTTTTACTGTTATTATTGATTTTATTGTTACTAGTTCGTTGAATTTTAGTTTATTTGTTAAGTTTTCCTGTGTTGTTTGTTTTCTTGTTTTAATAAACAAGATGGAACCTCAACCGGGCTCGTCACAGGAGTCTGATTTCTTGTCTCCCAAGAAGAAAAGGCCACGTGGTGCTTTTTCTCGCAATGAAAAAACAATGATTGTGAACGTGTACAAAGGCGTTATTGAAAATTGGCCACAATCGGAAGATTGGAGTTCGACGGACTGTGCCAAAAAAACATCGGTATTGACGGGAGTATCCCTGGCCAGTGTATACAATGCTTTGAAGCAATATAAGCTAAAAAAAGACTTTGAAAAGCCAAAAAAATCCGGGCCGCGACTGTCATTCAAAGACAAGATTGATGAGTTTACTTTTGCCACTATTAGAAGAAAAGTTCATCAATTTATCTTCAGAAATGAAATGCCAACAATTAAAAAGGTAACTTATACTTTATTCATTATTTAATTAACAGCAGTCTAAAATAATTGTCTGACCTTTTCAAACAAACATGCTACAGTAACAGAACTAATAGTAAATTATTACAAACCCATTTCTACTGTCACTTTGTTCAAAACTATCACGCATGTTTTTACTATTAATAATATTTTTTTTGTATTACATACATATATATGTATCGATTTACAGTATTAACATTGGATCCTATCTCTTGCAGGTACATCAAGAGCTGTGTGATGATGACAGCATACCCAAAATGTCTATGTCAATGGTGCGGAACATCCTTAAACATTTAAAGTTTAAATATGCAAGCCGCAAACGACGCAGTGGCCTCATAGATAGGCGTGATATTGTATTATGGAGACAAAGATACTTACTACAAATTAAACAATATCGGAGGGAGGGCAAATTTATCTACTATCAAGACGAAACTTGGGTGAATGAGGGTCACACGGTGAATAAAACTTGGGTGGACACCAAAGTCCTATCATCCCGTCAAGCATTCTTGGAGGGGCTGACTACAGGACTTAAGGCTCCAACGGGAAAAGGAAGAAGACTCATCATTAGTCACATCGGCAGCGAAGAAGGTTTTGTTGATCGGGGCCTACTAGTTTTTGAAGCAAAAAAAGGAACAGATGATTACCACAAGGAGATGACTGCTGAAGTATTTGAGGAGTGGTTTAGCGGCATATTACCAAAATTAAAGCCTAATTCTGTAGTTGTCATAGACAATGCCCCTTACCACTCCAGAAAATTGGAAAAAACCCCTACAAACGCATGGTTAAAGGCTAATATCCAGGCTTGGTTGTCATCGAAGAATATTAATTACGATGAAAAGCTGACTAAATCACTACTGTTGGAGATTGTAAAAGGTGAAAAAAGTAAATATAATAAATTTTGTGTGGATGAAATGGCAGCTGAAAAAGGTATCACTGTGCTTCGCTTACCCCATACCACTGTGAGCTCAACCCAATTGAGTTGATTTGGGCTCAGATAAAAGGACATGTGGCTAAGAATAATAAAACATTTAAAATGGCTGAAGTTAAAGAATTATTATTAGAAGGAGTCAATAATATTACTGAAACAGAATGGCAAGGTTGTATATCACATACAATAAAAGAAGAGGACAAATTTTGCAACCTTGACCATTTAATTGATGGTGTCTGCGACAAATTCATTATACATGTGGGGGAAAGTGATGACAGTGACAGCAGTATGCCTGAAGAAGATTCTGAAGATACTGAATAAAATAAAGTGTTTTTATAAGTCATGTTTTATTTATTTCCTCCAGTAACTAATAACACTGTGACTTGTAAAGATTTCAACTTATTTAGAAGTCCCAAATTTCTTTGGCGTATTGTCTTAAATCTTAACAATATAATTTTGCATAGTTACTTCTCAAAGTTTTTAGTATTCTTATCTTAGACACGTAGGCTAATGATTTGTTTGGTTCACTAATGTTTTACCAAATAATCATTTGACAAACTATATCGTTTTACAAACTTTCATTTCGCGAACAGGTACCGGATAATTTTATATTTTTTTGCGGTCAAAAGTCCAACTTAACTTAACCTATTTAATAGCCTATGCAACTAATGTAATATATAACGGTTTAAGCACAAATACATTTTTGCGAAATGAAAGTTTGTAAAACGATATAGTTTGTCAAATGATGATTTGGTCATAAGTCGGGATACTGTTTTGTTTACTCTACCTTATGTATGTGGAATGGGTCCATATTGACTCACATAAAATTCTTATTCCTTTTTTTTGTTTTCCTACCGATTTGTATTCATAATAATAACTCTTCATCATTTTTTTCCTCATACTTTTTTGTTCATACTTTTTAAGTCATAATTATCGCAATTCATAATGCATTTTTTTTAAAGAAAGAGTTACTTTTTGAGATTTTTTATAATTCTAACCTAACCTAACCTAACTTTATTACATGTAAGATATTCAAAAAAAATTGAAAAGTGTACGGCTTCATTAATATTGGCGTTATGAATTCAGATGATTATGAGTTCCGATCATTAGTACTACTTTTTTTTTTGAAGAGTATGAAGATTAATCATTATGATGTGAAATGGTATGAGAAACATTTTCGGACTTCCGATAATAGGACTTAAAAAGTTATATGAGTAGATACGCACCCATGTGGAATAGCAACAAATTTAAATGAAGGCCAAAAACGTCAACAATTAAAAAAATGTGTGTTACTCCTGAAACGTCAGAATTTGATAGCTGTCAGATGGCTGTCAGAATTCTACGCAATTAAAAATTAGGGTTTAACTCATAAGTTTACCTAATCTTTCCATAGATGGCTCTCGTGCCACTACTGCCGAGTAACAAAATAGTCTGTCCTTTTCTGCAACACTGGCTCCCTTTAGTGTGCCGCCAGGGATCGCGACGAACGCACGCCCGTGTTTATGCAATAGTGACACTTTTGAGTTGTGCCGATATTGTGTTTATTCCGAAAAGGGTTTTTGAATTGTGCCCTCTTTAAGTACAATAATTAATGTGCAATAGTTCAACATGTTCTCAAGAAAAACTAAAAGAAAATTACTTCCTTCGGCTATACCAGAACGGTAAGTACCTACACTATAAATATTTTTTTGCTTTGTCCTTGACTCAAGCCGTATTCCTATAAATGATATAGCTAAGTAGACAGAATTTTATACATAATAGAACAATCAATTATACATTCGATTTATTTATTTACTAAATATTAGTTAGAGGAAATACCTACCGATACTTTAGCTAGTTTTAAAGTAATAATAATTGGTTTGTCTATATCTATACTAGGTATTATTATATACTCGTATGACACAGGGTGTAAACGTTCAGTGTAACCAAGGTGTTGCATAATAAAAGTACAAAAGCGAATAGTATTAGTGTTTTATCTCGTAAATAAAACAACAAAATGAGACAAAACACTATTACTATTAGCTTGTATTTCATTACGCAATAGGCCCCAGGCGATTATTCCGTAACTTTTACAGATATCAAAAAACTTAAAACTGATATCGTAAATACGTTACCTAATGAGTAAAATGACATCGATAACTTTTTGAAAATCAAACTAGAAGTATCCAAAATTTTGACATTATACACTCCGATACATTTATTTAGTATGAGATTAGTAGAAAGGTTTTAGTTTCCTTATTTTAAGTGGTCTAGTAGGTAATCATTTTACCTAAATCCTATTTTATGATTACGTATGCTAATTATGATAATAATGATTTCCAAGTAGATACACGTTTAGATTAATTATCTTACCACTTCAAATTAAACCTTTTAAAATAAGGAAACTAAAACCTTTCTACTAATCTCATTAAATGAATGGGAGTGTCTAATGTCAAAATTTTGGATACTACTCGTTTAATTTAAAAAAAGGTATTAAATAATACCTCCTTTTACTATAATATTATTATTATTATGTTTATATATTGTAACACCCCAAAATCGGGTTGTCACTTTTTCTCTGTCATACTTACAGTCATCCTTTCTTTTGTCGGAAAGCCTTCCGCGCTGATTCCTGGCTGAGTTTAGCGTCTACTGTTTGACGAGCGAACGAGTTTCAAGCCACATACACCTGGTAACCGGTGTTTTAGTATATCAACGTTGATCACAAACGGTCGACATAAACACTGCCGTTTTTACACTTGGATACTCGTTTTGTCTCACATAGTTCAACACGGAGCTTTTGTATTCCAGAGCAAGGTTCCTGTGCCTTATTTGGAAGTCGTATTTAACCGGTTTACACTATCTATTCCTTTTTATTTTCAATTGAAAACCCAGACATTGTTATCGTTTGTTAGCCGTTGTTGTCATAGTATGAAATGTCACTTTGACTTTTGACAGGAGGTTAAGGCGTTCGCACATCGGCTTTATTATTCTGTTTTGGGTGTAGTATCTTTTTATTTTTGAATTCTTATTTACTCGTTCTAGATATTTTTTTCACTTAATTTCAGCTAAGCAAAAAGTATTTTCTTTATTGAGAGGAATCAGAGGTATTGAGGTTTTAACGTCAATGTGAGTATGGTAGGTGGCAACACCGGTAACGCCAGGAGCGTCACTTGGTGTTTGCCGATTAAGGATGGAGATTTAATTTAGAACAGGCCTAGGTGGTTTCCTTGTTCTTGACGCTGTGTCTTACAGTCTAGATGTCTTATTTTCACCGAGAATAACTGAAGTCTTAACGTGCGTTGTCACGCGTCTGAAGGATGTTCTTTACGGTGTTATTGATAACACCAACTCCGCGGTCTCCGAGTATAAAAGCCAATTGCCTCTAATTTACTGCCCGAAAGGGTTTCAAGGCTACCCCGGAAATTTCAAGTCTGCTCCGGAGATGTTCGGGTTAACCTATAACCTCAAGGCGGAGGTTATCTTCGTGCATGCGGTGTGCTGAGACGGCTTCGACGGGTTTGTGCACGAGGAAGTAGCCGTGCGATGACGAGTACACTTCGCGTGGGATCCTGACGCCTGCGTTCACTGATGTCGCGTGACGTTGACTTTCTTTTCTTTTATTTTCTTTATTTTATTCCGCGTTTACTCTAACCTATTATACGTCGTCCATCCTTAGACCGCGTTGGTAGCAAGCGCCTCTTTTGTAATGTTTATCAATTCTAGTAATGGAAAAGAACTGTACGGGTTTACTGATGCTAATCTCGTAGGTAACCCGGATCTTTCCTTACTTACTCTTTTGTAAGGTTATCAATCCTAGTAATGGAAAAGAACTGTACGGGTTTACTGATGCTAATCTCGTAGGTAACCCGGATCTTTCCTTACTTACTTTTTAGTATAATAAATATTTGCAATTACTAGTAATGGAAAATTTCGTTACGGGTTTACTGATGCTAATCTCGTAGGTAATCCGGACCTTTCCTTACTTACTTTTTAGTATAATAAATATTTGCAATTTCTAGTAATGGAAAATTACGTTACGGGTTTACTGATGCTAATCTCGTAGGTAACTCGAACCTTTCCTTACTTACCCTTTGGTATAATAAATATTTGCAACTATTTCTTATGTGTGTGGAAAGGCGTGGTTAATTAGAATTAAGAACTAAAAGGGAGGACGCTCTCTAATCTTATTACTCTGTGTTGTTCATTCAGAACATAGTGTAGTGCGAAGAATCTGAGTCTGTACTTTCTTTTTTACGAAGTTATAAATTAAATACACTTAATTGTGACAATTTGTATAATTTATAAAGCCATCACCATCGATCCTGTTTGTGGCCAGTCGCTCTCTCTCTCACTCTACGGCGCCCAATTCCTTTAGCGATTGGCCCTCGAGCCAAGTGACCACACGACCCCAATCTCATGCTGCGGGCGAAAATCGAGTGTTACAGTGGCGTACCCAACGTATGGCTTGAAGGATCGTTGGTGTGGTTTTAGTTATCAGGTTCATAGTGAGGCAGGTCTAAGGATTGGCACATAGGTTAGGTATCTCTAACTTTAACTAGCACATTAGGAAAAATATATATAAGACGACTTGTCCGTGTGGTTTAAGTAACTTTCTTCGCCATTTTAATTTACTACTGTTTACTTTATTAAGCAATTACTATTATCTACCACTCTTGGTGTTTAAACTGTTATGCTAAGTGTCTAACTTATACACTCTGTTAAAATGGACTTGTCAATTAAAATAGAATGGCTGACAAAAGAGGAGCTTGCGCATGAACTGACTAAGTTACAAATACCTTTCTCAACATCAGACACATGCGACATCCTACGGAAGTTGTTCCGTCAAACGCGGTCTCTTATCCGACGTGGCAGCCCCAAACCAGGCACCAGCGCTCCAGTTGATCCCGCTGGCGAACTAACACTTTGTCGCTCTGCGATTAAAAACCTGCAGAAGGAGGTGGCTGAAGGAACAATACTGTCGGAGGCTCGTAAAGAACGGCTGAGGGGTCGAGTTGAATATTACCTAGGTCGTTTGGAGGGAGTCTCAGATCAAGGAGATGTGGTTCAAACCCTCAAAGGTGTTCTGGTCAGTTGCCTAACTACTCTTAACCCCGAGGGGGACTCTTCCGATTCTGAGGAGGAAGTTTTCAGCTCTCCAGCGAAGCCGCAGACTACGGTGACGTGTCGAGCCGAGCCGCGCTACAACCTTGCTAGTTTAAACCTTAAATACAAAGGGGATACGTGCGTACGTGCTTTTATTACGCGCCTGGAGGAACTCCGGGTGGCACGCGAGATCCCTGAACGTGTTATTTTCACCGGTTTTCCGGATATTCTGGACGGACCAGCTCTCTTTTGGTTCCGTTCGTGTAAGGGTGACTTTTCGTGTTACGCGGACCTTTTAACTGCTCTTAAAGCAGACTTTGATATTCCGGATTATGACTTTAAATTATTAGGTGAGATAAGGGCCCGCACCCAAGCTAAACACGAGTCTATCGTGGTGTACCTGTCCGTCATGGGTGCGTTGTTTTCTCGGTTGACTTCACCGCTGGCGGAAGCCGAGCAATTGGACATTTTACTACGCAACATAAGGCCTGGATATAGCCGTGAGTTGGCTTTAATTGACGTGCCCTCTATACAAAGGTTGAAGGAACTGTGCATGCGTCTCGAGCTTGCAGGTTCGCGCTCGGATAATTTTACTGAACCATCTTCATCCGGTTACACGGTAGCTCCGGACGTGCAAGTGCGAACGCGCAATGCCCCTGCGTTCCGTAGACAGGAGGTTGGCTCTGTAGACAAGCCCGTGGGCCCGTATTGTTTCAGGTGTAAGCGGACGGGACACAAAACAGGTCGTTGCCCGCGATCTCGCGACTTGGTGTGTTTCGTGTGTGGTCACCCGGGCGTACGCACGCCGGAGTGTCCTAAGTGCAAGGAGAGGGGTTGTTCTCCAAAAAACTAGACTATCAGGTCTCGCATAAAACTGGTAATGCGCGACCTGTCAAAACTTATTTTCTACCTTCTGCTGACGACTACCGTCCCTACTTGACTGTGCAGGTTCTCAATGTGAACGTTTGCGGCCTTCTTGATTGCGGCGCAGCGTGCTCTGTGCTTGGAGCGAACGCACACGTCAAGTTCTTAAATTTAAATATAAAAATGTTACCATTCGACCGGCCGCGGGTCTTACGCGTCGCTGACGGGGTTGACTACATCTGTCGTTTTTACATGAATTTACCGGTCCAATATAAGGAGGAAGTTCGACTGGTTCTGTTCCACGTTCAGCCGGAGATTAAGTTGCCGATACATTTCGGGATTAATTTTTGGAAGGCCTTTAATCTCGCGCCTGACGTCCTTGCGTGTCTGCCGGCGTCGATTTCTTCGGTCGAAACCATTGTAGGTAGCGTGGAAGAGGATGGCTTGCGGAACTACGAGGAACTCACGCCGGTGCAGAAACAGGAACTCGACTCGGTCCAACGTTTATTCGACCAAATCAATACCGATAGGGTCGGACTAGGTTGCACGTCTTTAATCCAACACGTGATTAACACCGGTGACGCAAGACCGATTAAACAAAAATATTATAGGCTTAGTCCGGAAAAGCTGAAATTCTTGAATGCGGAGTTGGACCGCATGTTAAAAGACAAGGTTGTGGAACGGTCTTTCGGCGAATGGAACTCCCCTCTTACTATGGTACCTAAGGCCAACGGGGAGGTGCGTCTTTGCTTAGACAGCCGTCGACTTAATGCGGTTTCAAAAACTGACGCCTACCCTTTGCCTTACATCAACTATATAATTGACAACTTACGTGATGCTAAATATCTCACTTCCCTCGATTTGAGTGCGGCGTACCACCAGATTCCTTTACATCCTGACTCGAAAGAAAAAACGGCTTTCACAGTGCCAGGCCGGGGCCTGTTCCATTATAATCGCATGTGTTTCGGTTTGGTGGGAGCAAGCGCTACGATGCAACGACTCATGGACAGCTTGTTCGCCGCGGAATTTGATAACAAGGTGTTCGCGTATATAGACGATATCGTCATTTGCACCTCGACCTTTGAGGAGCATGTCGATATTCTCCGTCGCGTCCACAAAAAATTAAATGACGCTAACTTAACCATAAACATGCAGAAATCGCAATTCTGCCGCAGCGAGCTGAAATATTTAGGTTACATGGTGGACCGCTTTGGTTTACGTACAGATCCTTCCAAGGTGGAGGTGATAATGAATTTCCCTATCCCTCGCGAGGTAAAAGAACTTAAGCGTTTCTTAGGCATGGCTGGGTGGTATCGTAGGTTCATTAAAAACTTCTCTCAGGTCGCTCGTCCTCTGACTCGGTTGACGAGTAAGAAATATAAGTTCGAATGGACACCAGAGGCTAACGAGGCGTTCAACACTCTAAAGTCTGCTCTCATTACTGCTCCTATTCTGAAATGCCCCGACTTTAGCGTTCCTTTCTATATCCATACGGATGGTAGCTCTTTTGCCATTGGCGGGATGCTGGCTCAAAGGATAGATGACGTGGACCACCCGGTTGCCTACTGCAGCCGTACCTTGAATGCGCAGGAGGTTAACTACACGGCTACTGAGCGCGAACTTCTGGCGGTCATCTATGCTTTGGAGCAGTATCGCCCATATGTCGAGGGTTCCAAATGCTACATAGTTACGGACCACGCCTCTCTCAAGTGGTTTTACAAATTGAAGAATCCTTCGGGTAGACTCAATAGGTGGGCCTGTCGCTTGAGTCAGTTCGACTTCGAGATCATTCACCGCAAGGGCAAGGAACACGTGATTCCAGACACTCTCTCGCGAATTAAGGTAGACTCCATAACTTTTGACCCTGTGACTGTACAGGATCCCTGGTATTCTAAGGTGCTCAAAGGCTGTAGCGACACTCCCAGGATATCAAAAAATAAATATAGCTTCACCTCTAGGTTCGAGTGGAGACTGGTGGTGCCCAGTGAACATCGGGAGGAAATCTTACGGCAGTATCACGATGAGCCAACTTCGGGTCACTTTGGCGTCGCCAAGACCCATAAGCGAATAAGTGCAGATTACTTCTGGCCGAACTTGTATCGTGATGTGGAGAAGTATGTCGCCTCCTGCGAAGTGTGCAAATGCTACAAGCCTGCCAATACGGCTCGTGCTGGTCTTATGGGCAATCCTCGCGTCGTTACTAAGCCTTGGGAGGCGATCTCCTGTGACATCCTTGGCCCTTTCCCACCATCCTACGCTCGGAACCAATACCTCTTCGTCTGTGTTGACTATTTTAGTAAGTTTTCACACTTGTTTCCGCTGCGTAACGTCACGGCTAAGTCGATCGTTAAGTGTTTGGAGAAGGGGGTGTTCTTGCGTGACGGGGTTTGCAAGTATATCTATGTCGATAACGGCCCACAGTTCATTTCCCGAGATTTCCGGGACTTGATGACTAAATACAATGTGCCGAATATTTTCTACAATCCCCGTTACCACCCCCAGACTAATCAAACGGAACGCTTGAACCGCGATATCGTGCGTGCCATAGCATCTTACGTGCGTTCTGATCATCGTAAGTGGGATCAGAACATACCCGAGATCCAATGTGCCCTTAACACGGTGGTTCATGAAAGTACTAAGTTCACTCCGTTTTACTTGAATCATGGTAGGGAAATGGTGTTGGATGGAGCCTTGCTCAATCTCGATGTTCCTGTCGACCCAGTGTCGGTAGTTTTGGAGCGCGAGCCATTTTCTTCGAACCTGTCTCAGCTGAGAGGTATTTTTTCCACCGTACAAGGTCATATGCGAAAGGCCTACACTCGGAACGTAAAGTACTACAATTTGCGGAAGCGCCCCATACAATATGAGGAGGGTCAGATCATTTACAAGAGATGTTTTCCTTTGTCTAACGCAGATAAATACTTTAGTGCAAAACTCTCCCCTAAGTATGAGAAGTGCGTGATCAGCGCAAAACACGGCCCTTTGGTTTATTCCTTAAAGTCTATGGTAGGTAAACCCTTGGGGAAGTTTCATATCAAGGACTTACTCGAGCGAGGCGAGGATCGACTGGAGGCCGGTGCTTCCCCAATAGATTAAGTATTAATAGATAGCACGGGTTTTTCTTTTTAAATCTAGTTCCTAAAAAAAAAAAAAATGCTACGTGAACGATAAGTAAACCCCTATCTCATGTCATAGGTTTATTTTCTGTCTTTTGCACGCCTTACCCATAAGTTGTTAGCCGTAGTTATGTATTACATTTTTTTTAACTTAAGTAATGTCTGGACTTGCTGAGATTTTTGGCGTTGGTAGAATATTTGTCCCGACCGTTGGCTCTTTTAAAGGTATGATTTACTGGTTTGTTTGGTATATTTCGTCCGGACTGCAGGTGTTTTATTGAAGGGAAAAGACTTGTCCTGACTGTTGGCTCTTTTAAAGGATTGGATTACTGGAATGAAAGCATATTGAAGTAGAGTGAGGAAGGCTAAGTTTTAATTTTAAGTAAGCAAGAATGCGCATCCATTTAATTTTAGTTGTGCTGTCATGTTTTGTCCGTAGTAGGGTTAAGCGTGTAGGTATTGGTAATTTTTCTCTTACAAAGTCTCACTTGAGTGTTTACTTAATTAATAGGGTTTCTGCCACAGTTCTTATAAGTGGTAGTTTAATCAATACAATTAAGCCGCTTAAGAGGTTGGTAGTGTGTCACACCCCTCATTGTAGTTTCAGTTCTTTGTGTAGAGCTGTATAATTCTCGCGGATGTTTCTCTCAGTTGAGGTTGATGTGTACTTAAAGAGATACTAACTTTAGTACATACTTGATTTAGTTTAGGATCTAGAGCGTTTGTTTGGAAATTGAACCAACAAACTCTGATATAGGTTTAGAGCGTTTGGTTGGAGGCAGAGCCAACAAACACTAGGAAAGTAGTTTATAAGTTTACTTTAGCAATTAGTGTAGCTTATGCGTAGTAGGTCTGAGACGGGCAACCACGTTTGCCGTTAGTGGACCCGGATCGGGCCTATGATTTATCTGGCTTCCCCTTTATGGCGAAGACCATTAGAGATAAGACTTTTATTTTCTTTTCGGTAGAAGAGGGTGTGTTTAAGCGTAGTAGGTCTGAGACGGGCAACCACGTTTGCCGTTAGTGGACCCTGATCGGGCCTATGATTTATCTGGCTTCCCCTTTATGGCGAAGACCATTAGAGATAAGACTTGTTCTTTTATTTTCTTTTCGGTAGAAGAGGGTGTGTTTATGCGTAGTAGGTCTGAGACGGGCAACCACGTTTGCCGTTAGTGGACCCGAATCGGGCCTATGATTTAACTGGCTTCCCCTTTTATGGCGAAGACCATTGGAGATAAGACTTGTTCTTTTATCTTCTTTTCGGTAGAAGAGGGTGTGTCTATGCGTAGTAGGTCTGAGACGGGCAACCATGTTTGCCGTTAGTGGACCCGGATCGGGCCTATGATTTAACTGGCTTCCCCTTTATGGCGAAGACCATTGCACGATGTTATGTTTTCCAACCTGATTAGTTTTTTTTTTTGGTAAATGAGGCGCCGAGACCTGCAGTGCCGTAGGCCGCGATGCATCCCTGTCAGGCAACAGCCACGGATTGGAATGATGCTAAGGTGCTGCAGTGCCTTCGTGTCTTAAGCCGGAACACTGGATGGACTCTCCGTTCTTTGCCGTTATGGCTGTCTGTTCTTACACATGAGAATGTGTATAATAATTTTATTTCAGAATCTTAGCAATTCTGAAATAAAATTATTTTTCCCAACTGGAACCCTACTGTAACACCCCAAAATCGGGTTGTCACTTTTTCTCTGTCATACTTACAGTCATCCTTTCTTTTGTCGGAAAGCCTTCCGCGCTGATTCCTGGCTGAGTTTAGCGTCTACTGTTTGACGAGCGAACGAGTTTCAAGCCACATACACCTGGTAACCGGTGTTTTAGTATATCAACGTTGATCACAAACGGTCGACATAAACACTGCCGTTTTTACACTTGGATACTCGTTTTGTCTCACATAGTTCAACACGGAGCTTTTGTATTCCAGAGCAAGGTTCCTGTGCCTTATTTGGAAGTCGTATTTAACCGGTTTACACTATCTATTCCTTTTTATTTTCAATTGAAAACCCAGACATTGTTATCGTTTGTTAGCCGTTGTTGTCATAGTATGAAATGTCACTTTGACTTTTGACAGGAGGTTAAGGCGTTCGCACATCGGCTTTATTATTCTGTTTTGGGTGTAGTATCTTTTTATTTTTGAATTCTTATTTACTCGTTCTAGATATTTTTTTCACTTAATTTCAGCTAAGCAAAAAGTATTTTCTTTATTGAGAGGAATCAGAGGTATTGAGGTTTTAACGTCAATGTGAGTATGGTAGGTGGCAACACCGGTAACGCCAGGAGCGTCACTTGGTGTTTGCCGATTAAGGATGGAGATTTAATTTAGAACAGGCCTAGGTGGTTTCCTTGTTCTTGACGCTGTGTCTTACAGTCTAGATGTCTTATTTTCACCGAGAATAACTGAAGTCTTAACGTGCGTTGTCACGCGTCTGAAGGATGTTCTTTACGGTGTTATTGATAACACCAACTCCGCGGTCTCCGAGTATAAAAGCCAATTGCCTCTAATTTACTGCCCGAAAGGGTTTCAAGGCTACCCCGGAAATTTCAAGTCTGCTCCGGAGATGTTCGGGTTAACCTATAACCTCAAGGCGGAGGTTATCTTCGTGCATGCGGTGTGCTGAGACGGCTTCGACGGGTTTGTGCACGAGGAAGTAGCCGTGCGATGACGAGTACACTTCGCGTGGGATCCTGACGCCTGCGTTCACTGATGTCGCGTGACGTTGACTTTCTTTTCTTTTATTTTCTTTATTTTATTCCGCGTTTACTCTAACCTATTATACGTCGTCCATCCTTAGACCGCGTTGGTAGCAAGCGCCTCTTTTGTAATGTTTATCAATTCTAGTAATGGAAAAGAACTGTACGGGTTTACTGATGCTAATCTCGTAGGTAACCCGGATCTTTCCTTACTTACTCTTTTGTAAGGTTATCAATCCTAGTAATGGAAAAGAACTGTACGGGTTTACTGATGCTAATCTCGTAGGTAACCCGGATCTTTCCTTACTTACTTTTTAGTATAATAAATATTTGCAATTACTAGTAATGGAAAATTTCGTTACGGGTTTACTGATGCTAATCTCGTAGGTAATCCGGACCTTTCCTTACTTACTTTTTAGTATAATAAATATTTGCAATTTCTAGTAATGGAAAATTACGTTACGGGTTTACTGATGCTAATCTCGTAGGTAACCCGAACCTTTCCTTACTTACCCTTTGGTATAATAAATATTTGCAACTATTTCTTATGTGTGTGGAAAGGCGTGGTTAATTAGAATTAAGAACTAAAAGGGAGGACGCTCTCTAATCTTATTACTCTGTGTTGTTCATTCAGAACATAGTGTAGTGCGAAGAATCTGAGTCTGTACTTTCTTTTTTACGAAGTTATAAATTAAATACACTTAATTGTGACAATTTGTATAATTTATAAAGCCATCACCATCGATCCTGTTTGTGGCCAGTCGCTCTCTCTCTCACTCTACGGCGCCCAATTCCTTTAGCGATTGGCCCTCGAGCCAAGTGACCACACGACCCCAATCTCATGCTGCGGGCGAAAATCGAGTGTTACAATATAGTATATTATATTGTACTTTCGATATTAGTATTTTGGCCACACTTAACGGTTACACTTTGTATATATGTATGTATAATATTATAAAGAGAAAAGATTTGTATGTATGCGTGTATGTATTTAACGAATAAACTCAAAAACTAATGGGCCGATTTCAAAACTTCTTTCACCATTAATTGAATGCTACATTATTCCAGATTAAATTAGGCTATAGAATAATATTAGTATTCGGAGCGAAGCGAGGTTGGGTCGCTAGTTAATACTATTTATTTGATGTTTATTGTAATTGCTTTGGTTTTTTTTTCAGATCAAAAAAACCGAAACCTAACTCTGAAGAATTACCTACTTCATCAAGAAAATGTAATGTGACAACTTTAAGGGATGTAAAAAACACACCCGAAAACAGAAGTTTTTCTGATTTAGATTACAATCAGATGAAACAAATGTTTAAGGGACGTGGACGTGCAATGCTAGAAGCCGCTAAGGCTCTTTGTGAATCACCACCGACTATTTATTTATTTATTTATTTATTTATTTATTTATTTATTTTAGGAAGACTTACAGACTAATACAGGAAAGTAAGAATTGGGTATAATATATGACAAGTGTAAATTGCTGACAATAAGTCTCCGCATATTACAAGCTAATTCACAAAGACATTAGTGAATTTGAGTTATACGACAACCAATTGCAGTCCATAGAAAATCTTGAGCAAGAAAACAGACCAGCAACACCTGTATCTAGTTATAAACCGAATACTGACTGCATCAATATAGGTATCGCCACACCATTAGGCCAGGATCTAACTGCACTTTCTCGTAAAAGTGGTGATTGTGCAACAGAAATATCCACTACTACTCCTGATCGTCATTTAACGCAAGTTGAACAACACGACGAAAATGAACCCAACTTTTGCGTCGGAAGTCCTTCGATATTATCCCAGAGCCCTGTAACATTTTCTATGGCAGAACTGACAATTGGACTAAATGACATTGATAATTTAACCGATTGTGAGTCCCCTTCTAAGGAACCACAATCTATTAATAGATCTGCATCTGAAATACCAGTAGAAATGGAAATAACTGCAAATCTCAATGCTGCACCACTTGCAATTCCGTCTTGTAGTCTCTACACTTCTGAAAATAACATCGTTACTGCTGATCTTGCAACTTCTCATTCAAAAGAAGGAATTCCAGTAGAACAACCCAGTAAATTAAGGCAAAATTCGAGCGAATTTCTAACATCACTGCCATCAAACGAACCTATTCAAGCTGAAAGTCTTCCTGAGTTGAGCTCTGAAATCGATGACTCTGACGCTGATCCAGACTATTCTTTTCGACCTGATGATAAACAGTGCTAAAAGTTCTGAGTCTGATGATTCATTATCAGACAGAGAAGAAAATGTTGCAACTAAAACCAGAAAAATTAAAGCTAATCCAGCAAAATGGAAAAGCAACAAAACAAAACATTTGAGAAATGCTGGAAAAGAGTATAACACTATAAAAAAAGGAAATCTTGTGAATTCTAGAAAAATGGGCCCTCCTTGCCATGACAACTGCCGATTGAAGTGCTCCACAAAATTCACAAACGAAGACCGAAAGGCTTACTTCGAAAGCTATTGGTCTCTGGGAGATATTAATAAGCAAAGACAATTTATACTTAACGCTATGGAAATTATTGACCCGAAATACAGATATCCAGTTAAAAAAGCAAATGAGACACAAAGGCAACATAACCATTCATTTTATTTTCATAAAGGGCAACACAAAGAGAGAGTTTGCAAAAGCTTCTTCATTTCAACTTTGGGTATAACTAACAGATGTATTAGAACAGTTGTAAACAAAACAAAAGACGGATTTCTGAGCGATGATAAGCGGGGAAAACATAGCAACCATGCCACAGTATCTGAAGAAGTCAAAGATGGAGCCCGTGCTCACATTGTCGGTATACCTACAGTCGAAAGCCACTACACTCGTGCAGATAGTTTAAAGAATTACATAGAAGGAGTGCGGACACTGACAGATTTATACAGAGACTATAAACAAGATTGTCAGAATACACAAAAGGAATTTGTGGCATTGACAATGTACAGACAAATATTTAATTTTGAATTTAATATGGAATTTTTTAAACCAAAAAAGGATTTGTGTCAGTTTTGTGAAACGTATAAAAATATGAATAATGACGAAAAATTAGAAAAAGAGATTGAATACATGAGGCATCACGAGGAGAAAAATTTAAGTAGGGACGAAAAGGCAATTGATAAATCAAAAATAAATAAAAATTACAAGGTAGCATGTTTTGATCTACAGGCAGCATTGCCTACTCCAAGAGGAGAAGTTTCAACTTTCTATTACAAGAGTAAACTATCGACTTATGATTTTACCATTTGTGATTTAGATAACAAAGGACTAGGACCAGTTAACTGTTATGTATGGCATGAGGGCGAAGGCCATAAAGGATCGACGGAAATAGGATCATGTTTGTTAAACTATTTGGAACTATGTGCTACATCACAAAACATTGGCAATACCACGGAAGAGACACAGGATGTAGATGTAGTGTTCTATTCTGATAATTGCGGCGGGCAGGGAAAGAATAAATTTATAATTGCGGCTTACCTTTACGCCGTTACAAATTTGAAAATCAATTCCATTACTCACAAGTTCTTGGTTGTGGGCCATACTCAAAACGAAGGTGATGTTGCTCATTCTCTGATCGAAAAAAATATAAGAAAGGCACTTAAGTCTGGCCCGATCTATGTACCATCACAATACACGACACTGATCTCTACAGCTAGAAAGTCTGGGGAACCCTTCAAAGTTCATGAGCTAGATCATGAGTTCTTTTTAGATCTGAAAGATCTGGTTGATGTTACTGCTACTAAGTTTAATATTAACTCTGAAGGACAAAAATTTAACTTTAATGATATTTGTGTAGTTAAAGTAGAAAAAGAGCATCCAGGCACTTACTTCTATAAGACTTCGTTCAAAGACAATACTTTCAAGTCCGTTAATGTTTCTCGTTCTAGAACGAGGAGACAATTGGCTCTATTCAGTGAAGTACAGCTGAAAAAGGCCTACTCCGAGTCAATTGCCATTTCAGAGAGGAAATACCAAGATTTGATGTCTTTAGTTAAAAATAAAACTGTTCCTCATTGTCATGCAGCCTTTTACGAAAGTCTGAGACATTAATAATGTTCCTTCAATACAATAACTCTACAATTTTGATTACCTAATATTTAAGACTGAATTGTTGATTCATTCATTATGAAAGTTTCATTTTTTACTGTTAGTTACACAATGAAACTGTTTTTTAGAAGATTTTTTATGGTGTGTTACTTTACGAGAAAGAGTTTTTTTTTAAAGTGAACCTTTTTAAAGAACAATTTTAAAAGTTTGCTATATTAATTTTATTTTGTTTGTCGCTAATGGTGATGGTGTCGTTTAAAAGTAATTTGTTAAACTAACCTTGAGGTTAAAGATTTTGTTTTTTTTTCTCAGACAGACATAATGTGAGACTAATTAATGAGACTGTTTTTAGAGACTAAAATAAGTACTTAATTCTCTTAAGTTTGTACTTTTATAAATGTTCTTATTTTGATAGAAGTTTCGTTCATTCATTAATTATGAAAGTTTAATTTTTTACTGTTAGTTACACAGTGAAACTGTTTTTTTTAGAATATTTTTTATGGTATGTTACATACTTTACGAGGAAGAGTTTTTTTTTAAAATGTGAAACTTTAAAGAACAATTCAAAAGATTGCTATATTAGTTTTATATTTTTTTCTCAAACAGACATGTGAGACTAATTAATGAGACTGTTTTTAGAGACTAAAATAAGTACTTAATTCTCTTAAGTTTATACTTTTATAAATGTTGTTATTTTGATAGAAGTTTCGTAAACATACTTATTAGTAACAATAAACTATTTAGAATTTGAAAGAGTATTAATTTCGTTAATAACCTGATTAACATCGTGTATGCTTTTCTTATTTTATAACTAAGTTGCACTATAATGTTCAACGAAACATAAGACTTAACTCAAAAGTCGTAAATATCCTTTTGTGCAATAGGGGCACAACTCTAAATAGCTATATTTATGCATTTATAATTTATAATACCAAAAATAAATGAAATATACATATAATTTATTTTATGTATAATATTATAAGGAAGATTAAAAAAAAACAGAACATGATAATACTTATTTAATTAGGTTATTTTTTACATTACTGTCGCTTGCAGCCAATTTTTATAACTTTGACAGTCCTTTTCTAGACATTATGATATTTTGACTTATGCCACTTTTGCACTCACCCAGCGAGCTGCGTTTTCATTTGTAGTACAAAAAATCACTGTCCAATTTCAAGAAAATACTTTCGTCATTGTGACAGTACTGATCGCTACTTTGGGAGTTTCGATATTCCGTAGGCGATCGTACGTGGGGATCTTGACTAGCTTATTTGTGATAAACCACGTGACCAACTTGTCATCCCATACATTTCACGTCGATGGAATGGACAAACGCTAACGCCGGTTGGCTCTTGGCTAGGCCTACTTGTTTTTGCTCCAGCTGACAAAAATCACAAATTACCGCGGACCTCGGCACCCAGAAATGTTCCTAAAAGAAAACTTTCAAATTCACAAAACGAGAGTATGAAAAATGCAAAGAAACTATCGAGGTTATCGACGAAGACAGAAATGAGGAGAAAGGCGACAAAGTTTACGAAAATGAAAACACAAATAAAAGAGAAGATAAAGAGAATGAGGAGCCAGATGACAAATGATGGGTGATTATGAAAAACATGTACGTAGTTATAACTGTTATAATTCTGTGATGAATATTAACCATATTTATTCATTTATTTATTTAATATGGGACACCCAACAGAATACAATGCTGATGTTATATGAGAATTATTGTTAACCATAGGGAGAAAATTAACCTTGTCTCAATTAGGACCAACTAGGTAAGTTTTTTTTAATAATCACTATGGCTGTGAAAAAGACTTATGGCTGTGGCTTTGTGTATGTTACGTGTCTATTTTTATTTTTATTACAATCATACGA
Source organism: Acleris laterana (assembly GCA_963966035.1). Classification (NCBI taxonomy): domain Eukaryota; kingdom Metazoa; phylum Arthropoda; class Insecta; order Lepidoptera; family Tortricidae; genus Acleris; species Acleris laterana. The sequence continues at coordinate 16,270,527 of OZ014453.1, read as the reverse complement.
TTTCTTTTGCTCTACTTACCTCTTTGTCTGTGTATAATTAAGATAATAAGATTAATAAGACTTGCCTATTATGGTTGTTAACAAGTTCTTATTACATCTATAAGAAAGAGCTTTATAATTGTTACTAGTTACTTAATTAATACTTAAGTATGTAATAATTACTTAAACTTAGTAATCAAATAAAAGTGATATTAATTATATTAAATTTGTCTTTGTTTTATTTGAAATCTGAAACAGAAGACTTGAAGGCGAGGCAGGCACATAAAGACATTTCTTCTATTAGGCAGAAATACAGTATTAGACCGACACAGTCAAACACACAGTATCAGGCAGGCACGTACAGACAGGATCAGTCACACAGGTACATAAAGACACAGGATCAGGCAGGCACATATATACAGACACACAGCGAGCTTATCACGTTCATTTGTGTTTTTATTTCATGTTACATTGAAAAACAGCGATAAATGTCGGTTTTTCATAAAATCATGACCGATCAGGATCTAGGGAATTCTAAAGAATTTTTAATGTCCTGAATTCTTCTAATCTAGCGAAATTTGAAGGCACTTGTCAGTCTAACGCAACTATGAACAAAAAAACTTTTATATGGACTTTACATGGCAAACAATAGCCATCATACCAATAAGTACAGTTCTTATTATATCTAACCTGTGGTCATACCTCGTCAGCCATATTGCTTGGCTTGTCATTGCGTCTCTCGTATCTTGTTTGTTTATTTTTGTAAATTTCTAATTGATTCATTATAAATTTGCGGTTGTAGGTAGTGAAAGGTGATTGAAAACTTTTTAGTGAATACACTTTGTGAAAATGCCACCGAAAAGACGGTTTATAACATGTGAAGTTTGTGGAAATCGAGCGTCGCGAAAATATGGAAAAAAGGATGTTTATGGCGAAATTTCCCTTGGATGAAGGCCGGTAAGCATAAATTCAGATATGTTTAGCCGTGCAGCAGGCTATAAACAAACAAAATTAGATATTTTATTTCGATTTTCATTGTGTAGAGATGTAGGGGAGACCGGGGTTGGAAGTCACACGGGTTGGTTGTCACAGCAGCCATAACAGAAAACTGAACGAACGAATGAGTTCATTGACCGGTGTCGAAAGACCGCGAGCGCTATATCTCCCTCCCCACTTCACCTCAGTCCGCTCCAGAATGCCGTGACGGAGCCACGTGCGCTTATTTTTTCCCGCCAGTTAAAGTATTTTTTGGTGCATCTGTGACAAATCTCGTAAGTATACTCAAATTTTGTATATTAATATGATTGTAAGTTGATATTTATATTATTAGGTTTTTGGGGCAAACATTGATTTGAATTTATTTTTGAAGGTTATTTGCGTAAACGTGATTTGGGGCAGGTTGTCACAGGTCGACGGGGGCTGGTAGTCACATGTGACAACCAACCCCACGCATGTCTGCTGCCTTGAATTTTTCGGCTGCTTGGGGTTTTGCTATATAAATGCATTTTTTTTTCAGAGCTAGTACAATGCCAAGACAACACAAAAGAAAGTCGACTCGTGGACTTGTTTTACCAGCAGTAATGCTGCGTGCAGCAAGAGAAGTGAGAATGTACGGGAAATCAATACGATCTGTAGCAAAGGATTATGGAATCAATTATCGCACCTTAACTAGGTATTCTAAAAAATTTACTACTGAAGAGATAAACAACGCGGCCGTATCAACACCTACTACGAAAATAGGCTACCAAAGGAATCGACAGATTTTTACCGACGAACAGGAAAAGGAATTAGAAAAATACATACTTCAGGCTTCAAATATTTATTTTGGATTGGCTCCCAAGGATATCCGCAAAGTTGCGTTCGAGCTTGCTGTTTCCAATAATATAAAGGTTCCACAGACTTGGGAATCAAACAAATTAGCAGGCGCCGATTGGTTTACATCTTTTATGAAGAGACATCCTGATCTGTCCATTAGAACGCCTGAAGCCACCAGTTTGGCTCGGGCCACTAGTTTCAATCCATATAATGTCGGATCTTTTTTTGACAACTTTGAGTCAGTAATGAAACGCCATAGTTTTCAATCTCATGATATATGGAACATGGACGAAACTGGGGTGACAACAGTCCAAAAACCCAACAAAGTTGTTGCTAGAAAAGGATTTAAGCAAGTCGGTGCTATTACCTCAGCCGAGAGAGGAACACTAGTTACACTAGCTGCTGCTGTTTCGGGAGGTGGAAATTCAGTTCCGCCTTTCTTTGTTTTTCCCCGGGTGCATTTTAAAGACCATTTTATTAGAGATGGACCAATCGGCTGCAAAGGAGGAAGTAATCCTTCAGGTTGGATGACAGAAGAGCTATTTGTGGCTTTTCTGAAACATTTTCACAGCCACGTGAAATCAAGTAAAGAAAAACCTTGTCTCCTGCTTTTAGACAATCACAGCTCTCATCTATCCATTGAAGGACTAAACTTTGCAAAAGAAAATGGAATAATAATGCTATCATTCCCACCACACTGCACTCACCGCCTGCAGCCTCTAGATAGATCGGTTTATGGACCTTTAAAAAAATACATTAACAGTGCAATGGATCAGTGGATGGTAAATCATCCAGGACAACATATGACGATATATGAAATACCAGGAATTATTGCGCAGGCTTTTCCATTGGCGGCAACTCCATCAAATATTCTTACAGGGTTTAAAGCCTGCGGGATTTGTCCATTTAACCGTGATGTATTTCAGGAGCATGATTTTATGCCGTCTTCTGTCACTGATAGACCACTAATTACGAGGCCTGATGACGATATCGTCGTACCCGATACCACAGGGAATCGAGACGAAAACTCTGACCTTAACAGTCGTACTTTGCCTGAAGATAATAACACTGGTCCTAATGAACCTGAAATGACTCCATGCGATACTCCTGGCATTGATGAGCCTGTATTAGCTCAAAATTATAACCTGGATCTTAATGTACGTTCAATGACACCACAAGGTTTAACAGACTACCCGATGCCAGAGCTATCACCACAGCCTCCAGGAAAAAATGAACATTCGGCGATCATTGGTTCTGGCCCAAGTGGATCAACGAGTTCGTTCATAGTTACGCCTCTAATTTTGAAACCTCTGCCAAAAGCTCTTCCACGCAAGTCACAGCGGGTCGATAGAAGAAAATGTAAATCAGCAATTTTAACAGACACACCGGAAAAAACCTATTTGGAAGAGAAAAAAAAGGAACAAGAAGCTAAGAAAAAGAAAGTAACAAAACGTGTGCTGGAAGACGAAAAAGAGCAGAAAGCGAAGAAGAAGAAAGTACTGGAACGTACATTAATTGCAAATAAGGAAAAGAAAATTGTTTCTAAAGGAAAAAAAAAGAAGTCATCTGTCAATTACGACGATGAGGAAGAGGATGAAGTATTTTGCTTGGTCTGCTTATCTCCATACTCTGCTAGCAAGTCTAGGGAAGTCTGGATTCAGTGCCAGGAATGCAAGTTGTGGGCTCACGAAGCATATTATGCACACCTGGGCTACCTAGTTACACTTGCCAGAATTGTGATACTGAATATTCAGACTGATTTTTTTAGACTGATTAAATTAAGTTACCTAATTTTAATTACATAATATTACGTCCAAAGAGATTAAGTGCCTAACTTGGATTACATTTTTGTTACTAGAACTCTAAGATCTTTTATAGAAGTTTATAGAAGTTAATCGCTGAAAGCGAATTATGTTTTTGTTTTCTCTATTTTTAATTACGAGTAAGTACCTAAGACTTTCCAGATTTAGACTGACTAAATATAATTCGTTTCGTTAGATAATTTTAAATACAAAATATGACGTCCATAGGGATTAGTTACTAATTTAGATTATATTTTTGTTACCAGAATTTTGAGCTCATTTATCGCTAAAAGCAAATTATGTTTTTGTTTTCTTATTTTAATATTAATAAGACATTTGTGATTTTCCTGGGTACAATTAGTTACGTACAACATTTATATCTTCAATAAAAAACTGATCTGATATAAATAGGTTTTAATTATTATTTTTCTCCCTTATTTTACTATGTGACTACCTACCCCAACACCTGTGACAACCATCCCTGACACGGGGTTAAATGTCACACTTCTCTTTTTTCATAAAAAAACTAATATTTCGTCCGCACGTAGCGTTAGCGAAAAAAAACGTATTTATATATAAACTAGAATAAATACCCTATCCATCTATATATCATTTGCCTATTCTTATCTTAGAACAATAGTACTAAAAATGCAAAAGAAAAAAAATGTGACTTCCAACCCCGGTCTCCCCTACTGTAACTATCGATAACTGTACGCAAAGCATGTCGAATTGCGTGAGAACTTGCATAAAATATGACCACAAAAATACTTATAATTATTATTTTATTAAAGCTGATGCGTACATTAAAATCCCCGCTTGTGTTCTTTTTCTCGATTTTATTTGTCAAGTCCATTTTAAACGAATTTACTCGAGGTGCACTGAAATTGATTCGGACAAAACTTACATTTACGCTGAAAAATTTCCTGCCATACATCAACAATCATTCTTTGATTTATTTGTTAGGAATCTGGTAAATAATTAAGATTTAAGACCTTGGATATAAGAAAATATACCTCTGTTTTAATATTTTCAGATGCAAGCAGTGGGTCAAGTTTGTGGGAAAAGAAGATTTAATGTATTTTCCACTAGAAAAATTACATAAATTGAAATATATGTATGTGGAGATCACTTTGAGAACAAAGCTTTAAATAAGAAAAAAAATCGCCTGAAAAAGTTTGCCATACCATCAAAAAATTTAAAAGCTGATCAGCTCAACTTTCCTAGTCATTTTTGTTATTTCTTTCATGTTCATAAATAATTACATTAGTAGAATTATTTTATTTCGGGCTGTTAAGATATTATTCCTTTGTATGTTAACCTGTTTGGTTTACTCTATGATTGTCTAGTATTCTCTTTATTCTTGACACTAATATAAAATATTACAGAAGTTACGTCATGTTCCTAATCCTAGTTTTATTCAATATTATTATAAATACTACCTAAATATAAAAGGTTATGGGAATAATTAACATGAGTAAAGTACAATAAAAATGAATAAATAGTCAAGGGACGTATTAAATGCGGTAAGTTGTATCATTTAAGTATTTCAGCCACAATGGTGAAAACAAAATGATGGCATCTTCCAATCATAGCATTATGCCACAATTGGATGAAAGGCAAAATTTTTCCAATTGGAAATTTAGACTAAAAATATTACTAGAAGAAAAAGGTGTAGCTAACGTACTAAAGGAGAACTTGAAAGATGCGAAAGAAAAAGAAAAATTTATACAAAACGATGCGAACGCAAAATGTATAATTGTGCAATATGTGTCAAATAAATTCCTAGACATTATAAAAAAGGCACAAAATAGCAAAGAAATGATAAGCAAATTGGAAGAAATATTCGAACGAAAAAGCGTTTTCAATAAGTTATATCTAAAAAAGAAACTATTGACACTTAAATGTCATGGAAACTTGCAAGACCATTTTTTGAAATTTGACGCCATTTTAAATGAGATGGAAGCCGCGGGCTGCAAATTAGATGAAAGCGACAAGGTTGCTCACTTACTACTCACTTTACCAGACACGTATGAAACCGTCATAACGACACTGGAGACCATTAGCGTTGAAAAAGAATTGAAAGAAGACTTTGTAAAGGCTCGTTTATTAGACGCAGAACTTAAAAATTACGGGAAAGCTCAATCATCACAACCGGAAGTGACCTTTTTAGCCTGTTTTAAGTGCGGCAAACGAGGGCACAGAGCAACTGATTGTTTTAGCAACAATTTTACACAACAAAGAGGTCGAGCTCCTCACCGAGGCCCAAACTCATATAGAGGACAGAGCAATTATAGAGGAAGGTCGTATAGTGGTGCATCTAGAAGAACATATTATAAAGATCCAAGCCCGAATAATAAAGTATCATTTATAGCAATGGCCGCAATTGAAAACACAGATAATTTTATATTGGATTCGGGAGCAACCAACCACATGCTAAAAAAAGAATGTGAAAAATATGTAAATGAAATAAAAGAATTGGCAACACCAATAAAAATTCAAATTGCCAACGGAGAATCTATGATTGCACGAAGAAAAGGAATTTTAAACGCCAATTACCAAAACTTAGAGATTGAAATAGAAGTGCTATTGGTTGAAGGATTAAAACACAATTTATTATCGATTAACAAATTAACTGAAAAAGGCTTCAACATTACCTTCAACAACAGAAATGTACTACTGCAGAAAGGCAATATTTATATAAATGGAGATAAATTTAACAACATTTACACTTTAAAACTTGACTTAAATATAAAAGAAGATTGCTTCATAAGCGCAAAAGAAACAGATGACTTATGGCACAAGAGACTTGGTCACATAAATTATAATGATTTGAAACTATTAAACTTACCAGTACCCAACAAGGCCTGTGTTACCTGCATCGAAGGTAAAAGTACAAGAAGAAGTTTTTATTCACAGAAGAATAATAGTAAACAAATCGGAGATCTAATACATTCAGACCTATGTGGACCAATAGATCCAATAGGAATATATGGCCATAAATATTTTCAGGTACTCATTGATGACTACTCACACTATCTTGTGATAAGACTATTGAAGACAAAAAATGAAGCGGAAAACAATATAAAAAATTTCATTAAATTTATAAAAACCCAATTTGGACTTAAAACCAAACGAATAAGAGTAGATAACGGAGGAGAATTTAGTTCTAACGAATTTAAATATTATTGTGACAATAAAGGAATTCAACTCGAATATACGACGCCGTACACACCCCAACAGAACGGAACGTCAGAAAGGATGAACAGAAATATCCTAAACAAGGTACGCACTAAACTAGCGGAAACAAAGTTGCCTAAATACCTGTGGAGTGAAGCAGTCACAGCATCGGCTTACGAAATAAATAGAAGTCCAACCTCAGCATTAAGTGGGGATACACCAGCAAAGATATGGTTTGGTAAAAACAATTTAACAAAACTACGAGTTTTCGGAAGCCAAGCTTGGGCTGTAATATTACCCAAACCAGCAAAGATAGAGCCAAGAGCTAAGAAATGTATAATGGTTGGATATAGTGGCTCGGGATACAGACTATATGATCCCAATGAAGATAAAGTAATAATATCAACAGATGTCAAATTTAATGAACTTGAAACCACATTAAAAGTGGATAAGACGGAAGGTAATGAACATAAGTTTGTACCTTACATGAATTATGAAGAAGATGAAATTGAAATAATCAATGACAAACGAACAGTTAATGATAAAGATATAGACGATGATGATGATGGTGATAATGAGATAGATGGAAATATTAAAATTGATATACATAATGAAACTTTAACAAGGCATGATAGTGAAGAAGAATATAATAATAGTGGAAATGATACTGTAACTGATATAGAAAATGAATCCTTTCACAGCATGAATGAACCTGTTATTCATGAAACAACAAGATCAGGTAGACAAATAAATAAACCAACTCATTTAAATGATTATGAAATATATATGGCATATTGCCTGGTGAGTTTCGAAGATCCAGTAAGTTTTAAGGAAGCAATGAAAGATAAAGGATGGCAAGAAGCAATTGGAAAAGAAATTAATTCATTAGAAAAGTTACATACTTGGGAAGAAGTAGAGGCTAAAGGCAAAAAAGCGATAGATACAAAATGGGTCTTTAGAACCAAAGAAAGTGGACTCAAGAAAGCTAGACTAGTAGCAAAAGGATTCCAGCAGAAAGAGAGTTATTTTGGAAATAATTACTCACCAGTAGCGAGAATGAATACAATTAGAATGTTTTTAGTACATACAGTACAAAATGATTATAAAATATGTCAGATAGACATACCAACAGCTTTTCTAAATGGAGTATTGGAAAACGAAGTATACATAAAAGCACCAGAAGGAGTGAACGTCAGTAAGAATAAGGTACTAAAATTAAAGAGAAGTTTATATGGATTAAAAGAAAGGCCGAAATGCTGGAACGAAAGACTGAACAATTTTATAACAAAGGAAATAGGACTAAAACGATCCCACCATGATTTTTGTCTGTATTATAACAGTAAAGTTTGGATGTTAGTGTTTGTCGATGACATATTAATTACAGGAGAAGAGGAAGAAATCAAAAAAAAAAGGATTTGGGATCAATTAATAAATTTCTTGGAATAGAAATAAAAAGATCAGATGAAGGAATGAAGATCAGTCAAACAAAACATATCGAAAAGTTATTAGAAAAATTCAATATGAAAGATTGCAATGGATCTAAAACACCAATGGAGAAAGATTTACAGGGTAAAAGAACAAGAGATGACAAAGATGTCATAGATGTCCCCTACCGAGAGATAATAGGGAGTCTCATGTTTTTGGCAACAGTAACCAGACCAGATATTAGTTATGCAGTGTCATACTTAAGTCAATTTTTAGATAAACCTGACACACAATGTTGGAAACAAGCGAAAGAATTTTACGATATCTAAAGGAAACTATCCACTTCGGCCTGAACTATAAGAAAGATGAAAACAAAATGAACAAAATTGAAGCATACTCAGATTCTGACTGGGCAGGCCAGAAGATAGACAGAAAAAGTACGAGTGGAAGTGTAATCACATACAACGGTAATGTTATCGGATGGCATTCAAGAAAACAGCACTGTTTCCTTGTCAACGGCAGAAGCTGAATAGGTACGTCGCATTGGCCAGCACATGTTCAGAGGTAGTAAACATAATAGGATTAGCCAAGGATTTCGGTAAGAGCTTAACCCCTACCATTTATGTAGATAATATGGGAGCCATCGCCATGTCAAACAGCTTCGAGAACAGCAAACGTGCGAAGCACATTGATATAAAATATCACTTTATCAAAGATTTAATAAAAAACAAAACAATAAAAGTTTATCATATAGATTCATATAATAATGCTGCTGATATGTTTACGAAGGTACTGTCTGCAGATAAATTTATTCACAACAGATACCTGTTAAATATTTATTAACCTAATATTTTTAGTACCCATGTTTCTATGTTATTTAAGTGTGTTATCATTACTTTCAATATTTGTTAGCGATTTTAAATGTTTAGTTTTACCACATTTATAATCGAGGGGGAGTGTTAAGATATTATTCCTTTGTATGTTAACCTGTTTGGTTTACTCTATGATTGTCTAGTATTCTCTTTATTCTTGACACTAATATAAAATATTACAGAAGTTACGTCATGTTCCTAATCCTAGTTTTATTCAATATTATTATAAATACTACCTAAATATAAAACGGGCCACATTTAAGTCCGTCCTTGTATTACACTATTTAAACAAATATCTGCTATACAACATACGACTTAAATGTGGACTCAATCCTAACCTCTAATTTCGATAAAAAAAATTGTTTACATGGATGGTCCTAATTTCAACCCCGTCCATTTTATCGATATCGACAAAAACAGTGTATAGGCCACTACACTATTTTAGCCCGTTACGTTGGCACCCTTGCTGTTTGACGGTTTTTTGTTGGTTCGTTGATGTAAGTTGGCATCGGAGTGCCATGCAAACTGATTCTATTGGCTAGTATGAGAGTCCCGCCTCTTAAAACGTAGTGATTATATTATTGTCCCCAATATAAATACGATTTATGCGTTAAGGGGCATATCAGTTTACACTAGAAATTGAGGTTTTTTTTTTTTGGTTGTTGCCTGAAGGGCCAAAGACAAAAGTCCTTGCTTTTGTTTGCTTTTTAAAATGAAAATTACTACTTCAAAGAGGCAGAGGTGAAAATCCCTTCCGGAGACCTGGGAATGGAGGGCCCAGGTACTGCCGGGCTCGCACCGGCTAAAAACACCAATGCCCCTTTTGTCAAGAATGAAGTTAATAACTTCCCGCGAAGACTACCCCAGCCAGTGCTGAAAGGCCGGAGGAGAATTGCATTCCTCCGTTCACGTATTCGCGGGGTTAAATTCAAATTCAAATTCAAATTCAAAATCATTTATTTCGGACAAAGTCCATAACGTGTTAGTAACAGTATTACTTAAATCTAGGTTTAGTATTATATTAGGTTTTAATTTTAATTTAATTTAAATAACATTTGTGCATAAGGGGGCATGTCGCTGCACCCAGTGCTTTAGCCACGGTGAGTCCCACCGGTCGGCCAGCGCGCGCAGGATGGTGTTCGAGCTGGCGCGCCACCGCCTCAACAGCGAGCTATATCGCTTCCTGATGATCGCGTGGAAGCCGTCAATCCGCCCCTCCGCGAACATACCCGACGCGCTGCAGTGTCGTGGCACTCGTGGCAGCCCGAACACCACCCTGTACGCGTTGTTGTATTGTATTCATAGAGCGCTGTATGCCCGCTGCGTGTAGCTGATCCATAGGCTGCACGTGTAGAAGGACTGGCAATATGCTTTAAATAACGTAGCCTTCACCTGTTCCGTACATCGTGCAAACCTACGAGCCAGCATGTTACAGCGCACAGCCAGCGCTCTGCGTTCCCTCTCCATATCCATGTTGTCACACATGTCGTCGGTGACCCAGTGACCCAAATATTTAAAATGCTTCACTTGTGTTAAGGGAGTACCGCAAAGAATAACCGGTGGAACTCTGTAAGATTTATTACCTGCTTTAAAGAGCATAATCTCGCTTTTATTAGCATTATATTTGAGCCCGTGGGCCTCCGCATACGACTCACATTTGCGCAACAAAGTAATTAAACCACCCACTTAGGGGCTCAGCAGCACCATGTCGTCCGCGTAGCTGATGTTATTAACGCGCACTCCATCTATGAAACATCCTACACTGGCACTGCTAAAGAAAAGGGGGAGTGGGAATGGGGAAGTAGGAGGGGGGAGGGTGTACTTAATTCTAGGTGAGTTGCGTGGGTGGCCTGATGCACGCATGCTTACAGACTAAGGGCTTCCTTTCTTTTGCCCTGCAATGGACGAGTTGGGTCCGAGATCTTTTTGGACTGCTAGTGTGGCTGTGGATGCCATCTTTTGGGTTGGGGCTACTCTTTTCTTGCTCTTTTTTGTGCGCGTCTCCATGCACTGCCCTCTTTTGACCTCTTCCATTGCGTTCTTGTACAATCTGCTAAAAATAAGGGGGACGGACACAGATGTCAGTTGGACATGGAACGGGTGGATCGCGCGCGGAGCTTTACCCCAGCCAGTGCCGAAAGGCCGGGGAGAAAATCATTCCCCGTTTCGGCATCCGTGGGATCCCCCATCCCTCATCCAACCGACACCCGATAGGTGTTCGGGAGATGCGTGTGTTAAATTAATAAAAATATGCTGTTAAAGACAAATATTTAATCTGAACTTTAATTTAATTTAAGTACTTTTAACTAATGTGGGCATCTTAATATTTCAAAATAAAACATACCAGTATATATTATACTCATTGCTTATAATATTTAAATAACAATTTATAACATTAATCTTTTATTTTACATTTTATTTTATTACTTATAAACTACAGACTGTAAACAAAGTTCACCAGTTTAAGAGAAAATACATCGTACCTTGTAGACCGTACCAAATAAATAAAAATAAATAAATAAATAAAAGTCTAGGAGGTCAATACAACTACATTTATAAGACAGTTGCTATAAAATTAACTTACACATTTAATCATTGTAAATGCATTTACAATTCTTTATTGTATTTAAAACTACGTAGGGAATTTACAATATAACAAATATAATATGAGTTAGGGAGTTTTTGCACTGATGACATAAGGGGGGGGCTGAACTCGTCATGTTGTACATCTGCCGGCTCCTTGCCTGCCCTGGTGCAGTTGATGCACTTTGGGGTCTCTGGACTCCCCTGGCATCTGCCGGGGCCGTGACAGGTCAGACAGAGCCGACAGCTGGTGTCCGCCTCCTTGCACAGTGCTCTTGTGTGTCCGTAGGCCAGACACTTGGAGCACTGTACCAGGGGCGACTGGTCTTCCACCTTCTGTCTTTGTATGCCTATGTAGACCTTGTCGGTCTCCATAAAACTATTCCAGACAGCCGGTGGGAGCTCAAACACCAAGTGACAACATAGCGGGCTGCGGGCTTTTTTACGGTACCGAAGTTTGACTCGGGCGGGATCCACGTTTAGGCCTTCCAGTAGGTGGCGGTTTTGGGATAACAGCATCTGCGGTAGGTCGTCGTCTTTGTGGTAGCTGACGACATCTCTAACGCAGATTAAAGGGTTTCTCATTTGCGGATATTCTGCATTGAGTTTCCCTTCTGTCATCTTTCTGAGCAGCTCAAGGTCTCTTTTGCAGGCACAGTTTACCACCACCTTTTGGTTCTTGGCCTTTCGTACCCGCTCAATCCTTAATCCGGTACTTTTGACGTCGCAAAGTGTGTTGAACTCCTTCAGGACACCATCGCAAGTTTTTGTGGGGTCCTTGGATGACACGATCGCAGTGTGGTTGGGAGCGTGGGCCTGCTTCGGGAGTGCCGCCTTCTGCGCGTAGGTGCTTGGGCCGTAGGCTACTGTTGCCCTTTGCTGCGTGACCTCCTTGCTCACTTCACTGACCGACTGTTTAATTTCGGCCAGTGCCATCTCCGTGTTCAGGGTCGAGGCTGGGGCTGAGTCGCGCTCCTTTTCGGTTTTTATTTCCTCCGTAAGGGTTCTGAGGTGGGAACTCATCGCCTCCATCCGCTCCCTGATGTCGGTCAGATCTTCTGATGGTTGTGTATGCTCGGGGTCAGGTGGAGTGTGCGAGGAGGTCAATCCGCTGCGTGAGCGTGCTGATTGCCTCCGTCAGCTCTGGGTCTTTCGATTGGATTGGAGTGTCCGTCACCTTCGGCAACAGTCCCTTGATGGTGATTGGGACGGCTGCCGTGGCGTTCGCTAGTGCGTCCAGGGTTTTCCTCATTTGGTCCAACTGGTTTGAGATCCTGTTCACCTGGACGGACAGCTGAGACACCTCTTCTCCCACCTTGCTGACGTTGGCAGGGGTGTCCTGAGCTGCGTTTCCTTGGCTCAGTCTTCCCACTGCCGACTTGACCTCTTCCACCGCGGTCCTCAGTTCTCCGATCGTTTGGAAAGGGGTTGCCGTCTCGTAGCCTAGCCAGTCTCTCACGGACTCCGTTTGTTGCAGAGTTCTGGTCGCTAGATCTTTCAGCACTTCCAGCTCCGCCACCACCTCCACTCTCACCGCAGCCATCTCCTTTGCGTGTTGCCTCTCAATCCGGACGATCTCCCCTGCGCTTCTGGACCTTTCACGCTCGAGATTGAGTCTCGTAGTAAGTCTGCAGGCAATCGAGGGCGGTTGCTTTGCACTCCCGCTTCATGTTGCCCGCAAACTACAGGGCGTCCTTGCCTTGCAGCAGCATCCTGTTAGCCAGCTTTGTCGCCATGTCCATCTCCACTCCCGGGCCTCTCCCGCTTCGCGGCAAGAGAATGCTCAGCCTCCCCGCCGATGACCCCGGGGACATCGATGCAATTGCAAAAGCAATCGGAGTTCTCTCCGTCTAGGTCTGTCCCAGTCTGGCTACCTTCGACGTAGGACTCCCAGTCTTTCCATGTCCGCGATGTCGTCGGGGTCCTAGGCGAGGGGGGTCGGCACTGGTTCCTTGAGGGGGGTGGGCACTGGTTCCTTGAGGGGGGTGGGCGCTGGTTCCTTGGCTACCGCGGCTGCTGTCTCCTTTTGCAGGACTTTCTCCCTTAGCGATTTCCCCGAAGTGGGTTTCTTCGCTCTGGTAGGTTCTTGAGTCCTGCTCGAGGTCGCAGTAGGCTTTATTGCCTTTGTGGGTGGGGTTGCTTTGGGTGGCATCTTGACCTTGACTCTGCTCTCGAAACTGGCTTTGACCTTGACCTTTGCGAGCCGATGCCAATAACTACAAGCACGATATGCTCGGTACATTTCCAGCAGAATGACTTTCTTATTTCAAAAAAAGGCTATAGATATTTGAATAGCACGGCTGTACCAACACAACGTGTTGTCACCGTAGTGAATGTACGTATATACAGATTTTTCAGCAACGATCTTTTTATTTAAAATAAAACCATACTTTAATTGACTAGATATAATTCCGTTAACCGATGTGTAGTTAAAATTTAATTTTTCGTAACAGGAGACTAATACGACCAGTAAAATGAGTCCTTTTAAGGAATGGAAGTCCGATTCCACCAATAATTCTTTGTCCGAACCGTGTACAGAAAAAGCTTCTGGACCTAATATAGATACATCGAGTAGAGATCTCATTGATGAAGTTAGGCCTGGCACTTCAAGAAAACGAACTTTGCATGAGATGGACGGCTCTAAAGGTGGAGTTATAGTAGAAAAGAAACCACGACTGGACGAAGAAAATGCCATAAATAAACAAAATCAGACAGCTGAAACTGCACCAAAAGTTTCAACCAAAAGGGCTGCAGAGAAATATGTAGACTTAATCCCACAAAAAAGAAATCGAATCATTGGCTCGCCAAAAATATTAAAAAAACGAGCGTCGGATGCGCTTCTGGAAGCTGATTCAGTAATAATAAAAAAGTTTCGTAGAGATGTACGAGGTTCTGCCCAAAAACGATTGGGTGATATTACCGCATATTTTGATTTAAGTCCAAAGAAACCACGAAAACATGAAAATTTTCAACCTGGATCTACTGACTCATCTCCACGGAAGCAAAAACTTAGTGGTATGTTACGTTGGGCTGAAAATAAATTAGAAGCACAAAAACTAAAAATCAAAAGATTGCAAACTCAAGGCCGTAGACTAAAATGAAAGCTTGTTAATGTAGAAGAAGTTTTGAACGAATTAAAAGAAAAGTTTGCTTTGACAAGTGAGAACCTGGCAAGTTTACAAAATCTTAATGTGCAATTGTGCAGGTTTGTATTTCTTATACTTACTTTTGCAAACATACAATTTTCTTCTTGTGTATATGCCTCTCCAAGCATATGATTATTAGAATTTGTTTGTGATAGTAAAAGTACGGTGTTTTTTCAGTCGCGCGTATTACCTGATATGAAGTTATAGTAAAATTTCAATTAATTTTAGGTGCAAGATCTCATTGTGCGGGAAATTTCTAACGTTGAAGCTAACGTTATATCAAAAAAGAAATACTCACCACCGGCCCTCCGTAGTTTCGCGCTTACTTTAAATTACTATTCGCCAAAAGCTTATGAATATGTCCGAAGAGTATTTAACACGAGTTTGCCCCATCCGAGGACCTTGATAAAATGGTACTCGAAGATTGGTAGAGATCCAGGTTTCACAAAAGAAACTTTCGTAGCTTTAAAATGTAAAGCGGACTCTTTGGAATCACCCTTAGTTGCCACGTTAGTTATAGACGAGTTGAGTATTCGTCGCCGCGTCGAATGGGATGGGCAAAAGTTGCACGGATACGTCGACATGAGCACTGGATTAGAGAGAGATCATTTAGCCGAGGCAAAAGAAGCGTTGGTATTTTTAATAACGTATTTTTAGCAAATAAATTAAAGGACCGACATATATATTTTAAAAACGAGAGGATGAAGGAAAAACTGACAAAGCAGATCTTTAGCCTTAGCGTTGCAGAAGCTTTAAAATTCTGCAGACAAAATTTGAATTTAGAAAATTTTCTGCTCAGCGAGCCTACAGAGAAGTTTTTAGTCATTTTTAATAATCTTTATGATGTTTTCAACTCCAAAAACTTGCATCAGTATGGTTTTAAAAAGGCACTGAACGAAAACAACGCCAAAGATGTGTTTGAGTTTTTGAACATGGCATCGCAGCATATATCTAATCTAAAACTTGAAAACGGGACTCTTGTAATTAAAAGTTTAAGAAAAACTGGTTTCCTTGGATTCATGAATTGCATCGAAGCATTAAAAAACTTGTACGCGAGCTTGATTCAAAGTAAAATTTTGATTTATTTACCTTTTTACAAATTGAGCCAGGATCATCTTGAGCTTTTATTTTGTAATATAAGGTCTCATGGAGGATCCAATAACAATCCCACAGCGAGGCAATTCATATCTGCCTACAAAAAAATGTTAGTTCATGTTGAACTTAAAGACTCAGACAGAGGAAACTGCACGGCATTGGAACAGTTATCCATTTTTAACTGTTCATCTGCAGAAGAACGCATCAACAGGACATCTGGTCTAAATACTGAAGAGGATGGAAACAATGCCGGAGAATATGAAGATTATTCAGATCTTGATGAATCTGATTTATATTTGTGGTACTACTGTAAAAGCGCTCGTAACGTCGAAAGATCAGAATCTTCATAAATTAATAATTATGAAAGATAAAGGAGGTTTACAGTATCCCTCAAAGGATGTTATTCGAATATGCCAAATGGCAGAGAAATTTATCAAAGACTTGAATGGCAATAATATAAAAAAAGATGTATTAATGGCAAAAATCATGAGACAGTTCGTTGGCACAAACATCTTAGATGGCATTATAAGTCATCAGTTAGGAGAGTTTCCTGCCTCTAATCATGTAACGGATTTAATTAAAGCTGTGATTATACGTTACCTTAACGTTCGCATACATCATCTATTGAAATTAAAATTGAAGATATCTAAAAGGCAACTGTTGAATAAATATGTATTATTTCAGGGACAGTAAAAAAACATTTATTTGTCTTATATGTCTTGTTTCATTGCAAAGTTCCTATGACCGACTACATCATCATACCAGCTCCATGGTACCATATTATTGCAGTCACCGAAGTTACGTTTGCTTTAGCCACAATGTAATCATTTTTTTAAACATATTTCCTGCTAGGAGTCAATGTTGTATGAAGATCAATGCAGGAGTGCCTTGTCCGTAATAAATACCTTAAGAATGAACTTAAAAAAACGATCGATATAAATCTAGATTCTACAACAAGAGTATAAGGGTCTCCCCAGACCTATCGACGCGGAATCGGCTTGAGCCGGTAAGAAAAAGTTTCATGTCCAGTAATAAGAGCGAAAACGACGTCGTTCCGGTTGCAACACCGAATCGAGCCGAGCCAAGCGACGTCGTTTTCGCTCTTCCTCATGGACATAACACTTTTTCTAACCAGCTCAAGTAAATTCCGCCTCGATACGTCTTGGGAGACCCTAAAACAAGCAATTTTACGGTACGACGAGGGTGGATAGTCATGTCGAGGGCAAAAGGGTCTTATGCTCGTGTTTTACACTCTGCTTTTGACTTCGATTGCAAGGAAATAAAACAGTGATAATATAAAAAAACTAACATGAATGAGAATGTCTGACTTGTTTCGCTTCTCCAGACGAGCGGATAAATTACGTAGAATCTAGGATGTTTTAACCTAACCACAGGCAACGCCAGGTGAAAGTGAAAGCCATAGTGTAAATAATTATCTAAGAACCATCTTAGAAGTACGTTCACCTTGTTTTCTTAAGTCGACCCTCGTGTTTTTATACCTCTTATTATATGTAGTATCCGGAAGATCGAGCGTCGCTCGGGTTGAAAATAACATTTTCCGAAGATGACATCTTGACAGATCAATTTTTCGCCCCAGTAAACCCCTATATTTTAAATTTCATCGAAATCTTTGGAGTTTTAGCTGAAATCCGTTCTTTTCCGCTCCTGCCCGTCGAGGTGAACGCATGTCGCATGAACACTGCTGCCGCCAACATCGTCTCAACATCAATCGATCCTGTCTTCCGAAAACGGGCGTCAATCAATCGATCACAGTCCTGTTTCGTCAAACAGACGACAGAATGTAGGAGTAAAGATTGATTTTGATTGACGTCTGTTTGACGAAACAGGACTGTGATTGATTGATTGACGCCCGTTTTTGGAAGACAGGATCGATTGATGTTGAGACGATGTTGGCGGCAGCAGTGTTCATGGGACATGCGTTCACCTCGACGGGCAGGAGCGGAAAAGAACGGATTTCAGCTAAAGTGGTGACCCATCGACTGAACAACAAAATGCCCAAACAAGAATATAACCCATATATTCTAAATGTGGGATTACTTATGTGCTGTGGTAACTTGACAGAGATTCCGTCCACACTTGGTGTTAGGCCATGGCTGGTTGAGTTCAAGAGTCGTGAGTCCTTGAGCTAGTTTCAGTGAGAAAACAACTTACCATAAAGTGTTGCACAAAAAAAAATGGGTGCAAGAATTAGAGTTGTACAAGAAGAGAGGGCGCCATCTGTTTTAATCTAGACTAACAGAAAGATGGAGAGAATTTCAAGACAGAGAGTGAGATTAGAAGTAAACAAACATGAACCTTGTCAACAGAGTTTATTATTCTGTTAGAATAAAACTAGGGAGTTTGATACAATAGGTGTCTTAAACAATAATATTCCCCGCTTTACAGTGACAGGGTTGTTAAATCATACTTCTCTACGTTATCGAGCGTCTTAAACTATTTCGCTGTGACTGTGACAGGGCGAATGAAATCCTACTTCTCTACGTTATCAAGCGTCTTAAACTATTCCGCTGTGACTGTGACAGGGTGAATGAAATCCTACTTCTCTACGTTATCGAGCGTTCTAAATGAGTGTCTAAGTTAGGTATGAAACGAGTTCACCTTGTGCGTGGACGTAGATCACAAGCCAGAAGATGAAGATGAAGATAAAGAAGCACGATGAAGAAGCACGGCGCAAGGAGAAGGCCTCAGAGATAGCAGGACCGTAGCTTCAACACGTAGCAAGCAGATAGCGTGGCGGAATCACACACTCCAGACACGTGCTCAGATACAGGCATTCAGGCAGGCAGATAAAACATCATAGGCAGACATAGCCTAGGGAGACATGAGGTGACTCAGGCACCACACACATGGGGTGACACAGGGACACATGTGGCTGACACAGGCACCGGCTGTTTTAGCTGCAAAGATTGTTGGCATTAGAATATTGTATAAACAATCGTTTTATACCTGCGGACACAAACTTGAAGCACACGAGAGCCACCATGTAAACAACGTGTTCCGTAAAAACAGAAGAGAAGGTTTTAGATAGGCAAATCACACTTACCCGGTGAAAGTAGTTTTCAAGGCAGCGGCGACTTTACCATAACGTTAAAACGATGCTCGCCTTAAGCTTAGAAATATCACGCCATGCAAGCGTTCCTCAGATTTTTTACATGTACATTCTATAACAAGAAATACCCATGAAACACAAAAATAAAACCACCTGACGACAATGCAGACAAAGTTCCAGCACTCACAAAATACTTACATGAAAAACCACCAGATATTACATGGATGCATTGCGCTTGTAACAATCACATGAAGCTAATTTAACAAGATGGCCATACGGCCGTAGCGAGACTCCCACACAGTGAGTATGTGCTCACATCTCTGTAGTGGCTGCGAGAGTGACAAGCCTAAACCAAGCCATTCATCCCATAGACAAACGTCTATGACCGAACCTAGAGGAGTTGCATCATATCGATTGATACTTCGATCAGATATTTAGATTTAAATAAAATTAGAAGAAACAGATTTTTAATAACATCTGATATTAAATAAAACCCACTAGAAACATTTCCTTAAAATAAAACAAACAACTTAAATGTAGAAGACATTAGTTCACTATTTCACCAAGTGGCAGCACTGAGCCATCGGAGAAAATCGAAGTGTCACCTCCCGTTGTCCAGAGATGTCGCCTCTAGTACTAAAAATAACAGTATTACATATTAATATGTAACAAGAAGAGCTCCCGACCGGCGTCGAAAAACCCAGCGAGGCCGCAGCATCAAAACCAGCAACCCCAGAAATCCACGGCATCTCACTCTCGCTACGAGTTCCACCGTTCTGGCGCGACCAGCCACGTCTCTGGTTCTGCAGTTTCGAAGCAGCCACTACAGATCTCAAGACGAGCCAAGCCCAACTCGCAAAAATGGTAATCGCGCAGCTGGAAAAACAAGACATTCAGCAAATCTCCGATCTCATCTACTCGCCGCCGGAATCCAATTACTACGCCGCAATCAAAGCCAGACTGATTTCCATGTACGAAGAGTCGGACAGCGCGCAGGTCAAGAAGCTACTCTCACAAGTAGAATTGGGAGACCAGAAGCCCAGTCAGCTACTGAGAAAAATGCTAAATCTCAACCGCGACAAATTTCCCGAGAACACCATACAGATGATGTGGCTCGACCATCTACCGCCCCACATCAGATCTGTACTAGCCGTCAGTGAAGCCTTCAAAATGAAAACCACGCTTGACGACCTAGCTCTCCTCGCAGATAAAATGATCGAAGTTTCGCCGACCGCGCAAATTGCCGCCATTTCTTCAGCAGGCGCACCTACACCTCCGCGACCGATTTTACCGCCGATGCAACCGCTTTACCAACCGCAACCAGCCATCGATACACAATATCTTATTAACGAAATAAGAAAATTATCACTAGAAGTCGCTGAGCTACGGTCAAGACCGCAAGAAACTCAGCACAACAGTCGCCCACGCCGCCGTTTCCAATCACGTTCCCGAAACTCATCGCAGACCCCGAGTCGCAAGAATTCGCCCATGCCGTACTGCTACTACCACCATCGTTTCGGCATGGACGCGAAGAAATGCTAGCCGCCATGCAGTTTCAAGCCGATTAACCCAGCGGAAAACGAAAAGTAACGCTGGCTGCGGCGGATACCGGCGTTACTGAGACTTCACACCGCCTTTTTGTTACTGACAAAAAAACAAAATTAACTTTCTTGGTCGACACTGGAGCCAACATCTCCGTGCTACCTAGAAAGAAAGGCTCCCAAGAACAACCGCTGCCATTTCAACTCTACGCCGCAAACAACACCGTAATACCTACTTACGGCGAGAAGTCACTAGAACTCGATTTCAATCTCCGACGACCGTTCAAATGGAAATTTATCATCGCAGCCGTATCGAAGCCCATATTAGGAGCAGATTTCCTTAATTTCCACCACCTCATCGTTGACGTCAAGAATCGACGACTAGTCGACGGAAAAACACTACTTACGACGATCGCGCAGGTTTGTGTTGCGAACATACCTACAGTTCGTAGCATAGACTTGCAACAGTCATACCACAACATTTTGGCTGATTACCCGGGCACAACAAGACTTACCTCCATGAAACTCAGCCCGAAGCACTCGGTGGAACATCTCATAGAAACCACCGGTCAGCCTATCCATTGCCGCGCTCGTCCTATCGCACCGTATCGATACGAAGTCGTCAGAAAAGAATTTGAAAAGATGATGGAACAAGGATTATGCCAGCCAAGCAAGAGTCATGGTCATCGCCTCTTCACGTTGTACCTAAGAAAAATGGTGATCTGCGTGTATGCGGTGACTACCGAAGACTAAACGCCGTCACTAAACCAGACCGCTATCCAATACCGCGAATACGAGATTTCACGTATCAACTCGCCGGAAAAGAAATATTCTCAACCGTCAATTTAAATCGTGCCTACCAGCTACTACCTGTCAGCAATCAAGATGTAGAGAAGACAGCCATTATCACCCCATTTGGCCTCTTTGAATTTCCGCGAATGTGTCCTGGCCTTAAGAACGCCGGCCAGACCTTCCAGCGATTCATACACGAAGTACTTCGTGGACTCGACAACGTATTTCCGTTCATCGACGATTTACTAATCGCCTCCAGTAACGAAGACGATTACCGAAACCACTTACGCACCGTTCTACAGCGACTCGAAGAGAACGGAATAACAATAAACCCGTCAAAGTGTGTTTTCGGTCAACCAGCAGTCAAGTTTCTGACGTAGTCGTTTCCGAGATTCAGATTATAATATATAGGTACATATATACAAGAATTGCTCGTTTAAAGGTATTAGATACTTGTCGCATAGTATTTTCCATCTTACGGATAATTAATATTCATATCATAAAATTCATAAGAATTATAACATGAAAAATGTAATTCTAATGATTTTATCGACAAACAACTGCAAAGAGCTACGTGCAACACTAGGTTTTGACAAAGAAAGTGTCTGTCTCGATCTCTTACAAAAACAAACGTTATCGTTCCGCTACTCAACACTAGATGGCAGCACTTTGTAAACAAATTTGTGGTTTTATATCTATTAGTCATAAGTCGTAAAAATGCGTTCTATAATTTAAACTATGCTGCATGGAATTAACGTTTAAATTACGTTAACGGATTATGGTGCATATTCTTTTATGATTTAAAATCCTTCGACCAATCATTTTCTAGATTTCTTAGTGGTCGTTGTTATGATAGTGTGAGTATTGGCGACAACGGTTCTCATAGTTAGCGAAGCTTATGCCACTTCCACTGTTTTTTCAATTCCGTGAGAACACTAGACGACTTGCAAGTGAATACCTACAGTACCAAACACGACTTGATACTTGAAAACTACATAAATAATGTTTAGAGATAAAGTAAAGCACCCGTTTACAAATGTTTACATGTTTGTACAGGTAGGGAAATATTATTAAAACTTTCACTTTTGCGTAATGAGTCACCATTGTGGAGGGGTTGTTTATCTGGCGTTGTTTGTTTGGCGGAAAGAAGTCAGTCGCTTATGTGATGTTATTTGTGACAATCGTACCTATTTAATCTATTGTTTCTGTTTCGACATTGGATGGAATTTCACGACCTGGGCGTGGTTTAACTGGACTTCGTTTGGTACTGTTTGGATTTTGGTGATACAGAGTTTTTCATAACTCATCACCTAGCAGTGTGTTTTGGACTTTTGATCAAATTGTAATTTGTGACTGCAAAAAATGTTCCGGCCAAGGGAAGACAATCACAAGAAGAAGAAGTAGGTATACACATTTTGAGTTCAAAGAACAACAACTGATTTTACAAGTGTATGAGAGAGTCCGAAGTGAAATCGGTACATATGGAGCCAAACTACGCACATCGGAGCTTACAAACGCTACGGTGACAAGAATTGTGACCAAAAAACCGAAGAAAAAGACAGTAAGAAACAGATCCAAGTTTAAAAAAATTGACAACTTCACGCAAGATGTTATTATCCGCATAGTGGAAGACTTTTATACAAAAAACATGTCACCCACAGTTCAAATGATTTATGAAGAATTGACTAAAGATGGAGCTGTTTTCCTGTATTCCTGCTCACACTTAGGAAAGTATATAAAAAGCATTGGATTTAAACACAGAATTCTAGACGCAAGAAAAAAAAAATGGATTCGCCGAGATTGTTGCATATGCGTGATGATTATTTGTCAAAAATAAACAAATTTCGCCAAGACGGAAGAAACCTTATCTATTTAGATGAAACCTGGTACGACACCCATGATGTTACAAAAAAAGGCTGGCAAATGGATGACAAAATATGCACATTGAACGTTCCTGCATCTAGAGGTAAACGAATAATTATACTACACGCAGGATCTGCAAGCGGCTGGGTAAACGGAGCGTTGCTTTTATCAGCACAAAATGACCAAGACATGAACGCTTGTCTATTCGAAAAATGGTTCGAGGATCAATTATTACCGAATATAACAGAGGGAAGCGTTATCGTCATGGACAACGCTCCGTACCATTCGAGACAAAAAAAATTGATACCATGTTCAAACACCAGAAAAGGCGATATCCAAATGTTTTTGAGCAAACATAATATCTCTTATCCAGAAAAAGCAACCAAGGATGCATTGTTAAAAATCATAAAACTACATACTTTTAATAAAACCAATTTTATAAAAGAGATGGCGAAAATGAAAAATTGTGAAGTGTTAAGATTACCGCCTTACTATTGCACTCTTAACCCGATCGAGCTTATGTGGAGCTCCGTTGAACGATATATTCGTAGGCATAACAGTGATCCAAAGTTCAGTGAAGGTGTACTGCAACTCATAAGAGAGTCGATAACGTTAACGAACGAAAAATGGGGGAATTGCTGCAGTCATGTTCAGAGGCTAGAACATGAAATGTCTAGAAGATATACTCATCCATCGGTTATAATCAACCTGACAGACGAAGATTCTGATGATGATAACGAAGATTCTGATGATGATGTGTAAATATAATATTAGGCTTTGTTTATTATTTAAGGCACTATGAGATTAAAATATCGGTTGCAGATAGCTGTTTTCAATTCAAAGCAATTGTGGAGCGTGAACAGTACAATGAACACATTGGCTTTGTTTGACTGAAGGGTCTACGAGACAAGACTCGGCCAGCTCCAATGATCACAACTATAAGTATCTCCTATTTTAAATGCTTTTATTGGCTTCACCTGTAACTATGTATGTAAGTAATGTAAATAAATCTTAGAAGTTGAATTTAGCCAAGTTATATTGTCCCATCCATTTGAAAATTTGCAAATGTATGTCATACTGTTAACAATACAAGAATTTGTTTCTATTGAGCTGATCTGATGATGGTACCAGGAGGTAGAGGCTGGAACTCTGCAACAGTTACTAATAAACCTTTAGAGTTTAGGCTCATTTGGTTTATTTTTACGAGTATACCTATTTAAGTAGTGGGTAATTTTTATCATTCATGGGTAAATTTTATTTTGCAGACCCCTGTTTTTGTAGATGTGCTTAATCCCAAACACAGACAAATAAAGAGTGTGAGCAAATTTTAATCCCTCTAAACAATAGTAATACCTCAACCCGTGCTGCCTTTCACTGGTGAGGATCAGGGTGCCACTAGTGAGGATGAGGGTGCCACTAGTGAGGATTTGGTTATGACAATCTGTAATGAAGATGCATGCCCGGTAAGATGAATACTTATAAAGTAACTAACTACTTGACCTAAAAATAAAACAAATACAAATGTTAGAACTAAATTAAATATATTGTATATGTCTTTAAAAAAAACTTTATCATAATTATCATCATAATTACCTACCTAATAATTTTTTTTTTTTGTGTATTTTAGCCGTTGAAGAATTTACTCTTAAAATCAAATGAAGGACAAGGCCTACTAAATTTATATTCAGAACAAGGCAAATTATCTAATAATGGGCGAAGGAAATTGTGCAATATAATAATAAAAGACCTGATGGAATCAGACCCAAATAAAAGAATAGACAGTTCTCTACTACTTACAAAAGCACAAGAAATAACCGAAGTATTCAAAAAGGAAAATATAAGTACATATTTCATTCCATACATTAATGATACTAAACTTAAAATAAAAAGATGTGCTAAGGGCAAATTATATGATTGTCTACAAAATAGGCGCCGCGAACTTAGGGAGGTTAAGGTTATCAATTCGTCAGTAGATACAGCAAAGTATTAAGTAAACCCGAAAAAAAAGTGTACTGGGCATTTCTCCACTAAATGGAAAATCGCTGTCCCAAGCTAATTTAATGTAATACATCTTAAAATTTCTCAGTTTTTTGTATCAATACCGACATAGCATTAGGTATTCTTGGCACGCCACAGCTTATTTAGTAATTTAGTAATGGAATATTCGAATAAATGAACCTCAAACGTCTCAAAACACAGTCCCCTGGTACGTCCCTTTTCCAGATTTACAAATCTTGTTACAAATTTAATTTTTTTTGCCATTGATAATTGTGTTTACGTTAAATCAACCAACATGTTTTCCTTTTTAAATGTATGATCGTGTCTATCACTCGGTTGTAGCGTGTGAAGACGACTTAAATATCATAAATATAGATTATCAACGAGAATGTGTCATAGACCTAGCGCGGTCAATGCTTCTAGGTTAGATGGCTTCCCACTCTTCCTGTCAACGGAACGTGCTTTATACATAATTATCATCGTGTACTGTAATATCGTAGTGTTATTTGCAATACACAGTTTAAAGGGTGAAATTTGTTTATTTACGTCTCCCAAAGTCCACACCGACGATTCGAACCCGCCGTCGTAGATTTTTGGGGAGCTGCAAATCCACCACCGCGTGCCTTTACTTGAGCCCATCAAGATCACGGCACCACAAAAGTAGGCTACATTTTTGGTGGAACCCATGAGGGGAACTCTTATTCAAACCCAGGAAGAAACCGGCGTGCGATCATAGCGCAGTGTCACGCAGATTACGCCGCCGGTACACATCGTTCATCAATACCGTTTCATCATCAACGGGGCGCCGTAAGCGGCATCAACGTCGCAACGGACCATCCTTCGTCATCAAGTTTAGTGTTTAGTGCATTTCATCTTAGTAAATTCAGTGGTAAAAGGTAGTACAGTGCCAATCAGCTACTTAAACTTAATATTTATATTCATTAATTCATTAAATTCGGTGCGACGCCATTTTGTCTCATCATCCATTGTCTCGCGTGGGCGAGGCAACCGGTTATAGTCGCCTCGCCGCGTCGTCAGTGGTTTATAGACATTTATTATTATTTAAGGTCAACGTCAATGTCAACTTGACTTGATCGATTAGTTGTTAGTTCGTGTTTTCATTCATCGTCAATCGGTGAAGTTAGTTAAGTTAGTTTGTAAGTGTGTATTGAACTATTCAATATGTCAGTACGTAACGCCCGTACGCAATTTAGTTCTAAGTACCAAATGTTATTAGATTTTGCTGCGACTGTGACGGATACAAGTAGCTCGATCGCCGCCGCAGTAACGAGACGACATTTCAACACGTACTATGGTTTGTTTGTTCAGGCTTATGAGACACTGGTGGGCGCTGGTGATGAAGTGACCGAAGAAGATATGACTTTGTACAGGGCTAGGTTTACCGAGGTCAATCGGTTGCTGCTCAAGGTCGAGGAGCACTGCGAAACTGACGCTTCTGTTTCGTCCCGCGCCAAGCTGCCCTCGCAGACCATAGCTAAATTGCCCGCGATAGAACTTCCCAAATTCTCAGGCGATCTCATGGAGTGGATGTCATTCTACGAACTCTTCCAATCCCTAGTTCATGATCGGGAAATGTCAGACGCTGAGCGTCACTATTATCTCAGGTCATCACTTTCTGGTGAGGCACTTCACCTTGTCAGGCAGCTGCCAGTGGACGAAAAAAATTATTCCGTCGCAATGAACCTCTTAAAGGCAAGGTATCAAAATACTAGGCTACTGCTGGATGCCTACATCAGTAGGATAATCAACCTCCCGACGATCACCTCAGTCGATCAACTTCGCTCGGAGTTTTCAGACCCCCTCCAAGAGGCTATTCAGGCCCTGGAAAAACTCAATCAACCGGTCAAAGAATGGTCGTACTTGGTGCTCTACTTGTGTTTGCAGAAGCTGCCCATCAAGCTGCGTTCGCTCTTTGAGGAGCGCTACGGCAAGGATCCGGATACCTTGCCCACCATCACGCAGCTACTGGAGCTGTTGGACGAGCAATGCCGACTGCAGCTCTCAGTTGCGCCAGAGCCGGAGCCTGTGAAAACACCGCATCGCTTCTCACCGCCGCCTGTGCGTTCATCAGCACAGCGGCCACATAAACACCGGGTGACGTCGGGCAAGCAGTTCAGCCAGGTGATGTCCATGACAACTGACCAAGGAGCATCATCAGCTCGACAGGTGAGGCCTCCGTGCTCCTTTTGCGGCCTTCAAGGTCACACCCTATACAAGTGCTCCAGTTTCCTGCAGCTGACACGGGCTGGCCGCAGGTCATGGGCAACTAAGACTGGCCACTGCTACCAGTGCTTGACGAAGCATTATGCCAAAGAGTGCGTCCACAATAACTGGTGTGCTCATTGTGGATCCCCAGCGCATAACTCGCTAATCTGCGATGGGGACACCACTGCTCCTCAGCAGGCGGATCAAGGGACGACTCCACCGGTGCGCGCGCATCATTATCGTAGGCTGCCAGTTGGTGCAAGAGCACACTATGCTCAGACTCAATTCAATTCTCTCAGGTTCGGCTCTACACAGGACTCTGATCAGGAATGAGATGCGGTCGCTGTTGGTGCACTTCAGGGTCCATCACTCCCTATAACCATCTGCCCCACGGCAATGGTTATGGTCAGGTCAGGTGATGGTACATATGTCAAGGTCAGGGCACTGTTGGATACAGGAGCCGCTGTTTCAATCATCAAACATTCATTAGTTCATAGTTTAAAATTGCACCAACAGTATAACAGTAATTCACTTTATGGAATAGGTCATCAAAGGGTTGATGCGCCTGTCTCTATTGTCAAATTAGTAATCAAACCTGTAGGTACTCAATTACCAGTTGTTGGTACTATGGCCATGGTAATGTACACATTGACAGGAAATATTCCTTCATATGATATTAAATTAAAAGGTCAATTATTATCAAACCTCGAAGTCGCGGTGGCACGAATAAAATTTTGCTAGGGACTTCCACGCGATATTATTTCATCGATAAATTGGACTTTCTTATGACAATAGTTATGTTATGACTATGAGATGACGTATGTTATTAATATGCAACTTGCAATACCTATTAAACTGTATCATTTATACAGTATGAAGATTGAAGTCCGTAAAGGTCGATTAAGGAAGATAACGGTTTTCATACTTTATGGATGTAGGTATAGACGTGGCGTTGACATAATATGAAAATCTTGTCAGAGAATCGATGGAATTAATTTTACGCGTAAAATGCCACCTAGAAAACAGTGTCGTTAAAATTCATTACGTTCTTGGCTAAAAAACTCTCCGGATAGATGAGATAAGCCTCGTAGCTAAGAAATATAATGTCAAGAAGCATTTTTATTTGAATTTTAAAATTCCTAAAAATGTCCTAAAAACTCCTATATAGGTAACATTGACGGGTAGTAATCATCACATTTTAGTTAATTTTCAATTATTCTGTAGGTAAACTTTACAGCTAGGTAATATGAAGTGTCACTTCCAAATAAGCATTCAGTTATCGATAAATTTTAAATCGGAAGGAAGTCCCTAGTTAATTGACGTTATTGCCACCGCGACTTCGAGGTTTGATTATTATCATCAAATATCATACTGGCTGATAGCAACTTTGATAAAGCCCGAGATGTTGATATCATACTTGGTTCAGATATACTTAATTATGTACTTGATGGGTCTAAGATATCTACCAACATTCCAGGGATAACAGCTTACGGATCATACTTTGGTCACGTCATCATGGGCGCGGTGCCTACTCCACGGTCACCGTCGACGGTCACGTCTCCCGCCCAGTCAGCCGGCACTTCAGTCGAAGACTATGGACTTCACGCAGTCAGGCTGGAGGAAGTATTGGAAAGGTTTTGGAAGGTCGAGGAGCCGCCTTCAAAGCCAGCTGTTCATCCGGATCACTTGGAATGTGAAAGGTTGTATAATTCAAGTACTCAACGTATGCCAGACGGCAAATATATGGTTAGGTTACCATTACTGTCAACTAGGCCGCCATTGGGTGAATCAAAGGCCTTAGCCATGCACAGGTTGCGATCTTTAGAAAGAAAGATGGCTAGAAATTCAGTATTTGCTAGTAAATACAAAGAGTTTATGAAGGAGTATGAATCTCTTGGTCATATGTCAAAATCAGATTTTCAGTTCGATTCAGAACATTTTATAATACCTCATCATGGTATATTCAAAAGGGGAACGGATAAGATCCGTGTAGTATTTGACGGCAGTGGACGAACAAGTACTGGGACATCCCTTAATCAGTGCCTGCATACAGGCCAACCACTTCAAAACGATATTACTCAGATATTGTTAAATTTCAGACGACATCAAATAGTCTTCACAACCGACATCAAGCAGATGTTCAGGATGACCTGGATACAACCTGAGGACAGGAGGTATCAGCTCATCTTGTGGCGAGAGGACCCGTCTAAACCAATTCAGGTATACGAATTGAATACTAATACCTACGGATTAAGGTCAAGTCCGTTCATCTCAATTCGGACACTATTGCGTCTAGCCGATGATTGGGAGGCTGGTCATCCAAAATCAGGCGCATCGGACGTAATCAGACGAGATATCTTCGTCGACGATATTCTCACGGGCGCAGATTCATTATCCGATGCGCAACAGCTCAAATCGGAGCTCACCGCGCTTATGAAAAGCGCCGGATACGAGCTTAGGAAATGGTCGTCGAATTGCGATACACTACTACAGGATTTACCGCAGGAGCACTGCGAGCAGCCACGACAGTTTGATACTGAAGATAAAACCTTCATTAAAGTATTAGGTATACAATGGAATCCAGTATCAGACTCAATGTCGTAACAGATTAATGTGCCATTAGGTCAACCAATCACTAAGCGTCATATACTTAGTACTATAGCGCGCCTATATGATCCGTGTGGTTATTGCGCCCCTGTTGTATTCCGATTCAAAGTGTTCCTTCAATCACTATTTTCAGACGGATTATCGTGGGATGAACCCGTAAATGAATTTCAATGTCATCAATGGGACGAACTCATTCAGGATTTAAACTATTTATCAAATTTGCAGATTTCTAGATGTGTTGCTCTACCGCAGGCTACGTCATATTCACTGCACGGATTCGGAGACGCCTCGGAAGCCGGATTCGCTGCGAGCGTCTACATCAGGACCGTGGATACGTCAGGAAGCGTCATGGTACGTTTGCTTTTAGCTAAATCACGAGTAGCTTCTATGAAGACAAAACAAACGATACCCAAGTTAGAGCTCAGCGCCGCACATCTAGTGTATAAGCTATTAAATCACGTAGCCGAGTCTTACGAACATTCGATTCAGTTTGACAGCATTAATGCTTGGTCAGATAGCACCATCGTGCTATCATGGTTAAATACGAAACCTCACATGCTGCAAACATTCGAATGCAATCGAGTACAAGACATTCAAACTTCAAAACGTCACATGACATGGCGTCATATCAGGTCTGAATTAAATCCCGCAGATGTCGCTTCACGGGGTCTGTCAGCAAAAGATCTACTTGGATTTCCTTTATGGTGGTCACCAGACTGGTTACTGAGGGAACAGTCACAATGGCCTTCACTGCCAGTCGAGATGCCTCACGACTTACCAGGATTTAAGAAATTAGTCCATTTTGTTACCCCTGTCGAGCCATGGGAAGATACGCTATTGTCACGCGTTAGTTCATTCAGTAAGCTAATCAAGGTTACGTCATTTGTACTCAGATTTTGCAGGAATGCCAGATTACCGAAGGAGAAACGGAATTTTGCGTCATCATTATCACTGGACGAGACTCGTGCAGCTACGAAACATTGGATTAAGAAAATCCAAATGGATTCATACAGGGATGAAGTCATATTGATCAAACAAGGAAAATTGGTCTGTAAATCACTACAGAAATTAAGTGTATTCGTGGATGACGAACACTTTATCAGAGTCGGCGGACGACTCCGCAAATTATCATTGCCTTACGGAGCAAGGCATCCATATTTGATATCTAAGGATCATAGGTGGGGTCAACTACTCATAGAATATTATCATCGGTCATATTGTCACGCTGCGACAAACGCGCTCATGTCCATACTCAGGCGAGAGTATTGGATAACCTCAGCCAGGCGACAAGTGTCTAGGGTTATTAGAAACTGTTTAAGTTGTTTCAGATTTAATGCTTCAACTCAGCCACCGTTCATGGCAGACCTGCCCGCAGATAGAGTCACAGCTGCAAGGCCATTTTCAGGCGTAGCGACTGACTTTGCGGGGCCGTTCTTAGTCAAGAGCAGTTTATTAAGAAACGCTAAATCAGTCAAAGCTTACCTGTGTGTCTTTGTATGTTTAGGTGATGCCATAAAAAAAAAAAAAAAAAAAAAAAAGTACAAAGGCCGTTCATCTGGAAGTCGTGTCGTCGCTGAGCGTCGAGGCCTTTATTGCGGCCTTCACCAGGTTTGTCAGCCGCCGCGGGCTGCCTTCGCTTATCAGATCGGACCGAGGTACAAATTTCACTGGTTCTAACACCTATCTCAGGGAGATCAATCAGTTCTTGTTAGACAACGAGATCATCCTCAAGGAGGAATTTAGAAAACAGAGTATTCGTTGGGAGTTCAATCCTCCTGCATCGCCCCACATGGGGGGCCTATTCGAGGCTGCAGTCAAAAGCGCTAAAAATCTCCTTAAGAGAGAGGTCGGCGATACCATTTTGACTTTCGAGGAGTTATCTACTCTATTTTCAAAAATAGAGTCAATTCTTAATTCTCGTCCTTTGGCTCCGATGTCGGAAGATCCCTGTGATCTCGAAGTACTCACACCCGGTCATTTCATCATTGGTCAGTCCCTAGTAGCCTTACCAGAGGGTCACTGGAAGGATGCTAAAATGTCGCGATTATCACGCTTTCAAGTCACTCAGAAAATGTATCAGTCAATTTGGTCACGATGGCATATTGAATATCTCAATACACTACAGTCACGTAATAAATGGTATAGTCATAATAACAATGTAGAGCTCAATGATCTGGTGCTCATTATCGATGAAACTTCGCCACCTCTGCAATGGCGAAGAGGGAGAGTTATAGAACTGTTCAAAGGTTCAGATAATGTTGTTAGGTCAGTAAAATTAAAGACTCAATCTGGTGAGCTTGTAAGGCCAGTTGTCAAGTTATGCAAATTACCTATAGACGGTAACTTAAGTTAACCATTTATGCGTGTGTTCCTATAGTGTCAATTCTGTGTATTTATTACGTATTCATTATGTCTGTTTATTCATGGTGTTTCAACTTACGTTAAACTATGTTCATATATCAATATCATGTATCTTTGTACTATAAGTAGAGTTAATTAGGGACTTCAAGTATTCAGTTCATCTTTCCCCCTGCCCTGGCAGGAATGTCTACGTTAAATCAACATGTTTTCCTTTTTAAATGTATGATCGTGTCTATTAGAGATGTGTCAACTCGATTTACCAAACCGGTTCAACCCGAGTTGTGCTCAACTCGGGTTGGGTCGGTTTGAAGTCTCTCTAACTCGCTCCGAGCGGGCTACTCGGAAACCGTGAGCCCGCAAGTCGAAACGCTCGTCCGCCTCGCTCGACTGGACGGAAATTGACGATTTTACCCGATTGAACCCGATCGAGCGCGGCGGCGCGGCGCGCGTCCCGATGTCGGTCGAGCGCCCGGGGCGACGGGCCTACGGGCAAGAGCGAAGCGGGTCTAACGAAGATTGCCGAATAAACCCGATTTTCCGCGAACATTTGAATATCCTTGAACTTTTGATTCCTTCCTTGACCTAGTTATTATTACCCGAACAGGTGGGCGGGCGACGACGACAACCATTAGTAGACCTTATCTCGTTGCTACAAAGTTTATTTAAATTCGTTCAATGGACAGTGGCGATACCGTGGCGAGACACTTGTCCTTGAGCGATTGAATTAATTCGATTTTTGCATTTTTGATTTTGCCAGTTAATGTTTATTACGTAATAGAATTTTGAATGAAACGCATGCCATTGCAATTTGAGAATAATTCGTGTTATTTAGCTTATTTAGTCAGTTGTTTATAGTCTTTTGTTTTACGTTATTAGAAAGTAGTGTTAATTAGTTATTTGTTTATTGGTTTTGGTGTTAGTGCTTGTTGTTGGACTATGTCAGGACCGGGACCGCGAAAACGCTCTGCTGTTTGGGAGGTTTTTAATTCTCCTGTTGATGGAAGAGTTAAATGTAAGAAGTGCTCAGACTCATACAAATACTCGGGAAATACGAGTACTTTAATGAATCATATAAAAAAAAAGCATCCAGGGGCCGTTGAATCCGAATTCCCAACTAACGCTGGCAGTAACAGCAACACTTCGCAGCCATCGACAGAAACGCCGGCATCGGCAGAAATTCATCATGTGTCGTCGCCTGGGCCATCCGTACAAGCCGAACCAGTTCAACAGGCTCGAAAGATATTCAGGCAAACTAGGATAACAGTACCGCAAAAGATTTTGCAAAAATCAGGCGACGATGCGCTATTAGATATGATTGTTAAGGACTTCCAGCCGTTTCAAATAGTCGAGAACGAGGGCTTTCGACACTATTCAAGAGTTTTGAATCCCGACTACCAATTACCCTCTCGAAAAAAAATAGTACAACTGTTGGAAGACAAATATAAAATTGCATCAGAAGCCATTAAAAAGGAACTAGAGCAGGTGGATCATATCGCCTTAACATCCGATATATGGTCTTCGGATGGAAATAAAAGTTTAATTAGCGTCACGGCTCATTACATAAACGACGATAAGCTGAAGTCTTTAGTTATAGCCACATCCGAAATTACAGAGACCCACACAGCAGAAAATATAGCTATAGCCCTACAACAAATAATAAATAATTGGAACATTAGTTTTAAAATTGTCACAATAGTCACAGACAATGCGGCCTCTATGAAAAAAGCGGTGGCAGAACATCTGCAGAAAAGAAACCACTTGTGTGTGGCCCACACCTTGAACCTCGCAGTTAAGGACTGCTTAGAAAAAGAAAATGTAGACGGGGGGGACGAAGAGGCCAATTCAAACACGGTTTTACTGCAGCTCCTCAGCAAATGCCGATCACTGGTTTCACATTTTAAGCATAGCGTGAAATCAACATACGCATTATGTGAAATGCAGTCACAATTACAACTGGAACAGTTAAAACTGAAACAAGATGTTCGTACTCGGTGGAACAGCACTTTTTATATGCTCGAGCGATTAATAAAAATCAAAGTTCCGCTTTCAGCAACATTACCTTCATTGGACACTGCACCATCAAATTTAGATAACAACGAATGGATTTTAACTGAAGACGTGGTTATGCTGTTGCATCCCTTCGAAGCAGTAACTTCCTACTTATCTGGCGAAAAGTATCCATCTCTGTCTTCGGTTATACCAATTGTGTTCGGCCTTCAACAAGCCGTCAAATCAAAACAACCAGCGACTGAACAGGGCAAATATTTGCAACGAATTCTGTCGATGGTTATCGAAAAGAGACTTGGCGTGTATGAAAGCAACAGGACTGCAGCTAAAGCTACTTTTCTGGACCCCCGTTTCAAAAAAAAAGCGTTTGGATTCGAAAGCAACGCAAATAATGCACAGTTATGGGTGATCCACGAGCTAAAAGAATCATTAGCTTTAGCAGAAGTCCACGATCGTGAGCAGCAAGATCAACGGGTAAATCAAACCGCCAATACATCCAACCAAGCCAACTCTAATACTGTCCGGGAAGACGAAATCTGGGGCATCATAGGCAGAAAAATTGAAGAAACCACCTGTCAAGCAACTCCATTTTCGTCAGCAGCAATGATGGTGAAACAATATATAGAATTGCCATACCTTGGCAGGAAAAGCGACCCACTCGTATTT
Source organism: Acleris laterana (assembly GCA_963966035.1). Classification (NCBI taxonomy): domain Eukaryota; kingdom Metazoa; phylum Arthropoda; class Insecta; order Lepidoptera; family Tortricidae; genus Acleris; species Acleris laterana. Next base: position 16,235,502 of record OZ014453.1, on the reverse strand, counting down.
TGGCGTGAGAAAAAAAGTCTCTTTCCGGCATTACACAGCATGGCACAAAAATATCTTTGCATTCCTGCGACGTCGGTGCCATCAGAGCGTTTGTTCTCAAAAGCAGGGATTTTATGCAACGATCGGCGAAACCGTTTAGCCCCTAAAAAGGTAAACGAAATACTTTTTCTGAATAGTCGTAGACCTTGATAATTTTTAAATATTATGTAAATGTTTTTTTTTTTAATTTTTTAACATTTAGTTAATTAGTTATTTAAGTTTCAGTTTTTCTGACCTCATTCATTGTGTCGAAACTTTTTTGTCACCCTTTGCCCTTGTATATTAATAATTCATACATAATAAATTAAAGTTCCTTAGGGCCTGTTCCACAATCGACAAGTAAATTTATCTGTCACATAAAGTTGTCTCTCTCCTTGTCTATTTTCAAGTGTACGACAAAGAAAGGGCTAAACTTATCCGTCAAATATCCTTTACTTGTCGATTGTGAAACAGGCGGGAGAATAAATAGTACAAATAAATGAACGAAGACTGAAACCAAAGAGTACAGTTACCCAATAAAAATGTTGAGCATACTTAGAACCTTGTCATTGTTAATGTAATTGTCATTGTTATATGTGTCATTTAATGTTCTGTTTGAAGTTTACTATGACAACGCACTAAAGTGCTTAACATTTTCGTTGAGGTACTGTACATAATTAATTTAGATATTAGAAGATAATATTTCGTTTGTTAAACAAGTAGTTATTATAATTTTTTATGAGTAAATGTTATCATAGACTAATATTATATATAAATGTGTACAAGTAGTACAAAGTAAAAACTGATTAAGTTTGATTGAATTGTTTTTTATTTTCTTTCTTTACAATTCAATGACTGTCCTGTCAAACTGTCAATAACATCTGCTAATCGTAATTGTAACATAATAAATACGATATCTACCGAGTTAACTAAGAACAAAGTATTCAATAAACCGCACGCATCAAGGACGTGAAACACAGACTCGGTTTGACTTGTCTCCTGCTGAACGAAACGCTCGTGTGCATGCGTAGGTTCGTACTATCAACTCGGTTTGAGCAACCCGGGTTGAAACCGGTTTACATCGATTTTCAAGTCGGGTGACTCGGTTTCGAATGTTTACGGTCTGGCCCATCTCTAGTGTCTATCACTCGGTTGTAGCGTGTGAAGACGACTTAAATATCATAAATATAGATTATCAACGAGAATGTGTCATAGACCTAGCGCGGTCAATGCTTCTAGGTTAGATGGCTTCCCACTCTTCCTGTCAACGGAACGTGCTTTATACATAATTATCATCGTGTACTGTAATATCGTAGTGTTATTTGCAATACACAGTTTAAAGGGTGAAATTTGTTTATTTTCGTCTCCCAAAGTCCACACCGACGATTCGAACCCGCCGTCGTAGATTTTTGGGGAGCTGCAAATCCACCACCGCGTGCCTTTACTTGAGCCCATCAAGATCACGGCACCACAAAAGTAGGCTACAAATTGAATAAAATATATCCAAGTATATTAACAAAAACAGTAGGCACCTTTATCCACTCAGGTGCTTTTGGCAGCCAGCGCTGCAAAATTTCAAAACGTAAATTGCTTTCGGCAGCTGTGGCTGCCAAACGGACTTCCATCAGTTTTTTTTTTCTTTCTCAAGTTGTATCGTAAGAAATGGCTTTATGTATGCCTGTTCTTGTAAAGGAGTAGTGTGGCAACATTAAAAAAAATAAAACAACGGGTCTATGGAACAAATTTCAAGATTTAAAAAAATAATTTGACGTAGTAACCAAAACAGTGTCAAAGGAGTGTGATCAACAAAGCTGAGAATTTTGGAAAATGCCGTAAGTAATCATATTTTATGTATTTTAACGAGTGTTGTATATTAAATTAAATGTTATTTACTACTTCATATTATTAAGTATTTACTTAAATACATTTCACGTTGTATTGCAACAAATTCCTGTTTCAAAGTAGATCATGTAAAAAATTTACACTGTTTGTCAGATTTCATCCGTCCGCAATTTATAATTACCTAATATTTCTCTAACGAGTGATAAAAATAAATAAGATAGGCTATTAAACTTTATATTAAAACAGTGTTAACAAAGAAATATCTATATTTTGTACAGGATTAAGTGAAGGAAACATGAACCGTCTATGTAAGTACAAAGTGGCCGCTGCAGCTGCCAAGGGCACTTCCGCTTACGCGCGTATGTCATAACAAAAAGCATGAGGCACACAGAGTTTTATTTGGGATTGGTTTCTGCTTGTTATGTATATTTTGATTGTTTATTGTGGTTTTTTGTGTGTTTCCCGAAAATCTTTCTATTTTATATATTATTCTAATAACAAAAAAAAATTTCAATATTGTGCCTCATTTCATGATATTTAATTGGGATCCCTTTTTAGGGTTCTCAAGTCAAACTAAGAACCCTATAGTTTCGCCATGTCCATCTGTCAGTCTGTCTGTCACACTCAATTTTTCTCATGTGCAGGTCATTATCAATTTTTTTATATTTGGGGGACCGTTTAGGATATATTGAACTCTAAATGTACCATTTTCGCTAGTTACCTAAAAGCACGTACCTATAACGAATTTAAAAGGAAAACTATCACGACTAAGTAGACTTGATTGGTTCTTGACATAGAGGGACTAACGTGTTTATACTTACTAAAAAACTGTAAATATTAATATAAAAAATACTTTAATTCTTGTTTTTGAGATAGTTTTTTCTGCTTTTAGGAACGGCTTCGGAACTCTACACTAAGCATGGTCCCACATCTTATTGTCCGATTTTTTCTAACGAGCATTTTTTCAGAGCGTCTCGTTATAGGGTTCCAGAATTTCCGACAGTTTTAATATTTTAATATAATATAAAAAAATATTTTTTTTTGCGATATATATCAAAATCTGATCGTTAGTCGATACAAATAAATCATCCAGTAGTTACCTTTACTGGACTTATCTGTACTAGTTTAGTCCGAACTATGTCTTGCTTATTCCCATAAAATTAAACGATAGCGCGTTTTAAAATACACGCCATGTGTTGTCAATTTGACGTACCTAATGAGATTAAGTCAAAGTTAATGTTTTTAAAAATCAAAATCTAGCCCACACCCACCTACTGCTGCATTTTCACGCACGCACTTTTCTTTATAAATTATTCATTAGTATATTATATATCAACGAAATAAATACCATGATATATATATAATATATATATATATATATAATATATATATCTACCAAGATATACTTCGGTTGTTATATTTATATACTATTGAACCATGCTCGTTTATAAGTATTATTAACACGGCATGCCATGCACTTTATTTTAATTTAACCCTTTTTCGAACGCAAATATAAAGCACTCTTTTTTTGTTTCTTATTCTTTATTCTTGCATTTTTACATCTTTTTTGTTGCATTTTTGACAGTGGTTCTGGTACTAGTAAGAAACTTGGGAGAGGACGTGGTAGGGGACTAGGTAGGGGAGGGACAAGCAAATTTTCTCCAAGGGAGTTATTCCCTGTTGATGATGCTGTGTCTATCCCGGGACCTAGTCAAAGGTTGTATGTTTGAACGTTTTTCTGAATTACTATTTAACGAGTAAATATGGCCTTCATGGATATTTTTTTTCTTTAGAACTTATGAAGAAGAACAGCAGCTATTAAGGAAGGCTGTTCAAGACACAAAAAAAGTTTTAAGAGGCCTTCCAGCTACTACTCAACATCAGTTTGTTGAACAAAAACGAAAAAAAGAACTGGAGCGATTTCTGTTGCCTGATACACCTCCACGCAAGCGGCCAAGGTAATAATAATATATAAGAATAGACTCCACATATAGTTTTCTTTAACTATCTAATACTCATACATATTAATAAGGACGACACGGGTGCTTTTGAGCAAGCACATGGACTGAATCTTATTATTATAGTCATCTTCCAATTTAGTTGTAATAAATTGTTTTAACACTTAAACTTAAGTTCTGCTTTGTTATATAAACACATAGACCTACATGCAGTTGTTAACCTCAGAATTATTTAATCGAATATTCAAGGAAGCTGTCTCCGAATCGGCTGCCGTGTCGGTTAGTGGAGGGTACACCATCGACGCCCCCGTCTCCAAAAATGAGACCATGGGAGATACGGTACAATACCTGTATTATTATGCACTTAATTTTATTTATTACTCATAAAACTTTCGAGAAACCGTGGTTTCTTAACGGGTTCTTACCGTGGTAAGAATAGACCTATATTTTTACTTTAGTATTACTCATACAATTACTCATATAAGTATTTTTACATATATTAAGAGTAGTTTTTTTAATATGTTTTATCTTGTAGAACCTTGGAAGATGTCGAAGTAGAGCCACCGCCATTGAATTCACCATCAACGCCTTCGTGTAACAAAGCACTTCACGACTGGGGCACTCCAACAAGGTAATACAATATTTGCTTGGTAAAATAAATGACGTTTTTATTTCTAAAATTCTTCTTAAATATTTTGTGACAAGCCATTAAATACTGTAAATGTAATTTGTCTATTTGTAGCACAACAAGTTTGGACAGTTGCATCGAGGTCCCCGGCTATTCACCGTTGCGTGTTGATTGGACGACTGGGAACTTAAGTATGCTTTTTGTTTTGTAATATTATTATTTTTTGCCTTTACTCTAAGTTTTAAAACCATATCACTTTTTTAGGAACCCAAACGTCTCAAGGTAAAGCTGATGCCCCAAAGAAGCCTACATCTAGTAAAGGACAAAAGGGAAAAGGCAAAAAAACTATTAGCAAACCAGGTATGTATGTTAAATCTTTCAGTTTTGCTGCAGCAAAATACAACTTAATATACATGTAAAATATCGACTTCTGTTTTCTGAATACACTCTGTCTTGTAAATTTCAGAATGTACATCAAATCAACCCCCAAAACCGCCGCCAAAATCAAAAGTCATTCACGGTTGTGGTAAGTATTGTCAAATTATATCAATTATCGCTTTAATTGTCATTTATCAGAATTTCAGCTCATTATAATTATTTGTTTGTTAGATTTTAACACAAACAAGGCGGAAGCGATTTTCGAGAGCTGGCAGGCGGAAATCCAATCAGAGAGTGACGTAGACGACGACGACGACGACGACGAAATTCCACAAACACCAGACTTCTCAAATTTAGAGGCAGCAGTCTTTTTACCTGACGTGTTAGAGCCAGCAGCACAGGAGTGGTTGAATCAGGAAGACGCAGATGCAGACAGATCCTTGCAGCGTTTGCTACCCATCGACCACCTAACCTTTGACTGGACCAGTGATCATGCAAATTTTCTCGGAAAACGCGAGGAATTTCGTGGTACACCGGGCCCGACTTTTACTATGGACGAAAACACTACTGCACTTGACATCTTTTTTAAATTTTTTGACGATGACTTAATTGACCTAATAGTGAACGAGACGAACAGATATTCCAAAATTATAACTGACGGAAATACTAAACTGAATTCCCGTGTGAATTTTTGGAAAAATACGGATCGAGGTGAGGTAGTTATTTTCCTCGCAATTATCCTTCTCCAAGGCTGTGCTCCATTAAGCGTGGAGAAGGATTATTGGAGAGAGAATGGCTATCTGACATTGAAGTATTTCAAAAACTTGATGACCTACAACAGATTTGTACTACTGAAACGCTTTTTACATTTTACTGACAATGACAATCTGATGACAGAACTTACAAGTGACGAACGCAAGCTCCGGAAAATAAAGCCTGTACTGGATCACCTTAATCAAAAATTTAGCACGCTGTATCTTCCGGAGCAGAACATTGCCATTGACGAGTCACTCCTTAAATGGCACGGTCGTTTGAACTTCGCACAGAAAATTGCTACTAAAGCAGCGAAAGTAGGAGTTAAAAGTTACGAGCTGTGTGAATCATCGACCGGCTATTTATGGAGTTTCTTTGTTTATACTGGCAAAGGACATAAACACGGAGACACAGACGACAAAACGGACGACCATCAAACCGAAAACAGAGCACACACGGAAACGGAACATCAGACACAACAAATTCAAGACAGACTGCCGAATAATGACAGACAGACGACGGCTTCTGCGTCTTCCTTACCACCGCAGCCAACCAACGCAACAGCACGGATTGTGCAAGAGCTGGTTAAGCCAATTCTCAACCAAGGCTACACGCTTATTATGGACAACTTCTACAATGCGCCACTTTTGGCGCGATATTTAAAATCACAGAAGACTGATTGCTTTGGGACACTCCGTATTAACAGGGAATCTGTTCCCGAATCATTGAAACAAATGTCTAAAAATGATATGCGTGTAGGTGAGGTCGTACAGTCTTTTTGCAGGGATGTTTCCGTCATAATGTGGCGTGACACGAATATTGTGTCGATGATTTCAACCTACCACCAGGGTGAAGTGGGTGGTAAAGAAAAATTCGGCAAATATAAATATAAGCCACAAATAGTGTTAGATTATAATATGACGATGGGGGGTGTCGATAAAAAAGACCAACTCCTCTCAGCATACAAGGTTGAGAGGGCAAAAAATATGGCGTGGTACAAAAAAGTGTTTCGCCGTCTTTTAAGCACTACTGTACTTAACGCGTACATTATTTTTAAAACCAAGCACCCTAAAATAACGCATCGTGCATTCAGACTAAGCCTGGCCGAGGAAATGGTTAAGCAGTTTTTGCCAACAAATTTATTTAATCAGTTACAAGTAACCACCAATTCCCTTTTACCAATGGCAGGTGGTTTACGGCGGCCGATACTGACCGGAAATCATTTCATCGGTGCAGGCCAGTCCAAAGATAAAAGATGTGTTTGGTGTAATAATAGCCGCACAAAATATATCTGCAAGCAGTGTAAGGTATCGCTTTGCTTGCAGATATGTTTTGAAGAATTTCATACTAAGCAACAATAGATTTTTCTTACAACAATACATTTAAATTTTAAATAAATACATTTGCCTACTCAATCCATCACTCAACCTTCACCTTCCCCTTTCACTATTCTCTATCTCTCAAAGGTTAGTGGGAAGAGATCCCTTAAAGAGATAAGTTCGCTTTTGTGCACTTTTTTATCTCCATTGCATTGCGTTTGTTTTTCTTTTGTATAATAAAGTGTCTACGTACGTACATACATGCTAAATTGTTACTGTTTTAATCTTAAGTTAATGCTTTATTTTTTAATTATATTTGATTTTAAATGAGGAGGTATAAAAATAAAAACCTGTTTGTTACACACAAAAAAAGTTTTTTTTTTTTGACACAACTCGTTTTAATTTTTACCTCAAACATGCAAAAGTGGTACTTTATTAACTAACTGACGTCATTACAGCGAGGGTCCCTGGAATTAAATGACTGTCATTGGCAGCATGGAGTCCATTTAGCGAATACTTTGTGTTATCCTTAAATATATTATTAGATAATGTATGCATTTTCACTTACACCTACCTCATTAAAAACATAAGAGACGGCGATAGGGAGTACACATACCTTGCACACGGGCATACCGTCATCTACTACTACATTTCTATATATCATTCGTATTATATTAGTCTCATTTATACATTTATATGGCATGCAAGCTACTTTCCCATTTTTGTGTTAGGTACCAGTACCTAACTATATACAGTATGTGTATTCCCCGTTACTCCCCCGGCTTGTCGACATTAGTGGCATTAGTTTATTGTTAGTTATTACAACTAACAAGAAACTATACGTACGTAAATAAAGTTTTGTCAAAATACATCTTGTCTACCTCAGTTGCGATTACAATATAATCGTGCTTGCTTTTTCTATATAAGCAAAATGAAAATTACTCTTAATACCCTCGTATCTAACACTTTGAAAGCAATTTTAGCAAATGGGCCCCATCTCCCAGATATTATAATAGAAGTTAAATCTATTTTTTTTTAAATAACTCAATATTGATTGCTCAATATATAAACATAAAATAGAATAATATATGTATCGGTTTTTGTTTACTCTTATACATTTTTTTCGAGCTACGTAATCACAACAGATCTTGTAGGTACCTACATAAAAAACTATTTGCTTACTTTTTATTTTGTAAGACTCAAAATTATACAAATACAAACTGGTCAGTTCTCAGTAATTTAGGTATGTAAAAATTCCGTCTGCACCTACTATAATTTAATATGTTATTTCTATATTTTTCTATATTACGACAGCCGACAGGAAAACAAGGTCGCCGACCGCTAATCATGAGTAGGTCCTTAGTTAATTTCGTATTACTTACAAGTAATAGGTATCCGTTATTATTGGTGGTAATTGATTGAACAATAATGAGAAATATAAATAATATAATTTTAATTGATTTCGTTGCGCCCAGTGTATCCCGTGTCCTTACTCCTCCGCCATTGGCGCCATCTTTGATTTTAGTGTGAGGTGAGCGAGGTGACGGCTAGTTGGACACGTGACGACCGTTACGTAGGTTATTTGTTTACTTTTGTAATGGAAACAAGAGTTCTAATCTAGTTGTAATCGGCCTGATATGTATTAAGTTGCGAAGTGTAACATATTGTGTAGTGTTTGTGTTAAGTGTATTTTGTGGTTTGAAGTGGTTGGAAGTTCGGTAATCGGTCGTCAAAAGCGACACTCATTACGTTAGGTATGTACGGCTATTTTTGTTATTGATAATTTGTGACAGAAATTGCTACTAGTTTGACATAACTGGCATATGTTATTTAAAGAATAATAGTGTCTTTATCTACTGATGACAATATTTTTGTCCTCACGTACCTAAATTATTCGTAAAAAAATCATAAACAAACTACTCCGTTTGGTAGCGAATTGTAGAACTGACCATTTAAACGTTGCAATTGAAATAGGTTTTATGCAAAATATTTCCCCACGACCATATACTGTATTTGGTATCAATCGAAGCGTAAACTATCAAAGTATTAAGTTAATATGAAAATAACATATGTTATCGATTTAGTTTTTTTTAAATAAATCGATTTCTGACAGAAGCCCCCATTTGAAACCGTATGTTAACTTTGTGATTTCTTTTACATTAATTTTAGTATAGTGACCTATATTTTTATTTACACAAACAAATTGCCTGTTTATTTAACTTTACAACATAAAAAGAATCATAACAAACGGTTCAGTAAAAGCCAAGCAATCGATTTATTAACAAAATATGGCATTCCGCCGCTTGCGCGCGGAAGGTCACGGGCACTACAGAGCACATGTTTTTGAATGGCGAGCACTCAAGTGGTTATACATCACAGTTATATTTTTACAATAGAATTATAATCAAGATATCTATGTGCAAAGGCTGTCCTCAAATTATTAAACCAGTCCCCTGTTAAAATTTTAAAACCGCACAGTCAAATTTAGTTTTGGCGCGAAACATTTAGATCGTGAAACGGAACGCAATCGGTGTGAAGTTCGTTCGGGCGGCGGCAAAGCGGGCACCCGCCATTTTGTTTAGTGCTACTGCTGCGTCACTTCGTGAACCACGCGTCTCGGCCGTTAGTGAAAACAGTCCACTGGTAAGTCTTAATTTTACTATTTTAAGAGTATTAATAACGAAATTTGTTTAAAATAATTGATTATCTAGTATGTAGCCACATATGTTTCGTTTATCTGAATGTTTTTAAATGATATTGTTTTATTAAGTATTCATGTAAAAATTACAGTCCTCTGGCCAACAGTCCCCTGTCATTTCATAGCACAGGGGACTGTTCATACTACAGGGGACTGTTTTCTTAGGTTATGACTATTAAAAGTATCATCTCTTTCGTAGGTATTATATCAAAATGCCACCGAAAAAGAAGCCACCCAAGACAAAAGAAGAAATACTAGAACAAAAACGTATAGCTGAGCGTTTAAGATATCAACGACTTAAAAATGATCCGCAAAAAAAAGAAGCATTGAAAGAAAAAGAAAGGCAGAAATATCAAAAGAAAAAAGAAAAAGGCCAAAGAAAATTAGTTAAAGATATGAGTCATCGTGAGCATAAGGCTGTTAAAAAGGTTTGGAAAGACCATTGTTCTAAGTATCGTGCAAAAAAAAAACCATGAAAGATGTAACAAATACTTTTTCAAGGGAAAATACACCTGATTCAGAGGATCCCGCAGAAGAACGTCAGGCACCTTTAAGATTACCAGAAAGTGAATTAGTTAAAGCCAGAAAGAAACGCAACAGGGTACTGAAAGAAAAAGACCTTATGATTCAGGAATACAAACGGAAAATGGAAAAATATAAAAAGAGGTTACAGCGGTTGGAAATGAAGTGTAAGAATAACAGTAAAAATGATGAGACACCTAACACTAAACTAACAAGAATGTGTGATACTCCAGAAACTCGAAAAGATGTGGTTAAAAAGGCACTTTTCGGGGAAGTATTGAATAAACAATTCAAAGAGAACTATGCAGGTTTAAAAACACAAAACAAGAAAGAAGTTTTTGGGAAAGTTGTATCTGGTGCATTGGTAAAAAAATATAAGTTATGGAGGGTTGAAAATAGTGCTTTATCGTACAAGAGACTTCAGAAAACCAAAAACCAATCTCTATTACCAATGAAGCGCACTCGTCAAGCTTTTATGTCGAGAGAACTTTTGAAGACAGTGCAAAACTTCTATGAAAATGATGACAATAGTCGAATTGGTGCAGGAAAACGAGAATGTGTGACCAGAAAAGGAGTTAAAAAACATTAGATACAATATCCAATTTATACAAGAAATTTCAGAATAATAACTCTGGTCTTATCAGTTATCAGACTTTCTGTCGTTTACGTCCTTTCTGGGTGGTAACTCCTAAGATAAACGAACGGGATACATGCCTCTGCATCAAACATGCTAATATTAATTTGAAATTGACTGCATTGCATTGTAGAAAGATTCTGAGTTACGATAATCATAATAAATTGCTTGAAAACACTTGCTGCGATCGTTATGATGAGCAATGTTTGTCTCGGGAATGTATGCTTTGTGTCAGCAAGAAACCCGATTACGAAGAATTTGACGATACAAAGCCTTTGTCGTTTAAAAAATGGATACCTGAAAATTCAAAGTCATTTTGGGATTTGAGTAAATATCTGATTTAAAATATGGCCTTTATATTTGACAATGAAGAATTTCGGCAGTATCCTACGGAGCTGAACGCGAAGATGGAAGTTATTAAGGCTAGACGTGGTAACGCTACTTATCCTACAGTTCCAAATTTCTGCCTTTGCTTGATACATTTTAGAGAGAGATGTTTAAGCCTTCTTCTAATACCAATCCATTACTTACATATTGACGATTGCTGGGAAGAAGTCGTGGTTGTGTTTCGGAAACATCGACGACATGATGAAGTTACTAATGTTTATGATTGCTTATGTCCAAGGCAACAACCATCGGCATTACGTAAAATGTTGACAGGAATAATTATACAGACTTTTGGTCAATTTTGAGTTGAGGTGGTAAATGTAATCGAAAAATATATATAATGTTTAAAAAAATCTGTTCTACTTTGGACTCAATTATAATTATATCGTTTTATTTTCGTAGTTATTGCGTACAGTCAGCGTCAAAAGATACTGATCACTTAAATACCTTGTCGCTTTACTGTCACATAAGCAATGTCAATCAAGATTGTCTAATGTGTTAATGCGATAAAGTACAAAAGTAGCTTGAAGTGACCAGTTACCTTTGACGCTGACTGTGCCTAGTCTAACCTTTCCCCGTCAACGACGCAAATTATAAAAAAATCGCAGACATTTTGGGAATAAGACTTTTCTCGAATGCAAAAATTGTAAGAAGGCATAGGTATATTTTGAGGTTGCAGACATTTTGAGAATAAGCTCTTTCTGAAATGCGAACATTATATGAAAACTGACATTCTTGGAAACGCATATTTCAGGGCTGAGCCGTAAAATATTTCAAATCAAATCAAATGTTAACAACAAGAATAAGACAGCGTTTTGTGTTGAAGGTTAGGTTAGAACTAGGAACATTAAAGACCACGTGTCTTTAATACGTGCGGCTGGCGGTTTTTCAAACGTTTTTGATACTTTTTCTACTCCTGTACTTTTATTAGTCTTTTACATAGTCACGAACACTATTATAAGAACATAGATAATATGACTTGAAAAGTCTATAACTCTATTCCCCATAACAGCACTCGGTGTCGGATAAATGACTGGGCCACCAAAAACTGTTTAGTTCTAAATGCTCTAAAAACCAAGTACATGACCCTGGGCTCCAAAAATCAAACAGCGAAAATTGCAAGTTCTTATCCCAAAATAATGATTGACAGCGTTTGTGTTGAATGTGTGTCTGAAGCGCGTAATCTAGGCTTACTTGTCGACAGTAATTTACGTTTTGAACGTCACGTTGTTGAGTTAGCCCGAAACTGTTTCTACCGGTTGAAGGTTCTCTACAACGTTAGAGATTATCTTAGCGTAGAACTTAGAGTGAGACTATGTGAAGCACTTGTACTGTCCAAGTTAAACTACTGCCTTACCACGTTCTGGCCGTGCCTCCTGGAACGGTCCCGCCGTCTCCTTCAAAAAGTCCAAAATGCCTGCGCTAGATTTTGTTTCAAAATGCCGCCACGCACACATGTTACTTCTTATTTAAATAACGCAGATATTTTAAAAATTTCATCTCGCTACGATCTTTTACTATCGTGTTTGTTATTTGACATTGTTAAGTCGGAAACCCCAAGTTACCTGTTCAAAAAATTCACTTGGTGTAAACACAATACCAGAACGTCTCGTGCAGTGGTGCTGATGGTACCGCCCCACAGGACTTGTGCTTTTAGGGGGAGTTTCAAGTACCAAGCGACAAAGTGCTGGAATAACATCCCACCACCTATACGCAATTGCAAATCAAAGTCCCTTTTTAGAGTTAAATATAAATTATATCTATTAAGCTTACAAAAAATATTATCCTGATTCTTCCCCATTACACTATTTAAATACTTTGTTATACTTCAATATTAAATAAGTATAATTATCTTTTAACAATATAAATTAATAAAATGTATGATGGTATTAAATCAGATCGTTTGCACACTCGTTTTTGACAAATCCCTAAATTTATATTTTTTAAATATAGGGTAGAATTTACCCGCTCGTATAATTAGGTCTTAATGGGCACGTACACACGTATTACATAATAATGCCAGCGTCACTACTTCAAAGGTTCTGGCAGAATACCAGTGCTGCGGGTTCCGCAGTTTTATGCTGAGCCAGCGCCTTTTTTTCGCAGCATCACATGGCTCTTTTTCAAACGTAATGGATTACTTACTTTTCTTTATAAATTACATTTTAGTGTTATGTTATTTATTAAGTAGTTTTTAACTGGTTATTTGCATTTTTTGTAATTTTGATTTGGCTTTATCAGCCATGTGCATGTTTTGTGAAATATAAAGATGTTTATCTATCTATCTATCTAACTATCTATCTTAAGTCGCCCTAACGATACGCCACAGATTACTAAGTGTAGCCTGTTATTTAAAATCGTCACAAGTAAACGTCAATTAAAAACAAATTTACCCTAGACAATATCTACCAAACATAACACTTTCTTAATTTTGCTGGCTGTATGGTGTTAAACCTTTGCCTTTTTCCTTGCGGGATGAATTTTAAAACGTTTATTAATTGTCACTCGACCCTATAATCTGTGGACTCGCTCCGCTCTATTACTGTTTGAACTGTTTCCCACCGTTTGCGTTAAAATTGCCATAGTTGGTAATAAATAGAAGAAAACATGGACGAAGAAGAAAACATTATTTTAACACCTGAAGAAATACACATAGCGGCTCAAGCAGTGACCGAAAATTTGTTGCCTACTAAATCTCGGCACGTATACGAGAAATCCTATGAAAAGTTCATGGCGTGGAGATTGAAACACAAGACTTCGTCATTTTCGGAGAATGTGCTATTAGCGTATTTCCAAAACCTAATACAAAAATTTAGGCCGTCATCACTGTGGGTGGAATATTCCAAACTAAAGTCAACGCTTAATATATACCAACAGATCGATATCTCAAAATACGCTAAGTTACTAGCTCTATTGAAACGAAAGTCTGAAGGATATAAGACAAAGAAAGCCAAAACTTTTACACCCGATGACTTAAAAAAATTCATTAATGAAGCACCTGATCAAGACTATCTTTTTAACAAGGTAGGTAAATTGTTTTAAAAATGTTTTTATTTCAATATGTGGTAAAAGTTACAGGTTTTTCTGTGTGTGCCAAATTTATATTTAGTTTCATTATAACACCAATTTCCTATATTTTTGTTGCAGGTTGCCGTAATATTTGGTATTATGGGTGCTTGTCGAAGACAGGAGCTACATAACTTGAAGATGACGAACATAATTGATGCTCATAATACACTGGTGGTTCAAGTCATGAATACCAAAAACAGAATTGATCGCACTTTTGCTGTCACCGGGAAATACTACGAAATATGCAAAAAATATCTGGACCTTCGTCCGAATCAATGCAACACTCCCAACTTTTTCATAAGATATGTGAAAGGGAGATGTGCAGCACAAAATATTGGCATAAACACCTTCGGCCAATTGGGAAAGACTGTTGCATCCTATCTTGACTTTTCAAACCCGGAGCTATATACGGGACACAGCTTCAGGAGGACATCAGCCACAATATTAGTAGATGCAGGTGGAGATTTGACATCTTTAAAAAGACATGGTGGGTGGAAGTCCACAGCGGTGGCTGAAACTTACATAGACAACTCTATTAATAGCAGAAAAAAGGTTTCTAATCTACTCATGGCCTCTATAGAACAGACAGTGCCACAGAAGAATATTTCGTGCTCATTCACACCAGACCGTGAAGCACAGAGCTCACCAACTTTTACACCTGAAACACAACCAGATTTTAATATCCCTTCAACAGGACCATCGACTTTATCACAAATAATTGAACAAAACTCAGACGTACATATTAACACCTCAACCTCGGCCAACATTCCAAATATAACCATATCGCACAATAGTATTCAAAATTTACATCTGCATTTTCATAAATAAATTTTTTCTTTGTTTATTTTGTATTTTATTTAATAAACCTAGTCGTAGAAAAAGTATTGTATGCAACGGTGTATAACTGGTCTAAAAACGCTCGTGGCGTCTTTACTTGCGATGCTCGGCAAGCCTCACATCGCAACCCACACCACTCGCCTTTTAAGACCCTTGTTATTCAACAGTTGCATAAACTACTATTTCCTATGTTATCTTCCTTTTAATAATATAATCAAATAGAAATACCACTCAGTTGTTTTTGAAACTTCGAAGAGATTACTTCAATTAAGTCTTTCGATATGTTTCGTCCTTGGGTGAAATCACCTTCCGCTGTGCCATGTGAAAATAATAAATTCGATAATGCAAATGTGTTCAACAAGCATCTCAGTCGTGATGCACAAATAATTCTCTTGAACGTTTATTTTAATTTCATTGCAGTTGTGGTTGTGAGTGAGAAAGATGCTCTGAAAGAAACTTCCCGCTTGACAAATGTATCAGTGCGAACTATACAGCGAATTGTTTCAAATGAATTCCCCTCGGAAAAGAGCTAAAATAGCGTTTAGCAAAATTGATAGTTTTGTGATGGATAATATAGTCAGAATTGTTCATGGTTTCTATGCAAATAATTTCGTGCCAACACTAACTGATATCTACAAAAAAGTGACTACGAGTGATGTGGGGTTTAAATATTGTAGAACTACTCTGTGGAGTTTACTAAAGAAACTTGGTTTCACATACGGCAGACTCGACGACAGAAAAGTGATAATGCAGTCTCCCAGATTGTTACAGTTGCGAGATAAGTATTTAAATGAAATTCAAATCAAACGATCACAGGGAAAACATATAATTTATCTTGATGAGACCTGATATGATACTCATGATACGTTGAAAAAAGGGTACAGAGATGAATCGGGGAAATGTGTGACCAACGTTCCTTGTTCACGAGGAAAACGTTTGATTATACTGCATGCAGGAAGTGAAAATGGATGGATTCCAGGAGGTTTACTTATTTCATCCAAGTCAATGAAAAACTCGAGTGCCGATTACCACGAAGACATGGACTCTCAGCTATTTGAAAATTGGTTTCGTGATCAAATTTTGCCAAATATTCCAAAGAACAGCGTTATTGTCATGGACAACGTATCGTACCATTCTCGCCAGATAGAAAAAAATCCAAGGAAAGGCATAAGAAAAGCCGAGATTATTGATTATATTTTAGTCAAACGAGGTATTTCTTATCCAGAAAAGGTAACAGTGAAACAGCTTTTGGAAATCGTCAGTAAAAATCAAAATCTTTTTAAAAAAGTCTATGCAGTGGATACAATTGCTCAGAAAGCAGGACATGAAGTTTGTAGACTTCCTCCGTATTACTGCATTTTTAATATAGAGTTAATGTGGAGCTTGTCACGCGATTATTTAAACTCGCGCGACATGTATTGCGTTTTGTTTATTTATTTTTCCTGAACTCATCTATGGCGTCTTAGAGCGCTTGATATGCAATGACATTTGCATTGACGTTTGCGTTTATGACGTCGTGTTTCTGACATGCTCGAATAGTTTTTCAACTTGGGCTGGCAATCCCTTGAGCTGATCTGTCAGACCGGTGTTGCGTTTATTTCTCTGGAACGCCTCCGTGACGAACGGGCGTTCTGACCATGTTCTAATCAGAAGCTAAGAAAATCCCGTCAATCTTATTGGACTTTTATTCGGGAGTTGCTGATTTATGGCGGTATGGCTGATTTATATAACGAAATCTTGGGAGAACCATCGGTAAATAATATATACTTTTATTTCAATGGTTATTTCTTTCTATTTTCTCCAGCCTCGTGCTCGTTATTTCACGTACTGTTTTATTTCAGTCGGGATGCTACTGTGAGCAATCTAAACGAAGTACCAGCGGATAACCGGCGATGGAATCCGGTCTCTTTTTAATAAATGGGTGGTACGTATTTTCACATTTTCTTGTGAGACGTCTTCTCGCCGCCATGCTGCGTAAGCAGGCAACTTGTTGCTACCAAGCACGTGTTTTGATTCGGTTCTTTTCTTTTTCTTTTTCAGCGCTATCGCACCCATTTATTTTATCTACCATTAAACTATTTATGTTAGATTCATTTAATCTAGCATTTATTTATTTTCCCACTTAATCTAACATTTATTTTAAACTACATTTTGGCATTTAATTTAAATACCATTTAAATACCTTTTTTCCCCGTCATTTTAACTTTCTATTTCAACTCACAATGTTAACATGACATCTTCTTTTTAGACTATTAAGTCTACTCATTTAAACTTTGTGGACCATTCTATATGGAGCCACGTCCCTTTAACCCATTACATATGGACCCCTATTTTGTGCATTTTATGCCGAACTTAGCTTCTCTTTTGTTTTTTAACTCCCATGTAAGCACTTTTTATACTTACTAAGTATTTGGGCTTTGGCCTCCTACTATTAGGGAATTATGACTGCCTTTGTGCAACCCCGCTTATTTATAAAACCTCCGTGTGAGCTTTTTCAAGCCTTTTCAGGCTAAAACCGCTTGTTCCTAGGGAAGTATGATTTCATGCCCATGTGCATTTTCTTTTCCTTAATTTTCTGTGACTTTTGTCTCACTATTTCCCCCTCTTCCGACATTATTCCATTTAATACTTTGTCAGGATCCTTCAGATCCAAGTCTCATTAATTTTCCCCTCAACGCTGCTGCTTCTTCAACGGTACTGGATCTGTGAAGTAAGAGTTCTGCGACCGGACGTGGTTGGCTTGCAACGGCCCCGTTCTACCTGGAGACTCTGGTGCAGGCGGTGCAGTTGACAGTGACAGTTGGTGGACAAAGTGTAATTCTTTCTTCGTTAAATTGTAAGTTTTCTTTTCTTTTCTATATAAACATGACCAGGTGAACGACCAAGCTATATTCTAACTTAAAACCTAAGATCTAGATTCTATGTAACCTATAGACCTAAGCTCTAGCTAGGATACCACCTAAGTATGTAGGTTATTAACTTCTGTGTAACCACCTGAACATAATTTGTTAATTAAATAGCCTGTAAACAATATTGTGTTAATTTATTTAACTATTGACTATAACCACGCCCCCCTTGAGATTAAAGTTTCCAGTACTCTATCATTTATCTTTTTTAGCTATCCGTTTACTCTTTTTGCCTGGCATAGGACCCTGGCACCCGATAGACTTCTTTTCTTATTTTGTGCAACTTTGCATATTTATATTTTTGGGTTCTAGCCTTAGGTACTTTCATTACATTTTTATATGACATCTGTCAAATAATTTTATATTTTGCATTTGCCGCTTGTACAACCTTGCAAGAGGAGCTTTTAAAGCACCACTATTTTAAAGCTACATTTGTTGCCACAGTTTTAATATGACAATTGGTGCTTGTAGTCTTTAAAATACGACAAGCTATGTGAAAAAAACAATACGAAGAGAAAACATCACACCAACCGTAGGAGATAGTGTGATAACCAAAATTCGTCACATTATTAATACTTCGGATTCGATTTTGTCGAAGAATTCTTACAATCACTGTAAAAAAAAATAACAAGGATTTTTAAAAACATCATGCACTAACTGTATAAGAAATGTTGGAAGCGACTCATCGGACAATGAAACCATGGAAAATAATTCGGAATCAGAAGAAAGAATCAGTGACTATTCATAATTTAAAAACCACATATGTTTTGATTTATAACTTTAGAATAAATAAATAATTAAACTTGTTATTGTATTTCATTTAACATACCCGTACGTTTTTTTTTTTAAATATTCTATGAATATTCAAAAGTATCAACACTGGTTGGTTTGCAACAAAATAGATAAGGCCTAAACGGCTTCTTTAAAAATGAATGGGCTCTTTGAGTGTTTGGTTTATTACCTCTATTGTTAACGTTCAAGTGGAGACGCGTCAGTTAATATTGAATGCACTATACCAACCGATAAAAGAGCCCTCATGAGGTCAATTTATACTGAATAAATATTTTGATTTTGACTACAACTAAATATGTAGTAACAAAATACCATTTGAAGATGTATCTAAAAAGGCAGTAACTATAACAGTAACTGAGAAGAAACCTCCACAATTATATGAAACCCAATAAGTCCATGTCAATCAGAATACTTGAAAGATCATATAGAGTTCAGATAAAAGAAAATTACCTAGAATAAACTTGAGAGTATTTGCTTCCAACATGGAACATTAAATTAAGGATTTTAGTTCTCATCATAACATCAGACAATAGTAGAGACAATTCATATTTCATGTGTAGATGTTTACAAAAAGCCCCACAACGCAAAGAAGATATATGTCAGAACACAACTGCAACAATTCGACACCAAACAGGAAATTTACTCCCCCCTTACGGACCCTGTACTCACAATTGTGAGTGTAACTTTGGGATTTTCTGTAGAAGTTATTATTAGATATCAGACGACGGGCTCGGCCTCGCACGATTGTGAGGGTCGTCTTTAACTTAGACAATTTTACTAGAGCCGGCTAGCTGGCAACCCCGCTGAGTGAAAGGTGATGTTTGAAGTGTGGTTTTCGAACAGTCGTGCTACTTTGACATTTGATGTGTTGCTGTGGAATTTTATAGGTACGTCTATTTTATTATTGTTTATTTCGAATAATGATTAGTTTTTTGTTACGTAAATAATTAAATTTGTGTTATATCACTTATGATTTAGATTTTACATTCATTTGAAGTGAAGTGCTACAATTGTGAGGGTTGGGCCCAAACCCTATGTTTGAGGTTATGTTTCGTAAATTATATTTACCAAAGTTTTCTATTTTACAGGGTTTTGCCAATCAACGTCGAAATAAAATGAGTCACCGCAACTTATATGATGATGAGGATGCTATTTTAGGAGCATTAAATCAATCTGATTTAGACGTATCATCGGATGAAGATTATGTTCCCCCATCAGCCGAAGTACCCGAAAGTAGCGAAAGCGATGATGATGTAGTCCAACCTCGAGCTGTAATTCCACCACGTTCGTCCGCGGTTTGGAAAAAAGGAAGATTTTTGTCTAAGCCTCTTCCATCTCTGCATGCTGATCAAGAAGTTATACAAGTAAGTTTCCAATTTCCTTGTAGTCAAATTTGCAAAAAATCTTTATTACAGTTCTTATTTCTTATCCCTCGGTATTTTTTTCAGGTATTGACACCAGCTCAGTATTTCGAGAGATATATTACTGAAAATATTTATGAGATATTTGCTCTGAATACAAATGTGTACTATCAGACTACAAAAAATATGGAACTCAAACCTCTTGTCACAGCTGCTGAAATCAAAGCCTTCTTTGGTATCAATGGAATTTTATCCTGCATCAAATACCCTAGAATAAAGATGGCATGGCAAGCAAGATTCAAACTAGACTGTGTAGCTGACACTATGAAAAGAGACAGATTCTTTACACTGAGAACAAATTTACACATAGTTGACAAAGCATCTGTGACTCAGGCAGAAAAACAACAAAACCGTTTATGGATTGTACAACCATTAATTGATACTGTGCGAAATAGGTGCTTAGAACTTCCTCGAACAAAGTGTACATATTCAATTGATGAGCAAATGGTGCCATTTTTGGGTAAATGTCCCATAAAACAGTATGTGGCTAATAAGCCCAGGCCAGTTGGTTTAAAAAACTTTGTAGTTACAACCTCCGCCGGACTAGTCCTAGATTTTGAAATATACCAAGGTGACACAACACCGTTTCCAGACCGCTCGATAGGTCTTGGACCTGCAGTTGTACTAAGATTAATCAAAACCCTACCAAGAGGCAGTTTTGTATACTTCGATAGGTATTTTACCACACTACCTTTGTTGCAAAAGATGTTGACCGAGGGGATTGAAGGGACCGGAACTCTACAAAACAACAGATTCAAAGGTTATACTTTCAAGAAAGATTCTACAATGAAAAGGGGAGATTATGAAGAAATTACCAACAATGAAAAAGACATTTGCCTTATAAAATGGAAGGATAGCAAAGCAATTTTGATGGCATCGACTGCCACAGGTGCCCAGCCTATCGAAAGTGTTGAGCGTTGGGACAAAAAACAAAAAAAGTATATTAACATACCCTGTCCTTCCATGTTTAAAAAATACAATGAGAACATGGGCGGGGTAGACATTTGTGATCAAATGATGGAGGTATATAGGTCATGGCATAAAACCAAGAAATGGACCTTGAAACTCATAATGCATCTATTTGATATGGCTAATGTTAACTCATGGTTTGAATACAGATTGGACTGTGAGGAGTTTAAAACAAACCCTATGGATTTTTTAGAATTTAAATTGTGCATTGCTGACTATTTAATGGGCTCTCCAACACGGAAACGGACCCGAGATGTGTTAGAAGAAATGGGTGAATTTCCTTTAAGCGATGAGTACAAGGTGGTGGCAATACCAACTATAGATAAACGGCTAGATGGTTACAACCACTGGCCTGTGGTAGACTCTATCAAAGCTCCACGTTGCTGCAGGGTAAAAGGTTGTACTAGCAGATCGAGAGTTAGATGCACTAAGTGCAATGTCTACCTCTGCAGTACAAAAAACAAGAACTGCTTTTTTGATTTCCATAACAAATAAATTTGATTTAATATATTTTAACAAATTAATACTGCCCTTATTTCATACCATCACATTTCGGACGGCCGAGAGGTTGGGCCAAAACCTCAAAATTGTGAGTATCACAATTGTGAGGGCTTAGATGTAAAGCCGAAGCCTCACAATCGTGAGCATCATAATTGTGAGGGCTCAGGTGTTAGGCCAAAACCTCACAATCGTGAGTGGGGGGAAAAACAAACTTCCCCCACTCTAAAAAAAAAAATGAGAAATTAGTTTCTAGAAAATTCGTAACATAATAAGATACAAGTATCAGATTTTTAAAAAACCTGCTAGTTTTTGTTCAGTTCCGAAAGGGTTAAACCACACTAGACTGAAAAAAATTCAACAACCACAATCAGTCTTTCTTGAAAAACCACAGGGCTGGATTCAAGCATGGCTCACGCACATCATGGTGCTATTATCTGGGCACATTACTGCTACACATAGGACTAACCATTGCATGCCAGCCCAGTACGCCTAATCTTTGTATAACTAATCCAAGCTTATGATTGCAATAAAGATTTCATTTCAAATTGATTTTTTTTTCTTGCTTTTGCCTATTCCCTTTCAAAGGACTTTAGGATCCCGTTAGAAAGATCTCAAGATCATGAAAGTTTGTTTCCAATAACATTTAATCAACAGGATTCCATAATTTCCCAATATTTGCTTTCTGTTCTTGTTTCTTTCTTCTGTGCTGTCAACTGCACCTTAGCCGTATTGTATGTTTTTTGATTGTCAGAGATCTGAAGTTAAACCTCATTCAACTGGGATGATACTGCTGTGATGTGCACAGGATACCCCTGGAAACAAAGGATGTTATTAGCAGGGATTGGAAATTACTTACATACATACATACATACATTAAATCAGGCCTGTTTCCCAGAGGGGTAGGCAGAGACCACTTCTTTCCACTTGCTACGATCTTGACAAATTTCTTTCGCTTCTTCCACATTCATACATTGATTGGAAATTCAGTAAGATATTTACCTAAAGTTGGCTAAATCCAACAAAAAACATGAATAATATTTTTATATAACATTTATTAAATATCAAATTGCCTTTTATATATATATAGATTTGTTTCATGTAGGATAATTTTTAAAAGGGCATATTCCACCTTTCCTTTTTTTTTAACTAATAATGTAGTTCTGCTTATAACAGAAAACTACAAATTATTCTTTGCGGTTAATAAGACTCTTCTAGTTCTCAAAAAAAGATTCAAATATCAATCAAAGTTCGGTTCAAAAGGGCCTATTTCTTCCTAACATACATACATAGGGCCTGGACACATGTCGCCGGTACGGTGCCGTCTACGGTGTCACGGCGCGGGGCCGCGAATTTACAGTACAAGTTTCTATGGTGCCACAAACGGCGCCGCGCCGTGACACCGTAGACGGCACCGTACCGGCGACATGTGTCCAGGCCCATAAGCTCACACCTTTATTCCCAGTGTGGGGTAGGCAGAGCCACAGAATTTCTAACAACTCTAAAAACTTGTTAATAATCCTGTAACCACATAATATACAATTAGGCTAAGATGTTTACCAGTGTATTAGTGACAGGTTGCAAGCCCATCGCCTAACAGTACTATACGCCTTTATTCCCTTAGTCGTCTCTTACGACATCCATGGGAGGACATGGAGTGGTACTATTCTAACCTGGCAACCATTTATAGTCTATATCTTGAATTGAAATTTGTTTGTTGGACATCGAAATCTGAAGCTGACCACTAATAATAAACAGATAAAGGAAAAAAAACATTAAGTTCATCGGCATTGGAATAATTTCCCAATATTAATATTTATTCTTATTATTATTACGGAATTAAAATGCTTTTAGATTTAATAATGATCATTTCTGTAATATACAAATAAAAAAGGTTATTTCTCACACGGCCACAACAAAACGGTTTAAGTCTTAAAACTTAACTCTGAAAAATGTAAGGTAATGTAAATAATTATTTAGGCAGATAAAACAATGTGTGTGGGGCCATAACATTTATGTCAACTTACTTCAATACAATATCAAAAATAAAATAATAATTTTGAAATGAAAACCATGGATTTATGGAAATGGCCCCATTGTCAATTTATTTTTTCAGAAATCCTGGACTTTTATGAATAAATTAAAACAGAGGCCCGTCAAAGATTAGGTAATTATCTTACTGAATTTCCGATCCCTCAGCCCTGGTTATTTTTTAGTCACAGCTACAATCAACAAAGGTTTATAAACTAGTTGGTACCCCTAAGCCCATCTGCGTTGAACTATATTATTGCTATTCGCAGGTAACAGATACCCTATATTGTTTCTCAGGGTTCAGGCTATTTTCATACAAAATTTTGTAACGATGGAACAAAGGATGACGATCCATGTGAACCATTAAATTTAAACAGCCGGAAAGAAAAGACCACAAAAAAAAGTAAAAATAATCTTGCCAGTTACCTACAAAATTTAAAATATGAATTACTAGCGACCCGCCCTCGCTTCGCTTCGGTTTATTTGAGTTTTCTATAACACACGTACATAAAACAAAATTTATTATACATAAAAACCTTCCTCTTGAATCACTCTATCTACTAAAACAAAACCGCATCAAAATCCGTTACGTAGTTTTAAAGATCTAAGCATACATAGGGACAGACAGCGGGAAGCGACTTTGTTTTATAATATGTAGTGATAGTGATTTACGTAGCAAAAATGACCGTTTACCTTAATATCGACATGTCGGTTAGGTCCCGGTGTGAAGTTTGTTGGGAAAGCACGGCAGCTCAACGAAGCCGCGCCATAAATTTGACTACGTTTATACCGATGACTTTTACATAAGTAAATTACAAGGTGTTAAATATTAATATCAACACACACCGACGCAGGGAGTAACATAATGTGGAGCGGCCATCACACAATACACTCACAGATTATAGGATAATTATGTCAGAATATGTCTAACTAAAATTCACTCTGAGACAGAACTCTTTAGACATATCCTATAATCTGTGGACAGAACATACAGTCAGTGTTGCCACCTCAGTTTTTCCATTTTACCCTAACGCTCGGCGAAATTACCCTAAATTAGGCACTTTTATTTATTTTTTACCCTAAATGTTTTTTTAAATAAAAACTATTTAATTTACGTATAAATCTTTATTAATTCACCGTTCCAAACAAGTCTGTTGCTAGCGGAGGAGAAAGGTACATCGGCAAGTTGGGTACGTTCCGGTCCACGCAATAAAATTCAAATCAATCACCAAAACTTGTAAAGATTTTCAAATATTCTCTAGAAAATATTTTACCCTGAAAAATACCCTAAATAATTTTCTACCCTAAAAATTACACTGAACCCGTAAAAATGCCCTAAATTTAGGGTAAAATACCCTAAGGTGTGGACACTGCATACAGTTTATGACCGACTGATCATAGACTATAGGGTATGTCTACAGACTGATGATCGATCGACAAGTGTTGCCAACTGCTATGTAAGAAATTCGCTAAACCATCCTGGAAAATGCACTAGGATTGTGCGAAATTTGATAAAAGAGCACCAAATAAATAAAAAAAATCAAAATATTTTAAAACAAAAGTTTTAATTGTGGATATTAATTAAGTTTTTATTACAAAATCAGAGTTGGAATCTCATGGTTGGAATCTCATGGTTGGTAGGTTTTTCCATAGATAATTAATTAGAGGTGCGTTCTGAAATTCGGCAATTGTTGCCTGACAGCAGAATTTTATTAAATTTTCAAATCAAGGTGCGGATAACATGCTACTAATGCTACTTACTATCAGGTAATAATTAACTATGTTTCAGGACGCGCCATTGATTGGTTTTTACCAACGTGACAAATTGCAGACTTTAAAAATGCACTAGTTAGGGCACTAGGCGCTATAAGATCAAGAAATGCACTAGATCTAGTGCCAAAGGCACTAAGTTGGCATCATTGGCGACACGACACAATTATGACAACACTCGCTGTCAGACGCGAATGTCGCGATCTTATGCACAGATTATAGGATATGTCTATCTTATGCCAGCGCCACACGCTTGGCGTTTCCCGCAAACTCTGCAGGACGCAGTTATACATTGGAATGAGATGGAAATACATCGTGTTCACTCTAAGATATAGTTACGTCCTGTTAGCGGCAAACGCCAAGCATGTGGCGCCGGCAAGTTCGCGAACTTGCTCGGCTCGCGTAGCTGACACACGTGGAAGCTTGCTTCAAACGCAAAATGTCTTCGAAAGAGGATGCTTTGAGTTATTAAGGAATTACATCATATCACATCTTAAAAATCACTTCTTAACACCGGGTCATTCGGATTCGCAATTTGAAACAACTATTTATCTCTTTCTAACAATAGCGTTCGCTACGGATTGCTGTCTCTACCTGCAGAAAATATGGTAACGCAAATGCCAGCACTTCACTTGGCGTTGCGTATTTGTGATTGCGTATTGCATACGTTTGTCAAATATTTGACGCATGCTCAAATACACAATCATGATCGTCTACACATGGAACCAAATACCAAACTCCAAATGTATGTATTTCATGTAAAAAATGTGTTTGACATCCAGAAAGCAGTTTGTGTGCCAACAATATGGACGTCGCACTTCCAGCGGGCTTTATGTATTTGAATGCATGTCACTATTATATATATGTTATGTATTTCATGTAAAAAACATAACAGAACAAGACTGGTTGGACGTAGACCAAGGCTTTCATGACCGTTTTCCACACTATATTGGTGCTTTAGATGGGAAACATTTTGTGAATCAAGCCGTAAGTGTAGTAAGCAAGTGTAGGCGCTTTGTTTGCGTATTTGTCAAGATATTAAATTTAGAGTAAGGCGCGCCGGATGCAGTTTCTCGAGCACGCATCAAGGAGAATCGCCAAGTTGTCCGTTGAGCTTGCCACACTATCGCCGATCATAATATTCCTCCTTGGATTCGATCAGACCATCAACGATCATCGCCGATAGTGTGGCGGGCCCAACAAATCACGGGTCGCAGGCGAACATTGGCGAATACAATACAGCCGAGTATGCCCATTCCCTATAATCTGTGGAGTGGATTTATTTAAGTTAAGTTTTTTCTTCAACCCTTTCTCTGATAATTCCGTTTCCCCGTTTTTGTTGTCATTCGGGCCAAGAGTACAAACCGTGCAAAAAGATGAAAAAAAATAAAAAAGTTCTTTCTTCGTCTTTACACATACCACATAAACTGTGGTTCTTCGGTCCACAGATTACAGGATATTATGCGCTTCGGTCGGTTAGCATTAGCCATATCCTATCTTACTACTATCTACATATCCTATAATCTGTGGGTCTGTGGCATTAGCGTTCATTCATTGTTTCTGTGGCGCTATTAGTTTAGTCAAGTCATTTAGTCACTAAAATGTTATTGTTGTTTTTTTAAATCCGTTCTTTTGTTTATTCGTTTTGTAACTATTTAGATGGAAATCCAGTGCTGTCAGCTTCTTTCACCGTTTTTAGGTGAAATTAAACAAAGACAAAAGAAGATCTTAACTGTTTGCAGCGGTTGGCCTCCTATCCTTGTGCAACTTTTATAAACCCTCTAACATGTTAGGAAATTCAGTAGAAGATGTACCTTTTTGTGGCTGGCTTCAGTCAATGCCTTGTGGCTTCCGTGTCTAAACTGGACGCGTCTCGTGGTTATTGACTTCTGGCTCGTGGATGAAGGCTACCTCAGAATTTGCACGAATGGGTTACTCATTTATGTTCTACAAATGTTGTTTTTATGAATGACACAGTGCATTCCGATAGTTCCGTCGTTTTGTGAAAATGATTCTGCGTTGGATTTGGTTTAAGCCCCTAATTAGTGGTATATTTAATTAAGTATGAAATGAAAAAGCCTAATTTGATAACTTACTAGATGAAATTCACATCAGTATGATAGTTTGGTTCCAATATAACTTGCATTTAAATAATATCTGTCTCAATTCTTTAAACATTTTCAAACAATGACAAGCTATTTAGCTAATTGTGTTGTGTTCATGCAGTTGTGTTTCAGTATTATTAAAATTTGGGCTAAATAAAGAGGTTATTTCCATTTATTTAATATATCTGGTTGTAATTTAAAATTGGATTGTCTCAATTGTTCTAAAACTGGATGAATAATTGAATACATGTTGGCTGATAATGTTTGGAGGACAAATATGTTATGCGCTAACCCCAAATGGGGATAACGGCAAGATGATGATGAATTGTTCAAAAAACGTTTTTTATTTTGATAAGTGTTTGTCAAGAGTAGTGCAATAAATTATGATGTCATCCAAGTTAATTAAGCAAACAATTCCCGGAATTGCTGCAGAATATTGTCCATAGTTCGTTGAAGTGACGCTACTTCCGTTTTTAATTGAGTTGTGAATTGATAATATCCAAATTGTTTGCTGAAGAAACACATAGAACGCAGATGTTGACAAAAAGATCTAGTATCTGAAAATTGATATTTAAATGCAGAACAAGTAAACATTTTAATTTTTATTTTAATCGCCCATCAAGGCGGCTGTCCCAAACCAAAACCTAGCAAGAATTTTACAGGAGAAGCAAAACAAACATTTTTTTGTCCCTCTTAAAAACTATAAACTTTAGTCAATTGATTGTTAATGCTAAATTATGTAAATAGGTAAATGACTCTAATAGATTAGTAAAAAATAAATAAAAAAACACTGTAAATGCCAGTTTTATGAGACTTACTAGTAGATTTATCGCTGGAAGTGTCTCTAAAACCAAAATCAATAACCTAGCATAGTCTGTTACTAGGAATTTGATCAGATTTGTAGTTGGTTTCGACATTTTTCTCTTATGTAAAAACCTAGTAGGTACCTATTTAAGTATGAGTGTTGTAATCATTGAAGTTTAAAATTAAGTTTGCAATATTTTATTTTAAGTAATATTTGTAATAAGTAATTTTTTATTTTTTCAACTCAAAGTTACTCAAACACTGGTTAGTAAACATGTTGAAATTTACAGTCTTATTAAATAATTAGAGGAGAGTATAAATATAAATAACTACGAAAGTTTTATTTATTTCAAATAGTTTATTAAAAATGAATATTAAACTTCTTCTGCAATTTCACCACCTGTTTGCAAGTCTAGTGATGCGTCATTTACAGACATTTCATGCCAAAATTTCCTCCTGTTTTCTGGCATGAGAGGTACAAGTTTGTCAATTATTACGTTCTTTTTGGACGTTTTAATGCCTCGAGGGCCAGTGATTGCTTTGGGCAATACTGACACACTGAAATTCCTTATAAGGAAGTCTAATTCCTTAAAATCTTCCTCAAAACTGGAAAAAAAATGATAACGATGAAAACATGCCATGCTGATATGCTTGTAGAACCGAAGCTTGTATGAATTAAATTAAACCTAATAGGAAACCCCGTTACAGGCAAAGTCATAAATATATATGTATTAGTTACCAAAAAGACAGACATAGATATTTATACACCTCTATGTCACTGACGATAAGTTTCATATATATATTTATATGACGCTGTCGGTGTATACTCGTAGTTATTAGTGCTATGACTGTATATATATTTTTTTTAATAGAATTATAGTTATTAATTGATTTGAATACAATACAATTATTGATTACCTTGTTTTAAAAAGGACTTTCCTCGAGCCAGATACAAATTTAGCTTGGACAACTTTATTTAGTGTAAAAGACTTTAATAGATCAGAGTCGGCGGGTGGTAGGAGGTTTACCATTGAATTGCCGACAGACTTTTAATCGAATATTATTTCAAAAACAACGTTTCAAGTATTTTCATTTCATCGACAAGTCATTGCATCGAGGACTCAATACTAGGTAATTTGAAACGAGGTCTTTTAATTGGTAGTTTACTTATTTCAATAGAATTCATGTCATGATTACTTAAACATTTCGGGTTTTTTTAATTGTTTTTTTTTTTTACTTGTAATAATATTTATTCCGCATAACATTATTTCAATTGGTAATATTTTGCTATCAAAACTAAACAGTAATTATTATTATTATTTATTTATTTAATAAGTACAATTTTAATTAAATCTAACAATTAGGCATTGCCCCACAAAACTGGAGTAACAGTTTGACTGTGGGAACGGCAGTCTCTAAGATAGGCATTCACTAACATAAAAATAAAATTAAAAATTAAATAACAGTATTATGCAGTCCAAAAAAATCTGTGAAGTATACTAAACATACATTTATAATATTATATAAGTAGATCTAAATAATGCTTTTTTAATAGTCTCTTGAATTTATTCTTATTTTTTTCACGCCTAATAGCTTCAGGCAAACTATTGAGTAGGTATGGGAACGCCTTTTGAGAGTTCTGTCTCCATAGTAATTATTTATCCTCGGGACGAATAGTTTACCAGTCGCCATAGCCTTGGTGTTATAGGTATGATCAATGGGTTTTAATGAGGAATACGCTGAGTTATGTACGAGACAGCCATGGTTATTAGATGCAAGTAGATACTTATGTTTCATGCTTACCGGTAATATTCTACAGATTTTAAAGAGTTGTCGATAGTTACCTTTACATTTGAGTTTAATTTTTTCGTTAACAAGTAATTTTAAAAATCTAATTTGTATGGCTTCTAATTTATTGATATTGGTCTTAGTTGTGAGTCAAAAGCTGTCGAGAGCATAACTCAGTATGGAGTCTACCAATGACATATACAAACATCTTAGTGTGCTAATAGGAACTCTGAATCTTAAATGATAAAATTTACCAAATAAAACTCTAAGTTTTTCATAAATAAAGTTGACATGACATGACCAGGAAAAATGTTCATCTACTTTCATTCCGAGATAAGTGATACATTTAACTTTTTCTATAGGTTCACAGGCGCAGTTACACTTATTTTGATGGAAGCAAGGATAGGTATGAGCGTATAAGTGCGGATGAATATTATTTAATGGTAGATAAGGGGAGTGAATTAACAAGAACTTTGTTTTGTCAGCGTTAAGAACTATCCCATTGTCGTGAGACCACTTAACCACCGCGTCAATGTCTTGCTGTACAAGGCGGAACGTTTCTTCAAGGTTCGTACCTGCACGCATAGCACAGAGGTCATCAGCAAACATGTGCGCTGAGCAGTGCTGCAGCACCCCACACAAGCTGTTGACGTGCATCAGGTAGCAGACAGGACCACAACCGGAGCCCTGTGGCACCCCGCAGTCCACTGTACACTCTCGACTATATGTGCTCCCAACTCTTACTTTGAACGAGCGTGAAGTGAGATAATCGCGGAACCATTCGTTCAACGGCTCGCCCACTCCACACTCGTACATAGCCTTCAATAAGGTACTCGACTCTAGAGTATCGAACGCCTTTTTGAAGTCAAAAAATACAGCCAACACAATTTTTTTAACATTAAGGTAGCTATTAATTATTATTATTATTATGTGTCATGCTTTTCTGTCAACAGTTCATTTTCTTGGGGGTCGCAGTTCCAACCTAACCTAACCCACTTCTGTCAACAGTTCGTTTTCTTGGGGGTCGCAGTTCTAACCTAACCTAACCCACTTCTGACAACAGTTCGTTTTCTTGGTGGTCGCAGTTCTAACTTCTAACCTAACTTACTTTGAAAGCCTCGTACTTCTATTTCTTGATATAACTAGTTATGCAATAATATTATTAATTTAATATTATCAATCATGCTTAGTTTTATTATACATATTTGTATAAATGTGCAATAGGGCATATAAAATTGTATTAAAGTAATACGTCGAAGAAATGAATTGCAATGTTTTGTAGTTGTACCAATTAAGATAATTTAAAACAAATCAGTGATTAAGTAGTATTCGTTGATTAGTATTTCCACGTAGTAAGATAAATTTAAATAAATAGTAGTTGAAATAAAATAAAGCCAAACAATATTACTAGTACTAATGTTTCGATGAATCGTTGTCGATGAAATAATATTCGATGAAACGGTTGTCGGCAAAACAAGGGTACACCGTGGTAGGACCTTGTGCAGGGTCCGTCCGGATCGCTACCACCGTCTTATCCATTAACCTACCGCCAAACAGCAGTGTTCGCATTGTTGTGTTCCGGTTTGGGGATAAGACAGCCGGTGAAATGAGCTTAGAGGCATTCCCGAAAATTGCTCCTTCCGCCTAAATGTTATTATTAAATGCAATTTTTGCATTAACTGTTTTAGTGAGACTAAATTATTTTATCAATTAAATTCCAATTTAACTTCTGGGAAAAAATCAGTCCCACTAGTTCTACTATCTGAATAATAGAACTAGTGGGAATAGACCGAATAATTCAGTCCCACTAGTTCTACTATCTAAAGTCCGTTGAATAATAGAACTAGTGGGAATAAAATTTCCCACTAGTTCCACCAGTAGAACTGTCGGTGGAACTAGTGGGAATAGACCACTAACAAAAACAGCTTCTTTACTTAGAGGCATTATTGGCAATAAAATTACTTTTTGAAGGTCCATGGAAAAATATTTCACATAAAGTGTATTTTTATGCGTCGCGTCATTTTTATACTCGTTTAGGGCTTGATCAGATTTAGTTTTATGTTCTTTATATTTTTGAGTAATTTCAGCCGGAATTACGTTACAGTTTCATCATTATACTTTTTCTTTTCCTCAGTATAAAAAACACATTCATCACATTTATCACCTCTCGGCATATTGAAAGAAATTTTCATTTTCTTCAATTCAGTTCTGTAAGATTCCTCTGAACAGTTAATTTGAGAATATTTGTTTTTAAAATCTTTGTACATTTGACGCGCAGTCGATTCCGCTGGCAAGTATCTTGTTAATGGTGCATTATATCGACGGTAATGAGTAACGGCCGGATGATAGCTTAGAATATGTTCGTGGAGAGTGTTTCTATCAATTTCTTTTCGTTTTCCACCTCGGTTTTCACCAGATAAAGATGCGTACAATTGTCCTTTTTTCAAAGCCTTGGATAATTCTGTTATCACCCCGTCGGTTTTATAGCCCAATGTATTGAGGAAGAAGCGTTTGCAAACATGAATTAAATCATTATCGTTATCGTGGTGTAAACTATACAGGGTGTCCCAAAACTGACACGTCACAGTGACACTGGAGGTAGGTCAGCTCAAGAGAAGTCCAACCAACCTAACATGACCCCAGTAAAAGTGGCACGGTTTTTGACTTATTGTCGAATCAAAGTTTTTCATGAATTTTGACCGTTTCTAACATTATTAGTGCCAGTGTGCACTCCGAAAGGTGTCAAGGTTAGTTTTTTTTATGTGAACGGTAACATGAATTGTTAATTAAGGTTACAGAAATAGTATTTTATCCAAAAACTAAGTAAAATTAAAAA
Source organism: Acleris laterana (assembly GCA_963966035.1). Taxonomy (NCBI): domain Eukaryota; kingdom Metazoa; phylum Arthropoda; class Insecta; order Lepidoptera; family Tortricidae; genus Acleris; species Acleris laterana. Next base: position 16,202,539 of record OZ014453.1, on the reverse strand, counting down.
AAAATACTAGTTTAAATCATGAATTAATTTACAGCGAAACATTAATTTCGACTTTAACCACCAGTCGTGAAAAAAAATTACTAGAAAAGTAATGAGCAAATATCATTAAAATATTAAACATTTTATGCAGATTTAAAAATGGTATGATACATGTACCTTTCTGCAATAATAATGCCCTTAAAAATAAGTTAAAACTAGGAAATCGGCAATCGGTCAGATATCTCAGACTGGATAAACGCCCATTCACTGTTTGCGGAATGTCTAAAAGAAAGAGATGGAACATCCTTATCAGGAGAATGAGTCACCATAACATCGCTTTGTTGCACAAGCGACTGCTACCTGGGATTTTCACACTTCGAAAACAACAGGAGTGGGGCAAGCTTGAGATCTGCCTCATCCTTATCTGTAAGCATTCAGGAATACTAAACCTAATTAGTTCGTTACCTTGCGTTTCGTGCAACACTTGTGCTCTCTCTGCTTCTCTGCTTTCGTGTTTTTGTGTTCCTAAACAAATCGACTTGGCATTCAACTGGACTCTGATTTCTTTTTGACTTGGACGGCTTGTGGAACGGAAACGACGACTCGGCACTCTTCTCGTTTGTGGAACTACTTCACTGAAATGGCAAATCGCAACAATTACACCCATCGTGAGTTCAGTGACATGCACATGATTTATGGAGAAACTAGGCGTGTCACGAATCGAGGAAATATCTCATACAATGCAAGATTGGCTGCACGATTGTACAATGAAAGATATGCCAATCGTAATGCCACGAATTACGAAGTGATTTTGAGAGTTGTTAATGCATATCGCAACGGCAGAATGCCAGGACAAGTTGGTGCTGGAGGAAGACCCCAGACTATTAACCACGACGTTGTTTTAAATATGGTACGGAGAGAGCCAGAAATTTCACTACGAATCATGGAACGAAGAACTGGCGTACCTAAGTCCTCAGCACAGAGAATTTTGAAACGTAACAAATATCATCCGTACCATATTCAAAGAGTCCAAACTCTTCTTCCGACAGATCACGCCCCTCGAGTTGAATTTTGCCTACAAATGCTGCAAAAAATGAGAGAAAATGAAAACTTTTTCAACGAAGTCATGTGGAGCGACGAATCTACGTGTAGAAGAGATGGCTATTTCAATCTCCACAACATTCATAGCTGGCAACTTGAAAACCCACACGAGAAAAGAGAAGACCGGTCCCAACACCAATTTAAAATTAATTTGTGGACGGGAATATTCAATGGCCAAATAATAGGACCGGTCGAGTTGCCAGCCATTTTGAATGGGCAAAATTATCTGCAGTTCTTACAAAACGATCTGCCAGTTTTGCTTGAAGATACACCGCTCGCACTCAGAATGAGGATGTGGTTCCAGCAAGATGGCTGCCCCGCACACTACGCTCGCGATGTCCGCAATCATCTCTCAGAGATATTCCCAAGAAGATGGATCGGCCGATTGGGACCAGTGGCATGGCCGCCGCGTTCCCCGGACCTTAACCCACTAGATTTTTATTATTGGGGATGCCTAAAAGATAAAGTCTACTCCAAACCAATAAGGTCCCAAGAGGAGCTACGGCGGCGTGTGTTCGAAGCAGCACGAAACATATCCGAAATTAATTTAAGGAAATTAACTAGAAATTTTAAAAGACGGTGTCAAGCATGCATACAAGTCGGAGGACAGCAATTCGAGCACCTGTTGTAAAATCTAAATAAATCAATTAAATTTCAACCTGCATTTCATTTCCTTTGAACTCAATGATATCCTTAATAAACATTCTTTTAAACGTCAGTCGGGTAAGTATCTCTTGCATTCCGCAAACAATTACAGGTAGTTTATTTCTGTATCCGACGAAATGATATTGAAAATTCCCTAGTCTTAACTTATTTTTATGAGGCATTCGATGCCCGATTTATTCCTATTTTATTGCAAAAAGGTACATGTATCATACCATTTTTAAATCTGCATAAAATGTTTAATATTTTAATGATATTTGCTCATTACTTTTCTAGTAATTTTTTTCACGACTGGTGGTTAAAGTCGAAATTAATGTTTCGCTGTAAATTAATTCATGATTTAAACTAGTATTTTTTTTTAATTTTACTTAGTTTTTGGATAAAATACTATTTCTGTAACCTTAATTAACAATTCATGTTACCGTTCACATAAAAAAAACTAACCTTGACACCTTTCGGAGTGCACACTGGCACTAATAATGTTAGAAACGGTCAAAATTCATGAAAAACTTTGATTCGACAATAAGTCAAAAACCGTGCCACTTTTACTGGGGTCATGTTAGGTTGGTTGGACTCCTCTTGAGCTGACCTACCTCCAGTGTCACTGTGACGTGTCAGTTTTGGGACACCCTGTAGAATCGACTCTCTTTTTTGTTATATTCAGGAGCATTTGATGATTTGTCATTCCCAATCCTACGCCTTTTTACTTCCGTGAACTGTATACATTTATTAAGGAAGCTCCGTCTAGATTGATACTTCATATTCCAATATTTTTCCCAAATTTCCTGTCTTTTTTCGTTAGTAAACTTCATATAGTTTCTTTAGCACTTCCCTCCACAAGAACGCAGAACAATTGGATGCTTCAACTTTTGATTATACTTCAGAAATTGTGGCAAGCAAGTGGCATTATCGACGATATAAATGGGGCCACGATATTGGGCGACAAACAACATTTGTTCGTTAACTTGAGAAACATCTTTTTCAATTTGTTCGTTAACGTTTTCGGTTGAAATGATCTCATTATTGTGGTTACTTAAATTTGGTTCTTCATTATCGTTATTTAAGTCATTAAAATCTATTGCATGATTACTCAAAATGTCTTCACAAAAATTATATATTGCTGTATCAAAATTATCATCGCTGTCTAATGGAATGTAATCAGGGGGCCGATTTTTGACTTTCGAGCGCTCGAAAGTTTCACTCGAAAGTGACAAAAAATACTGATATGGTATTTTTGACTTGCGAGCGATAGAAAGTATGAACACGAGTGGTCCGTGGCATTCGTTTTGAATTCTATCAGTAGAAAGTATCATTTGACATCTGTCAAAGCTGTTAAAACTAAAACATTTCGTCTTGATGTGGTCTTGACAATACCAAAATTATTAGCAATTCAATTCAATTCATTCGATTTCAAGTTTAGCAACGTAAAATATTAAAAAAACAAAGGTATGGCAAGTCTAGACCAGTATTTAATTTTAACACAATATGATGAAGAGGAAGAAGATGAATTTGTGCCTGCGCAGCCGCCGCGTGCTCGGCTAGTGGAATTAGGAAACGAGCCATTTCTAGAAAGTGAGGCTAATTTAAGGAGAATTACAGACTAACTAAAAGCCTATGCAGGTACTTAATTCACAAGTTAAGGCGACGGGGCGGGCATTTGACCTTGCTCATTCGGCCAGACGAGTAAAGTTTTAATTCGCGCGCCATCTAACGAGTAAGCTCTGCGATCTACCGTATATTACTATTTGTCAAACAGTCAGGCACGCATTTACTGTAAGATGGCGCTTGATTAGGTCGACCAATATGATGATACACTTTTGTTTTTCCTAAATACTATCTCAAAGTCAGTTACGGATGGCAACAATAGCTTATAAACAAATAAGTAAATACATAAATAGTTAATTATTTAACACGTATAGATTATTTCATGAATAGCTGGCACAAATATATCAATAAGAAATTTGGTCTACTAGGATTATACGAGTGATATAGATCTTTTAGACAGTTTATTTGATTTGACCCCTACGTGATTTGATTACTATCATCGACGGCTAGCACAACTTGCGCGCGTCATGTTTTTAACCAGTCTATTACGATACAGACGCACTGAGTGAGCGAGTAAAAACAAGATCATACAAGATGTGCTAGCCGTACCCGATAGGCATGGGTAGTGGTATAGGGAATAAATTGTTTCAATAAAACTGGTTTAAATGTATATTTCCAAAATATTTTATTTTCGACGTGGTCTACGGCAAGGCGGCGATTCGTCGAGAATTTCCTGGTTCGGTTTTCGTTTTTTCGGAGCTTCTTTTTTCTTTTCTTTTGGCTTCATGGCTTTCTTTTTCTTTTTTTTTTCTGCCATGGCTTTTTCTTTGTTTTTTTGTTCCTTCATGGCCTCTATTATATAGTCTGGATCCCTTATTGCCATTTTTCGGGTAAACCTTGGGTCGATGATTTCCGGCAGTAAACAATCTAAATAAAATTTGTGTAATTTACTCTCCATTTTCTCCTTCCATAATCCATCGTCTCTCTCGATTATAAATGTTTTAACAGGAAACTCTTTTCTGACCAAATCCCAAAAAGACAACGTTCTTTTCTTGTGACGTGGAGCTGGCCTTGCACTTGAAGGTACCAATCATGTCCTTTATTTATACTTAGAGACCCATCTCTACTTCTTTTGATAATTGGAAGTTTTTTATTTTCTATAGCTTTATCAAAGCCAATGTTGAATGACGTTGTTGGGCATTTTATTTCAACTATCATATTTTCATCCTCGACCAAACCATCAGGTGTTGCAGCAAGATATGGCACATCTGGGTCAATAAATAACCCACAGCGGTCTATTTTTATATTTTCCTGTTCGGATAATTGCTCTAGTGCACCTTTTTCAGAGTCTTTGCCATGTTTTATTGAAAAAACATGGTCAATCGATTTTTTATACAGTATGTCTTTGACCAAGTTGTGACAACTTGTATTTCTGCGCCGCTTCACAACTTTTCCAAATGTTGAAGCTGTTAGTAGGTTACGACGCAATTCCATCCACTCGCTACTACCGCTCTGTAAAACCGTTTCCCGACTAATTCTTTCTCTTTCCTGGCTTGTTTTATTCAAATTCTGAACAAACTCCTGTTTGGACTTCATCATCATCTCTTCATCTATATCGGGCCTCGAACAATCTTCTCCGTAATTTCTGGAGTCTTGCGAGTTAAATAACCTTTTCTTCTTTCGAAGGTATTTTTGCGTTAGTAAACGACTTTTTTGTTTTTTTTTTTCATTTTCCGCTATTTGGTTCCGTGGACTTTTTCCTACAATTGATTTATGTAGTGCCGACAATGGTTTATGCGTATTAAAAGATAATGCCGCAACATTGCACCTCATCGAGTATTGGTATCTTTGGCTAAAATTAATCCTTTTCCCACCAACAAATTTAGCCACTATGCTGTGATACCTTTCTACAGAATTACTGTCAACATCTACAATCAGACTTCTCGAATGTGCAGCGATTTGGGTAGTTATTAATTTTATTCTCTGCCATATGCTGTTAGAAAACATTTCCTTTTCAAGGTCATTATCTTCTTCTCTCTTGGTGCAAAAATACTCCTTGCAGTTATTGTGTTGACCGAAGGCATGCTCAGGTGCAATCAGAATATCCTGATAAAGGGCCGTAACATTGTTACTTGCTTTATATTGTTTAATTGCTTCCACAATAACTTTTCTGATGGACAATATTCTCTTCTTTGTCACATATTTCCTGTACTTTAAAGTGTACTTTGTGTCTGTGGATATAGCCGTTAACTTATTGCACATGTTTCGGAGTAAATGGTTGCGGCACTCCACCTTTTCCACCGTGTAACTTTCATACGGTCTGGTTTGCAGAATTTTGGAGTACGTGTTAGCATCCCCGTCTGATATCAATCTACCGTATATAAGATTGTGCATGTCTATGCTCCTTTTAAAACCTTCTACCAAAATATCTGACTCCATGCCAGTAGATGACCCTGAAAAGTAAAATAAGTTAAGTGATATTTGTGAAACATAAAAATAAACATACATAACAAATATTGTTTTAAGTATAAAAAGTATATACCTGCATAATTCTTGTAACAAGTATGATCTTTTGCGTCCAAACTCTTACTCTGTGCAACAGAGCAAATGGAGCAATATTTGTTCTTGATGGCTAGGTACAGTATTTTATTGGTCCTTTTACCAATTATAGCCGCTGCACCTGATAGTGCAGAATAGTTTTTTTTGTATGACCGTTTTGAGTAGCATCCATCAGCTATAACATCTATAATAGCAATGCCTTCTGGGCTAATTCTGCCCTCATCAATAGCTAGAGTACGCTCTTCATCAGCAGCCTCACTCATCGATTTTAGCAGCTCTTCTTCCCATTTTTTGTGTACAAGTGCCAATTTTGAGGTAAACATGGTTTTGGACATGGGAACTAGGCCAACAGCAGCTGATAAATCAGTAAGCTGAGTGAATCCACATCCAATAGCCACTGTGCCTGCTACTGCACTAGTATTGAGATCCATTACATCAGTGGGGTTATCATTGTGCACTTGAAATGTCATATTGCACATTTTGCACTTAAGTGCATATAGTGAGATGAGGCCACTCCGAGTTTCTGACATAATCTCAACTGCTTGTAACCCGCCATTCAATGGGCCATGGGATGATATTTCTTGCAACTGAGTAAAAAACTGCAAGACATTTACTATTCTTCTCCCATACTTTGTTTCATTGCTTTTGTCACTGAAATAGCAGATTAAAAAACATAAGTATACAACCAGGTTCATAATTGATTCAAAATTAATTATTCTGGCATACCTATAATTAAAGAGCAGATTAAATTGAATTATGTTAATTTGGAGATAAAGATTTTAGGGCAGACAATATAATATATTCACAATAGGTATATATTTTACTTACTGTTCGGAACCAGTGGATATATTATCATCACACACTACATCAAAATCATTATCAAGATGACCAGACGTGGACCTGCAACAATAAAGAGAACTAGTTTGTAATAGATCATAGATCAAACAAAACATGTACAAGTTTACAAATCTAGCTTTGAATAACGCTGAGTAACAACCATTCACACACGCTAAACTTTCTTTATTATGTTAGAACTACTTATTATGTCTCAAGTATTTAAATGTCAGGTAAAATAATATACAAAATTAAAATGTTTTGTTTATGTGCACTCATAATTACTTTTATTATTTAATGTTTACTTACGGTTCCGGTTCAATTGATGCTGTTATGTTAGCTGCTTGATTGGATGTGCAAACTGGATTATCATTTTCAATATGAATGGTAGAAGGCCTAAAACAAAAATAAAACTTATATTTAAGTATAGCAACTGCCAATTCAAGTTTAATAGACAAAAATAACCAAAACCTCTCATGGTTGGTAAATCAATTACACTATTAATTACATTACATTTGTTACACTGCTGGGGCCTGTTTATCAAAAGCTTCTCTAACTTGTAATATAAGTGGAACTCTTTTTTTAATACATAATGTTGGAAAGAGATTTCCGTTCGTAATACAAGTTACAAGCGTTTGATAAACGGGCCCCTGGTCATGTTAAACCCGCTACAAAGAGGCCTTTACTTTACTTTTGAAATGCATATTATTATGGGCACATTGGTACTTACTGTACAGTGGAAGCTCGCTGCTGTTTAGCTTGTTGCCCACAACGACCGCGACGTTTCCGAAGCAACTTGATTGAGGCAGAAGGTTTTCTGCCCCGCTTGTTCCCCATTTTTGGGGTGTTGTTTTACCGTATCTCACGTGAGATACGGTCTCACCGCATAAAACACGAAGTTCAATGTCAAAAACAATAACAGATATAATAACAATAACAAAACAAATATTTAACACAACAGAAAACAAAACAACGCCAAGACCAAAATACAAAACAACTGCAGTAGCTACTTGTTCGCACGGAATAGTAGAACGCAACTGACTGATATGGGATGGAAGTACTAAGTATTGGGAGTCAACAAAATTCGAAACATTCGAACTGTCAACCACATCAAGCCAACGGTCTGGCAACGCCGCGTCCGACCGTTCTACGCAGGCCGACCCAAGCCGAGCACGCAACGTCGCTTTCATCGTTATATATAACTTTTAGGATACTCACTGATCCAACGTGAATGCAAGTTCAAATCCACTACCTAACACTAAAATCAACTTTTATTCAAAATAATTTGGCTTTTTTTCTAATAGTTTTGTTTATTTTTTTTATCATTTTAAATTCTCATTTTAGTTTGTATATTTATTTTTTAGGCCACATTCAACAAAAAGCTTCAAAACGCCTAGTCATATTTTAAGAGCAAACATTTAGTTCATTTTTTCATTAGGAGCACATATGTTTTGAGTCTATAATCTGTAAATTCTTACTAAAACTAATATATTCAACTTGACGCAACACATTAAATCTGTAAAAACGAGTGTGGAAAGTTTGGCTACAAACTAATACGCCCAGCCGGAATAAAACTAATATGAAATTTAAAAAAACGGTTCAATTAAAGTTGTATATAGAGCTTACTATGAGTTACATAACTATATTAATAAGTCAGAGCAAAACTTGAGGATATGTGTCTTCAGATTATTATCATTTAAAACTACCACTTCCTATATTTTTACCAAGAAATGTATCCAAAAACACCTCGATTTTGTCATTTTGCCCTACCCTTCGCCTTAAGGCCCCTTGTATCGGATGCTCAACGACCATGTGATTTAAGTGTTCAAGCAAAGGTTAGTTAATTTGTTTTGTAGGTATGATTATAATTGATACAATATTATGTTTTTTACAAATTTGTTACGAAAATAAAATAATAAATATGTATGAAGAAACCAAAAAGTTTTGGGGGGTTCAGTAGTTTTGTGTATGAGGCACGGACAGTCTCTTATGTCATTATAAGTATATATTACTAGCTGTTCCTGTGCCTACTTTGTTGGGCAATAAACATTTTTTTTGGGCTAGTTAAATAATAGCCTATGACACTCACAAATGTGGCTTTCTACTTTTAAAAGAATTATCAAAAAATTTACCTTTTTTATAAAATTTATATAGTATTGGCGCAAGAATGAGAACCGGGACGTCAGAGGAGGGGATGAGCAGAGAGGGTAGTCGTTTTGCCTATAAAAGTGACAGCGAGCTCATTTCCCGGATCACTTTACGGTTGAAACACTTGGGAGGTGGAAGCTATGCCCGTTTGAAGTCATTGCCTATTATTTTAGTGTTTAATTGTCGTCTAAGTTTAGTTCGTTAGATTCAAATCAGTTGTATCTTTAATAGCGTAATCTAAAAGATCTGTGTTAAAGAAATAAAATATTGTTGTAAATACAGTGTGTCCCTGGATAAAGTGCACAAACGAATAGGGATGAAACTAGACACAATTTTATCGACAAAAAAAATAATAAAAAAAATTACCACCTTTATTTATTTTTTTATGATTTTAAAAAAAAAGTCATAGTACGCAGAGGACCTCATCGGAACAAATCAAGATATTTTGGCTCCTGTGGGCTCTATTGATTTGAAACAAACGGAATTATAATCACAAAAGTTTATTTGTGTCAATGAAAATAGAAAAAAATGAGAAAAAATTACATAAACCCTAAAAATAATGACTTTTCCTATGAATTTTGTGTTTTTTTTCCTCGAATTTTTAGTATTTACTCGATTTACTCAAAATTATGCCCATCTTACCTCATGTTATTTTTACCAGTAATGGTTGTGTATCTCATTGCCTTTTATTTAAAAAAATAACCAAGTGTCTCGCACAATTACAAGATCCTTAATGAGCGGCCAAACAAAGACATTGCGTTTACACTTAATTAGGTAGCCGCTCAGGTTGAAACCCTTAATGGAGGATTAGGATTACATTTTGGGTTTCTTGCACAATTATAAGATTATTAATGAGTGGCCAAACAATGACATAATGATTACGCTTAATTAGGTTGTCGCCCAGGTAGATTATTGTCCTTACTCTTTATTGAATTTTATTTGGGGTGGGGCGGGGAATACATGTTAGGATTAGCATAAATAGTGATAAGATAAGGTTTAGTTCATCAGTTACTTCGAATCATTCGTCGTTACTTATTCTCAGTTACAACTACTTCTACTATCAGGATTTCATAAAATGCCCCGTTTAAGTGAGTTCACGCACAGAGATCTCGCCGACATCCACTTTTATTATGGAATGGCGAGAGGTAATGCCAGAGCTGCTCGTTTATTATACATGGCAGCATTCCCGAACAGGAGACCTGTACCGTCTGCTCGTAATTTTCAAGAACTTCACAGACGATTGTCGAATGGACTTCGATTGGATCGAGATCGCCGAGAACAAGCAGGAGTAGTGATTGATGGAGCTGTTGAGGAAGCCATACTAAGAAGTTTATTTGCTGATCCGACGACCAGTATTCGGCGGTTGGCCTTGCAGCATGGAGTTTCAAAATCATCGGTTTGGCGGATTTTTAAAAAAGAAGGTCTTCACCCATACCACTACCAACGAGTTCAACATCTACACGACGACGTAGACAGGGTACCAAGATGTGTGCTGTCTTCTTGGATTCAACGGCAGATCAGGAACGATCCTGAATTCACCCAAAAAATTCTGTGGATGGATGAGAGTCAGTTTACACGACATGGGATCACAAACTGCAGGAATCTACATGAATGGAACCCCAATCCCAATCCAATCGAAGTCCATTCGACAATCGTCTGTGAAGTTCTTGAAAATTACGAGCAGACGGTACAGGTCTCCTGTTCGGGAATGCTGCCATGTATAATAAACGAGCAGCTCTGGCATTACCTCTCGCCATTCCATAATAAAAGTGGATGTCGGCGAGATCTCTGTGCGTGAACTCACTTAAACGGGGCATTTTATGAAATCCTGATAGTAGAAGTAGTTGTAACTGAGAATAAGTAACGACGAATGATTCGAAGTAACTGATGAACTAAACCTTATCTTATCACTATTTATGCTAATCCTAACATGTATTCCCCGCCCCACCCCAAATAAAATTCAATAAAGAGTAAGGACAATAATCTACCTGGGCGACAACCTAATTAAGCGTAATCATTATGTCATTGTTTGGCCACTCATTAATAATCTTATAATTGTGCAAGAAACCCAAAATGTAATCCTAATCCTCCATTAAGGGTTTCAACCTGAGCGGCTACCTAATTAAGTGTAAACGCAATGTCTTTGTTTGGCCGCTCATTAAGGATCTTGTAATTGTGCGAGACACTTGGTTATTTTTTTAAATAAAAGGCAATGAGATACACAACCATTACTGGTAAAAATAACATGAGGTAAGATGGGCATAATTTTGAGTAAATCGAGTAAATACTAAAAATTCGAGAAAAAAAAACACAAAATTCATAGGAAAAGTCATTATTTTTAGGGTTTATGTAATTTTTTCTCATTTTTTTCTATTTTCATTGACACAAATAAACTTTTGTGATTATAATTCCGTTTGTTTCAAATCAATAGAGCCCACAGGAGCCAAAATATCTTGATTTGTTCCGATGAGGTCCTCTGCGTACTATGACTTTTTTTAAAAAATCATAAAAAAATAAATAAAGGTGGTAATTTTTTTTTATTATTTTTTTTGTCGATAAAATTGTGTCTAGTTTCATCCCTATTCGTTTGTGCACTTTATCCAGGGACACACTGTATAGTCCATCTTAGTTATTTATACTTCTACTTTCCCAATAATAGATATAGATTAAAAATTTTCAATCTCTACATTGAATTATGGATATAAACATATACAAACCGATTTGCACCACAACAACTTCATTGTCATCTGCCTCTGCATATTCTTGGGACTGCGTGTCTGAGGCTTGTTGAGTTGAGACTGTTTCAGTATTTATAAATAAAACCTCAATACTGAAATATGTATTTACTTTACTTGTTCTAATCCTATTTAATTCACATTGTAATATAATAATTATGAGAGTAATCTACAATGACATGTCCACAGAGAAAACCAATATATAGTCCGTCACAGATAGGCAAAAGGCACTAAACAGTGTTCCGAAACATCTCCTTCTTTTTTTAAATTAGTCCTACTGATCAAGTATGTAGTCCTGCAATCTTCTAGGCTGTAGGCGCAGGCGCTGACCTCTGCGCGGAGCCTCTTGTATTGGTACTGGTGACTGTATTGGTTTGGGACTGTGCACTACCTCAAAACCTGGAACTGGAACACCTGAGACATCTGAAAAATAAGACTCGGGTTGTGGCTCATCTGGCGCCACTCTTCTATCCAGAATAGGAGTTTCCTGTGTTATAACACCTGGGAATGGTTTAATGTGCACTCTGTTGCGTCTATACAGCTTACCAGTGGCGAAGCGTCACGTAAATAAATAGGCAAGCCGGAGCAAAAAAACGGTGTATGGCGTGTGTGCTTGTTTGCCCCTTCCGTGACATATAAAAAAACATACCTTAAAAAATGGATGTCGTCTTTCTAGTTTCCAAAAAGCAGTGCTGAAGTGTCGCGTGCGTTAACTGTTTCTACATGCCATCCTTGCAGTTAGTGTTCACCACCTTCGCCATACATGACATCACTGGTATGATATGAACAGTGTATGTCAAGTATGACAAAAGTGGCTTTTAAAAAAGCCCTTGCGTTCGCACACATTAAACACACAGACAGTATAATTTACGTTAGTTAGTTAGTAATCAAAACACACACACAGTAAAAATTAGCTTGCTTTGTTAGTACCCATCATGCAAAATAAAAACGTCCTTACCCAAGCAGCACATTAGTGAATTTTGCAGCTTATCTTATAGCTTTATGTTCTAAATGAGTGGTTTAACAGTGTTTGACTACACTTATAGCTTTAAACACAACTCAAACTTGTATACGAGTTCATCCTGTCACTTATAGTTGCTTAGGAACGTTTTTTGTTTCTACTTTATTACTTATAGTTGGGTAAAGTCGATTTTGCTACTTAAAGTTGCATTCAGGTTGTAATTGTCACTGATTAAGAAGCAATAGTGATATATAAGGCCCTAAAGTTACTTATTAGCCACTTTTATATATAAGTGGGAACATACCCTTATTTGGAACTTTTAATTCCAAATGACTAGTATAATAGAGTAGTGTATCACCAATAGTGGCTAAAGAGATAATTTTACGGCCCTTTTGGAATCTAAAGTAATTGCAACTTTAAGGCCTAGAAGGGTCGTAAAATTATCTCTTTAGCCACTATTGGTGATATACTACTCTATTATACTAGTCATTTGGAATTAAAAGATCCAAATAAGGGTATGCTCCCACTTATATGTAAAAGTTGCTTATAAGTAACTTTAGGGCCTTATACAGCACTATTGCTTCTTATTCAGTGAAAATTAAAACCTGCATGCAACTTTAAGTAGCAAAATCGACTTTACCCAACCATAAGTAATAAAGTGGAAACAAAAAAACGTTCCTAAGCAACTACAAGTGACAAGATGAACTCATACCCAATTTTGAGTTGTGTTTTAAGCTATAAGTGTTGTCAAACAATGTTAAAACACTTATTTAGAACATATAGCTATAAGATAAGCTGCTAAATTCACTAATGTGCTGCTTGGGCTCTTATTGCCACTCCAACGCATAATTAAGTCTCAATAGGAGGTTCTTGAAAACCAAAAGCAGTTATTTTCACTTATTTCAAACCACTATATATCTAACAGTTCCAAATTTAGAACATAAATATTTATTGTTCATATTGCCTGCATCAAAATATATTCGTCATGCGTCACTCTGTTGATATAAATTTGTTTTGAACATTTGTTTCTGTTGATATAAAATTCTAGACAATAAACTCGCAAGCAGCACATTAGTGAATTTTGCAGCTTATCTTATAGCTTCATGTTCTAAATGAGTGGTTTAACAGTATTTGACTACACTTTAGCTTTAAACACAACTCAAACTTGTATACGAGTTCATCCTGTCACTTGTAGTTGCTTAGGAACGTTTTTTGTTTCTACTTTATTACTTATAGTTGGGTAAAGTCGATTTTGCTACTTAAAGTTGCATTCAGGTTGTAATTGTCACTGATTAAGAAGCAATAGTGATATATAAGGCCCTAAAGTTACTTATGAGCCACTTTTATATATAAGTGGGAACATACCCTTATTTGGAACTTTTAATTCCAAATGACTAGTATAATAGTAGTAGTGTATCACCTATAGTGGCTAAAGAGATAATTTTACGGCCCTTTTGGAATCTAAAGTAATTGCAACTTTAAGGCCTAGAAGGGTCGTAAAATTATCTCTTTAGCCACTAATGGTGACATACTACTCTATTATACTAGTCATTTGGAATTAAAAGATCCAAATAAGGGTACGATACAAAATAAATCATTTGAATTAGGTTATAATAAAATTGTGTCAAGAATAATTGATAACAAATTCAAGGGTTCCGCATACAAAAGTGATTTGTTTACTTGTATTTTCCGTAACTTGACATTAGTTTTTTATGCAAATTGATAACTAATGATCGTATCATCATCATCATCGGATAGGCGGGTAAAGGTACTAAGTACACTACAAGCATTTCTAGAAGGTTAATCAAATTGTAGGAGTAAAATGGGTTTTATTTTAATAAAATTGAACTACTTAAATGTTGTAAACAAAGAAACCAATTAAAAATAAACAAAAAAACCCGACTGCAATAAAAAAATAAACTGAAAAGCGAAAAATAAGCTATAAGTATATATAATCTATAGAAAATTGTACTTATTGATGTTTATAAGAATTTTAATTTAAGTTGAATATTGGAAAAGGTATTCCAGACGGGGACAAGCTAACCCATTTTTTTTTTTAAGAAATAATATATTAGTAATAATAAATAATATATTAATAATAAGCATTGCTTGTCCCCGCCTGCAATACCTTTAACAATATTCAAGTTAAATTTAAATTGTTATTATAAATATCTATAAGTACATTGCTCTTACAATTTTCTATAGACTATATATATTTATAGCTTATTTTTCGCTTTCCAGTTTATTTTTTTACTGCAGTCGGGCTTTTTGTTTCCTTGTTTTTTTCGCGGACGCCATATTGAAATATTATATACCCTATGTCACTCCGGCAATTAAGACGAATCGAATGACACCTCGCATGTTAAAATACGTCAAGCCGTTTAGGCTGCAGAGCGTGTCCAGAAATAGACATAATATACATACATACATACATACATACATACATATATACATACATACTCTCGAAAAACATGACCCTCCTTCTGACGCAGTCGGGTAATTAGTATTCACTGTAGGTATACTACCTATAAGAATTGGGCAACAAAGCATCTCATCTTGGGGTTCCTTCTACCCAGAGCACCCAGGTCGGGTCGGAGACAATTAAAAAAAGACTACACTGCCTAATAAATGTTGTTTAGGTACTTAAACATGTTCTATGTACTTATTTTAAAAACAGAATACCTACTGATTTGGTAAAAAAAACACGAAAATGTTACCGCGGCCCGAATGGAGAGGTCATGGGTTCGAGTCCCGCCTGCGGTTGCAATTTAGTAAAGTTATCAAAATATGTAAGCTCACATAGATTTGCTTACAACAACAACTTGGGATTTCGGAGCAGTGTTGAGGACTCCTAATTCACGAGCACTGGGCGATCTACAAAAGAGAAAATAATTAGTATTCGTAATAGCATTCACTGCTTTGCCACTCGCATGATACAAATAAGTGATTTTCAGACCTGATAGTTTCAAATAGAGAACAAATAAGTGGAAATAAACACTGTAAGATCTTTTTTGTTTCGCCATGTTTACAAATTGGAGTCCTTGAAAATGATTTATTTTAAACAGAATTTTATCACACTGACGCATAATCACAGACTTTTGATAGTTGTGACGATGTTACTTTAACATTGTACGTAACCTACAATCATTAAGTCAGGTTTTTACAGTTTTAGTTCTTATCAGTATCAATTCCTTATATGATTTAACACTCTTTTTAAATATGCCTGATCAAATCAAAGGCGCATCGAAATTTACAAAGAAACCATACTATAGTTTCACAGTAACAAAACATTCGCAAGAATTTCGTGCTCATTTCAATGCTTGAACGTGAATTTTAATCACTTACCAAACATGTATAAATCCAAAATTAAAATGGCAGATCGCATTCACTTTAAAAAAACACAACTTATACCGACTTAATTGTTGCCATGTCACTCAAAGGAACTTTGGCGTCCTATTTATCACTTATTGACCGAACTGAAATATTATTATTCATTCGTTCAATATTCGTCGTTCACTGCGCATGACCTTCACCCATAGATCTAATTGCCGCTTAAGGTAATCGTGAGATCTGTTATGGATTCAATTTAGAACCAAAAATCGTTCAATAAAAATCGTCGTTCACTGCGCATAACTTTCACCCATAGTTCTAATTGCCGCTTAAGGTAATCGTGAGATCTCTTATGGATTCAATATAGAACCAAAAATAGGCTGCAATTTTTCTCCCCGTGGTTCTATATTGGTTGCCTAAGGGTTCTTTACACCTATATAGAACTTAGTCATGGCTATATATTTCACTTAAGTATCTAAATAGATATGATATACGAGCTATTTCCCACCCAGTGTGCTACTTGGGTAGTTAAAAACAAAACAAAAATAAACCAAATTAAATACATGCACTGCAGGTCTGCACACAGAAACCCAAAAAAAGACTTAATGAAACATAATATATACAAAACAAGTAAGCTTATGTTTATGCAAATAAATATAGAAACCGACTGAAAACTCAATATATACTTACACTTTACAATAATCACTTGAAATACGCTAGGTACAGTTCGATATTTATTTATATTCAAAACTAATTCTGCGTTTTTTTTTAACAAAATGAGCTAAAACGTTATCATAGAAATTGCTTTTCTTTTGAATTTTAAGAAGTAAATGTTTTTCAATGGAAATTACCCCCAGATTAGACAGTCTTGCTTCATTTTGACTATTCCGTGTGTACGTATGAATTCGCTTCAAGGCCGAAAACGACCTTTCAGCGGAGGCCACCGACACAGGCAGAGTCAAAAATATCTGACTTAAAATCAAAACCTGAGGGAAAGTGCCACTCAAAGCAGAATTACTTAGATATAAGTAAAGATCGTATGCGTCCAAAGTGTTAATACTAGAAGAACTGTACAAAACTTTTAATTCATTTTTTAAAGCAGTGTAATCAAACAAATTTGGAAATTCCGTCATTAAAGCGGTTATTTTGGCCTCGGGAAAACATGTGTTGTACTGAGCATATTTCGATTTATTTATCAAATCCAAGAAAGTTAAGTTGCTAAACGATGCATAGCGTGAATTAATTTGACTAATAACATTATCAATTATTTCAACAAACAAACGTCTATGTTGAGTTTTCAAATCGATGTCCGTATTTAGTCGCCGGCGACGTCGCGGTGGCTCGCAATACTCCTGAATACTGCCGTAAATAGAATCAAATTGATTCAAAAACTCTTCAGAAAGCCAAGATCGAAATGAATCGATTTCCCTAATTGCGACTTCTAAGTCGACTTGTTTGCTTTGCAATAAAGCAAAAAGAATGTCAGTCCTAAATAGCAAAAATATCGGAAAAAACATGCAAGAGAAAACAAAATTGCATGTCTTCTAACTTACTCACAAACGATTCGGATAATGAAATTGAATCGGCATCCCATGATTGTGGATCATCCTAAATATGATTGAAGGTCTCAATCATTTCTAACCTGCAATTAAATATTACATTAATAATACGCGAGTGATAATGCCACCGTGTTTCTGCCACTCCGGGCATGCGACGATCGGAAATCTGTTTTAATAGATTTGATCGCTTTGATGACTTGTTAAAAAATCGAACAAGCCCATTTATATGACCAAAAAACGATTTTAATTCCGAAACATGCTCTAACGATCTGCTTAAAACCAAATTGAGAACATGTGCATAACACGGAACGAAATGCGCCCGGGGGCACTCATTACGAACGAGCGCCTGAACCCCGCCGTGCTCGCCCGACATGACTGCAGCACCGTCATACGATTGACCTATAAGTTTATCTTTGCACCGATATTGGTCAAGAATATCTAGCAATTTTGAAGCTAAAACGTTCGCGGTACGCTTTTCGCTAACATCGAAAAATCCAATAAATCTCTCCTCGAGCCCTGACTCTGTCAAATATCGAAATATAACACTCAATTGCTCTCTGCGACTAACATCTGGAGTTTCGTCAATCATGACGGACACGAATTTCGCCTTGTTGACCTCACTCTTAATCTCATCTAAAATCACCGACGCTACGCAGTTTATAAGATCGTTCTGAATATCTCCTGATAGACCAGAAAAAACTGGATGTGAAGTAGACGAACTCTGTTCAATATGAGATTCCATGACGGAGTCGTACTTACTCAAATATAATAATGTCTCTATATAATTACCACGATTATCCGAATCGTGATTCTCAACATGGCCGCGGAAAGGCAATTCTTGCTTTCCAAGTAGTACGACCGTATCAATTAAACGTTTCAATAAATTTCGATTACGTTCCACTTTACGATTGTGGGCCTCAAAATTATTACAAAAAAAAGTTTATATTCTAATGTTACCAAACTCATGTAATAATATACAACTCCGTATATGTTTCTCGCTTTGAGCATGCTTCCTAGCTGAATTATATAAATTGTTAATATCTGCAAAACCTGTTCGATTCCAAACACTGCTAGAATCGGAAAACAGCAAACATGAATAGCAAAATAATTTGTTTAATTTGCAGCTGCCAGTCAGCCAATTGTATTTATCATATGATTCGCTGTGGAAATGTTTGAAGAATCCATCTCTACGCCTATAATATTTTTTTATGTCTGGGCGAGCGCGTCCTAACTTAATGACATGTTTCTTATTTTCAAAGGATAACTTTGAAAAACATATTTGTTCATTAAGTAGGTAATCTGTAAGACAACTCAATTTGAACCAATGCGGCCATTTGTACTTTGAGTACAGGCAAAAATATTTAAAAACCAAACCACGAATATAACCTAAATAGATCGAAGCAAAAATAACAATATGTAGGTAAACTAAATAAACCAAACCTCCGTTGTCGCCACGAATCTGCAAATAACACAATCCAAACAGAAAAACATTCACAGAACACTTAGCAAGCTAAATTTCACTAGTTGAGTCTCACAAAACACAATAAGTTAAGTAATAACGCAAATTAAACTATAAAGGTCTCTGCCCACTACACCGTATCATACCATGACCGTAATAGGAACGTATCAGACAAAAAAATATTCTTTGTATGGAAAAGTATGAGACCATGCCCACTAGACCGTTCCGTCACCGACCATCACCGTAGCGTGCCATGCACGGAGCGTCGTGAATTGTCGGAGGGAATATTTTGCCGGTCCGGACGCGCTCCTTGCCCGGCACGCGACGTTGTCAGACCGCTGCTCGCCGGCGGCGACACGGGTTACAACCGCGTATGATGACCGTTCTAAACTCGTTGCAACGCGTTGCCATTTTTCACTTGCGCTCTTGTCAGTCTAATAGCATCAGTTCTGTGAGTCACATCATAATAATTAAAATGGAAGACGAAAAACTTATTGAAAGTGTCCGAAAATACGAGTTAATATATAATTTAAAACATCCAAAATATATGGATAGCATCAAGAAAGACCTTGTTTGGAAGGAAATTGGGGAGCAACTAAAACAACCTGGTAAGTTATTATTAATGCATATATTTATTTTTCTTTCGTTCGTATTCGATATTTACGCATACTTCCGACAAAAGCAAACGTGAGTGTTCAGTTTGTGGCATTTTTTTAGTAATGTTAACTAGCCTATACCCTATACCCTTTCATTTTCATTTTCTTTAGTTATCTCTGTTGTATTTGTATACGTACAATTTTTAAGAAAGCCAGTCTAATTGTCCTTCTGACGTTTGGAAATAGTCAGCAAACTGATTGCGTACATTAAAAGCGGAAGAAATTGCATTACCCCCTTGATGGCGCAGGTTATTGAATCGAACAGTATCCGCTGCCGCTGGAATTGTGCATTCACCGCGTCTTATAAAATTATACAGGATACAGGTTGTTGTAACAACCTTTTCTGCGTACTCTGGTTTTAAATGCATTCGTCTATTGTAAATCCTAAATTTTTGGCTTAAGATCCCAAACGCATTTTCGACTACACGTCGAGCTCGGCAAAGGCGGTAATTAAATTGGCGTTTCTTAGGATCGGCTATTGATTGCTGTGATGGATAGGGTCTTAGCAAATTATTTCTTAAGGGGAAAGCTTCGTCTCCTAATATAACACATGGCGTCTTTACAGTCGACCCAGGAAGATAAATATCATCAGGAAGATTTAACTTATTTTGTATCAAAGCTTTTCCCATTTTTGATTTGGATAAAATTCCACTATCACTGTCTTTACCGAAAGCACCTACGTTTACAGCTATAAAATTATAATTTGCATCAACTAAGGCCAAAAGCACAATGGAAAAAGTTTTTTTATAATTAAAATATAAAGATCCACTATTTGGAGGTGATAAAATCACGACATGTTTTCCGTCAAGGGCACCGCCGCAATTAGGGAAATTCCACTTATTCCAAAATTCTTCAATATTTTTTTCCCATTGCTCTGTAGTGGGTGTGGGAATCATTTCACGTAACATGGTGTCTATTATAGCTCCACAAACTTCCAAAACTGCACGTCTTACTGAACTTAATCCCATGCGATAACTAAAAGCAATTGAAGTAAACGAATCGCCGGTTGCTAAGTACCTGTAATGAAGATAGTTTATATTTAAACATAGTTTGTTATTATACATTATAAAGTTTTTAAAAAATGGGGTAGAAATGGAAAATGAAAAAAAAATATAAAAATGCCTTAGTTTGTATTGGGTGGAATAAGCATGTATGTTTCCAAGGATAACAGCAATATTGAAGCGTGTTTTAACTTTTCATCCATTTTCCATTTCACAAAACAGTAAACTAATCGTAATTATGTAAAAATAGTGACGTTATCATACACTTTTGCGTAATTTAATTTGATATCTTAAAATAGCCTATTTCATAAAATAAAAATATAAAATCCTAAAGAAAAAAAATGTGTATACCCCAATTGCCAAGTGTCAAAGTGGAAATAATCGTACTCATCATTATTATACTTATGAATTATGAGCATTTCTCAAAAAGTTTGTACATAGTTAACATCCTGTCTGCTAATTGACACAAAAAATTATAGATTCCTAATTTGTTACCAACTTATTAGTTTTTCTAATACATTTTGTTTTGAGATATTGGTTAATATTTCTATCGAGAGTTTAACAAAACCTTAATTATCAAAAATATGTTTAAATTTGAGAAATGCTCTTATTATTCATGAAATGTTTTATTTTATCCGCTTGTCCATATTAATCAACTATAAATTTAACAACAATTTTATATTTCAGCTGCTGCTTGTAAACAAAGATGGCAATCCTTAAGAGATGCGTACAGGAGAGCTTTAAATAAAAAAAAGGGAAAAAGTGGACAAGCAGCTAAAAATATTAAACAATGGAAGTACGAAAATGAAATGGCATTTGTGGCTCCCTTTTTCATGGAGAGAAAAACTCAAGATTCCCTCGAACTTACAAGCGATGAAGAATTGTTTGACAATGCCGAAGACCATCTTATACGAGTACATGTTAACACTTTAGAAAAACCCAATACTGATACGGAGATTGTCGGTACTCCTGCAGTTGCTAATAGTGATGCTAACGGAACTAAAACCTCTGACGAACTTCGTCAAAATGAGCCACAACAAAATACATTTATTAAGAAGTCAAAAGCATCGAAGAGAAAAGCTGTCGAGCCACAGATGTCAGCATCTGCTATATTAATGTCAAAATTACTGGATGACCAAAACAAATCACAGCCATCTAGGGAACATGACGAACTAGATCGTTTTTTTTTAAACATTTCTGACACGGTTAAGAAGTTTTCGCCATATATTCAAGCACTAGCAAAAAATAAAATATTTAGTCTAGTGTCTGAAATGGAATTGCAACAGCTTGCCCCACCAAACTCGACTAGATACTCCTTCATACCGTCCCCGCAGATGGGAAGTGTTGCAAGTCCAGAAAACTGGAATGATCAGAATTGCAGTGCTGCAACGCCAATGCCTATAAGTCCTGAAAATTGGAATGATCAGACTAGCCAAGCTAATTCTAACTGGAATGACGAGACCGACAATGCAATGCAATGAGAAATTTAACAAATACTATATTTTCTTTCTTTATATTTAGTTACATTGTTATTTCATTATTTAGAAATTAAAGGAAAAAAATACAAAATAAATAAATAAATATTTGTTTCAACTTATAGTCTTTTTACTTACCGTAGACACACTGCTAGCTTTTCTCTTGGCGTAAGACTGTCTCTGAATGTGGTATTTCTTCTAGTGATAACATTTTCTACCTTTGTCAATAATTCATTAAATTGAAATGATGTCATGCGAAAGTACATGTAAAATTTTTCTTCGTCATCAATTAAGTGCTTAAATAATGTCCAGTATTCTCCTTCGACTTTTCTTTTCTTTAAAGCATCGTGAACCCAGTAACGTCTTGATTGAGATTTTTCATTGGCTTCCCTTTCTTCCTCATCCAAAATAATGGCAATCATTGCCAATTCTCTTGTCGACAATGTTCTTTTAGCCATCGTATAGACACGAAATATTGAAAACTGTTCCCTGTCTACTTCACGCGAGAACACTGATGAACTACCACAAATACACAGAACGGAACGCGAATATGACACGCGAGCTGCGACGGAGCAGGTACGCAGATTCTGCGGGGATGATACGCGGATGCTACGGTCACCAAACCCGTTATGTACGTGCGTGGAACGCCGTTGACACGGTATAATGGGCATAGTAGTCCGTATCGGGTTGTATTCCGTGCCTGACACGTTCCTATACGGTCATGGTATGATACGGTGTAGTGGGCAGAGACCTTAAATCAAAACAAAACACTGCGTATTTTAGCGCGAGGACGCGAAAGTAATGGCGTAATGAAAAAAGTAGTTGCAGGTCGTGAGTCGTGACCGACAGAGGGCCGGCCGGTTGAAAAAAAGGAAAAAGAAAGTTAACGCATGCACTTTAAGTTCAAAATTGAATGAAATAAGCCGTGGTTCCCCGTTCGGACTTAGCGATCTTACTCCCACCCGTTTTTACCGTGTTGTCAGGTGGCGCTGTGACTGTTTGCGAGTTTGAAGCGCTAGCAAATTGTTTAAATGTGTTAGTGCAAGTCCGGAGCTGAGTCACCGGCATGTATGGCGTTTTTAATTGTGGTGTAAGTTCGAGCGCGCGTAAATAGGTAAATGTAACTGAGCGTGTGTGCGTGTATACGAAAATACTGTTCTTGTTTCTTTCTAGTAAGGTTAGTGAATGGGTGCGAGCGAGTGATAGATCTCGGCTTGGTAAATAAATAAATTTGAATTGCGGCGTTAGTGCGTCTTGTTCATACATCGTATTATGAAGCAAGGTAAAGCTATAGTACACCGGGTTACTTTCGGTTTTACGTTTTGTTGTTTGTATACCTAGTGGTACCTACTCTATGCATAGGAATTTTTAGGGAAGCCGCTGGGAATCGGGTTGTATGGACGCTTCGCTACTGCAGCTTACTATTCACCTCGACTGTAAATGAGCGCTCATTGTGTACATGGACAACTTTTCCAAAACTCCATTTCTTATTTAATTCTGGTTGCAGTTGTACTACTACATTTTCACCCAATGTAAGCTTAGGCAGACCCTTGCTTCTATTATCATAACATTCCTTAACCTTCTCCTTCCTTTTCTTAATTAATATTGGAACTGCATGTACCACTCTTGGTTTTAAATGATCTAATACACAAGGCAGACCTGTCCGTGTTCGTCTGGAAAAAAATTTTTGCACTGGACTGACCTTGTCTGCCTCTATAGGTATATTTCTATGATGTAATAAGCTATACCAAAGATCTTGTTTAGTCTCTATGTTTGCACTCACAAGTCTCCTTGCAACTTTCACTGCTGCCTCTGCTTTTCCATTAGAGCTGGGAAAATGTGGAGATGAAGTGACATGTTCAAAGTTCCAATCTTCAGCGAACCTCTTAAATTCTTCATTCACAAAATTAGTAGCATTGTCTGAGCATACCTTCTGTGGTGCCCCATGTCGCGAAAAATTTTTTTTACATATCTGAATTACTTCTCTAGTAGTCAAAGAACTCAGTGGGTCTAATTCAAAAAAATCCGAGTAATGATCAATTGTAATTAAAAACTTTAAATTGCCGACTAAAAATACGTCCATGGATATATATTGGAATGGGTAGATAGGTATTTCATGGCTCATTAAAGATTGTCGCTCCTGGGACACGGCATTCTGGGCGCAAAATCTGCATTTTCCTATATACTCCTTAATATCTATATTCATACCTGGCCAAAAGATATTTTCTCTGGCTAGACGGAGTGTAGCAGCTATTCCATTGTGACTGACATGAACCTTTTCTGTCAATACTTTTCTTAGTTTTGTTGGAATGAGTACCTGATCATTTCTGAAAATCAGACCATCCTTTGTAGACAGCTCATGTCTGAATTTATACAAAGCTCTAAGTTCAATAGGCCAGTCAGATATGTACCTTGGAAATCCGTTTATAATGTAGTCAATAATAATCTGCAAGTTGTGATCCTTTTCAGTCTCTTCTTTAATTTTCATTATAAGTTTATCTGATATTTTGAGAAAAGTTACTACTGAATGTTTGCTTATTATCTTGAATACCTGTTTATGACTTAACTCACTTTCTAAATCATATACTGTGTCTGACTGCTCTACTATAGGGGCTCGAGAAAGAGTGTCTGCTACATGATTGTCTTTTCCCTGTATGAACTGCAATTCAACATTATATTTCTGAAGTGTCATTAACATCATCTGCAAGCGTTTCGGGGCATCCGTAAGTGGTTTATTCATTATATTAACGAGAGGCTTATGGTCAGTATTAACAGTCACTTTACCCTTGCCTGCAATGTATTGGTTGAACTTTGTACATGCAAAAACAACTGCCAACATTTCCTTCTCTATCTGAGCGTATCTTTTTTCTGTAGGCGTCAAGCAGCGAGAAGCAAAACAAACTACTTGACTATCTTGATACAGAGCTGCTCCTAGACCAAACTCACTTGCATCGCATTCTATACTAACATTTTTATTTACATCAAAGAATTTTAGTGTGGGCAAATCTGATATAATTTTCTTAATATTGTTAAACTCCATTTCTTCTATTTGAGACCACTTAAACTCAGTGTCTTTTCTAGTAAGTTTTCTAAGATTGTTGGCTTGAAAACTAAAATTTTTTATAAACTTACTCAGATACCCTACCATACCCAGAAATCTTAAGACATCTTTAGCAGATTCTGGTGTAGGCATATTTTTAATGGCAGCCACCTTGGACTCATCTACCTTCACTCCTTCATTTGTCAAAACATGCCCATACAATTTAACAGACGATTGTAAGAGGTGTACCTTATCTTTGTTCAGCTTACAGTTAATCTTTCGCAGCCTTTTAAATAATTCTTCTAACTTTATGTTATGATCCGCTATGGCTTCTTCTGTAGAATCGCCCACTCCATAAATCAGGATATCATCTGCTATAATCTCCACTCCTTTAAGTCCACTAAGCAGACTGGATGACTTCTGCTGAAATATCTCCGGTGATGAGCAGAGTCCGAAGGGCAGTCGAAGCCATCTGAAACGGCCAAAAGGCGTCCAAAAGGTGGTTAGTTTACTACTCTCTTCCGACAGACCCAGCTGCCAAAATCCCTTTTTAGTGTCTACTGTTGTAAAAACTTTTGCTTTATCAAGTTCCGGGAGCATTTCATCTAATGTTGTGAATTGATAGTGGGGTTTTTTCAAAGCTTTATTTAGAGGAATAGGATCCAGGCAAATACGGAATTTGGAATCTTTATTTACTATTAGAATATTATTTACCCAATCAGTGTGCTGCATCTCTTGTACTATTATGCCATCCTTTTCTAGCTGTTCTAACTCTTCCTTAAGCTTCTCTCGTACTGCCATAGGAACTCTTCGTGCTGACTGTATGCGGGGTGGTACTGATGCATCTATCTCCAGCGAAACTTCACCCGGGAGCTTGCCATACCCTTCAAAGATATCACTGTATTCCTTTAACAATTCAATAGCCCTAGCCCTGTCCTTTATATTGCCAGAATTGACAGAGTTGCAGTATTTTATTAGACCCAAAGTTAGACAAGCATTTTCAGATAGAAGAGGTTCATGGCTTGCCTCTACGATATGGAACTCAATCTTGTAAAGTTCATTATTTCTTAGACACTCAAACTGTGCCACTCCGTATTCAACCAGCTCTGACCCATTCTAGCACTTTAACTTATGAGATGGCGTAATGAGGTTTGATACATCTTCAGATCCTGTAAGCTTCTTATAATCTTTTATACTCATTACACACACCTGTACCCCTGTATCTAAAGTACAGAATACTGGAATCCACTTTCCTCTTATTTTAAATAATAGTTCAGCCTCTGTATGTCCTGACCTTTTATTAGCTCTTATAGCTTTTATAACAGTTTCTTCTTCTGATGAATTATAATCTTCTCTCACCTCTTTAATTGTATGAGGATGAAGCGTTTTCTTACAGACCAATTTGAAATGGTTCCGACCTTTGCATGCTTCACACTTTTTTCCATAAGCGGGACATCTATTTCGTCCAAAAACATGCCTCTGTCCACAAAATTTACACAACTGAATATCTTTATTACTTTTTCTTAATTTGCTTATCTCATTTACCTCACATTCAGAGCTCTTAAGTGCGGTCAGCTGTTCTGCGGCTGTTTCCGCTGACCTGCAAATATTTATTGTTAAGTCTAGCTTTAAATCTGCCTTCCTAAGCAGCTCTTTCTTAACCTCGCTATCTTTTATGCCCACCACTAAACGATCTCGTAGTATATCATCTTCAATATCACCATAATCACAGGGCTTGATTAGCTTTCGGAGGGTTAAGAGGTAATCTTCAAATCTTTCATCAATTAATTGGTTCCGAGCATTAAAAACATACCTACAATAGATAATATTGGTCTTTTTCTTAATAGTATCATTCATTTTGCTTAAAATTGCCTCCTCTGATCGTTTTTCTTTATCTGTTAACCCAAATTCCATATACTTTTTCATGGCCGCACTTCCAATCGCACTAATGAGAAGTCCTGCCTTCAACTCTATTTTATCCTCGCCCCATTTATTCATACCTGTAGCTAGGCAATAGTTAGTCCATCCATTTTTAAAAAAACTTAAGTTTTCATTTGGTTCGCCCGAGTTAACCTCCAAAGGTTGCGGTCAGGGAACATTGACACGACTCTTGGTATCATTGTCGTTGCCACCCGACTTATTTGTCATCTGTTGTTGTAGCATCTGCATTTGGCTTTGCATAGTAGCCATTATTTGAGCTTGCTGTTGAAGAATTAGCTTCAGTTCCTCACTCGCCATGTTGCATCAGCAATTTTCTAAATATATGTTACTTTTACCTGCTTCACTCCTGACACCATGTTTCAGTTTTTATAAATAAAACCTCAATACTGAAATATGTATTTACTTTACTTGTTCTAATCCTATTTAATTCACATTGTAATATAATAATTATGAGAGTAATCTACAATGACATGTCCACAGAGAAAACCAATATATAGTCCGTCACAGATAGGCAAAAGGCACTAAACAGTGTTCCGAAACAGAGACTAAGGAAAGAAAAATAATGTTAGATTTAGGTAAATAATATTTCAGAATAAGGGACCTTTGATCCATATAAAAGGCTCAATCATATTATTACCTACATGGGTGTAATGGTTACATAAACCCACAATCCCAAAGTTAAGCTGACTTCATTAAATAAATAAAAAACATTTTTTCGGGATTAAAGCTGAAATTTTGACATTTGTACCGATTTGTACATTCCGAACTTCATCCAATTCTGTTGAGCCATTGCAGCGTGAAAAAGTAACAAACACCTATACAATCCATAGCTTTCATGTTTACTTACAAATATTAGTAAGGACTAGCACTTACAGTGGAATACAGCTTGGGATTCCTGGGACTCCATGTGCCCAGAAATAGCCCGAGGGTCTATCATTGCCGCAATAGACTCTTCCACCTCGTTTAAAGGAGGAGCTTCGGATGGGCCTCCTCCAGTTCTATTCATGGACGCATTATGCGCCCCTTTTCTGCATTTTGTTTTTGACAGCAGATCCTGCCATGACTGAAAATGCCGAAAGTTTGAAGTTGGTAATAATGTCCTTCAGAATTATCTTTCTCGTTTGAATGGAGATGTTTAACCTAAGTACGTACCTTCCTCCACGATTGCCAGGGTTTGTTAGCACCTGGCAAGGAGTTTAATGTGACCGCTATCTCCTCCCATTCCGTCTGCGCCGTTTTTTTAGTGAAGCGGTCCGAGAACTTCCCGGACCGCAGCTCGTTTTTTGTAGACATTATGTCCACCAACCGCTTTTTCTGATCACATGTCATATGCTTCGTATTTCTATTGCTATCACTCATTATTACTTTTTCTTTTTTCGATAACTTTGGTTCCACCCACAGACAGAGCATAACATAATATAAACTGCCATAGACATCTACAGACGAGAAAGCGTTTCATTTTCCCTAAATTTGTAACCAATTTGTAAAATAAGCTTAAAAAAATCTCATTTGCACTTAAATAATAAATAAATTGTTAGTTTCAACTTCTGTTAGCTTCACACATTCATTCGCATTTTTAAAATATGAATTACAAAAAACCGGTAAAACATCTACTTTCTGCGTATAATGAAACACGTTCCAACTTAACATTACATTTAGTCAATCCCTCAGTTTCGAGTGAGAATCTCAAAAATATGGAAATTCGGACCATTCGAAAATAAAGTGTGAAAATTTAACGCATTCGAATATTATCTACTGCTCGGTTTTGAAATCGAACACTCAAAAGTCAAAAATCGGTTCCCTGGATCTGCAACTGAATCGTCATCAAGGCAATCTAAATCAAAATTCTCTAGTTCTGCCTCCGTCCCCTCAGTATTTTGTTCAATATAGGAACATAAAGGTTGTGGTTCAGATTGGAGGATATGATCGTCATGGATGTTATGGAATATATTATTATTTGAGAGTTGGTTAAGGGGAACATGCTCTGTGTGATGTATAGCGGGTGCTGGGGTGCTAGCAAGGAAGAAACCAAAATAAAGCGGTGTTAGTTAAAAAGCAAAAAAAAAAACACGAGAAAAAAACTCAATACAAAAATGAAATGGATTAAATAATTTTACATCACCCTCGTAAGCTGAACGTTAATAAAGCAAATTCCAATGATATATTAAGAACAAAAAGTGTACAAAATTAGCGCAGGTCCGTATCTAAGCTTGTACGCAAAACCAACATAAAATTAAAAATGAATCCAAGAACCATTCGCATATGATGTTTTCATAAACAAATTAACCCAACAAAGGTTGTTTGCGCAGCAAAGTTTATTTTTTTATATAAGTAGGTAGGTTACTTTTAACTAGGGATCGGATAATCGAAATTAGGGATGCAACGATACGGCTATTACGATACCAATACGAATGACGAATACATCGTAATGGCCAAATACGATAACGAATTTTATTACGATACGAATGCATTACGGTACTTCTTTAATACCATTTTGATGGATTTATTGGAATCTTGCATGTTATTATTGTAAGATAAAAGTATAAAAAAAATTTATGCATTTTTAATCAATATATTTATTAATTTTATCAATTTTCATCATTAATTTATATTTTATTTAAAATTGTTACTATTTGTTACATTAACTGACTATTAAATTAATTAATTTTATTTTAATTGTAGTCGTAATTTATTACTGGCAAATTCTTATTCAGAAAACACAACATTTGTAAGTTTTTTCCCTTAAGTCGGTTTCTTTCATCACTGTGTATCAGTCCTGCTGTGGAGAATAGTCTTTCAGATGGCACCGTTGCAGGTTTAAGGGATAAATATTTCAATGTTATCCTTTTCAAATTTGGATACTCTGAAGCTTTATTGTGCCAATAGTCAGCAACACTAGCGTCCATCTCTAAATTAGTAGTTTTCAAATATTTATTTATTTATTTATTTATTCGGGTTAACAAACAGTGATCACAATAAGGCCTTATCACTAGATTATCTTAAGTATATATTAAGTTATTGTGCCACCAACACCGTTAACCACATATTACTTTAAACAAAATATTATACGTTGAAAGGAGGTGGTCGAAAAACATTTAGTGTATGTACTATGTAAGGTTAGTATAGATAACCATTCTTAGACTTAAATTAGTTGAGTAAAAACGAAACAATTTTACAGTTTTAGCCTAAACTAGGTACATGAAGTTTTAAGATATTCCTTAAGGAAAAGAACAAAAAAAATAAAATAAAATAAAAAACACAAAATCGCTACTGAAAGCTTCTCTTCACCATCGTGTTAAGCAGCTTGCAGTATTGCCAATACTTCTTTTTTAAATACTCCGATACGCGTTGCCATGATATCAATTGACAAAAAGTGGGTGTTAAAGGAATCCACTAGCCGGTAAAGTGGTGAACGTTTACCTGCATTAGTGCGACATGTAGTAATAGCAAAAATGCGACATTGATTGCGACAGTGTGTCCTGTTGGGAACTCTGTAGCTTAATCTATTGTTAAGGGCAATACAATCATATTTATTATGACATAGGTCATATAACAATGTTACTTCAAGTTGCAGTCTCCTAGAGTTAAGTTGAAGTAGGTTATATTTACATAAAAGTTCATCATAAGGCAGTCTACCATGAAAACATTTATAATGCATGCGGCGTAAGAATTTAGATTGTACAGTTTCTAGTGCATCTATATATTTCCTATAAAACGGGTTCCATACGGGTACAGCATACTCCAATTGTGAGCGGATAAGTGATTTATAGATCTGAAGGAAAGTTGACGGTCGGGTGAATTCAGCACATGAACGCATGGCAAATCCGTACATCTTATAAGCCTTACTAACTATAGTGTCTATATGTGTGTTTAGGTGTAGTTTTTTATCAAGTACGATACCAAGGTCCTTAATAGATTCGGCGGCATCTAGAGTGGATCCGCACAAATTGTAAGCGCGATGTACAGTATTTCGTTTTTTGGTAAAAGTAATTGATTTGCATTTATTCAAACTTAGATTTAATTTATTCTTAGTACAGTAGTCAGAAAATCTGTCCAAGTCTAGTTGGAATTTACTGTAATCGTCATCGCTTTCTATTCTCTGGTAAATTTTTAAGTCATCCGCATATAATAAAAAGTTACAGAAGCTAAAACAGGAATGGACGTCATTAATAAATAATATAAATAATAGGGGACCCAAAATAGACCCTTGTGGGACTCCAGAGCTGATAGGGACGAAAACGGACTCGTGACCATTTATAATAACTTTTTGACTTCGATTGGTTATGTAGGAATTGAACCATCTCCAAAGATTTCCCCTAATACCATTGAATGCAAGTTTTTCTAATAGTATTCTGTGATCCACCCTGTCGAAGGCCTTCTGAAAGTCTGTATATACACTGTCAGTTTCTTTATTAGCGTCTAGGCTTTCAAACAAATAAGTTGTATATGTTAAGAGATTGGTCGTTGTAGAACGCCGTTGTACAAAGCCATGTTGCTGTTTGATAATGATGTTGTGTAGGGAAGGGTAAATAATGTTATGAACTAGTCTTTCGAAGACCTTAGACAGAGTGGACAAAATAGATATAGGGCGATAGTTCTCCACGTCATTTCTGGAACCAACTTTGTATATGGGGACAATACGGGCGGCTTTCCAGATTTTCGGAAAGACGCCTTCGCGTAAACACCGGTTGAAAACACACTGTAGCGGGTTACAGAGAGACTCGGCAGTGGATTTGAGGAATATTGGTGGGATATTGTCGAGACCAGGGCCTTTCGAAGTATCAAGAGCTCGAAGCTCCTTAAGCACCTCTCCTTTAGTTATGTATATATCGCTAATGATTAGGTCAGATTCCAAGTTAGTATCTGGAATATTATTTACGTCAAGGTCATTGATGATGGTTGACGGTTCAAACACAGAGTGGAAAAAATTGGAAAATAAATTACTGATTTGAGTGGGATCATTGACTCTCACATTTTTAAAATACATGTTGCTAGGAATATCCATCTTATTTCTACGATTATTTATATAATTCCAGAAGTGCTTGACGTCGTCTCGTATACCGTCCTCTACTGCTTTCAGATATATTTTATAACATTTGTGTGACTCGCGTTTAAATCTTTCTCTAAAAATACAAAAAACATTGAAGTCAGAAATATTTTGGAATTTTTTCCATTTGATCCAGCTTCTATATTTATTTTTAAATATGTGTATCAAGGCAGGCGAGAACCAGACAGGAAATTGAGAGCACCTTACTACTTTAGTAGGTATGTGTTTTTTTATAATCGAAAAAATACTTTCATATAACATAGATACCACATCCTCGATATTTCTTTGTTGCAAAATGACATCCCAGTCGACATTCCTCAAATCAGTGTTTATTAGTGTGTAGTCAGCTTTTTTAAAATTGTATTCATTGCGGCGCTTAATTTGAATCGTTCTAGTACGGTTATTTATAGGTACTATGACATAGTATGGTGGATGGTGACCATCTGGGGAAATAAGCGGGATAGTAACTAGTGCAGTTTTATAATTATTAATATTGGTCATAAATAAATCCAGAATACGTTCGTGCTCGTTTTTAAATTTGTTAATCTGTGAACAATTTAGTAGCGACATAAAATCTATCAGACATTTATTGGGCAAGCAGTAGTCATTTCGTATGACAGGCTCTAAATGAGAACGACAATCTAGCCATTCTAACGTGGGTAAGTTATAATCGCCAACAATAATGAAATCATTTACGTCAGATGATTGTAAGACGAAAGTAATGTAATTAAAATACGAGTTATATGTATCTGTAGATACATTAGGTGGTATATAGGTTGCGGTTATTATGAAACAGTAGTCCCGCGTACGTATCTCAAGCAGGAGCCAGTCGACAAGAGGCGAGGGAGGGGGCGGCGCGCCAGCGCACATAGGGGTAAATGGCCAAACTAGGCGGCCAACATTATAACTTCAAATTTAAGTGTTTTAATGAGTTTTATAATGAGTAAATTGACTGTCTTCATCAAAGTGAATATACCTAAAGCTCTTTTTTTTTTTTACTTGTTTTTTTTTGTTAATTGAAAATCAAAAAGGGTTTGATTTCATAACTTTTTATTTTTGCCAAATTAAGGGGTCTGGTCGTTTGGGGTACCTATCTATTAAGGTATGAAAAATACTCTAGGTAGGTATAATATTTACAGATTTATTAAAGTAGGTACAAAAATATATTATCATATTATAATTATAGCAATACTGTTCTATTCTAACTCTTCATCGGAAGTTTCTTCTGATGATTCTCCTGAATCTTCGTCTACGTCATCGACAGCATGATCGGGTTCAGCCGGGACCAACATCTCAATTGTCTCCTTGGAAAATGGCATTGACCTTTTTATAACTTTAGGTCGCAAGCTACTCAGTAAAGGATCCGAGCTAAGAAGCAACCTGTTTAAAACATCCTCATTACATTTTTCTCTCGTAAACTTCCGTGCAAACTTCTGTCTATATAATCTTAGATGCTTATTTCTTGCTTCAGCAGCTTCTTCAGAAAGCATTCCTATGGGTACTAGTGCTTTTTCTATTACTGTAGCCCCATGAATAAGAATCTTGTGCATGGTTGGTGTCATGGGATGCCAGGGGTATAATTCTATGTAAAGCTTCGCAGTATCATATCCATAGTCAGCAAATTTTTTTAGGTCGACCTTATGACCACTTGATATAACTTCTAGAATCACTTTTAGTCTAAAAATCAAGTTGAAATCGACTCCAGTTATATCAGCTGCTACTTGAGGATCAGCAAAAAAACGTCTACTCGTATTCCCGTCGTTAGTGTTGCCGAAGCCGGCTTTGGGTACGTCAACAATTAAACCTGTTTCACGTCGAAATGTTTGTTGTAGTTCTGCTTTTCTTTGTTTGACAATAGCTTTATCACTATTTGATCTTAATTGCCATTTTTTCACTGGAAGTTTGTAGGATAGGTGCAATATGCTTTCAAATAAGCGAATTCGAGCATGTAAAGTAGATAACCCAAAGGTTAGTGCTTCTGAGTCAACATTATTTTTGATGGTCAAGTCGTTAAATTGCTTGGAGGTGGCACCACATATATAGCACCTCATTGTTGAAGTAGTAAGTGTGGCCGCATTACACACTTTACCATCCACCATGGTGAGTGTAAGAATATTTTTCACCGAAAAAGGTTTTTCATTTAGGATATATTCAGTGTTATTTGAACTATTCATGGCTGTTTCTACGTAATCTATTTCACTGTTCGTAATATCGACGGACTCTTTAACGAATCTAATTCTGATAGGCCGACTTGTGTTTCATGTCCTTGATTTGTTCTTCAGAATAATCTTCACACAAAAGGTAATGTTGAAGAAATTCTAACTTGGCTTCAAAACTAGGCAAGTCTTGTTGTTGCATTTTGTCAAATAATGCTTTCCTAGTTATAACCTTCATGTTCGAACACTCCGCTGGACCTAAAATGAAAAAAAAACGTTTTGTCAAAAATTGAAAAATCGCTACCGTCAGGTTCAAATTCTATTTTAAAACAAAAGCACGGGTATGCACGGCCAATTTTTCAACATTCTTTAAGGTGAAGGTCTGTTGTTAATATTAAATAAAGAAATACACCAGGGACGGACACTGAAGTGCAACTAAAACACTAAACTCTATAAAATACTTGTAAAAAAATATCATAATATTAGAGGTATTTTTGATTTACTAAAACCTAATTAAATTGTATGCCCTCAAAATCACAATTGATCAAAATGTATACATTATTACCTGGGCTATTAGTTTCCATCACTTTTTTATGTAATATAATAATGAAACAAACAATATTCACTTTCTAATGACACTGATTTACAAATGTAGACGCGAACTGATACGTGCACTCAGAAAGACGATTAAACTTCGACTGAGCTACTGAGTCAACGCGTCGTGCCAGGGCCGGGGGACCGATCGTCCATAATCCCGCGTCTTATCAACTTGAGCAGGTAGCATTTTTTTTTTACCTGGGACCTATTTTGGTAAATAGACTAATGGCCGCCTAGATTGGTGATTTACCCCTATGTGCAGCGGCGGCGCAGCGCGGCGCCGCGGCCAGCTCGCGCCGCACCGCCACCAGCACGCCACCGCCGTCCAACCGGCCACTGGCCACTCGGTCTCTATCACACCTAAACACTCGATATCGCGAATCTATATATTCATTGTCACCTATGTCGTTATGTAGCCACGTCTCCGTTAAAATAATGACGTCATAGTTATTACACATCACATTCATGTAAAGAGTATGTAACTTTGTTCTAAGACCCCTACAGTTTTGGTAATAAACTGATATTTGGTGATTATCCATAAAATGAAATGAAGTCTTGATGTATCCACATTGCTTTAAGAGACTTAAGATATATAATACTTATATAGCAAAAGAATAATATTATTGACACAATATCATTTTGCCGGCAATAATGATTATCGTCACCCTTTAGCTGTGCACATATTACGGTTATAAACATTACTGTACTTACTAGTTCCAGTTTGCTCACATGACAATAGCCCAAAGAAATAGTCTTATTAATCACTATTACTAGTCCATCATTAACACTAATATCTTGATGGCATAAGCGATGCAAACACACCGCCATATATATTCTTAATCCGTTTATAATACGTTTAAATAAACCATCTCAAATAAATAGCATAAACCTATGTGAACTTAGTGGCAATGTCCTGGGTCGAGCGTATCGCGAAGATGGCGGATGTGTCCGTCTTGCGAGCCAGTATGGTTCCATGTTTAACCCAGATATATTTGTATCCACGATTTTTAGCGGCTTCGCGGCAGTGTCGAAATAACTGCTTATTCTTTAGCGTCAAATGTTCATTTAAGTAAATGATACGAGGGGCGCCAGATATGGCCAGCTTAGTTGAGTCCAGACCTTTGGCGGCGCGGTATGCCGATATTATGTTATCACACGTAACTCTGGTACTTAGTTTAACGATTATGTTTTTTGGATGCGGGCTACGCTGGTCGGCATGAGGAACTCGGTGAATCGATACTAAGTCTGCTGTTCGGATTGGATAGTTAATTATTTGACATAATTGCTCAAATATTTTTGCTAAGTTTTCCCCTCGTTTCTCGGGAAGATTAGATATCTCAAGGTTACATTGCCGGGCCTGCTGCTCCATAGCTGCAATCTTATTCTCGAGCACTTGTAACTCCGCAGGCAAGACGGAGGATTGGGAAATGTTTTCCTCAATTGTTTTTAATCTGGTTTCTAATGCATCTTGACGATCTGATGTAAAGACGAGGCTTTTTTCCATCTCGATGAATCGTGTATTATTCTCCGATAGTGTATTACTTATCCTGACGTTATCAGCATTAAGTTTTTGTATATTCGTATTTATTTCCGCTAAGGCACTAGTTAATTTCGACAATTCGGTTGCTAAGGCCGAGTTAACTGCAGAAACGACGCAGCCCTCGACGTGATTTGTTAATTTCTCATCCCATTTTTCCAATCGATGATCGAATTTTCGTTCAAATGAGGCGAGTAGTTCGTCAAAATCAGGTTGTTTACGCCTTCGAGTATTTACGTAATCATCGCCCTCTACCGACATTGGTATGTCGGGAGTAGATGAGAATCGATTCGGAGGAGTGCGATCTGTCAGCATTTTTGCTGAGGTGCGTTTATTGTCTGTAGGCGGAACAGGGAAGAAAAATATGTTGCTGTCCTTTGTCCTAGAGGGGGTGTGGTGAGGATACCCCGCCGTTACGGTTCACACAAGCGACGCGAGAAAGAGATCACTAGATTTCACTCACGATTTACATTAACATGTGTCTCTGCACATGTATGCGGCTTTGTTATTAATGTACACTAGTATTAAGGATTATAATAGAATGCTTAATAATTTCAATTATTAGAATTTTTTGCGGCACAACCGCCTTCAACGAGATTTAAGGGACGAATGAAAAATAGTTTTTAATTTCTTCTTGAATGGTGTCATCTGAAAAAAATTACAGCAATTTATTAAACTGTCAATTTTAACTGTAATTTGTAAGTAAAGAAAGGTTGTGAATAAGTTATTCAGTACTCACTTGAAGCAAAATTTGACAGTGGTTCATCAAATTCTTTGTCTGTAATAATGCTTTTGCATATATTCCATATGGTCCCTTTTGAAGTAGACGGTTGATTAGTAATAGTATGATTAGCCATTGGTTCAGTAGGGCCTTGTGCAGATGTTCTGCTTGTAGCTGAGGCATTTATTTCTTGGCATAAAAAGTCCTTGATAGTGTCACAGCTAACTTTTCTGAAAATTCTGGCTTTATACCTTTGGTCCAGAGCTGTAGCCAAAAAACAGTTTTTATCGGACTCTAAGTTACCATACCGTGCCTCCATTTCAATACTTAAATCCTGTGCTAACCCTCTGATACTTAGTCATGTCTCTGTTTGAACATTATTGATTCAGTACTTTGAAAATGCTATTCACTATGGGAATGACATCTGCTAGAGTAACATCTGCTGCACTGAGTGACTTTGTAGCTTGTTCAAAATAATGTAATAGGTTGACTATACTTTGTATTTTAGTCCACTGCTGGCTACTCAGATCATGCTGGCAGTTAATTTTTGGTAAAACTGCTTGTATAGCAATTCTTTGCTCATTCAACTTTTCCAACATTTGATAGGTAGAATCCCACCTAGTGGGAACATCTTGTATCAATACATGGTCTGGTATGCCAAGGTCTTTCTGCTCTTTTTTCAAGCGTTAGATTGACACTGTTGAATGGCTAAAATGTCCAACTATTTTCCTACACGTTGTAATGACTTCCTTCACAGATTCGCGTTCAAACAAACCATGCTCTAAAACCAACTGCAATGTGTGCGCATTACAACATATCGTCCCTTGGCTGCCAAAACCGCTTAACTGCATGACATATAGTTTCGAGAAAAACGCATAATAAAGATTTGCTTGTTAATATTTCTATGAAGGGCCAATAATAGCTAAAGCATTTTCGTGTTTTTATCTGAACAGTTGTTCGCTTATTAAGATTATTTGACTTAATTTACTTTTTGTGTAAGATAAGAGGATAAAATTTAGGGTTTACCGTAAAAAGTGCTGCAGTTAAGCGGATTTTCCTGAAGACACCTTTTTTTTGTATCTCTTAAAATAATAGCCTTGGATCGGAATTTTCGATTTATAACACTTTCTGATTTAAATTAATAAACGTTTGACCTGAATAAAGTTTTCAAACGATTTCAGATTCTATATTATTTGAGTTTATTAAAAAGTCACGATGCAGTTGGTAAATTTTTCCTGGAATAATTTGGAAATTAAGGAATTAAAAGCACTTATTATTAGAAAATACGTGTACAATGTTTTGGCACGTGAGGTTTCACTATAATTTTTTCATCTCCTGTGGTTTATTTATTTTATTTTTTTTGATTGTCATTTTCATGGTAACTCTAACCTGTTTCCTGACTAAGTTCAATATTAGGGAAAAGGTAAAAATAAATAACGAAAGTGTTCGAGAGGTATTTGTGCTGAACTATTATTTATCTTATAGGAGACATTTAAGAGTTAGCAATGAAATAGTAATTAGATTAACGTAAGATTCCAATGAAATAGAGAACATATGAATTTAAAATTTTCGTTTATTCTGAGTAATTGAGACAATTAACTTAAAACCAAAACTTTTTATGCTAAGTTAGCATAGATCTCAAGATCTATGAGATCTACACTGAAATGTAATCAAAACTCTATCTAGTAATGAGGAGTGTTAGCATACTAACACTCTTCATCACTACTAGTGTCTTCTACATCCAAATCAGGAACGCGATCGACAATATTGGAGTCACAATTTAACGAATTGAACCAGCCAAGGTATTCCTCCGGAATGACGCCGTTTACACAAAGGTTCACCAAATCTTTTTTTTTTGCTGCGCTGATTGGCAGGGTATTTTGATACAGTTGTAGCAACGGGGGAAGTTGTAATTCTTCTTCTGCCACTGATTCCACAGAGCAAGGATTGAACCTACGATTGCTTTTTCTCGTCCGAGGGCCAGGTTGAACAGGTCTGGGGTCGAAGCTCTTGAAATCATCAGACATATCGTAATTGAAGTATACGTTCTTGTCTCCTTTCACATATTTTATGCGTTTAATTTTCAACCATTTTATTTGGTTACCTTGTCTGTCCTTTACTTTATTTAGTAACACAGTTTCTGCCAATATTTTTAGGTCAAAAAATTCATTATACTTGAATTCTTTTACCTGGTAAGGTGGCTTTATCACCTTTTTATTAAAGGTTGGTGGGTAAAAGAAGGCCTTAGTTCTGGCTTTTTTGAAAATATTTTTCCAGTCAGTGATTGAAAATACATCAGAGTGTCTTTTAGCATTTTCAATGGCACTGTGCATTGAATCAGCTTCCATGTAGGAATGGCCGGATTCAAAAAATTTCTGCTCGATCACATGTATATTTTCAATCGTGTTTACAGCCCACATCAAAAGTGCTGTGACAAATTGGTTCCGGTTTTGCCCACCGCATGTGTCTGAGAATAAAGATACTTTTGTGACATGGCTAGGTACGCATTCTGATAAATAGTATAGCAAAATTGTTCCAATTTCACAGCTCCCTTTTTTGCCGTGCACCTCTAACCACGGGAAGCAAAAGCCATAATTAGGCAAAGCACTTTCATATAATATATGCACAAGTTATAAAGGGTAAGTTTGCGCACATAATACAATATACCAACTTTCGAACAGGGTATTTGCAGGATGGCCTGTAAATCGAAGGTGACTGAAATAAAGCTTGGGTCTATTTCAGCTCTTTTTTTATTGTTCTCTTTTTCTTTTGAGCACTTGACTTTCCTTTCTATGTGTTGCTGGTAGGGAATTTCCAGGTCGTATTTTGTTTGTTCCTTTGCTGAGTGATATTTATTGCAAGTCTGACATTGATCCTTTTTGGGGACAAAAAAGCTAAGATTGAACTCGGTTGAAAAAAATCTTCTATATGTTGTTTCGGACACAGGGTTTTCATCATACTGTTTTAAGTAAAGTGCGTACATTTTCGAAATATTTAGGCAAGACTAAATATTGTCGCTTTGATTGTTTTCTTATGTAATGTCCCTCCAATTTTGGGAATGAGTGGATGTGATCAATGACTTCTTGGACTCTCTCTGCTGATGTTTTGTTGCTTGGCTCTTTCGAGCCTCTTGGGTCTTTACCATTTGAGTAAAGCCCGGCTGAGTTTGAGTAAAGTTTGCTCTTGTATAGTATCTGGCAGCAAGTCTATGTCCACGTGAAAAGGGTCGGTCGCTAATCGATGAATAATATTATTGCACGAGTCGGGAAAGTAGCGCTTAAATTCGTCAGTGAGGTGCTGCAAATGGTTTGATATTTTATTCTTGGTATCAATTTCGTCCAAAATCTCCTTAACCTGTCCGAAACCGGGCCTCCGCGCCGCGCATTGCCGTCGTTTGACGCTGACGCATGTATGGGTCAGACGGTTACTCTCCCAGCGGGCCCCAGCACCGCGCCCCCCGTGCCTACCGCGGTTATTTGACCCGATAAGAGCCCGCTACTTGAGACAGCATTTATCGCTCGTATACCTCGACTGTTTATTCTAGAACAATAACCCCTATGTTATTTTAAAGAGGATGAATCAAGCTTCAATTGTTTGTATAAAAAAAGCTATAAGCTTGCATATTTCATTATAAATATCGTGCTTATTTTAGAGAAAGTAAATAATTTGGGACTTGCTCATGAAATATGCTAAATAAAAAAATTACAATGATACTTTTCTCGTTTTTTAATATTTACTCTGTTTCCCAACAGTATAGCCTAACTTTAATAGAAATAAATATGATTGTGATACGTATAAAACTATGTTTTTCTTGAAGTCCAAAAATATGGTCAATAGAGCGCGTGCCCGAAATATGTTCGTCATTTCAAATCAGTCTTGTGAAGTGAGTATTGTATGTATTAGGTTTCAGCTTAATTCTTTATATAGAATAACTAATCGAAATCAGAAGTAAGGCAAGACAATACAATAAAAATACTGAAAAGTATTATTTTCAAAGACTAATATCGAAAACGGGCACCAAAGTAAGAGGTTTCTTTGAGTGCAATTTCTGAATAACATTCATGGTTTCGATTACTATCGTTCCGAATAATCTGAGTGAGCGCAAAATATATTTTACAATAATATATAATACTTATACTCTTTACTTATAAAAAAGTTGAGAATTCCTGCTCCAAACACAGAGCATCGCATTGCAGAATACGACCGTTACGCGCCGACTTTACTGACCTTGGCTAGTGTATTACACAAAACGTACAGGATGATTCTTTTTCGTTAAATTTATTACAAGCATTTATTTGTTGCCGCGTTAGTTAGTATGTGTTTGACTAATTTCCCAGAGTCTAATAGAGTTAAAATTTTGTACACTTGTTTATGTTATGGTACTATCAAGCTGGTCTGATGATGAAGACGGAAGGTAGCCATAGGAACTCCTTAATTACACTTGATAAACCCATCGTGTTAGGGCTCGTTAGAATCGTCTTGATGAGTAGTTGATGACAGTCCAAAAAAAAAGGTACAGTCGGCAAAAAAAGGACAGTGGGCAATAAGATCTTGTCTTAAAAATATTTTTTTTGACAAAAAGATATTTTTACTTGTATTCATTTATATTATTATTTATTTGTATTTATAGGTGTAGGTGTGTATATATACATATATATATAATGGTTGTGTGTGTGTGTGTGTGTATTATAGGTCTGTAATATAAAAAAACACAGTATTTATTTTTACATGTATTTATTATGTAGGACACTTAAGTTGAGCTGTCTGACGCTGGTGGCGCCGGCGAGTTGATTGATACAAGTTGCCGCTAGATGATGCTAGGTCGCCACACCAGCCCCCCTTTAAGACCGCAGATTGATGGTGATGACGTGCAGTCTGTGCGTTCAATTCCCGCTTGCAAGTGCCAGTAGTGGATGTCTCCAGTAGTGCTCAGAGCCGCGTTGGGGGACGTCGCAGGAGGAGAGGAGTGAGTGGAGTACACAGTGAGTCGTGTACCTGCTCGTATAGTACTCGTAGTAGGACGCAGTGAGTCGCGTTGTTGAGTGAGAGTAGTGTGCACACTGTAGACACCAGGCATGGAGATATGACAGAATGCTAGTGGTGCACAGTGCAGGTTGTTTGGCTTGCTGTGAAACAGCGTCATAGTGCTTGAAAGTCATCAGGTTGCGTAATTGTCCATTGTCAAGGGAGGTTGCCACAGTTCACCCGCTGAACCGCTAAACCGCTGAACCAGTTTTGATGAATTTTGGTATAGAGATACACTGGACCTTGGGGATGCGAAAGTGTATTCGGAATAAAATCATTCGAGATATTATGTAGGTAACTGATAGAAATGCACGAATACACCGATAATCAAAAGAAAATTTTAATAACGCACTCACTTAAACTGTTACAAACAATTATCGCACAATAAACTTCGAAGACTTATGTCCTTTGACTCACGGGTCTGGAATGTACTGCGTATTGCTGTATCATTTCCAATCGTGTTATCTCTTTCACACGCTTCTCGAAGGTTCTCAGTATTTTACAAATAACCCTGTATATGTGATAGTATTATTGTGAAGCACTTTGCATCAGCCAGTGATGAATATCATACTTTAAAGTTTTTCTAACGTATGATATTCAATAAAGCACTTGTTGATGCAAAGCGCTTCGTTGCACTTGCTGCACATGGTGTTGACTTGCGTCCGTTTGCCCGCCGCTTTGCATCGGACGCAACGTGGCCTTTTGTAATTGGTTTTTTTTCCCGTTACTGTAGGTGTCATGGTTGCGTAGTGGTCCCGCCCGTCCAGGCGCTGGACTAGGGAGATGTTAGGTCGGGGCACTACGACTGGCGTGCTTACCGCCACTAGGGCCTCTGCCAAATTATACCGGAATGCCCGGTGAGTGAGCACCGTCAGGACGGGGTTTTTTTGGTATATAATAAATGAATTTAAAATACTTGTGTTGAGCAATCTGAAGAAAACTTTCCTATACCATTTGCGGCCCCTCTTCCTTTCCATGCAAAAGGCACTTAATTTTGTGTCCTTTAAATCCACTCCACCCATGGCTTTGTTATAAGCTTCCACAGCCACGGGTTTCATAATAGTTTGGCCGCCGCGTCGGCCAACAACCTGGTCGTTATTGTGGCTGGTCGACACGACGGTCACCAGCTTGACATCCTTCCAAGTCGTCACCGAGATGTCACCGCTGTGGCGGGAAATTTGTTCCCCACGCTGCATGCGCTTCTGGTCAGCGTTCTTAATGTCGCGGGGAACAAATTGCCGGTTGCGGTTCATGGTGCCGAGAACATCGGTACCGCGGCTTTTT
Source organism: Acleris laterana (assembly GCA_963966035.1). Taxonomy (NCBI): domain Eukaryota; kingdom Metazoa; phylum Arthropoda; class Insecta; order Lepidoptera; family Tortricidae; genus Acleris; species Acleris laterana. The sequence goes on along the minus strand of OZ014453.1, from coordinate 16,159,186 downwards.
AAGTATCGGGTTAGGGGCAACTGGTTGTACCAGTTGTCCATAACCACGACATGTCCAACGTCCAAGAAGCCATTCATCAATTCTAGAACAACTTTAGCTGTTTTGTTGTCGAATCCATGGATGGATCCTTGGACGAAGGTCGAATCTTTTCCAGCATATATTATTGACCTTAATAAGTAACCCGAGGAAGCCTCGCACAATTCGAAAGATTTAATTCCGAAACGGGCGGCTTTACTCCGGATGCATTGCACCCAGCAGAGCCGTCCCTTCCACAACAACAAAGATTCGTCCAAAGACAGCTCCCGTTCGGGAGTGTATATGGACGAAAATTTGTTGTTGACGTATTCAAAAATTGGTGCGATTTTTGCAATTCGCTTCTCGTAAGTAGACATACGGGGCGAAATGTCCGCGTTGTCCGCGAAATGCAAAAATCGCAGCAATAATTGGAATCGGTTACGGGACATAATGGCCCTAAAATTTGGCATCCCCAAAACTCCAGTGGTCCAGTATTCGTCCAGACGCGCCCTATATGTCAGTGACATAAGAATGAGTACGCCAAAAAACCGCCTGACCTCATCCAGGGTGGTTTCTACCCAAGTATCGAGGTACTTGGGTAGAATCCCTCGCTGGGTGAGTTCTACGATGGTTTGCCATGCGTATTCATTTGTTTCATGGACTATTTTCGCTAATATGGTAACATCCCATATTAGCGAAAATATATCCAGGGAATTAGCGGAGGTTGGGACATTAGGTCCAGGATTTCTCGTATACTCCTCCTCATGGCCCGAAAACGAAGAGAAGTCTTCGGACCATGAGAACGAGTGCTCACTTGGTCCAGCCGCCCCACCACCTATATCGTCCACTACCACATCCTCCACCACCGTGTCCTCCACCACCAAGTCCTCCACCACCACATCCTCCCCTACCGCATGACCCATGATGTCCTCGCCGCATTGATCGTATAGATCATCTAAAGCGACGTCAGCGTCCTCCAAAAAGGCCGCCACGGCCGGACCCTGCCTTTCTTCTTGTAGAATGTTCAATTCGCGCAGCTTTTTTGCGACGAGCCGCATATTGGCAGGATCCTCCGTCTCGTCCTCGTCACCCGAGCTTTCCCCTGAGCAGTCACTCCCAGAGTTGTAAAAAAAATCGGGGATGGGGTCAGCCTGGACGCCTCCTGAGGTCCCCGGCTTCGGGGACTCCTCCAGTCCGTGCCGAGCGACTTTGGAGGGCCCCGGCTTCGGGGAGGCCGCCCGCTTAGGGGTCGACATGGGTGTAGAAACGCAAGGTGTATGCGGTGGCCTCCAAGTCTGTGAAAATGGGATTAACTCGACACCACACCCAAACCAAATACCAGATAAAAGAGCATGCATTTTTATAGCCATCCGATCACAATACCCAAAATAACACAACGTTCATGGTGCCGAGAACATCGGTACCGCGGCTTTTTAAGTATCGGGTTAGGGGCAACTGGTTGTACCAGTTGTCCATAACCACGACATGTCCAACGTCCAAGAAGCCATTCATCAATTCTAGAACAACTTTAGCTGTTTTGTTGTCGAATCCATGGATGGATCCTTGGACGAAGGTCGAATCTTTTCCAGCATATATTATTGACCTTAATAAGTAACCCGAGGAAGCCTCGCACAATTCGAAAGATTTAATTCCGAAACGGGCGGCTTTACTCCGGATGCATTGCACCCAGCAGAGCCGTCCCTTCCACAACAACAAAGATTCGTCCAAAGACAGCTCCCGTTCGGGAGTGTATATGGACGAAAATTTGTTGTTGACGTATTCAAAAATTGGTGCGATTTTTGCAATTCGCTTCTCGTAAGTAGACATACGGGGCGAAATGTCCGCGTTGTCCGCGAAATGCAAAAATCGCAGCAATAATTGGAATCGGTTACGGGACATAATGGCCCTAAAATTTGGCATCCCCAAAACTCCAGTGGTCCAGTATTCGTCCAGACGCGCCCTATATGTCAGTGACATAAGAATGAGTACGCCAAAAAACCGCCTGACCTCATCCAGGGTGGTTTCTACCCAAGTATCGAGGTACTTGGGTAGAATCCCTCGCTGGGTGAGTTCTACGATGGTTTGCCATGCGTATTCATTTGTTTCATGGACTATTTTCGCTAATATGGTAACATCCCATATTAGCGAAAATATATCCAGGGAATTAGCGGAGGTTGGGACATTAGGTCCAGGATTTCTCGTATACTCCTCCTCATGGCCCGAAAACGAAGAGAAGTCTTCGGACCATGAGAACGAGTGCTCACTTGGTCCAGCCGCCCCACCACCTATATCGTCCACTACCACATCCTCCACCACCGTGTCCTCCACCACCAAGTCCTCCACCACCACATCCTCCCCTACCGCATGACCCATGATGTCCTCGCCGCATTGATCGTATAGATCATCTAAAGCGACGTCAGCGTCCTCCAAAAAGGCCGCCACGGCCGGACCCTGCCTTTCTTCTTGTAGAATGTTCAATTCGCGCAGCTTTTTTGCGACGAGCCGCATATTGGCAGGATCCTCCGTCTCGTCCTCGTCACCCGAGCTTTCCCCTGAGCAGTCACTCCCAGAGTTGTAAAAAAAATCGGGGATGGGGTCAGCCTGGACGCCTCCTGAGGTCCCCGGCTTCGGGGACTCCTCCAGTCCGTGCCGAGCGACTTTGGAGGGCCCCGGCTTCGGGGAGGCCGCCCGCTTAGGGGTCGACATGGGTGTAGAAACGCAAGGTGTATGCGGTGGCCTCCAAGTCTGTGAAAATGGGATTAACTCGACACCACACCCAAACCAAATACCAGATAAAAGAGCATGCATTTTTATAGCCATCCGATCACAATACCCAAAATAACACAACGAAAATTAAAAGTTATAAAGGCCTTTAGCACACATTTACACACAACATTCAACATGGCCAAGCTAAATGGTTTTTTGTGTAACATATGCAATGGGAAATATTAGAGGTTAGTAATAATAAAAATAATAGTAATGTTATGTTATTTACCAATGATAATTCAGTAATATATTTTTTTAAACTATGAATAAATTAATATGAGACGCAGTTAAATTGTATAGTTAGTTGTTAACACACACACACACACCACCCAAAACAGGTTATACTAAAACAAGCGGCACGTGCAATTTTAGTTCTGTACGTGTACTTGTAGAATGAAGCACTCGTGCGCAGACTTCTGAATTTGACATACCGCAGTTGCAGCTGCTAGTCTCGCCAACTGAGCGCGCATGAAACGCGCATCTATAAGTAATGACTTTCAACTTCATAATTGATGCGCTAAAACTTAACTAGTAAACAATTATAAAAACATTACTAACCTTCAGACGAGAAGTCGTTGGAGACTGCTCCAATACGACCTGCCCGCCGGACTCAACCCTAATTGACCCGCCAGGGGTCTTTATTGCGGGCAGCGCCAAAACAATTATTTTATTTTGAGACATCTGCAATAAAAACGAATGTTTTCAAGATAGCCAAAAGTGTTACATTAAAACTAATATGTAACGTTCCCAAGCAAAAGGTAGCAATAATAAGTCTATATTGACAATTGACTAAGTGATATCGTTCTAACTTCATCCCATGTCATCACTGTTTACGAGATCCCTTGCTCATCATCAAACCGTCAGGAAAGAAGGAATTCCACGCAATATTATACATATTTATATCGAATATAAATACGTACGTAATATATGTACCAAACTGCTGATCAAACTAAACATTTGAGCTCAAATCCCAAGTCTCTTGCTGTAACAGTGCCTTAGATCCAGCGTACACTGTTCTGGTCTTCATCAGACCCTTGAATCAACCGGTGACGCCAACTGCTGATCAAACTAAACATTTGAGCTCAAATCCCAAGTCTCTAGCTGTAACAGTGCCTTAGATCCAGTGTACACTGTTCTGGTCTTCATCAGACCCTTTAGTCAACCGGTGACGCAAACTGCTGATCAAACTAAACATTTGAGCTCAAATCCCAAGTCTCTAGCTGTAATAGTGCCTTAGATCCAGTGTACACTGTTCTGGTCTTCATCAGACCCTTTAGTCAACCGGTGACGCAAACTGCTGATCAAACTAAACATTTGAGCTGAAATCCCAAGTCTCTAACTGTAACAGTGCCTTAGATCCAGTGTACACTGTTCTGGCCATCATCAGACCCTCAAGTCAGCCGGTGACCAAACTGCTGATGAAACTAAACATTTGAGCTGAAATTCCAAGTCTCTAACTGTAACGGTGCCTTAGATCCAGTTTACACTGTTCTGGCCATCATGAGACCCTCAAGTCAGCCGGTGACCAAACTGACGATCAAACTAAGCATAAGTTGGGTATTGGATAAATCTTTATATTATTTACACATATTTTGCATTTTGACCTACGTATGAGTCAACGGGAGACGCCGCGGAACAGCAAAAAATAATCATCCTGTGCTTGAGAAATGTTTCAGCGCCATTTTGAAACTCACACATACAAAATCGAATTTGTGAATGTGTGGGTAATAAAACGACCACTTTATATTTACGTATAGAAAACAAAATATTTATGGCAGATTTTACTGAAACAATAACAAATACCAGTTCTGCACTAAATTTCCAATAAGAAACAGTTTTATTCGAATAAGATTTCAATGAGAAAACATAAAATATCGCTCATTGAAAACTTTGTAAAATGTTAACCACGTGTCGAACCAACTTTTCTTTTGAGTTTTTTCGCAACAAGGCTCATTAGAATAGTCATTGATTATGTTTATTGCAATCTGCATAGTATAAATACTATAAAAAAACAACGATTACTTACCTTTTCTGTCCAAAACTCGCACAATTCACTTCCAACACTACACTCGCGAGCAAAAGTATCGAATCACTTTGCATTTTTTCATGTGCACCCAATATCTTTGTAATTTCCCACCCGAATCTGAAAATTATGGTACCAAATAAAAGCTAATAATGTAACGCATTGAAAAATGTGCTAATTTAATATTCAAGGCCTAAAGGCTGGACAAAAAAAACCGAATAACGGAAGTAGCCTGAAAATACGGTAAAAATAAACAAGGCAAACTTGGAATAAAAGGCTTATTTATCATACAATACTCTTTATTATTATTAAATTAGTATCGGGTATTGCCACCCCTAGCTCTGCTAACACAGTTTAAGCGATTTTTCATCGATCTAATTAATTTTCTAATGTAGTCTTGAGGAACGGCGTCCCATTCCTCCTGCAAAGCTATCTTCAACTCTTCAACAGCGGCAGGAGCAGGATCCCGAGCCCGAACCTTTCTCTTCAGATAGTCCCACATGTGTTCAATGGGGTTAAGGTCCGGACTCATCGCTGGCCAGTTCATGGTCTCGATGCCCACCTCGTGGAGGTAGGCAGTGGTGACCCTTGCGGTATGACAAGGGGCATTATCCTGCATTAGCATGAACCCCTCGTCAAAAATACCAGCATAAGGGACGACATGCTCTTCCAGAATTTCCGTTATGTACCTGGCAGCAGTCAATCCACCCCCACGACCACCGCTAGGCACGAAAACCAGCTCAGTCCGCGCGTCGTACGAGATGCCGCCCCAAAACATAACAGAGCCACCTCCGTAGGCGACTCTTTCGGAGAAGCAGCACTGAGCATATCGCTCTTCTGATCTCCTGTAGACTCTTCCCCTTCGGTCGCAGCCATTTAGACATATTCTGCACTCGTCCGAGAATAGAATTGGGGTCCATTGCTCGAGCGTCCAATTCTTATGAATTTCCGCAAATGCTCTTCGGGCTGCACGGTGCCGCGCCAGCAACCTGGGCCCCGTCGCAGGCCTCCTGGGTGTCAAATTCGCTGCCTTGAGTCTTCTTCTAATTGTCCACTCGCTGGCAGCTACTCCTCGCACCTCACGAAGACGCTTCTGGATGGTAACTCCAGTAAGGTGACGATCTCGGAGAGATGTTGAGACGATGAAGCGGTCGTCCCTCTCTGATGAGCACCTTTTACGGCCGCTTCTTGGTCTTGAAGTAAAAGACCCAGTTTGGTGGAACCTCTGGTAAAGTTTACAAACAGTAGATTGGCTCAGATTCACCTCGGCAGCTACTGAACGCTGACTACGCCCTTCTTGCAGAAGGTAGACGACTACGGCGACTTGAGCTTCAGTGGCTTCCATTTTTTCCAGATGTTCTTCACAGGATAATATGCGGAGATGTGTACCGGTCGACTTCTGATAAGGGACTGATAAGGAACCCCCCCTCTACCCCCGTTATATAGGGGTCAAGGGTAGTGCAACTCGTGCACGTCGTAACGAGTAAAGGCTCACAAACCAGGAAATTGCCCATAATTTGTAAAATTCTGGGCCAATTTTTATGTTTCATAGCTTTTTATTAAGGTAATATTTCAAGAAACGTAATTACATTTAAGTAATTTAGAAAAATAAACCGATTTACAAAGATATTGGGTGCACATGAAAAAATGCAAAGTGATTCGATACTTTTGCTCGCGAGTGTATGTAGGTAACAAGCTTGTATGTAACGATCGCACTGTCGCAAGTGAGAACTTTGACTGGCCGTAACTTTATTTTTTTTCTATGAAGAGCGATGAATGTTTGATGCCAACGGTTTACTAATTTCGTTCGAAATCGAACCCAAACCTTACGATTGAAAGTGTGACGTATTTACAGAGATACACGGCTTTTAATCAAGCGACGCAAACTGACCTAAATGTGTGTCAAGAACATATTACGGTGCACAAATTTCTGACGCATCTGTGGGTCAGCGTCAGACTACAGGTACAAAACTTTGGGGTGGCATGACAATTACAGGCAATGGATTTTTGACGCATTGTTGGGTCAAAGGTAGAGGACAGGTTAAAGAACGCTTCTTCTGTGGTCGCAAATAGTTTAGGAAAGCAGGAATAGTTGGACGCCAAAATTTTGCGCTTCCACAGTTGCAACTTCCCAGTATATGCCGTGATAGCATCCCGATGATAAATTATGTTCCAATCTCCGCCTTGTAATTTCAAATTCAAATTGTTAAATGAATCGAAAATATCTGATAGATAAGCAAATATTACTTGGACCCACGGTTTCTTAAATTCCAAAAACAATTCACTTTGTTTTTGAATTTCTAAAAATTGAATTACTTCATCTCGCAGTTCAAATAATCTTGACAACATATTTCCTTTTGACAGCCAGCGCACTTCTGTATGAAATAACAATGTCTTGTGTTCTGTGCCCAAATCTTCACAGAGAGCCGTAAAAAGCTGCGTGTTTAATGCACTCTTTTTAACATAATTTACAATTTTAATGCATAATTTTAAGACTTCATAGAGTTCATTTGAAAGTGTTTTAGCTGCCAAGGCTTGACGGTGTATAAAACAGTGAATTGTAATTACGTTGGGATTTTTTTCTTTGACCAACTGTATGAATCCTGAACGACATCCAAGCATTGCCGGAGCGCCGTCTGTGCATACACCTATCAACTTTTTCCATGACAGTTCATGTTTATCAAAGAATTCAGAGACTGCCGTCATTATATCAATTGCTTTCGAAGTTGTCGTTAACTCTGTTGAAAACAGCAACTCATCTTTGATTGTTTCGTTTTGTATGTATCGAACAAAAACGAGCAGTTGACAACATTGCGCAACATCCGTACTCTCATCCAACTGTATTGCAAAAAAACTTGATTCTCTCACGGCTTCCACTACCTGATTTTTTATATCTTCAGCCATATCATCAATGCGACGTTTCACACTGTTATCAGAAAGAGGTATTTGTGAAAAATTTTGTTTACTTTCTGGTCCAAGAACGATATCAGCTGCTTTCAATAAGCAGGGTTTGACGAGAGTTTCACCGATAGTATGGCTTTTTTTGGCTTTTGCAATGAGTAGTGACAATTCATATGAAGCTTCGAGCACTTTCTCAGATGACTGAGCGAAGGATCCAGTACTATCCAATTTCATGCGCTTCAAACTTGCAGATTTTGAAGCAAAGAACTCCTTCGGCTTGTCTTTTAAAGCACTGTGTTTTGTTGACAAATGTCGTTCCAGACGGGATGGTCTCATGGCATCATTGCTCAATACTTCATAACAAATGACACACTGCGGCTGGTCGATACCACTTTTATTTATACAGGGTGTTTTTGTCCATTTGCTTTTACATCGTGCTTGTGCTTGGAACATTAACGTTAACTTATCCCTTAAACCGTTTTACGATATTCAAAAAAAAAAAAAAACTGTATCCCATACAAAATAATTAAATATTTAATTGATGGATATTGTAAAAGGTCCTTTTGAGTTAGGCAAAACTTAGTATCAACTTGTTGTCATTTAACGTCAGTGTTAAAACTTTATGATGACAAAATTGAGAGCTCGTTAGCAAATTTAGCTCAGTGGAAGGTCCTGGGTTCAAACCCCGCTAAAACCATTTTATTTTAGTTTTTATTTTTGTTAATCGGTAGTGAAAGTTAAATTTTTCTTGTTTGTTTTTATTTCAGAAAAATGTTTGCGAAATGTCAACACATTTTTTATTTCGCATTATTTTAATTTCATGAGTTTATGGCATAGTCATAAATGAAATTAAAGTTTAAGAACAAAATTTATTTACATAAACAATACAGTCCTAATAAAATAAAATGGTCTCCTTTTTTCGTATCACCGACACTAAATATTTACATGAATAAAAAAACAGTAGGTAATTTACTACTGCAACTTATTTTCAAAGTGGCCGCCTTCATTTTCCAAACAGACGTTCAATCGTGCCCGTATCTCGCGATTTAGGTTAACATGAGTGGCACGCATGGTGTCGGCTTCTTCCCGAATTCGTTGCAACAACTGTTCTCTTGTAGCCACCGGTTTTGAGTAAACTCTTTCTTTTAGCGTACCCCAGACATGAAAGTCTAAGGGCGTTAAGTCCGGCGTCCTAGGGGGCCAGGCCAGAGTTGGACTGCCGCGGCCAATCCAACGCCCAGGAAAGTGTTCATTTAAATACTGTCGAACACGAACAGCAAAATGTGCGGGTGCTCCGTCATGTTGGATCCAATGCGTCCGCAGTGTTTCCAATGAAACATCTCCGAAACAATCCAAATAATGCAAATTTTGAAGAAATTCCAAATAATTATTGCCATTAAGTCTGTTTGGAATCTCCACTGGACCAATGAGGCGATTGTTCAAGACTCCTGCCCACATGTTTATGGAGAACTCATATTGAAAGTTTGACTCCCTTGCCAGCTTTGGATTGTGGTCAGCCCAATGGTGATAATTTTTAGAATTTATTATTCCGGCTCTCGTAAACTGAGCCTCGTCCATCCACAGAATTTTGGAGATAAGTTGTGGGTCTTGTATTAATAGCTCATTAAACCTTTGGCAGAAAACCATTCGCGAGAAATTGTCCCGTGGCAGAAGGCCCTGCACTTTGCGGAAGTGGTAAGGATGCAGACCGTATCTCTTCCACAATCTCCAGACTTTGGCGTGTCGTACGTTAAAGATACAGCCAACTCGTCTTGTTGATAACGTCGGGTACTTCAATAATTAAATTCATTATACCGATTTCATCGTGTACCGTCAAATCGATGACACGTTCATGCGGAGCCGAACGGAGACCCATCTCACTGAACCGTCTATGTACCTGCAAAAGTAATAAAAGTAGGTTACCTAATGAGCAAAGTACTTCTAAAGTATGAGAAGTAATACGAAAACAATAAAATACTTACATTCGTAAAAGTATAAGTTCGCGGCGTTCGTTGATTGGGATATCGACGTCGGTACTCCCTCGCTGCTTCAGCGGCATTTCCGTTGCAGAAACCGTAAACAAAGTGCATATTGGCCTCTTCTTCGGCGGTATAATTTACTCGTGGCATCACAAAGCAAGTTAACACAATTATTTATTTGAAAATGAAATAAGTAACAACAATAACAAATTAGTATTGTCAATTTGACGTGACACATGCGAGCCAGCAGCAACATCAAAACGAAGTCATAAAATTAAATAATGTCAATGAACCGAATTTCTTTAACCTTCATGTTAGGCACACGTAAGAATCAGAAACTCTTTACTCACGGGATTTTAAAAGCATGTATTTGTTTATGGATTATGAACCTTTTACATTGGTTTAACGTAAATTAGTGATTAAATTTAATTATTGATTATCTTCTAAACGGTACGAGTTAGTACACTAGTTTCTTGGAGAAATTAACTTTATTTGATCTAAGGAATGCAACCTTAAAATTAAACCAAATCAAAAAAAACACGGTGTAGAAACAAAACCGTATTTAATATAATCATCATTATATTTGCGTTTTTTCGCCGAACTCATGGCGAAACAACAGAAATAACCGTTCACTGTCACTACTCTAATACACAATAATAGCAGGTCGCTTGTTTGTTTTTGCAACAAATGTTGACGTGTTCGCTTGGCGCGTGCGACGCGGGGAGTGAGGTGCGTGCGGTAGGTATGCGCGGGCGACCGGAGTGATAACCGCCGCCGCCCGCGCCCGCGCCCCCCTGTACATGTCTTCGCGCCTCCCTAGTGGGGCGCGCGCCCTAGTTTGAAAATCAATGGTAGATAGTTTAGACTCTAAACTATCTTATATTTTAATCCAGACTATCTTCGTTCAAAATTAATCGGTTGAGCCGTTTAAGCGTGATCGAGTAACATCCATACATCCAAACATCTAAAGTTTCGCATTTGTAATATAATAATAGCCGGATTTTGACACTTCTCAACGCCCATTCAATGAAAAATGCACGTGGCCCATCAAAATAAGAGATAAATAAAATCGATACGCTGTGCAACCAAATCAATATTGTTTTTTTATTATACCTAATAGTCCTGGCTATTATAAAAAACTTATACCGGAATAACTGTATAAGTGCAGGATTCCTTAATTTTATAAACTGTTTTAAATATTCCATTGCTTACCGTTATCCTTGAAAATCTGGTCTACATCTTCGGCACAAGTTTTATCAAAGTCGTTTATAAAATCGGGAACTGCATCTTCTAAAACAATTTAACCCCTCATTAAAACCGATTTGAACATAAAAAAGCTCTCTTTAAATAAACGATTAATAGCGTAAATAATGTTACAGTCTGTGAGCACTTAGAAGGTGGTTCGGGTATGTACTTCTCTCTCACTCGCTCTTAATAAGAGCGCATGAAAATGAGTGAGACAGAAGTACAAACCCGAAGCATCTTCTCAGAGCTATCGCAATGTAACATTGTTGGATTTTTTTCTATGATGCTATAAGGCAAATTAATTCATCTTGACAAGAGCCAAGTAATAAAATATCGCTCTTGTTGGGGAAGTTTTGATCACAGTCTTCAACTCATTCCTAACAATGGAGGGAGGTATATCTTACCTACGAGTGAAATCAAAGCGAAAATAAAAAAAATTGTTAAAAAAGATGTCATTGCTTACCTCTATCCTTGAAAATCTGGTCTTGAACATCTTCGGCAGACTTTTTATCAAACTCGTTTATCGAATTCTCTGAAACCATAATAATTCATAATTTTACCCCTTTTTGAAACAACAACAATTACATAATAAATCTTTATGGCACACCTCACACAAACAAAATAAAGGTCGACAACACACATATATCATAAGCACACACCCACATATTCTACTATAAAACATTATACAGGGCGAACGATATGAAGTGTTACCAAATTCAAAGGCTACGATTTTTTTTCTGTTGTAACAAAATTATTTATTATTAAGAATAAATGAGAAAAATACATCAAAATTTTTAAATTAATTTATTTTAACTCGACATGACCACCTTTTGCCTTGACTATGTCCTTCAGACGGTAGATAAATGAGTTGCACGCTGCACGAATGTGCTCCTGCGGTATGTTATGCCAATTACGTACGATCGCTTTCCTCAGCGCCTCCATACTGGCATGTTTTCTTCTCCTCACCTTGCTCTCCAAAATGGACCAGATAGAAAAGTCCATCGGATTCGCGTCTGGGGAATTCGAAAGCCATTGTGTGGACGAAATGAAATGTGGAACGCGGTTTTTCAGCCATTCTTGGTTCACACGAGCTTTATGAGCCGGGGCCGAGTCTTGTTGAAATGTCCACGGTCTACTACCGAAATGTTTACGTGCCCAAGGCTCCAATGCAGCTTCCAAAACATTTTCCCGATAGTAAGTCGCATTTACTTTGACACCAGGCTCGATAAAAACGACTGGAGAGCGTCCGTCAGCGGTCACTGCTGCCCACACCATTACTTGTGATGGGAAATTACTTCGGGTGGCTACTCGATGGTGTAAATTCTCGTGTGTGCGTTCGGTCAAGTAAACACGATCGTTTTGGGAGTTTACGAATTGCTCAATTGGAAATTTTTTCTCATCAGAGAAGACAATGTTAGGAAATTGACCATTCTCGTGCAAACGCAACAACTGTTTTGCTCTTTCGAGGCGAACCTTTTTCTGCTTTGCTGTCAGATCGTGTGCTTTCTGGAACTTGTAAGGCTTGACTTTAAGTTCATTTTTTAGTATGCGGCGAATGCTGTCTTGGGATATTTTCAACTCTTTAGCCATTTGCCGTCCACTACGACGTGGATTTCGTTCGAGCCGCATCTTCACTTTCCGAATCATTCCAGGTGACGTTGCTGTCTTTTTCGGTCCACCGCCATAGCGTTTGGCAATGCTGCCCGTATCATTGTACCGTTTTATGGTGCGATACACGAACATTTTATTCATTTTAAGGTGACTGAGCTCTCGAACGATAGCTGGCTGTGATTTTCCAGTCAAATGTAACGCAATCACACTACTACGTTTGAATTCCATATCGGATATTTTTTTTTTTACGAATATAACACGCTAATGCTTTCGGAAGCTTGTTAACAGGACAATGAACTGTCAAAAAAAACAAATGCAATTTTTTTTTACTGAGAATTTTGTCAGATATGGCCAGTATGAATTTGGTAACACTTCATATCGTTCGCCCTGTACTATAACGTATACTATAAGATCGCAACATATTTTGATATTGAAAAGGTTTTAAAAATAAAAGCTTTAATTAAATCGAAATTATTTGCTTGTGCGGTCAGCGGCGTAACAATTTTGAACTTTATATCAATGGTCATCATATCAGCTTGTTGCAGTCCACTGCTGGACATAGGCCTCCCCCAAGGAGCGCCACCGCGCACGATCTCTCGCCCTTTGCATCCAGTCACTGCCAGCTGCCTTCTTCAGGTCATCGGTCCATCTAGCCGGGGGGCGTCCTACACTACGTTTGCCTAACCGTGGTCTCCATTCGAGAACCTTCCTGCTCCACCTCTCGTCGGTTCTGCGACAGACATGGCCAGCCCACTGCCACTTCAGCTTGCTACATTTTTGGACTATATCAGTCACCTTAGTCTTATGTCGTATGATCTCGTTCCGGATCTTATCCCTTAATGAGATCCCCAACATAGACCTTTCCATAGCACGCTGAGTGACGTGCAGTCGGTGGGCCAACTTGACTGTCATGTTCCACGTTTCGGCTCCGTAGGTTAAAACTGGTAGGACGCATTGGTTAAACACCCGGCTTTTCAGGCACTGCGGCAGTGTCGACGTGAAGATATGACGCAGTTTCCCAAATGCTGCCCAGCCAAGCTGCACTCTTCTGGCGATTTCCCGCTCGAAGTTGTCTCTACCGATCTGTAGTACTTATATCAATTATATATTATTTTATATCAATGGTATAAGGCCTAAATCTATTAGTACCTAAACATTATTTACGTCGACGCACTCGTACGAAAGTACCTAAATAAATGAAGATCACGTCGTTTTGTAGATCATGTGTATGTATATTTAGAGCGACATAATTATACGAAAAATTAAAACGGTAATTACTTTGAGAATTCAATAATCAATTTTACTAACCTACAAAAGTAGCCTTCAAAGAGAAACAAAACAATACTTACGGTTTTTCGCGAGCGCCAGGCCCAATAGTTTTTTGGATCGATAACTCATCACTAACATTTAACACATAATAACAATCCAATAAAAAGGGAACCGCGCGCGCAGTAGCGTATAATAACTCCAAAATCTACACTACCATTGCCTTGGTACTAACAACTGGAAATTGAGTACTTGTTGATGACCTACTCCATACAAAGAATTACTGTTACACTGTTGGTGCAAATTTAAGTTCTGAACTAATGACTGTTTGACAACTGAAACAGCGGCTCCTGTATCTAACAGTGCCCTGACCTTGACATATGTGCCATCACCTGACCTGACCATAACCATTGCAGTAGGGCAGATGGTTATAGGGAGTGATGGACCCTGAAGTGATCCAACAGCGACCGCATCTCATTCTTGATCAGAGTCCTGTGTAGAGCCGAACCTGAGGGTATTGAACTGAGTCTGAGCATAGTGTGCTCTTGCACCAACTGGCAGCCTACGATAATGATGCGCGCGCACCGGTGGAGCCTCCCATTGAGGCGCTGATGATGAGCCCGCTTCTCCCCGGATCACATCAGCGGCCTGCTGTGTGACCAGGCAAGCGGCAGGTTGATCCGGCTGCTGAGGAGCAGTGGTGTCCCCATCGGCATTGCAGATTAGCGAGTTATGCGCTGGGGATCCACAATGAGCACACCAGTTCTTATGAATACACTCATTGGCATAGTGCTTCCTCAAGCATCGATAACAATGCCCGGTCTGAGTAGCCCACGATCTACGGTTAGACCGTGACAGCTGTTGAAAGCCAGTGCACCTATAGAGAGAGTGTCCCTGGACACCACAAAAAAAACATTGAGGCCTCACCTGACGAGCTGATGATGATGGTCCTTGATCGGAAGATGATGACATCACCTGAGAGTGTTGATGGGGTTTGCCAGACGTCACTTGGCGTTGAGTTGGCCGCTGTACTGATGAACGCACAGGCGGTGGTGACATGACACACGCTGTGGTGTCTTGGCAGTCTCCGGTGTCGGTGCAACTGTCTGCTGCAAGCGGCACTGTTCATCCACCAACTCCAGAAGTTGGTGAATAGTAGGCAGAGTGTCTCGGTCTACACTGTACCTCTCCTCAAACAATGCCCTAATGCGAGCGGGAAGTTTGTGTAATACCAAGTATAGTATTAGGTAAGATCACTCCTTGACAGGCTGCTTCATCTTTTCTAAAGCTTGAAGGGCTTCCTGAAGAGGATCCTGAAAGTGAGCCCTTAAATCTGAAACATTAAGGATCATGGGGATATTGACAATCCTACTAATGTAAGTGTCTAGCAACACCCGCTGATTTTGGTACCTATTTTGTAGCAGCTTGATGGCTACAGAGTAATTGGCATCATCTATAGGTAGCTGCCTGACTATATGTAGGGCTTCACCCTCCAAGGATGCCCTGAGATAATAATGTTTCTCGGAGTCGGTCATGTTTTCCCTATCATGAACAAGAGAGATACGTCGAATATGTCGAAATACGGTATCCAGTCCATGAGATTGCCCGAAAACTTAGGCAACTCAATAGCGGACAATTTCGCTATTGTTTGTGACGGCAGCTTTGTTCGAGGCGGAACAGACGCGTCGGTTTCACAGAGCTCCTCGATTTTAATTAGTAACCTATTTATCTCAGTAAATTCAGCCCTATAGGAAGCCATGTCGTCCTCATCTACCTCATCTCCGGCCCCCACTGGTAGCTCATAAGCTTGAACAAATAAACCGTAGTACTGGTTAAAATGTCGCCTAGCGACTGCGGCGGCAATAGAACTGGTTGTGTCACTCACCGCAGCGGCAAAGTCCAATAACATTTTGGTATTTGGAGCTAAATTGCGTAAGCGCACGTCGTACCGACATTTTGATATCTCAATACACACTTAAATGAATTAACTCACCGGTTGGTAAGAAATAAACTGAGAAATGAAGTTCATAAACACCGGTAACGACTAACGATGATAATATTGATAATTAATTACTAACCTAAATACACTGTCAAGTCAAGTTGACATTGACGTTGATAGGTAACATAAAATTAATGTCCATAAAGCACTGACGTCGCTGAGTGTTGCCAACCTGACAACCGTTACCGCTTGCTTATCCCGCTCCTCGCGAGATAACCTCAAATGATGATGCAATAAATATGGCGGCGTGTTGAATAAGTAGTCGATTGACACGGTACTGTAGTGAAATAAGGTTGCAATGCGAAAATAGACCTTATTTCACTGTACCTTTTTAGGTTATACGTCGCATTTGAACAATCAACTTTTATTCTTCTGATTCAATGGCCTTCTCCATGGAGGTCTCATATTTCTGCAGTAGATACTTTCTGGCCTCAACAGCGACATTAGTCCACACTGATGTCAGTGCCATAGTCACACCCACCATCACAGTTATGCCCAGAGTTGCTGAATTACTCTTCCTTTCCTCTTCAGTTAACACCTTCGAGTGCAAAGCATTCAACAAGAAACCAGCTGATTTGTTGAATCTCTCTTTCTTGGTGAGAGCCATCCAGTTTGCTTTGTTTTTTTGGTTGAGCACTTCAGACGTTTTCAGATAAGGCACCATGATTACATCCAGCACCTTAACTAAATCATTAAGTGGCATATCTGAAGGAAGTATGCTTGCACATATGAGTCCGAGGGTGACTTGACGGATGTCAAATCACTGACGGATAAGTGGGACATGGGTCCGCAATAAGGCTCAGCTTCCTTAAGTGGTAGCGCTCAGATTCTTTTAGTCATAAATGTCATAATGAAACTGAGTCTTATGAATATGACTTTTGTAAGACAATACAGCATCGTCAATGCATGGATTGTCAAACTTGTTTTGTAGGGTCAGGCAGGCAGGTTAATTTTCATTATTATTCGCCGCCCCTCTTTTCCGAGGTTTTGTAGGGCGGAAGTCCACTGTGTTAATGTTGTCGGTTTATTAATCTGCATTCACAACGACACATTAATTGCACAGCAGGCTATCCGGCATGACTGGACGAGTAGCTAATGTTTATTCCTCGTGTAGGTAGATGTCAGGGCAAGTAGGCTTCATCCTTGTTCCCAGAGGGACGAGGGATGTAGTGAAATAAGGTTGCAATGCGAAAATAGACCTTATTTCACTGTACCTTTTTAGGTTATACGTCGCATTTGCTTTTAATATTTTAAATTTAAAAGCAAATGGTTCGATAGAACGGCGGTTGTTTATTTTTGTTGAGTTTTAGAGAGTCGCTCCTAGGCCTGCGGGCCGGGCGCATCACTTGTGCATATTTATAAGTTACGAGTTAAATAAAAGAATTATCATGAAGAATGTGTTTTAAAATCGGTACCACCACCATTCTTTACAGTACCACTCACTCAATCACAACACACCGAGATGATCACTGATTCCAATGTAGGTAATGCAAATAACCACACTGATCTTCTATGACGATCGATACTTGCCGGACGTTGCGACCTTGATGTCGCTTACGCCGCCTTGTTGATAATAAAAAATGCTTGAATGTGGTGAACTCCGCGTTCACAAGCAGTTTTCCCCTCATGGGCCACCAAAAATGTGCGCAATATTCGGCAGCCGTGGTCCTGACGGGCTATATTAACGACACGCTGGTGGGGGATGATGGTGGTTCTCTTAAGAGCCGCAGACGGCGGGTTGGAAGCGTCGCTGATGGCTCTTAAGACGTGAAAATATGAACAACTGTTGACTTGAACTGATTTAATCCACAGTAAGACACTTATCACGTTATACAGTAAAAATATAAACATATGCGTCCGCACGCTCGTGAATTGACAGGGCGGAACAAACACGTAGTACCTCGAAAACCAATCATAGCTTTTTTTTAATCTATACATAAACTAGATTCCTAGACTATGGTTATAAGGCCGGCGCCACAGTGTGGCTTTTGGCCAATCTAGGGGGACAAAATTAAATATTGTGTTTTCATGGATCAATTGCCCTAAAAATGTGAAAGTAGGATGTTTCTGATAAATAAAATAGTTATTGCAGTTTAAATCAATTTATTTTAATAACTGTAAATAGTCTTTATTGAATTTGGTTTTTTTTTTTTTTTGCAATTTACTTAATTGAGTTAAATATGGATCCGAGTACACCAACAAATATTTTAAAAGATCGAAATTTGATCTCACTCGAGAAATTTTACACGTGTGACCCAAGCGAACTTTTCTTATTTCTTTATTTTGAGCCTCAGAAGCTTCTTCGGACATTTGTCCAATTGGAATTATTGAATTTTTTATAATTTCCGCCCCATGAATCAGAATTTTGTGTAGGGTGACGGGCATAATATACCAGCTGTATAAATTCAGGTATAATATTCTTGTCTCATCACAATATTGCTGAATTTTTTGTGGATCGATTTCATATTCAGAGGAAAGTACTCTTAATATTATACTTAGACGATAAATCAGTGTTTCATCAAGTCCAGTAATGTCTGCTGTGGCACGGCAATCTTTAAAAAAATGACGAGCTGTATTGCCATCGTTACTTGTGCCAAATCCTGGCTTAACTTTGTCGATTATAAGACCAACAGCTTTGAATTTTCGTATAATATCTTCTTTTCTATTCTTAACAGCAACTTTCTTGTCATTTCCTCGTACCTGCCACGATTTGATATTCATGCGATAAGCAATATTAAGAAGGCACTCCATTGTGCGAAGGCGTGCATGTAAGGGTGAAATGCCAAACTTGTACATATCCGAGTCAGGTGTTTTCGTAACATTTATAGCGTTTAAATCTTTTCCGATTGCCTTGCAAATAAAACATTTCTGTGTCGATTTATTTCCAGAAATTGCATTACAGACCTTTCCGTCTATCATCGATAGTATTAAACTATGAGTCACACTCATGGGTTGGTCTTCAATTCTTATCTGTGTTGGTCTCAGATTTTCAATTTGTTTTTGTACTTCATCGCACTCATTTTGTATTAATTGTGTGGATTCTTTTTTGAATATGAATTTTATAATGCGGCAATAGCGTGGCGAAGAAGTTCGTGGGTTTTGCCATATTAATTTGTCACTTCCAGCTTCAATAAGCCTCAAAGGAACCATCGATATAATAAACATATACTCATCTGTATTCTCGGGATCTTCAAATATCTGTTTGTAGATACTGTGGCCAGAAGAACCATCACATCCCCACTTATATATCAAAGTATAGTTTTTGGCTTGTACGGCTGGCCTCAAAAACAGTTCTTTTAGAACATCATTGCACAATCGAGTTGCAGTATGATCTAATAATGCTTGAAGATTTACTTCAGCGGAGGTATCCGTCACAGTAATATGTTCCACAGATGGATGGCAGTTTTGCTTAGCCTTTAATAAACGTTTATATGTAGGATATAAAACAAATCCTCTTTCCTTGGCTTCCTGTTGGATCTTTGTATATTGTTGTACTGTTAAGTTGTTTGATATTAATAATGCCAAAGCCTCATCATTTGTGTAAGGACATAGCTTTGGATCCGATTCAATAGTCTGTAGCCGGGACTTATAGATCTTTACCCGCTTAGGCGAAGCTTCCACAATTTTTTTGATCAGAACTGCAGTATCACGCTTACCACTGGATCGCACGCTTGTTTGTACAGCTAATGTTAATTGATTTTGCTCATAAGATTCTGTTAAGCATCTCACTTTCCTTCTTTTTGACTTTATTGAACTTTCTTCAAATGTTTTTTTTGGTCGTCCAACTTTAAGTATGGGACGTCTTCTATTAGGTATTGAACACTTATTTTCAAAAACAATCTCCTCTTCGAGCCAATCTCCATAAAACTTGCGAAATAAGTCCAGACGTCTTCGTTTCTGTACCCATTTCTGCCGAATTTTTTCGCACTCTTTCTTAATAAAAGCACTAAATTGAATTTTTCCTTCTTCGTCCAAGAGTTCGTTGGTGTAGAATGGTTTCATGAAATCAATCGCATTTGCTATCTTATTCTTTGGCGAGGTGGAACGCCATAAGTCGAAAAGTTCTTTTCGCTTAGGTTTCACTCCTGCCGACAAAAAATAACATTTATCAATAATCGCAAAAAATCGCATCTAAAATTTGTACTAATTTAAAACTAGACAAGTTAAACTACAACGTAAAATAAATTTTAAGTGCTGACTTAGCCTGACAAATACGTGTATAAACATTTAAAAGTGAACATTTGTAGAATGTTCACTATAAATAAGGTCTATATTTCGAAGCTATGCAACATAACAATAAAACACAAAATCATAACAAATATACTGTAATAGAATAGTTACATACCTGCAGAAGACAAATCCATCATTAAAAACAACAACTTTTCACCATAACACAAAGCACATGCAAACACACTGACGATCGCGGCCGCACTGCACAAAAGGTTATTTACCTGGACCGGCCGCCGTTGGACGCCTGACCCTTTTTTAACTGCGGTAAAAAAAAAAAACTAATACCATTGTTTAGAACAGAGTATGAACAATAATTCGGATGAGTAAAATTAAGGTTTTCTGTATGTTTAAAAAATAGTTGTTTTATACCTATTGTCCCTCTAGATTGGTCAAAAGCAACACTGTGCGGCGACAGACAACCACACATTATTGATAAATTACACGATGAAATAAAATAAAATAAAAACATGTTAATTTTCCGTTAACACAAACAAACATCATTAAACAAAGTTAAGTCCATAGGTACCCATAGTACCTACTTACCTAAAACAAGACATTTAGATATCATTTCAAACTTAAATTCCGAGAAAAAGTTTAACAGTACTTATACACTCGCGAGCAAAAGTATCGAATCACTTTGCATTTTTTCATGTGCACCCAATATCTTTGTAAATCGGTTTATTTTTCTAAATTACTTAAATGTAATTACGTTTCTTGAAATATTACCTTAATAAAAAGCTATGAAACATAAAAATTGGCCCAGAATTTTACAAATTATGGGCAATTTCCTGGTTTGTGAGCCTTTACTCGTTACGACGTGCACGAGTTGCACTACCCTTGACCCCTATATAACGGGGGTAGAGGGGGGGTTCCTTATCAGTCCCTTATCAGAAGTCGACCGGTACACATCTCCGCATATTATCCTGTGAAGAACATCTGGAAAAAATGGAAGCCACTGAAGCTCAAGTCGCCGTAGTCGTCTACCTTCTGCAAGAAGGGCGTAGTCAGCGTTCAGTAGCTGCCGAGGTGAATCTGAGCCAATCTACTGTTTGTAAACTTTACCAGAGGTTCCACCAAACTGGGTCTTTTACTTCAAGACCAAGAAGCGGCCGTAAAAGGTGCTCATCAGAGAGGGACGACCGCTTCATCGTCTCAACATCTCTCCGAGATCGTCACCTTACTGGAGTTACCATCCAGAAGCGTCTTCGTGAGGTGCGAGGAGTAGCTGCCAGCGAGTGGACAATTAGAAGAAGACTCAAGGCAGCGAATTTGACACCCAGGAGGCCTGCGACGGGGCCCAGGTTGCTGGCGCGGCACCGTGCAGCCCGAAGAGCATTTGCGGAAATTCATAAGAATTGGACGCTCGAGCAATGGACCCCAATTCTATTCTCGGACGAGTGCAGAATATGTCTAAATGGCTGCGACCGAAGGGGAAGAGTCTACAGGAGATCAGAAGAGCGATATGCTCAGTGCTGCTTCTCCGAAAGAGTCGCCTACGGAGGTGGCTCTGTTATGTTTTGGGGCGGCATCTCGTACGACGCGCGGACTGAGCTGGTTTTCGTGCCTAGCGGTGGTCGTGGGGGTGGATTGACTGCTGCCAGGTACATAACGGAAATTCTGGAAGAGCATGTCGTCCCTTATGCTGGTATTTTTGACGAGGGGTTCATGCTAATGCAGGATAATGCCCCTTGTCATACCGCAAGGGTCACCACTGCCTACCTCCACGAGGTGGGCATCGAGACCATGAACTGGCCAGCGATGAGTCCGGACCTTAACCCCATTGAACACATGTGGGACTATCTGAAGAGAAAGGTTCGGGCTCGGGATCCTGCTCCTGCCGCTGTTGAAGAGTTGAAGATAGCTTTGCAGGAGGAATGGGACGCCGTTCCTCAAGACTACATTAGAAAATTAATTAGATCGATGAAAAATCGCTTAAACTGTGTTAGCAGAGCTAGGGGTGGCAATACCCGATACTAATTTAATAATAATAAAGAGTATTGTATGATAAATAAGCCTTTTATTCCAAGTTTGCCTTGTTTATTTTTACCGTATTTTCAGGCTACTTCCGTTATTCGGTTTTTTTTGTCCAGCCTTTAGGCCTTGAATATTAAATTAGCACATTTTTCAATGCGTTACATTATTAGCTTTTATTTGGTACCATAATTTTCAGATTCGGGTGGGAAATTACAAAGATATTGGGTGCACATGAAAAAATGCAAAGTGATTCGATACTTTTGCTCGCGAGTGTATAATAACAGTACTAAAGTAATAAGTAAGTACATACCTTGACAAAGCGGCTGCAACAATAAGTTTGCTCCTATGACCAGGGATTGAAAACCGGTTTATTTTCCGTACCGGTTAGAGCCGCACTTTGAGAGCCTAACCCATAATAAAGGTTACGCTCGCAAGAACCGCTCTAACCGGTATCTCTATGTCGGAGCGTAAACAGGGAACGAAATCAATTTACCGGTTAGAGAGCGGTTCCTCCGTGTGGGGGGTGAATGACCGCTCGTTTAAGGAGACAGGATTGGTTTGCTATGGTATTAGATTGATAGCGCAGCCACCAGCAGCGCCTCGACGCGCGACAGCGGTCATTCATCCCGTATCGAAACACAGAGTAACCGGTTAGGGAGCGCTTCGAAATAACGTTCCCAAATCATTTCGTTCGAACGTAACCTAAATTATTAACCGGTTTAACCTAAATAAATACCGGTTTATTTGTAACCGGTTACAATCCCTGCCTATGACTACGTCGAGTCATTTTGGTTATGCTTTAATAAACAAAAACACATCGATCAGCGCCAACGCAAACTTAGTGAATGTTCGCGCGCGTCGACGACCCTTCCTCCCGACGCCGCGCACCTAACCGCTCGCCCCGCAGAGCGCTTCTTACGCATCGACTTGTGTTATGGGTCTTGATTAAATAAACAAACATTATGAATCAACTTTTTATTATTACCATTAATTACATCATCCCCTTGGGCGTTGGCACAGACCACCGATCCCCTCACCACAGATACCAAAACTCGACGGTGTTCTCTGACATCCCCTTTACTTAGACAAGGGTTACACGATCAGTTTGGCGTCAGTTCAGTCCATCAGTTTGGTCCGGCTAGACTGATGCCAGAATGATGGATGAAAAACACAGTTACACGCTCAGTCTAGACTGACAGCAGACTGATAAAACTTACGTAGTCAGCATTTGTAAAGTGAAGACGACAGTCAAGTGAGTCACCTGATCCTGCCAAGCCATGGATATTTTGAAGAAAAAAAGAGCCTGTGCTATTATAATTATCGCTTTACTGCTCAAGAAACGCGTAAAAAGGAAGCGATGGATGAAAACCTGGCTACAAAAAAGAGAACATTACACGCATCTTAATTTATTAAATGAAATACGACAACAGGATGAAGAAGAAGACTTCCAAAATTACTATCGAATGAAAGAAGCCTGCTACGATCATCTGTTGCAAATGGTCAAACCATATTTGGAAAAACAAGATACCTGTATGAGGAAAGCAATATCCGCCGAAGAAAGATTAGCTGTCACTTTACGATACCTTGCTACTGGAAGGAATATTAAAGATCTTAAATATTCTGCAGTAATGTCACCTGCTGCCATCAGTCAGTCAATTATTCAGACATGCGAAGTATTAATTTATGTCCTACAGCCTTATATAAGGGTAAGTAAAAAAAAACGATTTATTAATAATTTTTATTATTTTGCTTACAAATCAACAATGTAATTAAAATGACACTATGTAATTGTTTAGGTTACTAATTTAATCATCATATTATTATTCCGCTTCAAATTGAGCGAATAACGAACCAGCTGTATATTCGCTGTCTTGAGACATAGAAGATGGGGACGGAATGTGAAGAGTGTAGACCGGAGGTTGTGCGGGAGCTGCGGCTTGGGTTTGGGTGTAGATGCGTGATTGTGCTGTGACAGGGGTTTGAATATAGATTGGTGATTGTGCGGGAGGAGCTCTGGCTTGGGTTTGGGTGTAGATGCGTGATTGTGCTGTGACAGGGGTTTGAATATAGATTGGTGATTGTGCAGGAGGAGCTCTGGCTTGGGTTTGGATGTTGTTGGAAGAATGCGTGGGAGATGTGACAGGGGTTTGAATGTAGATGGGTGATTGTGCGGGAGAAGCTGTGACAGGGCTTTGGATGTACTCGAGAGATGTTGTGTGTGAGTAGGAAGATGATTCAGGTGGAAATGGGGAAAAGGGAGATGGTGCAGGTGAAGGGGTTGATGTTACATTTATTTGAACTGAGTATCTGTGCAAATTTCCCAATTCCGCTTCAAATAGCACATCATTAATGGCCTTCTTGGCATATAATCTTTGAGTAGGGGTCAGTCGTTCTAACGTTTCTGCCCAGTCAAATGCTATTGAACGAGCACCACTAACTTGGGGTTCTGATAAATAATTGCATGCTCGTTCCAGTAATTCATTTTGTGTTTTAAGGACACTTTTCTTGGAACTAAGAGGAGGCGGTCTTGAGGGTGGTTGTGGGGCTGCCACGAATGAAGAAATAGTCGCAGCAACTTCTTGCTCTTTTTGAGCTTGATCAGATTCAGCTTCATTCTGATTATCATCACTAGCCTGAAAAAAGAAAACGTACTATATTAACTTCTACTATTTTTTTTCCATTTCAGAAGCCGTCAAAAGAGGAATGGAAAAGAATTGCCGCTGATTTTGGTGATAAATATCAATTTTGGAATTCTTTGGGAGCTTTGGATGGTAAACATGTCAAGATCCAAAGACCAGAACACTCAGGGTCACTTTATTTTAATTATAAAGGTCATTTTAGTATCGTCTTGATGGCACTGGCAAATGCAAATAAGGAATTCATAATGATTGACGTTGGTGCGAATGGTCGAGTATCGGATGGTGGTGTCCTATTTTACACAAAATTCTGGGATCTCTATAGTAAAGGCGAATTAGATATACCAGAACCATCGCCATTGCCATACACAACCGAAAGTTTTCCTTTTGTTTTTCTATCTGATGAGGCTTTTGCACTAGGGAAAAATTTAATGAAGCCATATCCACAAAGTGCATGTATCAATAATAATGAGCGAAAAGAATTTAACAGGCGGCTGTCACGAGCTAGATCAGTTATTGAAGGTGCTTTTGGTATAATAACAAAAAAATTCGGTGTATTTCAAAAGGCAATATGCTTTGAGCCACGAAAAGCCTCAACCATAGTAACGGCTTGCTGTTATTTACATAACTACTTAATGAAAACCAAATCCCGTCGCTACTTGGCATCAAACTGGAAAGTTACAAAAGCTACTGATATTGAATTGACCGATTTGGAACCCACTCCTACCCGAAATTCAACTAATGATGCCAAACAGATAAGAGAAAGACTCTGCCATTACTTTAGTCATGAGGGTAAATTGGAAATTAGCAAAAATGACCTTCAATAGTGAATTGAAAACATACAATAATAATTTAACAGCATTATACCTACTTTGTTTTATTTTGTGAGTTATTAACATCTACCTACCTACCTACCTTATTATAAATAAATAAATATTTGGGGACAATCTTACACAAATCGAACTAGGCCCAAACTAAGCAAAGCTTGTAGTATGGGTACTAGACTACGATATATATATATATACTTATATAGATAAATACATACTTAAATACATAGAAAACATCCATGACTCGGGAACAAATATTCGTGCTCATCACACAAATAAATGCCCTTACCGGGATTTGAACCCGGGACCTCCAGCTTCGTAGGCAGGGTCACTACCAACTAGGCTACAGAGGTCGTCATTATGTACCTACACTATACATAGAAAATATGTTCTTACTTACCCGATCTACCGGAACAGGCTGCTCAAATTTATCCAAAAATTTAAGATATTCGAAAGTCCAACTTTTTGGACGGTATAAGTCATCTGTACTAGACCCCGATCTTCGCGATGAAATAATTTTCTTCAGCTCTCTCCTGTAGTTGGACCGTAAAACGTTTATTTTTTTTTTGACATCCTCTATAGTTGCCCCGGGTTTAATTTTTATATATATATTGAGGAGTTTTCGCAAAGCGTCATTTCTCTTGTATTTATTGATATAAAAAGTATGGGTTTTATCCCATAACTCTGGCAAGGACTCGAATGCGAGAATGAATTCTTTTTCTATCTCGATTGGCGGTGGCGGGAGTGAAGCGCTCGGCAGCGGCGCGGGCGGCGGCGGCAACGCTTCGTCGTTTGGCACGTCTTGCTCCATTGCGTCGCGGACGGTGACTGACGCGAGAATGATTCGAGCGGTTACACGATCAGTCTGGCATCAGTCTGATGTCAATCACAACAGAATGATAAAAATATTTTAAAATATTTAATTTTTGTCATTCTGGACCATCAGTCCGTCAGTCAACTGGTTAGACGATAATTCTCGCGTCATTCTGAGCAAACTGATGGACTGAACTGACGCCAAACTGATCGTGTAACCCTTGTCTTACAAATTAACATTCAAAAGAATCTTAATATCTAGGCTTTCTCAACACTCTCCCATAACGTGAGACCCTTTCATAGCTAGGAACCAAAGGCTCAGGTGTATGATCAGTGTTGTTATTTAAATTAAAAGAAACTTTTTTTCTGTCCTATCATCAACATCAGACTCATTGTTATCATATTAACATAACTACCATTAGACATACAATTATTAGCAGTATTAAAATTACTTTCCGGAGACCCCTTAAAGATATGATATTGATTCCTTACAACTTTTTCCCCATTATTTAACAGCACTATGTAAGATCTATAATTACCCTTTTTTACAATTTTACCTTTTATCTTCTTGTTAGAATTCTTATCATGTATATATACATTTTGACCTGTATGAAATCTTTCTATATCTTTAACATATTTTTTTCTGTCATGATAGTACTTATACATCTTACGGTTTTTTTCCACATATTTTGACGTGACAACGTCTTAAATTAGGTTGCGGCTGGGAGTCACTTATGAAAAAGTGTAACGCTCGGTAACGTTACGATGAGTCACCGAACGAGAGAGAGGCCCGCCGAATGCCTTGCGTCTCTCTCCCACTCAACTATGATCGGTCTGCCGCGCGCGCAGCACTAGAGAATTAGGCGCATTGAATCGGCGCATGCTTGTGTCTCTGTCTTTGTCTTTCTCGAACGTTCTTGGCGTTGGAAAAACAAGAAAGCGTCATAATACAAGTTCACACGTGTGGTTAAAGTATCGTCAGCTGTGTCTGTAGTGAAAATGTGGAGTGCTTAGATTCGTCATTTACAACAACTACAACAATAAAGGTAAATAATTGTACACTGATATTTCATTATCGTAAACTATGATTGATTGATTAATTGTTAGATTGACACAAAAGTTGAGAAACTGAGTTTATAGGTTTTGTCATACTATTGATAAATGTTGATAGTGTTAAGTAAATTATTAGTTTAAAATTAATTAATTAATTAATTATTATTTTACAAATTTTCATTAATTTCAAATTTATTTAGCAAAAATTTGAACCTTCGATCTGAATAAATGTTTTGATTTTCGAATTGATTCTTTAAAATTACAAATATTAAGAAAAAGTGGCAGATATAAGAAAACTTGATTTAAACTGTGTTGAGCAAGAATTTTAACATCTAATTTAAGTAAATGTTTTAATTTTCAACTTCATCATTTACAATTACAAATTTTAATTAATTTCAAATTTATTTAGCAAAAATTTGAACCTTCGATCTGAATAAGTGTTTTGATTTTCAAATTGATTCTTTAAAATTAAAAATTCATCCATTCAATTTCAAATGTTCAACAGGAATCACCACTCTCAAAACAATGGAAACGGACGAGCAAATGCCTTCAACTTCCAGTACCTATCCTCAACAAAATCACTCAAATAGGAATTAGTTAAGTTTAAGTTTACATGTACAATGTTTTAGTAAACAAAATATATTTCTATAGTTAAAATTTGTGCAATTCTTATTTTCATTCAATTCCTTGTTCCTATTGTGCAATTTAATTATATTCATATCAATAAATATTCTACCGAGAAAAAGACGTTGTCACGTAAAATCTTCGCCCGTAAAACCGACTTTACAGGCAACCAGTTTTTTTTTACATTGTGATAGTTTTAGTCACACCATTTTTTGTAGGCAGAAAAGATGACATTTGCCTACCTGTAAGTAACTCATTAGGTGATTTAAGGTTACAATCAATTGGTGTATTTCTATATTCTAGTAATGCTAAGTATTATGTCCTTTCCCTCAGCGATACACTTCTTAAACATTCTCTTAATAGTTTGTATATGTCTTTCTATCATCCCATTGGACCTTGCATAATAAGGTGTGGAGTGTATGTGCTCAAAATTCCAAGACCTACAAAACTCCTTAAAAAGTTGACTTTTATATTGAGCCCCATCATCAGTATATAATTTCTCTTGACAAACCCCACCTTGCAAAAACTGATGTTAATGCTTTTATATGACTTTCAGCTGACTGATCCTGTAACTCTACCAACTCTGTATATTTAGTTAAATAATCAACTGCTAACAAATAAATTTTGCTGTTAATAAAAAACATATCTGCTCCTACTATAGCCCAAGGTTTGCTAGAAATGTTTCTTAACATCAATGGTTCATGTGAATGTTTTTTTCTGTATCTAAGACATGTGTGACAGTTCTGAATTAAATCTTCTAGTTCTTTGTTCATGAAAGGCCAAAATAATAAACCTCTGATTCTATTTTTACCTTTGTCAATGCCCAGATGATTGAAATTAATTTTATCTAACATCTTTTTCCTTAATGAGTTGGTACTACAACTGTTATCAAAAGTGTTGTACACATTCAGCCCCTCGTCCTCAATACAATGTAACAACAATGCTTTTTGTTGTTCTTCAGAAAGTCTATTTGCAGCTCCGCTCGCAGTAAAGTATAATTGAAACTTTTGTTTCCAATCCACAAACGCTTGTTTTCACGTTTGCGGCACCTAAATTTAATGGTGCTGGTGGCTTCAACAAATCCATTTTGAATCTTCTTTCCACTGTACAACTATTTTCTTTATCGGTTTCACCTTGGCGGCTCCCCCCGCCGGCTTTTTCACACTCGTACTTATTTGACTTTATTTATACTTCCCTCCCTCGGTTCTTTAATTTCCGCAGCGCCATGTTATGGGTCTTGATTAAATAAACAAACACTATGAATCAACGTGTTTTTATTATTACCATTAATTACATCATCCCCTTGGACGTTGGCACAGACCACCGATCCCCTCACCACAGATACCAAAACTCGACGGTGTTCTCTGACAACTTGCTAGATTTTGTATAGAAATAAATTAAAAATTCTACAATACCGAATAGTTCGTTTCGTAAATCAAAAACCTAGCATGAGTAATTTACCTTTGAATTAATCGAGTGAGTGCTATTTAACAAGTCCGTTTCATAAATCAAAAATCTAGTGTGAGTAAATTCCCAGATCAAAAACCTAGTGCGTGCTATTTTACAAATACAAAAACCTAGTGAGTGAAAATTCCAAAATCAAAAACCTAGTATAAGGCGCAGTTACTATTTGTTTGAATTTGGATATGTAACTTGCTAGGATTTTGATTTTGGTATCGACGAGTAGCACTTGGAGTTGCTACGAGGGGAGATTTAAAAATTCGCGGAATGAAGTATTTGCAAATGAATTGAAACAATGGAAGTATATTTCTTTTTCAATATAATTACCCTCGAGTTTAATACATTTTTCAGATCGACTAATTAATTTACTTTGTAGACCATCAAAAAAATATTTTTTGCCTTTGCCCTCAGAATGAGCCAAAATTGCCTCCTTTACTTCTTCATCGGCAAGAATTTTTTCCCCGCAGCTCTTCTTTTAAATTTGGGAACAAATAATAATCGCTGGGGGCCAGGTCCGGACTGTAGGGTGGATGAACCAGCGATTCGAAGCCGAAGAGCAGCAGTCGCAACATTGCTCTTGTGAACCGGTGCATTGTCATGCAACAGCAACACACCCTTTGATAGCTTTCCCCGCCTTTTTTCATTAATAGCTTCACGTAGTCTTTCTAATAGCATTGCATAATATGTCCCAGTTATGGTAGCACCCTTGTCCTTGTAGTCGATCATGAGAATCCCTTTTGAATCCCAAAAGATTGTGGCCATCAGCTTTCCGGCCGATTCTGATACCCTGAACTTCGGAGGTGGTGCACCCTTTTTATGCCACTGCATAGACTCTTGTTTCAACTTAGGATCAAAATGATGAACCCAAGTCTCATCTCCAGTGACAATTCGTTCCAATGTGTGGGTAGGATTGTCACCGCACAGATTCAAAAATTGCTTCGATGCTTCAACTCGTTGTTGCATCTGCAACGGTTTGAGCATTCTGGGTACCCACCTAGCACTCACTTTCGTCATGCCAAGATGTTCATGTAGGATCCTCAAAATTCTTGTATCCGATACACCAACTAATGCAGCTAATTGTTTCTTTTTAAGTCGAGCATCTTCTAGTACGAGTTTTTCAACTTTTTGTACAGTCAACAGCATAAATAAGTGATAATTTATGTACCTTGTCACTTTAACGTTGTGTTGAAATGTTATACAAAATTGTGGAACGATTGAAAGCGACAAGGTACAAAAATGATCACTTATGTATGCTGTTGACTGTACGATATCCGACGATGTGACTTCAATCGGCCTTCCTGGGCGAGGGTCATCTTCAATTGACTCTCTGCCATGTTTGAAGAGGCTATGCCACTTATAAATCATGGTTTTAGCAGGGCACTGGTCCCCGTAGACGGCTGTCATTTCATTAATTATAAGTTGCGGAGGTTTTCCTTGCTTCCATAGAAATTTTATCACGGCACGATATTCAATTTGCTCCATAGTCGCACGTTTAGGGGGTCTTATATCTTTGAAAATAAAAGTGATAGAATGATGGGTGTTTTTGCATTAAACGCAACACTAAATTTAAAGATGTATTGTGTAAAAAACGATTTTAGAAAAATTTGGCTCTTGGTAGGTTTTGGTTTGGGACAGCCGAAGGTATGAAGAACATGAAGTGATTTATCAAATTTAATGTTTATGTTTTTTGTATAAATAGCCAAATAAGATAAAATTTGTTCGAGTGTTCTGCTCCCATCACCTGTATTATCTTAAATGCCACGTCCACTCCCTCAAGATTGTGTTTACTTTATAGACAAACTGACCGTCGTCAACATAAATACTTGTTATGTCACAAACCGTGCCTGTATAAATTATCAAGCATAATATTTTTTTGTGACTTTGCCTGGTTTGGTTCTACACAATTCCTCACAACTTTTTACGGTGAAAGAGTATCAAGACTATTTTTTACATGGAATATTTAATATGGGATCCGGATCTTACTTCATTTTGTAGGTTAATATGTCAATACAAATGAATGCACCTGGAAATGATATTTTTGCATAGACTTTGTATGGAAATGTTACTTGACCAACCACAAATGATGTTTTTATAGTTTTCCTGTACTATTGTTCACTGAACACGAACCGCATGCAAAATTTCAAGTTCGTACGACTGCTAGAAATACCTAGGAACCTAGTGAGTGAAATATATTGTTTCACACAGTTCGCCAGTGTTAGGCATACAAAATCTTAATTAATGTGAAATTACATTATATAAATAAAATTTCAATAGCTTGAACAGGACTAAGTAGCGGGTTAAAATGCCACAATAATTATTAAAGAATGTACTTTGTTTATACAACTGAATGCCCTTTTTTACGTAAAAACCATAAAAACACATAAACAATGGAACAAATTGAGGTTTTTGAAGAAAAACTCGAGGTATAGGTGATTTGGTTACCCTTTTTTGACACGTAGTTCCTAGCAACATGCAATGGTCCATAGAGTATAAAAATGACTGTACTGCTGACACGAATAAACTAGCTTTCTGATAGGATAAATATTCAGTTCACTCTCCACAGATAATATTTCTACAAATCAATTTAGAAATCGTTCTATTTGAAAATGAAGCGTCACAGTATTGTTTATATGTGTGCGTGCATTGAGCTGTGCGTCAGCTGCTTAGGAGCAGATCTGCTCCTAGGCTCAATGGTTTAGTTTGCTAGAGAGCAGATCTGCATAAGTATACTGTTATAAGTATTTGATAACAGTATACTTTGCTGGGGAGCAGATCTGCTCATATATACAGCGGGTTTTGTAATATACAAATATGAAAAGAAGACTATCACAAACCGGTTCCTTTCATCTGGCATAACTTTTTTTGGCATAATTCATCATTTCGCATAATCATCATTTGGCATATTTTTTTTTTTCTGAAACCGTGTACTTATCAGGATTATTTAAAATACCATTGCATAGAACCCAATAGGTTAGGTTTGGTTTATTTTATGTCAATCCTGAAAAGTACACGGTTTCAGAAAAAAAAAAAATTATGCCAAATGATGATTATGCGAAATGATGAATTATGCCAAAAAAAGTTATGCCAGATGAATGTAAACCTATCACAAACTTCTTAGTGTTTGGTTATGTAAAGGAAATATTTACTTATAACTATTTTTTTAAGTAATAAAACGAAATCTTTTTGTTAATATTTTATTTCCGTAAGTCAAAGATACATGGATTCGATAAGAAGTTTGTGTGTAACACAAAAATCACACAATGGAAGGAAAATGAGGAGTCGGTATCAGTTTAACATTATTACCTGCCTTAATAATTATTATGTTTTACGTGAACCGATTTGATTGTTTTTTTTATTTGAAATGTATGTATGTATGTATGTGGGTATGTATGTCTATTTCTGGGCACGCTCTGCAGCCTAAACGGCTTGACGGATTTTAACATGCGAGGTGTCATTCGATTCGTCTAAATTGCCGAAGTGACATAGGAGGTATAAGATTTCAATATGGCGCCCGCGAAAAAAATTATGGAGGGGGTATAAAAAAAAAGTATGCTTTATTATAACAAAATGGGTATCAAATGAAAGCTATTAAATAGCCCATTCCAAATATAGATACATTTTAACACTTTGATGCTACCATTTTGACAGAAAAGTCAGAAAACTCCTTTTGCTAGAAAGCGAGTCTCGTTTAATAATTTGTCACTTGTAGCTTCGCGACATTCAAAATTAAAGCTCCACAGCTCATATATCGCTTAGTAATAATTAATTAAACCACTATTTTATTTGTAAAAACGAAAAAGAGTTAAATAAATGAATTATTAAAAATAAACAAAAAACCCGACTGCTATAAAAAAATCAACTGAAAAGCGAAAAACAAGCTACAAGTATAATCTATAGAAAAATGTAAGAGCAATGTACTTATGATATTTATAACAATTTAAATTTTCAATATTGGAAAAGGTATTGCAGGCGGGGACAAGCTATGAATTTTTAAAAACATATTTCTTGAAAAATAAAACATTTTGTATAGCAGTCGGGTTTTTTTGATTATTTTTGAGATACCTATTTAACTTTGTTACAGACAGACAGACAGACAGACAGACAGACAGACAGACACGGACGGACGGACGGACGGACGGAAGGACGGACGGAGTCACACTATGAGGGTTCCTTTTTTACCATTTGAAGCGAAAACGAGGAATTATTTGGTACATCGATGAAGCAAAAAAAAAGGCTAGTGTGAATATCCCCATTCGTGTTTTTTTTCTCATTGAAATATGGAATATGCATGGATTTTTTAAAAATGTTTTGTATGTTACATGAATCATCTTAAATTGAAGCTGTAAAAAAACATGCATAATTCCCTATTCACCCACTACCCTATGTAGTAACGACATGCAGAATTTTATAATATAATCAAGTTAAATTAATAGAAAATTAGCAATCGGTCAATAATAGAAAGGTTGTCTTAGCTTTTAACTAAGACAACGTTTCTAATGTGTGATACTCTCTCCAACATTGGCCAACGCAAAGAAATACTTGGCATTGGCTGCAGATTATGTTAGAGAATGTCGTGCGCCGATGCTGCGCCAGACATCTCGCACAACGCCCTCTTTTATGCCGCACCTGTTTTTTAGACCGCTCCTCTGTAACTTCGCTGTGTTCTGGGAAGTGGTCTAGCTGGTTATTAAGACGACAGAAGGTTGTGGTAGTTGTCGGGTTTCGATGTTCGCGGGCCTGGACGTCGACACCATATTTTTTGCATAGCTCTGCAGCCAGTTGGTATCTGAATTGCAGGTGGGTAATTTTTTTGTGTTGGCCAATGTTGGAGCAATATATGGTGTAAGAATTTAATATCCCGATATTTAAAAGGCGTTTAAAAACCTTGACGTACCATTTAATTCCTCGTTTTCGCTCAAGCAGGTACATTGACAATTTCTGGTCCTTGAGGTCCACTCCCCCCATGAAACTGTAATAATCCTTAACAACCGGTTTTTGGATCACTTTTCCTGCTCGCCTGGCTTCCGTCATCTCGGGATTGTGGTAAGTAGACACTGTAGAAACTAATTTAACATCTTTCCACGATAAAACTGAAACGTCACCACAGTGTCTACTTACCACATCCCCCCTTGCCATTCTATTATCCTTTAAATGTGTAATGTCTGCAGGTGTGCCAACCCTTCGTCTGTTTAGTGTACCTACGACGTCGGTGTTTTTGGATTTTAAAAATCTAGTTAGCTTTACCTGGCTTATTAGCCACATACTGTTTGATGGGACATTTACCCAAAAATGGCACCATTTGCTCATCAATTGAATATGTACACTTTGTTCGAGGAAGTTCTAAGCACCTATTTCGCACAGTATCAATTAATGGTTGTACAATCCATAAACGGTTTTGTTGTTTTTCTGCCTGAGTCACAGATGCTTTGTCAACTATGTGTAAATTTGTTCTCAGTGTAAAGAATCTGTCTCTTTTCATAGTGTCAGCTACACAGTCTAGTTTGAATCTTGCTTGCCATGCCATCTTTATTCTAGGGTATTTGATGCAGGATAAAATTCCATTGATACCAAAGAAGGCTTTGATTTCAGCAGCTGTGACAAGAGGTTTGAGTTCCATATTTTTTGTAGTCTGATAGTACACATTTGTATTCAGAGCAAATATCTCATAAATATTTTCAGTAATATATCTCTCGAAATACTGAGCTGGTGTCAATACCTGAAAAAAATACCGAGGGATAAGAAATAAGAACTGTAATAAAGATTTTTTGCAAATTTGACTACAAGGAAATTGGAAACTTACTTGTATAACTTCTTGATCAGCATGCAGAGATGGAAGAGGCTTAGACAAAAATCTTCCTTTTTTCCAAACCGCGGACGAACGTGGTGGAATTACAGCTCGAGGTTGGACTACATCATCATCGCTTTCGCTACTTTCGGGTACTTCGGCTGATGGGGGAACATAATCTTCATCCGATGATACGTCTAAATCAGATTGATTTAATGCTCCTAAAATAGCATCCTCATCATCATATAAGTTGCGGTGACTCATTTTATTTCGACGTTGATTGGCAAAACCCTGTAAAATAGAAAACTTTGGTAAATATAATTTACGAAACATAACCTCAAACATAGGGTTTGGGCCCAACCCTCACAATTGTAGCACTTCACTTCAAATGAATGTAAAATCTAAATCATAAGTGATATAACACAAATTTAATTATTTACGTAACAAAAAACTAATCATTATTCGAAATAAACAATAATAAAATAGACGTACCTATAAAATTCCACAGCAACACATCAAATGTCAAAGTAGCACGACTGTTCGAAAACCACACTTCAAACATCACCTTTCACTCAGCGGGGTTGCCAGCTAGCCGGCTCTAGTAAAATTGTCTAAGTTAAAGACGACCCTCACAATCGTGCGAGGCCGAGCCCGTCGTCTGATATCTAATAATAACTTCTACAGAAAATCCCAAAGTTACACTCACAATTGTGAGTACAGGGTCCGTAAGGGATTATACCAGTTATCCATAAAAAGTGTGTATCCTTTGTATAGATAACCGGAAAACAGCTTCAGCACTGCCTTAGCACTACTGCTATTAAACCCGTATAGAGACTCCTGATTTTCTTGGGTTGTACTCTTGCCTGTATAAATGATAACTTTTAGAACATATCCCGTAATTGACTCGCAGAGCTCATATGTCTTTATGCCGAATCGCGCTGCTTTGGTACGAATGCATTGAATCCAGCTAAGATGTCCCTTCCAAAGCAGCAGCGATTCGTCAATAGATAGCTCTCTGCGAGGCGTGTAGACAGAACTAAACTTATTGTTGAGATAGTCAACAATAAGTTTAATTTTGCCTACCTTTCGCTCCTCACCGGTGGTACCTAAGGTTGCATTGTCCACGAAGTGGAGGTATCTCATCAGGATGAGAAAGCGATCGCGTTTCATAAGGCTTCTAAATCCCGGCATTTCTAAAATACCGGTAGACCAGTATTCGTCTACCCTAGCCCTAAGACACATACCCATTAGGATAATTATGGCAATTAACCTATAGACCTCTTCTACTGTTGTCTCCACCCATTTATTACACCGCGAGTTCGCGCTGATGGCGCCGGTGTCTTCGGCTCGCGGAGCAATGGTCTCCCACGCGTACCTATTGGTTTCAACTGAAATAGTTTCAATTAGAGTCTGGTCCCAAATTTGCGTAAATATGTCCAGGGGGATGACCCCTTCAATTTTGGGACCAGACTCTTCCCTAAACTCTTCCCTCTGCCCCGTAAATGATGAGTAGTCGGCAGACCAGTTAAATTCTGCGCGAAATTCCTCTGAATTTCCCTCTTCGAAGGACGCAAGGTCTTCCTCCTCCGGTAAATCTTCTTGTAAGAGCTCATGAAGCTCTTCTAGGGTCATTTCCTCGTCCTCTGCTTCACTGCCGGAGCCGACAGCAAGGGCTTCGGCAAGCGGCGCATCGAACGGAAACTCATCATCCTATATAATATACATGCAATTTCCCGTAACATGCAAAACACTTAGTACCTAAGCCTTTAAATCAGTGAACCACAGCTCAGAAGATAATCTTAACCAGTTAAAAAGTCAGTACGTATTTGTATTCCAGCAGTAAGCTACACATCCCACTCCATTACATATTGTTTTTAGTAAGATTAGTAGTAACTAATATTATGACGAACGCGGTATTCATGTTAGTTTAAAATCATATATTAAGATTAGTAGTAGTTTTATCACACAAACGTTAAGTCCCTTCCCTAGTAACACACAAACCACACAGGAAAAACAACATCCACCAAAAAATCACAATGCACCCCACACGAAGCAACATTCCGTTAGATGTGAATTTAACAAGTTAGTTTGGTTTGTTATTTTGTCACACTAAGATTTATAACAGGTGCAATCGAACGAAAAAAATGAGCACTATAAAGTCAGAATCTCCTAGTTACCTATTCGATTAATAGATCGAAGTAATGATTTCTGCAAACGAATCGTCAACTTTTTTTTTGTAAATGAAAAAAGGTATACATACATCATCCTCTCCGAATAGCCGTCGTGGCCTTAATGAATCTCCCTCTACTATCTCGATTCCCTCACCTACTGTGAGGTTAACGGGACGCCAAGGCTATACAAATAAACAATATTTGAATGTTAGCACACATGAAAATAGTCTTAACAATCTTTTGATATTCGATTTATACATACTTGCACGGTCCCCGAACCAGTTCTTTCCAGAACAACCTGCTGGTCCCCCACTCGAAGCGTGCCTTGCAGAGTCCTTTGCACTTCCAATGCACGGATCAAGGTCCTACCAGACGGCGTGGTCGGTGCACTCATATTTTGATCCTTAGGAACAAAACCATTATAATTTATTTAAGCGTTTGTTTTTTACCTACGCACAAGAAATCACCAAAATATTATGAATTTTAGAGATGCACTGGATATTCGGTTAGGTACTATCTGGTATCCAGCCGTTATTTTAGTATCCGGTCGGATACCGGATAGTTACGTACTATCCGGCCAGTTTTGAAGTAAACAAAATGAATGTAATAAGACAGTTACGGTCGTAATTTTATTCTTCAATTATTTTGAAACATTAAACATACTTTTGTGAACTTACGCAAAGAAATTACTTACTTGAAAAGTTTAATTATTTATTACAAAACTAAAATACGCAAGCGCACGTGTACTGTAAACGAAATGACTGCATAATGACATGACAAAACTTGTTTCGACCCTACAGATGAGTCCGCTCCACGCGAACGATCTTTACAGGTCAAAACCTGCACGGCGCGAACCTGCAGAACTTGCATCTCTATGACAATAGAGTATTTACCAAATTTTTTTATTAGATTTTAAATTGAAGTTTTTTTTTACCTTCCGAATAGCCTAGTATTATTAAAAAACTATTTATATAAATAGATTTTAAATATTTTTAAAAATACAAAAATACGTTTAAAACTTGCTTTTAGACAGAGAGGATAATACAGTAATATAGTCATATTACTCAACCGCCATATTAATTACACGCAAAACATCGTTTTGTGAGAAAGAAATAGACAAAAATCTTTAAAAGGCTTTATAACTATAACATTTTTTATTTTATTACCAATTTAAATTTGATTTTGAATTATTTTATCATACTACGCATATTGATATATTATCCGAATTAATATATGAAATTTAATATCAGGCAAATACCCTACGGAACGAGAAATTTTGGACACATAGAAGATAAGAAACTATTTTTGTTTTTTTTTTACGAAAACAAGCATAATATAGTACATACATTTAGACATTTATTTTCATTAGTGTTGGTTTTTATTAAATTTCTACTGTTTGTTTTTAAATAAGTTAAATACTCTTGTATAATGTAACTTCATTTTTATATTGTATTGTAGTATAATGATAAAAACATTTTCGAAAAATCAAACCGCCTGTATATGTGAGCAGATCTGCTCCTTAGCAGCTTTCGCACAGCGCAGTGCACCGTCGTGTCGCCATTTTGTTTTTGCGCTAGTGTGAGTGTATTTTGGACAGATTTTCAAAACGAGAGAATTTGCAAAAAATCTACAACTTTCTTTACAAAACGAATTATATTTTCAAATTCCTTATAAAATTTCCTATAGGATTACTATTTCGCACAATTGCAAATCTTCAGCAATGGTCTCAAATACTTGAAAATTGTTAACCTAGCTTACCGTTACTTCTCTAGGTCTAAGATTTTATCAACGATTTATGCGCAAAAAAGCGTATTTCGACGTTTTCATTGTAAATAAGTATTAGTAATTGAGAGTAGAAAACAATAACTTACCTTTTTGTATGAAGATTTCCGTCGCAAACACACTAAAAACACACTTTTTCACGAGCCTCAGTTGCAACGTCCTGCGTGACGAAACGTTAGGTTTTGAACGCAAATTTTCTTTTCTTTCTCTATGGAGAGTGATTGAATGTTCGATTCTATATGATTCATTCATTCATTGGGTGTACAAATAAAACAATTTTACACTCTATTACCATGTATTTGCTTCTAAATTTCAATAATTCTCGATCAAATCCCATTGGTGCAGATCTGCTCTCTAGCAGTTAGCGTACGTGGAGCAGATCTGCTACAGCGCATACGAAAGGTTAAATGCGTCATTTATACTATAAGTAACTAATAACTAAAATAACAAAAAAATGAACACGTCACATTTTTAACCTATGGAAGCGGTCAAAGTATTCGTTTATGGATTAGAAACAGTGCAGCGATAGCCAACTTTCAAAGGGCAAATTTTTCATGTGATCGCATAATATATTGTAAATAGAAATGCTCATACAGAAAGTGTTTCTACTTAGTATAAAATTTTGTCCATTTAGCTGGCATTACCAGACGGTTAGGATACCTCGTGTTAAAATGACACATTTCTTTACATGTTATTCTTTACACGGATTAATTTTAACAAACAAATTTCGTAGATATTCATACACGGTACTGTCAATAGACGCAGATCTCTAAAAAGGGTCTGCTAGATGATGACGTGTTGGAATAAAACTCGGAATAAAATATTGTCTATGGAAATTAAAAATATAGTATTTGCCAAAGAAATATAGTACGTTTTACCAAAGCATCGTTTTTTTTAGATTGAAGCAAAAATATAAGCATAAAAAATGTTTATTTGAACTAG
This sequence comes from Acleris laterana, assembly GCA_963966035.1. Taxonomy (NCBI): domain Eukaryota; kingdom Metazoa; phylum Arthropoda; class Insecta; order Lepidoptera; family Tortricidae; genus Acleris; species Acleris laterana. The sequence continues at coordinate 16,119,083 of OZ014453.1, read as the reverse complement.
TTGAAATACAATAAAAATAATTTATTAAGAATAAAATTAAGGCATGATGATTTCAATGTCAGCCATCTCATCAATCGGGACTTCATGTTCCTTGGCATCGATGCGGCTATTGCATGCTATTTGTCTAATTCTATGCAATTATTTGATTTGCTTTCTTTAACTGCTGCACAAGTAAGTAAGAGGGCGTCGATAGATCGTGTTGCTAGTTTGTTGTGGGTTTTAGTTTGAGTTAAGTTGACTTTACTGAAGACCCTTTGACAGTCGGCGTTTGCCTGTGGCAAAATAAGACAATCGAGTGCAAATTTACTTATTTGTTCAAATGGTTTATTTTCTGTTATGTCGCACCATTGGCTTAGTTTTGCCCAAAACACATACATACATACATACATACATACATATTGTCAAGAATTTGAAGCAGATTGATATCGTGTAAATCAATTATTCTTGGAAAGTTTGAGGCGATTGAGAGGATGTTTGGATTTTCTTCTCGCACAAGTTGACTTAAAGCGTTTTTTGGGCTTAGTAAAGCAATTTAAATTAGTGGCTCATTATTAAAGTCCCATCTATTCCTAATTTGCAAAGTGGCCTCGACTAAAAAATCTTTACACCCATCCAAAAATTTATTCCGCCTATTGCTGTCTGCTTTATTTTCATCAGAGTTGATTCTGGTTGCCCCGCCAACTCCGAGATACAGATGCTCGATGTTTAATTGTCTTGTTTGGTCAGCTGGGTTGATTACTGATAAATTCGTTTGGTTGACGTATCTTCTTTCGATAACAGAACAAAAAGTCTTTGAACATTGCCTTAGGGTACGTTCAGATGACAAGCGTTCAACGCGCGTTGAACGCGCGCTAATCTTTTGTTTAGTGTTCACATGATACGCGCTTGCCAGGCGTTGAACGCGCATTGCCGCGACCGCCATGGTTCAGTCAGTAGAGTTCATTTGTCGAAGATGGACGTAGAAACTGTTTTAACAGTGATATTATACCGACGGTTGAAACGACGCAATAGAAGACGGAGATATTGGGTCCACCCAATTTTGTCAACCAGGCTGACTGAAAGCCAGTACATAATCTTGTATCCTAAATTAAGGCAATACGGACCCAAATTTTTCAACTACTTCAGAATGTCCATCAAGTCATTTGATGACTTACTGTCTCTCATAAACGAGGAACTCGTAGCAGATGAAAACGCTGTGAGATATACCATTTCACCAGAAGAAAAACTCATTATTACATTGAGGTAAGTTTTTTATTAAAGACATATCTATATACGTATTTTTTTATTAATCAACATATCTATAATATAGTAACTTGTTATTAATGAAAATAATGAACATATCTATAAATCAATCAAATCAAATAAACTTCTTTAGGAAATTTTTTTTAAAGAACAAACAATAAGTTGTTACTTGCAGAAAAATAACAACTAACTAAATAAATCTAACTCCGATTCGTTGCTGGTGTTAGTTGGTGCTGGCGATGGAGTGTGTGTTACTGGCGATTGAGATTCCATTGCTGTAGTATAACCGTAATGCGCTAAGTTATTTGGCACACCAGATTGCTGTGATCTAAAATCATAATACTGAAAATCTTGATTACGCTGCTGTTGTGACAAATAATTTCTTTGTGGTGGTACCGGGCTGCGATAATTTTGATTTTCAAATGTCTGATGTTGCGCATTTTGGTTTTGCAAGATTAAATTATAAATGCCAATTTTAGTATGAAGCCGTTTATATTCCGGGATTTTTTTAATCTCTTTAACGAGTGACAAACAAAACATCTTATCTTCATCGTCATCTTCTTTTGGGTGCGAAACATTTTTCTGTGCTAAACTCTGCTCTAATATGCTTGCAAACCTTTCGTCAGCAGGACTTATTTTTTGTTTTTTTCTTGGAGTAGATTTAGGACTCTTAAAAGCAGAACTTCCTTCTACTTCAGCAACTTCTGACGAAGATGATTCATTTTCTGTATTGAAACTATTTTCTGTATGTTTGTCGGCTATAGATGGATGTAGAAATCGTAGTCTATTATAATGAATATATGATAAGGTTTTGGAAGCTCCTGATCCAGATTTAACAGTCTTCATTTTCTTGACCTCTCTCATATAATTATCTCGTAAACTCTTCCATTTCTTTTGCAGAGATGACGCTGAAAAAAAAACCAGATTTTAGTAATAGTTCGTGTTTTTTTTTTTCAGGTATTTGGCCACGGGATGTTCATTTGGTACATTAAGCTACAATTACAGAATTGGCAAATCTACTGTGGCTACCATAATACCACATGTATGTGAAACTATTTGGAGAAAATTGAAACCCATGGTTATGAGTGAACCAACGAAAGAAAAATGGTATGAAATATCGGAGATATTTGAAAAGAACTCAAAGTTTCCCAATTGTTTGGGAGCCTTGGACGGAAAACATATACGGTTAATACAGCCTGAACATACGGGTTCCATGTATTATAACTATAAACATTTTTTTTCGCTAGTTTTAATGGCGCTAGCGGATGCAAACTATTGTTTTGTATGGGTTGACATTGGTGCGTATGTTAAAAATAGTGACTCGGGTATATTCAAGAATTCTTCATTGTACAAAAAGCTGACTGAAAGGTCATTAGACCTGCCCGAGCCAAAGACATTGTTAATACAAAATAGACCGACAGTGTTGCCATATGTGATAGTGGCTGATGAAGCATTTGGTATGATGGAGAATTTGATGCGACCCTACGGGGGAAGGTCACTCACCTATGCTAAAAAAATATTTAATAATCGTTTGACATTAGCACATTAGCTATGTTGAATGTACTTTTGGCATAATGTGCAATAAATGGCGTATTTTACAAAGGATGTTAACATCGGTTCTGCAGAAAAGATTGTAAAAGCTATATGCACACTTCATAACTATGTAAGAATGAGGGATGGCTACAATTTTGACGATACACTGTATACTCCACAACTGGAAAATCTAACCTCACATTATACTGGGCGTGCTGTGCGACAGGCGGATAATGTTCGAGAACATTTAACAAATTATTTCATTAACGAAGGAAAACTTGATTGGCTGGATAACAACATTTAATTTGTAACACAAACTGAATAAATATAAGTACTCACATAATAATTTCTTCTTTTCTTCACTATCATCTCCTGCACAGAATATGAGGACAATTTCTTCCCAAGCCCGTCTCTTTAAATTCCTATCTGAATAATTGCTACTTGTCATGTCCCATATCGCAGGACGTTTCTCTATTTCGTCTATAAATAATTCCGTATTGAAAACCTCGTTTTCCATTTCGGACGATTCCTTGATGACCCTATGAACCCTAAAATACGTCCATCCGCGTCGAAAGCGCGCGCTCAACTGAACGGCAATATAGAAAACCAATGATCTCAAAGCGCGCGTTGACGCGCGCTGACAACAGTCGGGCGCTAGTGCAGCGTTTAACGCGCGTTTCAATAAAACGCGCGTTAGCATGTGTACGACCCTGAATAAGTATTATGTAGTTGTAAACGCGCGTTATCAAAACGCGCGTTGAACGCTTGTCATCTGAACGTACCCTTATCCAAATCAGTTACTACAACTTCTAATGGCTGCAAATATTTGTTGAACGTTGTAAATTTGGGGAGAGCCCAATTTAGAAATTCAAAGTATAGTTTTATATACCGATCCAGAAAGAGTTGTAGGATAGCTTGTCCTGATAAGTTTCGTTCAGACAGGGCCTTGTCGGTAAAGTATAGACTTAAAGCATCCCAATTTCCTAAAATTCGTTCAACAACTTGTTGAACCTCGTTTGTGACGAGTGTAATAATTTTTGAGGGTTTTAAATTTAAAAACTCTTGAAATTGTTTTAAAGCTGCTGAACGTTTTGAGCTGTTAACTAACATAGAATTTAATCCCAAATTGTCTCCAGTGATAGCACCAATACGAAATTTTATAGTGCCTTTAAAAGTGTCCGTACTGACAGTTATGCCCGTTGTGTACAAATAATTTAGCTCCTCAATAACCTTTGGAATATGTGTTTTAACTTGACACATATTTTATATTTTTAATATCTAACAACCTTTCACCTCTTAATACCTTACTATCTACTTCATTCTTAATAACTATGATAATTTGAAGATAATCAGCATATACCTACTAAAGAAGCTTCTTCTAACTTTGTTTTAAGTAACAAGGCTGTTCGCCTTTCGTAATTGAGTTTTACTAAATATTCCTTAATAGTTTTCAGCTTTTGGAAAATTTCTTGAACTTTACTAGACATATCATATCAAACGTATATTCTATCTATCAATAAATCAGTTGACCTTATATTCTTAGTCTTAATAATACATAATAGCATTATTGTCCTTCTTAATATTTAAGAAACAACGCGGATTAAAAAGGAAATTAATTAACTTACACATATTTATTCCTTTACTTACGGGAAAAAAAAACACAAAATATTTTTCACTCACGACACAATATTTAACTTTTTACGGTTGTACTCGTATTATTCATATTGGAACGACGCACAACTAATGTAGCGTACAGCAGCACACCTCTGGTTTACTGGTCCACGGAGTCCCCGACGTGGCAGGATCCGATCTGCTTGGGAGCGTCACAGTTGCGGCAGCGGCTGCTCGGAATGCGTCGATCAATGGAACGACGAATATTGTACCGAACAATCATATCTGATGACCAAACCTCGAAGTCGCGGTGGCAATAACGTCAATTAACTAGGGACTTCCTTCCGATATAAAATTTATCGATAACTGAATGCTTATTTGGAAGTGACACTTCATATTACCTAGCTGTAAAGTTTATCTACAGAATAATTGAAAATTAACTAAAATGTGATGATTACTACCCGTCAATGTTACCTATATAGGAGTTTTTAGGACATTTTTAGGAATTTTAAAATTAAAATAAAAATGCTTCTTGACATTATATTTCTTAGCTACGAGGCTTATCTCATCTATCCGGAGAGGTTTTTAGCCAAGAACGTAATGAATTTTCACGACACTGTTTTCTAGGTGGCATTTTACGCGTAAAATTAATTCCATCGATTCTCTGACAAGATTTTCATATTATGTCAACGCCACGTCTATACCTACATCCATAAAGTATGAAAACCGTTATCTTCCTTAATCGACCTTTACGGACTTCAATCTTCATACTGTATAAATGATACAGTTTAATAGGTATTGCAAGTTGCATATTAATAACATACGTCATCTCATAGTCATAACATAACTATTGTCATAAGAAAGTCCAATTTATCGATGAAATAATATCGCGTGGAAGTCCCTAGCAAAATTTTATTCGTGCCACCGCGACTTCGAGGTTTGCTGATGACCATTTATCGTGGCATTTTTTGTAAAGCTTGTATCAGCCGTACAATAATCCAAGGACCAAAAATGCACAAATTATTATCATCACAATACTTATCAAAGAGAAGTGATACTTCATTTCGTGATAATCAGCATCGTTGCTTGATTTTCCAGCTGCGTTTTGATTGATGAATACATTTTCCTTGTCTACTTTAGAGTTGCACATTGTTGATGCCGGTAATGTCTGAATCAGTGATCGGATATCTTTTTAAAGTAAGGCCGACAACACGTACGCGGCAGCGGCGGTGCCCGAACCCGACACCTCACGTGGCAAGGTCGCCATGTGGAGCGGGCCTTGAGGGGACGAGTAATAAACACGAATGCTGACAAAAGACTAACTTTATTCAATATAATCAGTTAATCACACAACATAACATTAGAACAATATGCCTCATGCCCACTTATGAATAACTCCTTACAATGGGACTGAAACATATACTCCCCCAAGTTTATGAATACCGGCATGACTACCTAAGGGGTTACCTATCTCAAAATCATCATGATACAGTATAAGGGTAAGGGGTAATAATAATTCATTCTTGTTACTCGAACGCAATATACTGGACCAAACAGACCCTTGAACAAAGTTGCATATGCCTTCAGCAGAACTAGAATGTAAAAGTGTATTCAAATACTCCACAACATCTGAAAGTATACAGTAAACAGAAGAATGCTGGCAAAACTTTTCGCAAAGGAATAACTTGCATATTTATTTATTTATTTATTTATTTATGGATCCATGGAAAACCAACAGCTATACAAAAATTTAGAAATAAGATTAACAACACATATATTTAGCATAAGATAATCTTCGAGTGCGTTAGGGTAATTAGCGCAGGTAGCAAGCCGGGCGGCGAGCCGCGATAACAAAAAATAGCAACTGGTGCGACCTGAGGTTCTCAAACTATTATGGTATCTCATTAATTCAATGAGAACAAAACAACGCTTAGTTTTAAAACAAGCTATTAGGAGTGACAATACTACTAAAAAAGCTAAGCAAAGACCTATGACAACAAACAGTAAATGTACCGAAACAAATACAAAGACTATTACAAATAATCTGCACACTACAACAACCTGTTTAAATCCACTTGGTTATTAACAATGAAAATCTTCGATGAGTCATCTTTGCGAACATGAATTTTCCCGAATTTCACCCAAATATACATATAGCCTTTCGGTTTCAGCAATGATTTAACAGATGTTAGCAACTTTTTGTAATCAGGAGTTAGGTGGTCATTTAAAAAGACACGCTGCGCATTGGCACCAAAGCCGATTTCACTGCCGAATAATTGCTTCTTGGCCCGTGCAGATGCTAATAAATCTTCCTTTACATAGCGATTAATGAAACCAACTATGATATGCTTTTCTTTCGCGTTATGGGTTGGCACCCGGGAAATATAGTTAATACTGGATCTCTGGATTGGATAACTAACTGCTGCAGATATCAGATCCAGAATATGGAATAAGTCTTCATTTTGCTTTACTGGCACACCTTTAATCTCGATATTATTCAACCGTTGCCACTGATCCCTACCGACATTGTCACTCTTTAGGACGCTTATCTCATTTTTTAGGATTATTACATTCTCTTGAACACTTGATAGTTCTAATAACTTAGACTCAGCTCGATCCAATCGTTTGTTATGATCATCTAGTAGTGAACTATTGAATTCACAGGATTTCTTGAGCTCATCCATTTCATTTTTTATAGCTTTAACGTCCTGTACAAGCACAGGCATGTTAGAGAGATGACACTGGATAGATCGAAGCTCCGCCATAATAGACTCAAGCGAGACCACATCATTTGGCTGTGGGGATAAGGGCTCCACCCTGCACACGGAACATTTCCATAGGGCTCGACGATCTGATCCTAGTTTACGGTAGCCCTGTTCGGTCACACCAGCGCAGCAGAAACCAAAAGCCTTTTTGCATAAGCAACACTGAGCACTATCATTGACAGTGTTATCACAGCGAGCACACTGCATTATGGGAATGCTAAACCAAACTGGATAATATAAATGCAAAGATTGAGAACCACTGATTTTTACGCACTGGACTTGCACGCGTCTTAGTTATACGAGGGCTCAGAGCGGAATGAATATATGACAATCAACTGGCATATAAGAAAGACCCAAACTTGTACGTTTTTGTTCCATAACTTGACCTATGCCGATATTTGCCAAATATTGCAACCATAAATTTTCTACATTTTGATAGTATTTCATCTAGTTCCGATGTTACACTGTCATTATTAGGCAACGGCTTTAATTGCGAACGTAAAACACTTTTCTCAAACATGCTCGGATAGAACGGTTTTCCGATTGAAACACAAGGACGGAAAGTGCCTCATTTTACTCCTAGGAGTAAAAAAACTATATGAAAACACTTTCCGTCCATGTCCATATTGTTTATTAAAAGTGCTTTCTATTGCATACAAAATCGAAAGAAACGTGAAAAAAATCCCGCACGCCCAGCTTGTGGGTGCAGTGTGGGCCGGCGGCGGTGCGTTGTGCGTGAAACTATCTTAACTAATACTCGGTAGTTTTCAAACAAACATTCTCTCTGAATTTGTCATAGGTTTTTAAAAATACTTATAATTATGTATTTGTATCATTTCCTCGCATTATTTGAGAAAAGCATTATATTTTCCTCGGCGGAAACGAGGATTTCCTGACTCGTATTTTAGCAGGCCTCGCTATTGCTCGGCCTACTAACCACCTTGTCAGGAAATCCCTTACTTTCCGAGCTTAGGCAATAATGTACTATTCCACACCAATATATTTTTTTGCATAGTCTAATACCTTTTGAACGTGGAATTAACGGGTTACCATATAATGATGACTTAGTCTGGCTAATGAAAGTTGAGACTAGAAATAGCGGCTAATTTAAAAAATCGACGTATTGCAACAACGTGTATAGTGCGAAAAATCGATAAAGATACTTGAACAAAAATTATAATTTTCTTACTACTTATTATAGCCACGTATACACAGATATGTCGCTGTAAGTTTTCAAAATTGCCCAATTTGTTGGTAAGACAATATCCCAGTATAATGTAATGACCTAAAAACTTGATCGTATGCAAGTTACACCTTTGCACAGATTATAGATTAAGTTATTACATTCTCATTCGTAATGAATCTATAATGCGTCCAAGATAAGGTGTTGTTTTTATCAGATAAATAGTGTGGCTAACTTCATCGATCTCGCTTTATGTAATGCAATTTGCACCTTTTTGTGAGGCAAAAGGCGTTAAAGCGGAACAAGTACAGGTTATATGAAATAAAACTCTTTAACTTCGTTTTATAAGATAAGATAAGTTTATTATTAAGCTCGAATGGTTTACAAATTATACATCATTTCTTAAATTATATTACATAGGATTCACTGTCCAAGAGTCTTTCGCTGATACTTAAATTAGGTATAAACCTGTGCCATAAGTACCAGTTTTATTGTATATTTCTCGACCCGAGAAGCATAAGGTCTGATGTGCGATTTGTTAACTTTTCAGGAAAGCAGAAATAAAATTGCACAATTTTTTTGCTTATATTTATTAAAGTATAAAAGATAGAGTCTCAAAAGTTATTGCATTTTTTAGGGACTATTTGTACCTTTATTTCTTAAAAACTAAAAATTCTGTAGTGGTGAAAACATATTAATGAAATCACATTTTATTAAAAAACAACGACTTCCGACTTTATGCTTGTAATGTTACGCTGTAATAAGAAAACACATTAGAACATGTGCTGATCCGACCAAATGCTTCCAAATACCGTGCTTATTTTGTAATCGTATGTGCATATGACTCAAAAAACTTAAGTAAAAAACATATTAAAAGTAGGTCTTATCAGTTAATATGCCTTAAATTATCGTTACTGAAGCTATATAGAGTCCAAAAAAGCTCGGAAACGTGGATAAATCTAAATCAGTATACAATTACAATTTTAGCGGCGTACCTACGTAATAAGTACTAGCACACTATTTTAATAAGCTAATTAATTGTAGGTTCTAAAATTGAGAAATTACTTTTATTTGACTATTTAATGCCTACCGCCAAACAGCAGTGTTCGCATTGTTGTGTTAAGATTCGTTCCTTTCCATTATTTCTCCGAATTTATTCGAAAAATTACGCCTAGGGCGGCCCTTTCCGACCCTTCCACTCACTTTCGATCTATATATCTCTTACGTCAATCTTCTTTCATCCATCCTTTCCAAATGACCGGATCATCGAAGCATGCCCTTTTCAATCTTATTCACTAAATCTTCTTTTAGTCCACATTTCTCTCTGACTTTTTCATTCCTAACTCTATCAATCAGTTTCACACCACACATACTACGCAAAGAGCGCATTTCAACTGCGGTTACACCATTTATATGTATATATTTAATTTAATTATGGTAAACTTATATGTAAATGATTCCTCTTCATTAACACAATGTTGTTTTAAATATTTTGACAAAAAATAATAATAAATAGATAAATATCAGGGGACAATCTCACACCAATTAACCTGGTCCCTGGTAAACTCTAAACTTGTACTATGGGTACTAGACAACGATATAAATACTTATATAGAGAAATGCATAACAACCGAGACCACGGCTCATCCCACAAATATTTACCCATACCGGAAATCGAACCAGGGACCGCTAGCTTCGTAGGCAGGGTCACTACCAACTAGGCTAACGTTTCGTTACATCTATATAATAATTATATTTATTAGTATGTTTTAAACCATGTTTTTATTTAATGCCAATTTATTTTTAAAATATTATAAACTAGCCTATCGCTATCCTACTACTACATAAATAGATATAAGTACCTGCAATTTGCATGGATTTAAAATACAATATTCAATGATCCCACAGAGACTGCCGGGTTTAAAATATCATGGAAATCCGTTCAGCCGTTTACGCGTGATCGTAACATAAACCACTGATTTATAAATGTTCACACTTTAAAAAACAACTTTAAGAAATGGGTTAGATATAATGTAAAAAAAACACTAACCTTATCAATTGTATTTGAATAACTGCGATTTCGAGATTCTTGAACTTTATTTCGTAATAGATCGGCAAGTCTTTGCCTTTTTTCGAATAGTTCTTGGTATCGTAAATATCAATAATAAATAATAAACCGATAATAACTGATACTTTATGTACTTATACTTTATAACTGATGGTTTGTAAACATCGAAACAATCATCCTTGAATAGCACGTGCTTGCTCACACATTTCAAAAAACGTAAACTAGAGTTCTTACAGCGTTAACTTAAAGTTTAATTTCGCTTGACAGGCAGTCTACTGCTATCGAACGAAATTAGCCGAATTATCGGCGAAAGGGCCGGTCTCGTGCCTTTCGGTCGCATAAGTTATGAATTTGTTAAGGCATAAGTTCTTATTTCACTTACGTCCCCCCGTTCAGCTACAAAGTTCATATTAATACAGGCATAAAGTCTGAACTCACATACGTACTGTTGTTTTAAAGAGATAATCAAAAATATTTCAAGCATAAGGTCGCATTTAGTGATTCGTACTTAGTTAACGTTAATATTTTAGAAGCATTAAGGCTGTAGTAATTTTACGCCAATCATAAAGGGATAAAAATGTAGGGCCATAAACAAGTAAGTTGAAATACACTTAAGAGATATGTTTATAAATTCAAAATATAAAGATTGTAATACTATATTTTTTCCCTCACTGGGTATATAGAAAGGAAGAAAACAAAAGGTTACGTATACAAATTTATTTAAGGTGAAGATAATTTAGGGTATTGTTGTTGTTTGGTCGATGACGCTTTAGGTAGGTATTATAAATTTTTGGTATGGATGGCTAATATAAAATTGAGAGATGGATCGCTTAGCTGCGGATGTGGTCGAGCCGTGTGGCGCAGGGGCGCCACTACGCTGACACGTGGGCACCTCGCCGGCTGTACTGGCGTGGCCTATCTCTAGGCCCGTACAAAGCACCTCCTTTTGGAGGATTATGGCCTTGCTTACGGTTTGCGTTAACCAATGTCAACTCCGGAACGCCGTAAGATCCGTTGTAGGACGTGGCACAAGTGCTCTTTGGCGTACTCCGTCGGTATTCAGTAAAAGCTTCGTTGTAATAATAGCCACGTAGGTAATTATTTAGGTTATGTAGTAATACTACGTGGACTGCCGGTAAAAGGGAAGGAGATATGGTAGGTAATTCTCCCGTATTTAATAAATAGAATGTAGCTAGCTCGCCGGCTTATTAGAGAAAGAAAGCCACCGATCCTGACTTGCCCAAATCGATATCTAGATCAATACCACTTTCCAAATGTTGTAAACCTCCACATATCGGGGTAAAAACCAAACGTCAACACGGGTAGAGATAATAGTAGATATTTACTTAAAGGTAGTATACTCGGGTTTTCGTCTGTCATTAAATATGCTGGAACCCTGAAACGACTGAGGAATTAAAAGGAAGACTAAAACTGGACTACATAAACAATTTTTGAAATAAATATTTAAAACAATACTAATACAGTGCCCTGGGTTTACTTACTAAAGCGGGTGATCGACGTACGAGCTATTATACCGCGGTTTTAGAGCGACGGTTTTACTCGCGGCTCGTCAGCGCTGATCGACTAGCGAGCAAAACAGTCGTGCGATCGCGGTCGGTTCAAGATGTCGTGCTCAAAATATGAAGTTTTGTGTTACCTCGCTATAGCATGCAACGAAATTAGAAAAAATAAGCGTAGACGCCCTAGAGTTTGGGTTAAAAGTTGGATCGAAAAGAGGCAGCACTTGTCGCATACCCATTTGATACGTGAATTGTCAGCAGAACCACTTGATTACAGAAATTACCTCAGAATGTCTGCGGATTTGTATGACGAATTGTTGACGTTAGTGGCACCCATAATACAAAAACAAAACACAATAATGCGAGAAGCTATATCTCCTCATGAACGTTTGACTGCTACACTGAGATACCTTGCAGAAGGTAAAACCCAAACCAGTTTGCAGTATTCTACTTTAATATCTAGGCAAACTTTGGGAAGAATTATTCCGGAGACGTGCAGAGCTATTTACGCAGCATTAAAAAACCAATATATTAAGGTAAGACATTTATTTTTTGTAGTACACTTTTTATGAGCTGTATATGTAGTCTTTAATACACAGCTCTGTTCTTTGTTTGTACTTCAATAAAATATGAACTAAAACAGACAGTTTTCTCAATATTTGTAATTAAAATAATTTTTTAATCAAACTGATAGGTTCCCTTCTTACCCGTGGTACTACCGGTGGAACTACTGGTAGTACTACGGGGATTATTTTTTGCCCGTAGTACTACTATCAAGTCTGGTAGTAGGTACCACGGGAGATTTTACTTTACCCCTGGTCCTACAGATCAAGGGCAAAAAATAATCCCCGTATATATAAATAATACCAGTAGTTTCATTAGGTAGTAGGTCCACGGGTAAGAAGGGTCTCAATCTTTATAATTAATATTAAACTGAAAAATTTGAAACATAATACTGCAATGAGTCTGATGATATTCGTGTGTTAAACTGATCTTGAGTATCAGAGCCTTCAAGTTGCGGAGTTGTGGCTGTGGACGTAGACGTGGATGGTCTGGTGTTAACTGTAGTAGAAGCAGGCATAGAAAATTGTTCATTTGTTAAATTATAATGTTCGGCAAATGTGTTCGTGCACACAGGTTGCACTGAGCTCGATGTTCTTGGGAGATGGTTATTAGAGTAATTAAAGCCTTGTAATAGGGACGTGTTTGTGCTTACAGGTTGCACGCTAACTTGTGAATGTATAGAGAGTTGTTCAATTTGTCCATAAAAAATTACATCATTGATTAGTTTCTGTGCCAAAATTTTCTGTGTATTGGTCATTGTCTTCAATTTACTACCAACGTTTTTCCCAAAAATATCGAACTCATCTTCTTTTTGACTGAGTCTATGAGTAATCAAACTAAACATCTGATTTGTAGTGTCCTCTTTTCTTTTCCGTGAAAATGATGGTGGCTCAGATTCAGATGTCACCGATCGAGATGGAGTTTGAATTGAATCAGGCAATGAATTAAGTGAAGGAGGCGGACTGGATATCTGTAATTAAAAAAATATATTTAACGTTTATCTTGTTTCAGTTTCCTGAAAGTGAAGAAGAAATGAAAATGATAGCTGAACAATTCAAAATCAAGTGGCAGGTACCAAATTTGCTCGGTGCAGTTAGTTGATGGTAAACATGTCAAGATAATTCCCCCTCCTGGCGCTGGCTCTCATTTTTATAATTACAAAGGCTTCCATAGCATTGTCCTTATGGCAATAGTGAATGCCGATTGTGAATTTATATATGTTGATGTAGGGACGAACGGCCGCATTTCTGATGGAGGAGTTATAAAGAAAACAGAATTTTACAGGCGGTTGGAGCAAGGCACTCTAAATATACCACCACCAGAAAAACCAACACAAGATTCCGATCCGTTACCATTTGTATACATTGGTGACGAAGCTTTTACGTTAAGACCGGATTTCCTTAAACCTTATCCACAACGAGAACTAGATAGTGCAAAGCGAATTTATAACTATCGAATGTGCAGAGCCAGGAGGATAGTCGAAAACGCGTTCGGTATTTTAGCCTCAAGATTCCAAATATTTCGATCAGCTATTGATTTTAAATCAATGGACGACATCAATTTTGTGGTACTGGCGTGTTGTGCTTTGCATAATTATTTAAGACGCAAATCCGGACAAGATTATATCTTTCCAGGTGATAGTGATACAGAAAATCGAATCACTGGCACAATTCAAGAAGGCCTAAGGCCGGAAGGTATTTTGGCATCCCTACAAGTGACTCGTCCGGGAAACACTGGCAATAATGCAAAAAAAGTAAGGGAAGATTTTGTAAAATACTTCAGTACAACTGGGGCCGTCCCGTGGCAGGAAAGAATGATTTAAGTAATAAATACATAGCACAATAGACGACACGACTTATAGGTAAATAATAATAAGTACGATAGGTACCCACATTATCCGCAGAAATCTCAGAATGTTGTGTTGATGTTGATTGTTGACTACGATTGTCATCTTCGATTTCAAGCGTTGACATTGATGCTGTGGCTGTAAAACAATTAATTAACAATTTAATTTTGAATATTATTATTGTATTCATTTGACATACTACTGTTTACAAATAAAAGTTAATGTACCTATATTCAGCAATTTATTTCGTTTTAATCATGATCATGAACTTTCGAGAGACTCAAACATAATTTACCTACCTACTAATAACGTAATAACAAAACATAAATATTGTACGACATTTTCACACAGATCGACCTAGTCCTAGACTATCAATGCTTGTACTATGGGTAATAGGTAGGTAAGTACTTACTTTGAGTCTGATCGTTGAGAAACTCAAGTTCCTTATAATACCACAACTTTGGCCGATACACTTCTTCACTTCCGGAGCCGGTCCTCAAGCTTGCAGTAACTTTGTTACGTTCTTTTCTTTGAGACGCTCGTATTGACTGAATTTTTTTCTTGACGTCGGCAATAGTTGAGTTTGGTTCATTTTTTTTTATGATCTTCAAAAGTTTATTATATGCAGTAAGCCGAATTGTTTTGTTTTTGTACTCTGGCGATGTACATTTCCATAAACAAGGGTTGTCTCGTAAGCCACATATAAATTCGAATACCGAATCGCGACTCAGAGTTCGCATATCCATTGTGAAATAACAAAAATACACGTCCGTTCTCTCCAGCGGTCGCCGAAAACTGCCGGCTCGGCTCGCCGGCCGTGATCGACACGCGGTTTCATGGCGAGCCGAGTAAAAAATCAAACATACATGACGAGCCACGAGCCCGGCTCGTCTCGTCGGTATATAATACCGCGGTATTGCAATGATACACCGGCGAGCATTACCGACGAGCCGCAAAACCGCGGTTTTACTCGCCCGTCGATCAGGGCCTTAACGAGGAGATCAAAACATGACCCCAACACCGGGTGCATGTGCCACAGATTCAGTAGTTTTTTGACACAGGTCCACTAGTAGTTGAATTGACCATAGATTATAAGATAAATTTAAGATACCAACTTAACAAGTTGACAAGAAATGGAATAAATTGTGCATCGGTGAAGCGTTCATTCACGCCTAAAAATTATACATTACAAGATGGAACTCAAAATGATTCCTGATGCCTCTCTAGTACATACATTTGTAAAATGATCAGATCGGCCCTTATGCACTTAAAATATGTGTTCAACGGAAAGAGATAGAGCCATGTGTCAGTGTGTTAGATAGAGAATGCAATATACGTTATCGTCATTTTAAAAAGTCGTTTTGGTCGGATTTTCACATCAGACCTTATGCTTCTCGGGTCAAGATTTAAGAAGAATAATTAAAATCACTCTCCAAAATCTCAACTTCCATCGAATCCTCCGAAGTGGTCGAGCTGCTACTTCCTACTCTAATAATAAATTTATCTGTCATGTCTTCTTTGATGTTGTCCCTGTTTTTGTATTGATTTTCAACATTAATGACGTGATTGTTAATTTTTTTCCAATCATCTGCTGTTATGCTTGCAAAATAATGATGGATCAGTTTTTCTGTGTCTTGTGCAGATAAACCTATGTTCTTCTTGGCAATTTTCCTTTTTGCTAGACTCCATATAAGCTCGATAGGATTAAATCGCAGTGGTATGGAGGCAGCCGTAAAACTTCATGGCCATGTTGCTGAAGTATGTGATCGGCTTCATACACTGGCTCTGGCTTGTATTTATCAACAAGTACTAACAATTCATCTTTTTTGTGATATTTTTCATAGTGAATATTATTATCTGTGAGCCACTTTTTGATTTCGGGCTTATTTGTTTGAGTTGTTGGGGCTTTATTCTTTACAACACTGTGGTAACTGGCATTATCCATAACTACCAAACTAGGTATGTCTAAATTTGGTATAAGTTTTTCTTCTACCCATTTATTGAAGTTGCCGGCGTTCATGTCATGGTGGTAATCAGCCAGTTTGGATTTTATGCTGTAAACTAGCAGAGCATTTGGGACAAATCCGTTTTCATGCCCAGCTTGCACAATAATGTGTCTTTTCCCAGACGAGATGCTTTCAACTTCACCACTTGTTCCGCCCTCGCCAGGATTTTTTAGGTTTGTAGTTTTTGTGCACATAGGTTTCATCCAAATACACAATTTGTGTTCCTGCTGCACGTTTCTCTGCAATCTCCCGAAGAAATCTATGCCTCCACGCAGCAATTACGTCGTAGCGTTCCATTAGAACATACCGTTCATTCTGTTTTTTTTTGAAAATCATACCCATTTGCTTTTAAAATCCGCCTTAGTGTTTCTTTGCAGCCAAGAAAATTTATGCTAGTCCGCAACTCTGCCAGGAGGCTCCGCAGTGTTGGTACTTCCTTTTTGACCGTATCAAATTCAGTAATCTTATTTCTAATAGCGTTTATGTCAAAGCTATCTAAATTTGACACAGTGGGCTTATGGGCCCGCTTTTTACCTGGAGTATTCCACACATTATTGTTGATACCACCTTCGTATTTTATTCTCTTGAGGGTAGAGGCACTAACTTCTGCAAAACAAAATGAAAGTATGTGGTTACATGGTCTCATTTGATAGATATTTAGATAGTTATTAGATATTAGATGACTTGTTTAGACTAGCAGGTTTTGCCCCCTCGCTATAAAAAGTTGGAAGTCACAGGTTTAAATCCCCATGAGGGCATTTATTTATGCGGTAAGCATTTGTTCTTAAGTGTTAAATATTTTCTATGTAATTAAATATGCACTTGTGTATAACTTTGTTTAATAGTCACAGTAAACACTTTGCTTTGATTGAGATTAAGTCGAATTGTCCAAGATTGTTCATGGAAATAACTACCAGTAAGAGACGACAATTCTTCAAGGTATTGATTTTGATTTCTTATACACGACTCTTGCTCCAGGTCTTTCAAGCTTTGAACGGCATTCTGTATTTCCTCTACGCCTTCTACAAACTCCATATTAGCCGCTGAAAGAATAAAACAGTAACAATCCATAAGTATTTCGAAAAAAGTTGCTTTCTTAGATATGTTGCAAATAAAGTATCAAAACTTTCCGTGGCATACTAACCTAAGAAATCCGATATCGTACCTAAGTACGCTGTTTTCGCATTCGACATCGCTTCCCGCTCGTCTCGTTTTTCTTTGTATTTACCAATCATGGTAAAAAGTAGCTGACGCGTATTACTTTTAATAGTTTTGTTCATAATTTTTAATTGCATTGTAAACAGCAGAACGACTCACTTTCTCGATTTTTGCGATCAACCTCATGGACATAGCCCTTTCTCGTGTTTATTAGTCCACGATTCGTTTTCGTTGCTCGGGTGTTAGGCCTCTCATTTTTTGAAATCAAAAGTAATCCGGAAAAAAAACTTAGTAACTGAGTTCAATACTATAGCATCTATGACATAATGTGACATTCATATTTTTAAAACAAATAAAACAAGAATGGTGGCCAGTTAAAGTTGTCCTTATACTTTTCGATACAGTCTTTAATAACGATACTGGGCCCAAAGCCTGAAGGATTATGGGCATAAAAGAAACTAATACAGCGGATTAAGTAAGATTTATTTAGCATAACGAGCAACCGGTACAGTTGATTCGGTGACAGAATAGCGAGAGAGTTTGACAGGTGCGTTTACGAAGCTACTTAATGTATTGCGTTTAGAAAGCAACCTATATTTTCTAACAGTGCGCCCCAAACAAAGCTGTGCTCTCCAATTAAACAGATTTCATGTTGAAGTTTTCATCAATGTAATGGGCTGTAAGTCCTAAATAGGCATCTTTGACGCTGGATGTCCAGATATCTGTTGTTAAGCAGACACTCTCTGCTTGAGTTTCTAACGTTTGTCTAACTGGTGTCTGACAAGTCTCGTATAACGCGGGTAGAAAATTGTTTGGTAAAAAAAATCTGCCGGGTAATTGGTAAGATGGATTCAAACCCTCCACAAACGCCCTAAACCCTCTATCGTCGCTGCGCCTGCCAAGTTCCATATGTGATTTTTGCTAGGTTTAGGAAAACAACAAAAAACTAGTTTCCAGAAAAGAAAAAATATTTTTGAGAAATCTAAATATGAGGAATAAGAGGTTTCTACTAAAGTAATAAAATGCTCAAGAATTGTTTATAAAATATCAAGTATGCATGGAGTGGGATTTTTTTTTCGTCAAAATGTGCACAAAACTGGTTTGTCACCGTTCTTAAAAATGACGCATGGGTATAATTTCACATACGGAATTTGGATAAATGACATTTTAAACAAATCAAAACGTTTTTATGTGTACTTTTTCTATTTTGATTATTGACTTAATGAAAAAGAAACATCTTGCTTAATCGTTGTAACAAAAAAAAACGATGGATATAATTCTTCAATAATAGTAAAGTCACGAAAATTTCATCATCGGACGAGGTTTAAGGAGAGAGAAACGTTATCGCGTTTTGTATGGAATTTTTAAGCTTCACAATGTTCTTAGGTGTTCAAAATATTAAAATAATAGTAACATCTTAAAAGGATCAGTCTCACTGTTTACGTACCTAAATGATTAATTTGTTAATTGAAGATATTATATAAAAGCATAATAATCTCGGTGCAAGTACAGTTTCAATGACTGGAGACTATCGTACTTAGTTTTATCAATCTTTCGCGGTTCATGATAAATTGAGTCAGGGCTCGAAGTGCAGTTACGTACTCGCTGTGGTAGTATCTTCCAGTCGTCGGGATGACGTAGCTAGTAGTACATATTTCCATTCTTGTAAAGGAGGCCTCGTATGTTGTTCACGGTTGGATCTCCAGCCTTTTTACCTGGGCGGATCGAATCAAGGCAGGCGTTGGCCTCGTAGTTCTTGAAGCAAGAATAGTCAACGTGGTGGACCTGATATGGTTGCTTGGGCCGTGCTTCCCTCATACGGCTAATGTAATCGCTTGGTGAATAAATAGGAGGACGAAACTTTTTCTCTAAAGTAGAATGGACACTATCCACCTCCATCATTGTATGTCCTTTCTCCAAAACAATTTGCTCTATTTCTATGCCATTTTCTTTGGTAAATTGAAGTAAAGCCGAGGATAATATTTCGTTTCTATTTTGGTATGAACATCCATCCGAAATCATTATGATTTTTTTGTAGTTTAATAGAGACTGTAAAAAATCGATAATGCAGCTCGTAAACTCATTCGCCGTAACACTTCCGTCTCCCTCGTGCCAAACATAGAGGTGGACATCTTTATTACTGTTCACGTAAATTGAGTAATTATGAACCTGAAGTTTTTGCTTATAATATTGGACCGATACGAGAATTTTCGGACAAAGAAGCACGGATTGTACATCGATGGTCAAGACTAGTACTTCGGATGAACAAACAGCTGTAGCATCAGAGTGAGCTTTGTAAGCTTCATTCTTCATTTGAATGTGTAACTCGTACTCTTCCTCTGATATGTTTCCTTCTCTTCTAGCACTGCATATATCGCATATTGGTCTTTTCTTGGCTTATAGATGGATAGTTTTTCTTGCTCTAATATTTCGTTAAAAAGTTTACGGGCTGCACCTATCCTATTACTATCTTTGCACCAGTTTGTATAAACTCGGAACATGTGACTTTTTGACTCGAAAGTATCTTCAACGAAAACTCTGCTACTGTTTGATCGACAATAATGACTAGGCACTTTATTGAGTAAGCCTAACCATTCTTTCACTGAATCTGCTTTCAGAACTTTCGGTGCCGATGTGTTTGAAGTTGTCCTTTTTGATAATGTCTTTTTATGTTTAAATCTTAGGTCTTTACATTCACACTCATTATCCTGCAGCTTCTTGATTCATTCAGTCAGTGTATCACCATTTATATTAAGCGTAATACGCATATCAAGAAACTTTTGCAGACCTTTTGTAAATTGTTTTTATCATCAGGAAGATAATAGTCGTATGCCAATTGCCTTTGGGTCTTTTCTTGGTCATTACTTTTTTTGCACCGTCTCAATACAGGACGCAATTAAACCAAATTTTTGAGATAAGCTTTCTTAGCCTGCCATGGTCATTTCTCCTGTTTGCGTCCACTTAGTGGAGTTGGTAAGTTTGAGCCAAAAAATAAAATTGTTTGAGGAATATTTTTGAACGAAAAATGGATGTTATATATTCCTTATATAGTCTATTTAAGTTTACAAGACATTTTAGGACAAAACATCTCTTTTTTTTTTATAAATCGTCAAATAGCTCAAACAGGCGATTTTCCCAGTTCGCGTCCACAATTTCCAGATTGCGTCCGCCTGTGGACCAGTTAGCGTCCACCAATTTAGAAGAGGGAAATAGGACAAATAAGTATCATGATTGTAAAGGAAAGCTTGTAATAATAATCAAATCCTTTGTTAAATAATAGCAGATATTTAAAAATTAACATAAATTCGTCTTCTACATAATAATCAAAGTAAAAAAAAAGTTTTTATTGGTTTGTCACAAAGTCACTGTCTTTTTAATATCTTTCCTAACATTATTTATATATCTGTAAATGCACAATAAATCAGTCCAGGTTACTTCACCACAAAGCGCACTATTAATTAGAAAATATAACAGAAATATAACACAAAATAACTTTTAAAACAATCATAGATACAAATAACTCCTGTTAACATAAAATAAATCTCTTAATCTTTTTTTTTTATTTAATATTTAAATATTGTGCTAAAATAAAATTAGATCTAATTAATCATACTATTTGTATTCGAAACACTTCGTCTTTGACAACTAAATAGGATAGTACTACATTTATTTTTTCAAGATTTGTTAAAAGTTATATTTAAAAGTTAACAATATTTATCCCTTTTAAATATTAATCAAACTTCAAAGTAAAGAAAAACGATTTATAAGTGTGTCACAAAGTGACTAGATCTTTCTTACATCTTTCGTAACATAATTTAAATCTCTGTAATTGTACAATAATCAATCCAGTTTACTTCACCACAAAGAGCACTATTAATTAGAAAACATAATAAAAATAAAACACAAAATAACTATTAAAACAATCATAGATACGAATAACTCTTGTAAGCATTAATTAAATGTCTAAAACTTTGTAATAATTCCTTAAATCTTATTAATCACACAAGTTGAATTTGAAAGACTTTTCTGTGACGACTAAATAGGATAGTCCTACAAATTGCGTGCATTTTAGGTGGAACCATCTGAATCACTTATCACACCCAATGTTTTTGTCATCGTCGTCTTCTACATCTGAAATTAAGATGTCGTCACATTCAGCACACTTTGTTGCATCACCAGCTGGTAAATTTTCTTTCTGCGATTCCAAATCTAGTATATCTGTGTCTGGTGCGATTGTGGAGTGATCTGGAGTGATCTTGGTCCTTTTTTTTCGTTTCGGAGCAGCTTTACGAGCCTTTTGAGTTTCTTTAATATTGTTTTTCTGTTCCTGTTTCTCTAGTCGTTCTAACTTTCTTTTTCTTACTGCTTCCTGTTTTTTTTTCTTGATCTCCTCTTTATCTTCATAGTATTTCCTCCACGCGGCAGAAGATATAGCTGCAGGAGTTCTTTGACTGGTTTTTCTTGCCTTGTCAGGGATCTCGGGTAGCATCAGGTGACTTTTAAATGGATTCGGTGTATTTTTTAGCGGTAAATCTCTAACCACTGCTGAAGTCGAAGGTTGCCAATTCAAGAGGATTTTCGGTAAGCAAAATAGATGTAGCAAGAGACGCATTTTTTTCAGTCTGCGGCTGTGATGGTGAAATTGGGGACACAGCAGGTGATATGTGAATCAAAGAAATCACAGGCGGTTCAGGCGTTTGTTCCTTAGTAAGCGGCTTCGTTACTGTAGTGGGAGTTACTTCAGCTTCAGGAAGTGGTAAAATTAAGATATCGTCTAAGGAAACAATCGAGCCTACGTCAAGGTTACTGCCAGACAGGTGTAATGTTGAAATAGTATCGACATTTTCGTCTGTTCTTAAGTGTGGTAAGTCTTCAGTTAGTGTTTTTTTTTTATTACAAACATTAGTCTCATAATCTTTTTGAGAATCATCGCGATTTACTGTGATTTCGTCGTAATTAATGGTAGAAACTGATGCAATATTTTGGTTTCTATTGTCTAACTTTGGTGTGTCAGGCTTAGTAGGTTGTTTAGAAGCAGTATGAATTTGGGCTTGGACTTCTATTTGACACTAAACGCAACGTCTCTTCTAACTGTTGCACTAGTTTTCGTATCGGGACCTTAATCTCTTTTTTTACAGGTTTTCTTACTGTCTTCATCTTTCCATCCTTCTTGTAAGAAGTAGTTTCATACTGCCATTGATAATAGGTCACCATTCTGTTTGGTTGTGGGAGATAATATTCTACGTTCTTACTTCTACAATCATAACATTCTCGTATCAAACATTTAGTTGAATGCACATTGCATGTTTTCATGGCCAGAAATCTTGTTAGGTTACGGCAAGGCAGTGCTTTATTTTCATTCAATTTAATTATCATCAGTTCAACATTTGCATGGATCACACATTTGCAAGTGTCCCGTTCTTTTAAGTTCGCCCAAGTCACCCAAAAAGGTCGAAACCTGCAAAAAGTTGCCTGCTTAGGCCCGGCGCCCATTATCGGCATCGGCAAGGAAAAGGATCCTTCGGCATTCTACATGCAAGCGCACACTATCGGCAATTATGCTTTGGCATGCTGCAACGTTCTTAGGGATGACGAGGCGTCCTTAAGGATGCCGCACCGTCCTGTAGCTTGCCGAAGCGTCTCAATATCGTATTTCTCATCATAACAGTCTCAGAGTTGTTACAAGCTAGTTGTCTGAATTGTATTTAATACGGTGGACTGGGATCTAGTGTTCATAGCAACTCTTGCTGAAGAAGAAGATAAATCTAATCAATCAAGAAGATTTTGGGTGAACAACCTTTGGAAACAACGAAATATGTCCGGGGAATTCAACAATTTATTCAATGATTTGCGTTATGACGTTCGAAAATTTTATGATTATTATAGAATGAGTTATGAAAATTTTGAAAGTCTGGTTCATTTGCTTCGACCTTACATGGAGAAAAAACAATCAAGATTTCGCTCACCTATACCTGTTGAAGAAAGATTGTCTGTGTGCTTGAGGTGAGTAATAAAAAATACTTTAATAAGTTTAATCATATTTATTATTTTTTAATTCCCATATACTCGTACAGGTATGATTCGAATGGTGACTTCAGATCGCAGACTGCATTACTATTTCGTCTGAATCTATATTTCTTGCTGCGCCGGTCATAGGACTGTCGTCGTGGAGCGATTGTTGTTGACATTCGAATCATATCTTTATTTTTAATCACATTAGCTTTGCTGCAGGTAAAAAATAAAATGTTAAAAAAATTTTACAAATTCTGGTAATCATTGGTTTCAATATTCTGGTAATCATTGGTATTTTGGGTTGCTTGGGGTGTGTAATAAGAAAAATCGTCCATGGTGTAGTTTGATTGATTCACAGGAGGTTTTTGTTTCGATGTGGATGGTTCATAAATAGATCTTGTAGTTTCAATATTCTGTGGTGCTTCTGATAGTTCTGAATATTCGATTTCTGCCTTATTAACAAGAAGCAATACATCTCTTTTTACTTGAAGTTGCAACTTTTTCGGTAAAGATTTTACCGTAGCAGACATTGATTTAAAAAATATATCTATAGGATGTTCATCTTCGTTATTTTTAGAATCTATATATTCTTTTAATATCTCAGCTGTGGTTATGTTTTGTGATCGAGGACGCGACTTTTGAGAATCTGAATGTGACATTTGTGATTGTGGCCGTGATTGAGGAGAATCCAAGAAAGAATCTTGTGTCTCCTCGGAAGAAGAATCTAAATTAGATACCTGCGCTCTATTTTGTAAAAATGTATTCAAGAATTGGAGTTCTCTTTCGTGTTTTATAGGCCTTTGTGGCTTTGCAGAATCACCACTTTTGCTTATTCTATTTTTCATCGCTTTTCGATAGTTGTTTCTGATATTCGTCCACATCTTGAGACATTCTTGAGCTGAAAATAATAAAATAAACATATAAATGAATGGCTTGTTAGTTAAACGTATGTGTCCGGCACCCGCAACACAGGTGATATTATGTATAATGTTTCGTAATCCGTATTGTATGATTTAAAATATGATTATCAAAAGTGCCTAGGTATATTTATTCTAAATTTTCAAAATTATAATATTTTTTTAAAATTGGTATTATTTCAATATTTTTAATAATATTAATAGGTACCTAAGCTATATTTAAAAATATAATGTTTCTTTTCAGGTTTTTAATAACAGGAGTCAGTTTCAAAACTTTAGCATTCAATTACCGAATGGGATTTAGTACAGTTCGTTGTATTGTAGGGACGGGAGTTAGTATGTAGTGAAACAACGGAGGATGGTTATGAACTGCGTTTATTGAAAGAGGCATTCAATACTTATATGCTACACACTATGACACTACAGACATATATAACTATAACAGTACACATAGGATCTACATGCTACACCTCCCTCCTCCTTTTTTTTTTTTTTTTTTTTTTTACATAGTAAAATGCAAACTTATTCTATAAAAAGCTTAGTTCTATTTTTGTGTACAGTTTCTATTTTGTTATCTTTTAAAATTTCTACATTTGGTGACACATCTTTGACGACCTTGTAAGGTCCATTATAAACAGATTGTAATTTTGATGCAGTTTCATTTTTTAACAATATTAAATCATTTGGCTTGTAAACAATTGGTTTTTCACGCCACTGCTCGGAAATATGGCCAAAGAAGGATCGAAATCAGAATAGAAAGTTGCTCTTAGTAGTACAACACAAAAACAGTCCAACAATGTTGAGTTGCAAAGTAAAATGGAGTGTTTTTAGACCAGTTTACTTTCTACTCTGCTATTGGTCGGTTATTTATGACATTAGTAACTCGTTCGGAAATAAATAAAAAAATGTTTGACAAATATGACATTAGAACGTTTAATTAAAAAATTAAAACGTCAAATCCGCTCAGTGAAAGTGTATTTTTGCGATTGTAAACGTGTTTTTATGTAAGTTTTTAAGGCGTACGTGAAAAACGCCTTTGCATCTTTAAATAAGGTAAAAATTAAAAAAAGTTAAAAAGGCGGGAATGAAAATTACTTCTGTTCTTTTAATTGGAAACAAACGCTAAACTTTTGAACTTTTGATTGGAAATTTGTACGATATTCAACAAAAATGAGTGATACAAGTACAACCGGCCGAAATGACACAAAATACTAATATAAATGTTCCGGGAAAAAACATTTCCTTGTCATTCAGCAACTGTCCTAATGCTAATATCAATATTACTTTTAATTAAACTGTGTATTATGTCCTAACCTGTTTTATTTCCTTACATTAGGCGTGAAAAGCACATAGTATTGCCTCGGTAGAAAGTGCAATAGATGGACTCGTATCTTCGCGGTCCTCACCTGCGGCTCGGCCCGCGAACTAACTCGTCCATCTATTGCTTACTTTCTGTACCTGGGCTACAATGTACTATTGTATTTTTATCATAACTATGTTTTCTTGATTCTTTTGACAATAATAAATTTTTCCTGGCTTGTTCTTGTGTCTTTTGTATTTTATACCTTAAAGTTAGAGGATAATCACTACAGTTATACAAAGGTTCTACGTTTCTAACTAAATTACTAGGCAACGTACAATTTTTACCAAAAACCAACTCGTAGGGGGTGAATTTTGTTGATGTATGTACACTTGTATTATATGCAAAGCACCAAAATGGTACCCACGTACTCCATGTTTTAGCTTCATTATTAGTTTGTATTCTAAGATAAGAATTCAAATGTTTATGTGTATTTTCGAGAGAACCTATGGATTGATGGTGGTATGCTGTGGATGACAACTGTTTAATACCTAATATTTTACAAATTTCGTTAAATGTCGCTGATATGAACTCAGATCCCCTATCCGTTCCGATTTCACGTGGAATTCCGTACCTTAGTATGAAATTTTCCACGAAAGCTTTTGCTACACTAACAGAGTCCTTATGTTCTAGTGGATAAGCTTCTACGAACTTAGTAAGTTCGCATTGTATAGTAAGTATATAATTCTTATTAAAATAATCCTTAGCTAAGGGCCCTACTATATCTAAATAAACCTTATCGAATGCCGATGTGGCTGTGGTCGTAATAACCATGGGTTCTTTTGTATGAACCGAATGTTTTTGTGTCTGACACTTCGCACATCTAAGCACATATTTTCTTACATCTGTGTCCATTCCTGGCCAGTAATAATACTTCTTTATGTTATTTATCATACGATTTATGCCGGCATGTCCGCTTGTCGGCAAAATATGGAAATCATTTAATATAACTAGTTTATCGTCATTAGATATTATTCTCTCTTTTTCTTTAAGTAAATAAACTCGTGGCCCGGACCACTTTTTATTTTTATTTATTTCCCTGGTTAACCATTCTATATATTTCATATTATCTTTACTTTTAAGTATATAAATTTCACTTATTCCTTCCTTTGTACACAACTGTTCCATTTCACTCACATAGACGTCTCGCGCCACATATGATCGTAATTCTGGACAGGTATAAATTGTCATGTCCTTTGGTATATACCTAAATAAACTATTATTATCAACATTTTTATTATATTTATCCCATTCATTCCTCGATACAGCTACGAGTTGTACTGATTTCGTCGGCCTTATAGTGGATTCCGTTATTTTCGGGTGATCAGTCCGGCAATTACTAGAATCACTACTGGTTGACGAATCCGTACTTCCTGCATCCCTTGCCGCTCGTGCTTTACTCCTAGTAATAACATTCAAAACATTTCCATTCATGCTTTTAAGTTCCTGAGATGTTATTGTGACACGAGATAATGCGTCTGCAGCCACATTATCTTTGCCTTTAAGCCTTTAATGTACTCTACTATGAAATCGTACTCTTCTAATACTAATCTGAATTTGGTCAACCTACTGGTGGGGTCAGTCATGTTGAATAAATATACTAAAGGGCGATGATCTGTAAATATTCTAAATTTTCTGCCATATAGATATGGTCGGAAGTATTTTACGGACCAAACGATAGCTAACATTTCTTTTTCAATTGTTGGATAGTTGAGCTCTGCTTTGTTTAAGCTTCGACTCGCATATGCCACTGGACGATTGTCTTTATTGCACAAAAGTGAACCTATTGCCCTTCCGGAAGCGTCTGTATATAAATGAAACTCATTGTTATCTGAAAAATCTGGATATTGCAATATGGGTGGCGTCGATAAAGAATTTTTGAGCTTTAAAAATGAGTCTTCACACTCTTGGGACCATACAAAGGGGATATCTTTTTTACTTAACTTGTTTAAAGGTATAGTTATATTAGCAAAGTTTGGAATAAAACGTCGATAATAATTTGAAAATGCAACAAACCGCTTTACATCGTCGTTTGTTTTTGGTGTTGGATAATTATTTAAAACACTAATTTTTCCTGGATCTGGTTTAACACCTTCTGCGCTCACAACATGTCCTAAATATAAAAGTTCCTTTTTCATAAACTGACATTTACTTGGATTGAGTTTTAGTTTTACTTGTCGCAATCTTGATAAAACGTCAATTAGGTTTTTATTGTGAGAACCTAAATTCCTACCAAAAATAATTAGATCATCTAAGTAAACAAAACATTTTTCATAGTTTAATCCTGATAACGCTACAGTCATTGCTCGCGAGAATGCGCTTGGGCTGGTCTTGAGTCCCATTGGCATACGTTTCATTTGATACTGTTTATCATACGTAAATGCCGTGCATTTTCGACTTGTGGGCTCTAGTTCAATCTGATAGTATCCATTTTGTAAATCTAAATGACTAAAATATATTGCGCCTGAAAGTGAATCTAAAATATCTATAATATTCGGTAATGGAAACCGATCATCTATGATTTTTTCGTTCAATTTTCTGTAATCAATAACTAATCTATATTTTTTCTCGCCTATTTCTGACTTTTTCGGTACCAGTAAAATGGGGCTAGACCATTCACTAGTCGTTGTTTCGATTATATCATCATCCAACATTTTTTGAAGTTGTTGTTTAATTTCTCCGGTTTGAAATTTAGGTAATCTATATTGTTTTTTATAAACTGGGGGTTCATTCGGTTTTAAATGAATAGCCTGTTGATAAATGTTGGTTGTTGTTAATCTGTCACCCTGTAAATGAAAAACATCGCAAAATTTTGCACATATCTTTTCTATTTCTAATTTTTCTTCCTTGTTCAAATCTGTTAAGTTTAACTCTGAGAATAATTTCTTAACTCTATCCGCGTTTTAATGACATGACTGATCAAATGATAATATATTATAATTACTTAATTTGTGGACTTCCGGACTAAAGTAACTTAATGATACTTCGGTTTCACGTGTATTCAAAATTTGTATAGGTATGAGCCCGTCCTTGGGCTGTCCAATAGAACCTGCCAAAAATATTCCTTCGCATAATTGTTTCGGGTAAATAACACATTCCTCATTGGTTTGTGTTGTTATAAAATGAATAGATTCTGACCTAGGCGGAACAGTTATATACTTATTAGCTCCATTTTTACCCGGTTGTAATGATAAACAAACTTCATTTTCATCCGTACATAATGTTAAAGTGTTATATTCTAAGTTCAGGTTACTTCTGTATTTAGTAAGAAAATCAAGTCCGAGAATTCCATCGCTTGCGCAGCATAAGTTCTCAAATACGTGGAACTTGTTTACAAATTCCTTTCCCATCAACGTTAGTCGAAGTATCACATGTCCTACTGAGCTAAGCTCACCACACACACCGCTTATTTTAACACGTCCACGCTGAAATGGAATATTATGCTGAATCAGTTTCTCATACTTCACCGCACTAAGTGATGCACCCGTATCAACTAACCAAGTACTTGTACTGTTGCTAAGTGATAATTCAATTGCGTTATAATTTGCATAATAGCATTCATTAGAATGAGAATTATTGTTAGGGCTCGTATTAGTGACGAAAAAACTCGCTAGAGTTAGCCTGTTCGATGCTGCTAGACTCTGTTGTATTATCATTTAGCTGAGTTTGGTTATTTGGTACCAAGTAATTAATACCGCGGCTGTTATGATTATTGTATCTACCGTTATAGTATGTACCTCGGTTCCTGTTGTGATATCGGCCACGTTGGGTGGCCCACTGCTGCCCACGTGCCGCTGGTGCGTAGCCGCGCGTTGAGGGCCCAGGCTGATAATAAGTATGCGACGGGAATCCCCGGTAGTTGTAATTTCCGCGTCCTTGACCTCTAAAAGGGAATCTAATGGGAGAAAACCTGTCTTGTTCCATTTTCATTACAGAATCATGGGTTGAGGTAGAAACTTCCTCATCCGTCGCACCTCTAATAGCTTCCTTTAAACTTTTATAGTCCCTAGCAGAAATTATTGTGCTAAGGTGACCATTTTGTAAGCCGTCTGCGAAACGTTTTATAGCGGTTTTCTCGTTTAGTGGTCGTAAGACCTCAAATTTGCTTTCGTCGCCGTCGGCTTGCGAGATGGTCAAGTCATCAAATAGTTTTTCAATTTCTTTTCCATATTCCTCAACAGTTTTATTTTTCTGCGTGGCATTTTGCAATTGTTGTTGTAATGCTGTAAAAGACTTTTTTACTAACAAGTGTTGTTTCATATCCCTGATAAGAAGATCAACAGTGGAGTAACTTTGAGATAATCTCAATTTAGCACCCTCTGAGAGTCTGGTCTTTAGTACAAACGTAATTAACGCCGCCTTGGATTTTTCATGTAATAATGAAGTATACATTTCGATAGAAGAAATAAGCTGCTGAGTTACCTCTTCTTTCCCGTTCATTATAGGCAGTAAGGACACTGCCGTTTTTAATTCAAATTTCTCCATGTTTTCCGTTTCCGTCATTATACCAATGTTTGATGAAATTACCTTTTCGTCATGGGCATAACCCTGAATCTTAGAATATACCGATTGTATTTTCTCTATTATTATTTCTAAAACATAGCCCGAGAGCTCTGATGAACCATAGTCACCTAACTTATATTTAAGAATAGTTTGATAATTTGTATAATAATTATCAGCTAATTGAATTCTTTTTAAAACTTGGTCTTTATATTTATCCCTTCGAGTGGGTCCAAGTTTCCTCAAACAAATTTGTATCTCTAGCAGCTGCGAATAGATTATCTCTTATTTGGTTTGCCATATAACTATAATGTATAAGTCTTTACTACTATTTGTTCTTAATTATAAGAGGCACATAGAAAAAATAAAAAATAAAATACAAAAAGAAATACCCGTGGCACAAACGCATTAGCACTCACTTGTAGTCACTTCTTTTTACCCTTGGCCTTGTTCCTCGTCTCCGACTTGGGGCGCCCGCCCCGACATGCGAAGTTGCACTCGCCGAACGAACTCCGCCCGTATAGTCTTCCGCATCCAGGATTGTTGGCAATCCTTGTACTTCTTCACGAATATTATGAGCACGAATATTCCTAGTCCTGCTAACAGTGCTGCAAGGAGTATGTTATTTATCTCCATACCATGTATTTCTCGATCGCTTACGGAGGCAGCATTTCCTCCGGCACCTGCTGTCTGAGCAATAATGACCTCCTTGTCTTCGGTTTTAGAATATGATTTCCCCATTCTTCCTGTTAATTATTCTTCTACGCCAAGCACAGAGTATCAGAGATAACACCACTATTAGTCCAAACGCGATAAGGGTTATTTGAGCTACTTCAAAAATAAAACCGTGTAACCGCTCAAGCGTAGCGTTATGATCGCACAAAGGTCCGGAACACATTGTTCATTCAAGGTGATAACTTTATATTCAATTAATTAAATAAGTCCACTTCGGCGCTTGTTACTGCAACGGAATGCACTCAGTCAGCGTTTTGCGCCGCACCGCGGCTCGGTGCCCGCGACGCCGCATGGCAGGGTCGCCATGTAGGGACGGGAGTTAGTATGTAGTGAAACAACGGAGGATGGTTATGAACTGCGTTTATTGAAAGAGGCATTCAATACTTATATGCTACACACTATGACACTACAGACATATATAACTATAACAGTACACATAGGATCTACATGCTACAGTATAGTCCATGAAACCTGCCGTGTAATCTGGAATATTCTTGGCCGTGTCGTTCTGCCAAAACCAACAACAGCACAATGGAAGATAATTGCTAAAGACTTTGATGAAATATGGAATTTTCCAAATTGTATTGGTGCCATGGATGGCAAGCACTTCAAGATACGAGCTCCAAATAATAGTGGAAGTATGTATTTTAATTATAAAAATTTTTTTAGTATCGTTCTGCTGGCTGTAGCAGATGCTAAATACAGATTTGTCATTGTCGATGTAGGTGCTTATGGTAGAAATAGCGACGGTGGTGGTATATTAGATCATTCAAAATTGGGTTTAAAAATGCAAAACGACACATTAAATATTCCTCAAAATGTGAGCTTACGAGGAATAACTGAAGAATTACCCTATGTTTTTGTTGCTGATGAAGCATTTCCACTAACTAAAAATATAATGAGACCGTACCCTGCGAATCAATTGGCAAATATAGAGAAAAGAGTTTTTAATTACAGACTAAGTCGAGCAAGGCGTATCGTGGAGAGTGCTTTTGGCATTCTTCAATCAAGGTTTGAAATATTTCAGAGGAGAATGCAAGTACAAGCAAAATATATAGATAACATCATTTTAGCCTGCTGTTCTTTACATAATTATATCATTAACAATGCAACGACGGAACTTCCAAACCCACTACAGAAAAGCGATATTTTAGAAGGTTCCGTGGATAACAATGTAGTAGGCGATAACGATATTATCATGTGCGAGGGTATGGTCGTTAGAGATCAATTCAAACAATATTTTAACTCTGAACATGGGTCAGTTAGTTGGCAGAATAATATTGTCAATAGATCATAAAATACTAACGATCTATAAGTCAATGTAATTAATCATTATCATATTGACGGTACTTATTATAACTTAATAAAAATAAAATGTTTAAGATGCTTACTTACGTGTTTTATTGAGTTCTTTGGCGATTTGCTCCCACGCATTATGTTTCATGTGTTGGTCACTGTAGTGACGCGATTTTATATTGTATAAACACTCATGTAGACGAACTAAATTAATAAGCTTTTCTTCCGCCATGACATTCGATGTGACAGCAAACAACCGGTGCACACAGCGATTACCTCGATTGTGTTGTGTGAGTCAAATGATGCAAATGGCGGATGCCTCCCCTCGCCCCGCAGGGCGGCGTACCGAAGGTTGCCGAAGGATGCCGAAGGATGCCAAAGTATCCCGAAGCATTCTCAAGGCTGCCGATACAGCAGCCTCAAGCATACCGAAGCGGTATTTTTGTTATTACGACCACATATCACGGAAATTTCTACTTTATTGCCATTATGTTATAGTATATTGCTATTTGCCACCTAAAATCTTTTTCCTTGCCGATGCCGATAATGGGCGCCGGGCCTTACTTTATATTTGACCGTCGCCAAAATTTTTTTGTGCGAAAGTTGTCACATAATAAACGTTTTTGTTTTATTTGTCCCTTTGACCGCACAAAATCTTTTTTTCCTGGGCACATCCGTGAATTCTCATCTTTTTCCAAAAAATCCGTGGGAATTTTGGGTTTCTTCTTTTATATATTTAGATAAAACAATATATGTTAAAATAAAACAATATAAGTTATTTCCACAATATGATAAATGTCATCCTGATTTTAATCAATGTTTTCTGTGCATTCATCGCCTAACAGGTCTTGGTTTGGTAAGATTGACGAAGATAAATGCTAGCTTTTAGCCGGTGCATTATTTAACCTAACGAGTTAAAAGTTTTTGTGTGATTGAGTATTATACATACAAGCTTACACATTTATGATATTAGTAAGATTTTTTTTAAACTGACTGGGGACCTGCAATAATAAATAGGTAATATTAATGCGGGTTAGGGACTTCAGCTTCACATACACCTTTAAATTTTTTCTCAAATGTACTTATGCAGGTTTCTTCACGATGTTTTCCTTCACCGAAAAGCTAGTTGAGAATATCAAATGACACTTCGTACATAAAGCCCAAAAAAAACATTGGTATGCGCCAGGATTTCAACCAGAGACCTCTGGATTGCAAATCCAACGTCCGAACCACTAGGCCAAAAAAGGGATGAGAAAACAACGGCGGGATCTGTATTATTAATAAATAAAAAGACAACCATTTTAATAACAATATTTATTCTTCAATTTCTGAACAGCTGAGATCATCCTCCTCAGTATTTATAATAAAAGGTTCAACCACATCGTCAATTAAGTTGTCTAAGTTGAACATTCTGTCTTCAATTTTTATAACGTGGTCTATGCAAATTTCCAACGTTCCGCTGTCACCTTCTGCAGACCTTCTTCAAATAACGAGTTTACTTCAGCCATTTTATAAGTTTTATTATTTGAGGCCACATGCCCTTTTATTTGAGCCCACACCAACTCGATTGGGTTTAATTCGCAGTGGTAGGGAGGGAGTCTTAAAACTGTAATATTGTGAGTAGCTGCTAGTTCATCAACTGCCAGTTTATCATTTTTTGGTTTTTCTTTTTCTACCAATTCCCACAACTCTGTCCTTAACATACTAGCATCGCATTCAATGCCTCTTCCTTGCAACCACTCAATTATTTGGCCCTAGTTCCATCTCTTTATGGGTCCACTTTCTAATTTTCTAGAGTGGTATGGTGCATTGTCTATAACAAGCACAGAGTTCGGTTTCAACCTTGGCAAAACACTAGCCAGCCACTCTTCAAAATGTTTCGCATTCATTTCGTTGTGATAGTCGTCACTATTTTTTTTTGACTCAAACAGTAATAACCCTCCCTCCACAAAACCTTCCTCGCTGCCAATATGACTGATAATTAATCGTCTTCCTTTTCCTGAGGGACCTTTTAGTCCAGTTGTAAGCCCCTCTAAAAAAGCTTGCCGAGATGACAAAACCTGGGTATCTTGCCAAACCTTGTTCTTCATGTGACCTGTAATGACAGGTTGGTAAGTTTATAATCATAATCACTAATCATTTCTCAAAATTAACACCACATTCATGTCATATAAAATAGATTTTTAAGATGAATTATTTATGATAGGTTTAATTAAATTCTTATAAACATGTGACATGGTTAAATATGTCTCACAATTATAAGAAAAGTTCTGATTATCTAAACCAATACTGAGTAAAAGTTAGCTGCAGGTATGTTTGATACAGACAGACTAGTGATATTTTTTGTAATGCTATATATTATTAGTTGATATCATAGATGTAAAATAAAAGAAACAGACTTCAAATGTCAAACAAAATTAAAACATGGACCTAATATAGTAAGTACATCAATGGCTAGTATCCAAAAAAATACCTTCATTAAGCCAGGTTTCATCTTGATAATATAATGTTCGTCCTTCTCTGGGATATTGATTTATTTTGACCAAGTAACGCTTT
Source organism: Acleris laterana (assembly GCA_963966035.1). Taxonomy (NCBI): domain Eukaryota; kingdom Metazoa; phylum Arthropoda; class Insecta; order Lepidoptera; family Tortricidae; genus Acleris; species Acleris laterana. The sequence goes on along the minus strand of OZ014453.1, from coordinate 16,084,211 downwards.
CTCCATAAAATGATATCTGCTCGGTCAATGAGGCAGCTTTGGCGTTTCCGGCTGGCATACTTGAAATTCAGATGCTTGAGTACCTGTAGCATTGTATTTGCTGACAAATTCGGCAAGTCAGCATCATCATTCACAACTTTTAAAACCTGCAGACAAAGAAATGTTATATTAGCATGGTTTATTCAAGAAAATACTGAAATCAAGTAATAACAGTTATATTTATATATAATAAATTACTCACCTTCTGAATGGTTGGTGGCTCATTCCGATGAAAAAATTTATGAACTACACGTCTAATTGCAGCGAAGGTAAACTCATGAAGTTTTTCAATAATAGTTAATTTGGTTTATTGGGAGGACTAAAGTTTTCACCCGTTTTGTGGTCTTTCATAATCTGCCTGACAGTTCTATCAGATATTCCCAATATTTGAGCCACTTTCATTGCACAGTCCACACGTGACCAAGAATTTTCCTTGGGCCATGTACTGTGGGGTATGTTTGTAACAGTTCACGACCATGAATTTCTCCGAGACACCCATATGACTTCTAGGACGCTTTTTTGGTGGAGATATAGGATCATTCTCTTTGCTGTGAGAGGAACCTGGTACAGGCTCCATTTTACTTGCGATAAAGCAAAAACCACGAGCAAAACACGAACTTGAAACAATAACGAAATGAAACAACAAAAACTTAACGGAAAATAAAAACTTAACAATGGAAATCACCACGGGGCGAATAGGTACAGAAAACATTCGAGCTATCCAAACGTCAGATGTCGAATGAAGTGACAATAGATGTTATGGCCGATGGCCGCCACAGAACCACCATGTCCACCATAAAGGTTACCACACAATATCAACTGATAATTTTTTGAAGATTTCGGTCAAGTTTTGAAGACGTACGTAAAAATGTGATTGTTTTTTTTTCCTAAAAATGTAATCGCACATGATGAGAATAATAATTGGTACCAAATGTTATTAAACCCTGAGTTATTGCCATTTTTATTTAAACTTTTCTCCTATAAAACAATTTAATTAAATATCTTTTTTTGCGACGAGTATTTAGATAAGATTGTTTATTTAAGAAGCAAATTAAATAATGCCTTTAATATTATAAATAAAATAAACAGCTACCTTTAACATTTACAGAAGTGAAAATTTACCGATCCACCTAATATGTCATTTTAATGGCAACACTTTTTTGACGTATGTTGGAATCTAATTAGGTTTTAGAGTAACATAACCTTCAAAAACTAGTGACACGGCCATGCTTTAAACAAGGTTATTTGCGGAAGTAAACTACTCCCAATACCCTACTAAATGATGCAATTAATTAATGTTAAAGTACTTACTTTCCTTTTTTTTAGGACGTGATGTAATGATGAACACAAATGTAATTGTAAGAAATTATGTATTCTAACTTCTTCAACAAAAGCTCTAACACGTACACAATCAATTCAGCATACTATTGCGTTTTCTTTTCATAAACTTGAATCCAAGGTTTATTAATATTTTATGAAGTGTCGCCCGCTTATAATTTCCGAGATTTGTATCTTCGTTTACAACACTCAATATTTTGTTAAATGATGGAATTTCATTACGTGAAAAAAATCCATGGACGATTCTCCTCAATGCGTCTTTAGTGAAGTTGTCGGTTTTGCTAATAACAGATTTCCTTGTCTTTGCCTTCTTAGGCGATTGAAGGATTCCACTTGTCTGCTTTTCCTTCACAATTCTATGCACAGATACCCAGTGAATGCCTCATGATGAGGCAATTGTTTTTGCAATCTCATTTTGTGAAGCGTGTGGAGTCTCCTTTAAAAAAGTATCGTACAAGTTTTGTACCATTTTCTTCTCTTGTGACGAGAAATGCCTTAATCGCCTTTTATTCGTCACATTGGGCGGGTTTTCCATATTTTAACAAAAAACAGTCCAACAACAAGCCGAGTCACAGAAGAAGCAGAAAACAGTTCGATAAACAAGCCGAGTCACAGGTTTAATAGGAAACAGTCCAAAAAACAAGCCGAGTCACAGGTTAAACGGGAAACAGTCCAATAAACGAGCCAGGTAAAATTTGTAACCAAAGATAAGCACTTGAAAGCGTCCGCACCGTACGAGCGACAGATATTGACTAAACTTTGACAGGCATGTAAACCTACCTTGTGCCTGTGCATCGTCCTTATCGCTGACCAATTAGGTGCATTCTCTGTTTTCTAGTATTAACTCTGTTAAATAAACAAGGTATAGGTGTAAAGGATAAATAAAAGATGCTTGTTAATTATTTATACATTTATTTAGTTAAGTAGGGATGTTGTTTATTACAACTAAATATAGTATGACATCTGTTGTTATCTGTGGTTGTATAATTTAAAAAAAAAGATTATTCGGTAATGGAAAGTCAAAGTCAAAGTCAAATGTATTTATTTGCTTAAAATGTGGTACAGATTATGGTAGTCAAAGCGTATAGTCACACACATTTTACCAATAGATGGCATGCAAAAAAATAAAATAAAGACAGGAAATAAAAGTAAATTCACAAAACCTAAACACGCCAAGAAACGTGTTAGTGATTCCCTATTAAAATAATGTCAATATAATACAATAACTTAATCCAACTAGCGGATCTTAAATCATGCATGTCACAGTCAATATTTAAAATAGTCAAAATATTCATCAATAGAATAAAAACACTCTTGTAATAACCAATTTTTCAGCTTCTTTTTAAACAAACTGACTGGCAACTCCTTGATATCATTATGCAAGCGATTATAAATATTGATAGACATGCAGTAAGTGTTCTTGCCGTACAATTTAGTTTTTTTGGCAGGATTGACAAGACGAGTTGGGTACCTCGTATTAAATGTACATACATCTTTATTTGTTTTAAACAGTTCCGGGTGAATTTTAACAAATAAACATACTTCATATAAATACATGCTTGGCACAGTCAAAAGTTTCAAGTTTCTAAATAATGGCTTACATGATGTCAGTATATCTGCATTACAAATAGCCCTAACACACTGTTTTTGTGCTAATAATACCCTTTTTGCATGACTTGAATTACCCCAAAGAAGAATAGCATATCTAAACCTTGAGCAGACATATCCGTGATAAGCCTGTAATGCAGTCTCTCTGGTGCTAATCTTTGTAAGTCGCCATAAAGCATATGCAAACGAGTTTACTTTGCTGCACAGTTTATCGATATGCTCTTTCCAAGAGAATTTATCATCTAAATCTATACCCAGAAAAGTGGTTTGACAGGACTCTATTATATTCTGATTTGCGAAGGTTACCGTTAAGGGGCGCTTAATCCCATTTTTATTAACAAATTGCACAAATGTCGTCTTATTTATATTGATGTTTAAATTATTCTTATGTAACCACGTTATGACATTTTTAATTGTTTCATTTATAACATTATTATAAGTCCTAGAATCATGACATGGTATAACGATAGATAGGTCATCCGCAAATAGAATACAGTCATAATTTGTAACATTTGGTAGGTCATTGATGTATAATAGAAATAGCAGGGGGCCCAGAATACTCCCCTGAGGTACACCAACACTATTTCGCCTAATAGAAGATTTATAGGGAGTTACTACATTCGCAGAGTCAATCTGAGTTACTTCTACATACTGGTTCCTTGCTTGCAGGTAGTCCCTGAGCCATTCATTGACTACTCCTCTTAACCCATAACGCTCACATTTTGCCAGAAGAATTTCATGACATACAAAATCAAAAGCCCGGGTCATGTCAAAAAAAACCGCTGTTACCGGCAAACTCATGTTCATGTAACTAAGAATTATATTTGTGAGGTTAAAGGCAGCTAAAGTCGTGGATTTCCCTCTTTGGAAACCAAACTGTTCCGGTTTTATTAATTTAAATTTATTGAGAAAAGATGTTATACGTTGATGAACTATCTTCTCGAATATCTTTGAGATAACAGGAATAAGAGAAATTGGCCTATAGTTTTCGATACATTCTTTACAACCTTTTTTGTGCAATGGTTTGATTAAGGAGAGTTTTAACGGTTCCGGGAAAACGCCGCTTGTTAGTGACCTGTTTACTACGTAGGTTAAAACTGCAGCAATGTATTGTTTACATCCTTTTAACACTTTGGTCTGTATTTCGTCATAACCAGTGGAGTTAGTCAAATTTAGACTATCAATTATTTTACAGATTTCTCTTTCATATGTCGGGGCTAAGAATAAATTATCACTACTCGTATTTACCAATGAGATATCAGGTATAGGTTTCTTAGAAGTACTTAAATTTGTTAAGTTTATATAAAAATTGTTAAAAGAATTTGCAATGTCAACGGGATCTAATACAATATCATTATTAATTGCTAATTTTGCAATATTTGCCTCAGTTAAGTTTTTATTAGTTACATTTTTAATTACGTCCCAAGTGGCTTTACATATATTTTTCGATCGTGTTAGGTAGTCAGCATTTGAAAGTCTCTGAGCTTGATGTATACACCGTTTAAGAATCTTAGAGTATCTATTATATTTGATTTTGGTATGAAAATAGTTGACATGTCTATTTGTTATTTTGTAATAGCAAAAACGCAAACGTCTTTTTGTTGTGACGGATTTTTTTATACCTTTTGTAAACCACTGACTAGTTTTAGATTTAATTTTAATTTTTAATTGAATAACAGGAAAGCATAACTTATAAAAAAGTATGAATGTGTCATAAAAGTACTTGAATGCTACAGATGCGTCATTTTCGCTATATACATCAGACCATGATAGACTACCAAGGCACACATGGAATTTTGCGATGTTCTCTTGAGAATAGTCTCTTTTATAGCGATACAGACATGTAAGCGGCTTTTCCATATTATTGACCGCAAAAGTTAAACTTTGTGCAGTTTCATGATCAGATAAGCCTAGACCAAGAATCTCACTTCTAGCTTCTGAAACGTTTGATAGTATTTGGTCTAGACATGATTCTTTACGGGTGGGAGAGTGTATATGTAATTTAAAATTACTATTGGTGGCAATTCTTGCAAGCTCATTTGAATTCTCTGTGGTCTTAATTAAATCTATGTTGAAGTCCCCGGCGATAACTGTTTTATATTTTAATTTCTTCCTTAGTTTGCACAATAGCTGTTCAAGTTTTTGAAGAAAAGAACGTGAACACGCGGTTGGTGTTCTATAAATACAAATCACTATGCATTTTATAGACGGTATCTCTATGCCGCAGCATTCAAACACGTAGTCCTCTGAGAATTCATTCATAAACGATAACACTCGCGTTTGAATGTGATTAGTACAAAATATGCAAACGCCACCTCTCTTTTGGTGCGACCTAGAGTATGAGGCTGCTAGCCGGTAACCGGCCACACGTAAATTCCCTTCGTTACCCGTTTTTATGAAAGTTTCGGTAAAGCATAGCACGTCCAAACGCTTACTGTTCTCCGTTAGTTCGTCCAATGTCAACTCTAATAATTCTCTTTTACTAATAAAACCTGCTATGTTTTGATGAAATATGGTCAAAAAACTACTCTTTGAGACGAAAAAATTTCTTACTTGTTATTTGCGTTCCCTTACTTATATTACTACTTGCTCTGAGGAAGCATTCAGTAATAGATTTTTGACGAAAATTATTTGTTTGTTGTGTTCCGTCTTTTGTGCTAATTATTCCATTACATTTCTTGGGGAAATATTCAGTGATAGACTTTTGAGTTAATTTTTTGGTATTAGAGCATGTCTTATGTGAATATTTTTTTAAATAGTAAGGTATAGTTCCTCTACGGTTGTACTCTAAATCAGCTGGTTTACTCACACGATTCTGTTTAGTATTAATTTTTGGTTTAAATTGGTTGTAACTTAAATATTCATTGTCATAATACCGAGAATCGACAAGAAAATTAATTTTTGAACATAGTCTGTATGTAAATTTGCTATCATTATATTCCAAGTCCGACAAATCTAAAAATTTACAATTATCAAAATTATTACATAACAACTTTAAGGTATTATTAAGTTTATCTTCATTTAGATGTAAATTATTTTTTACGCTAGTTACAATAACAAAGGCCTTAGGGCGCATTTTTAAAAATCCGCTAAGCTCCGCCATTACTTTTATCGGGCTACAATCACTTTCGCCAATATCTATGACAATTACATCATTACAAGTAGTGTCTACTGTTTCAGACGACTGTAGTATGTCTTCACAACGCGCGTGGGGCTTGATGGTAGATGTTACTCCGTACTTTCCGTATGACGTCCCTTGTCTTGATTTCAGTAGTGCGGTCGCAAGTCCACTGCTTTGGTTCCCTCCGAGGATATATATTTTATTCGATGAGCTATTGTGGGTTGACGTCTTTTCTTCCTTGTGTGTAGTGTTGGGTGTGAAAGCTGGTAAATCGCTTCTTGGCACTTTAAAGTTTTCAGTAGAGTTTTCCAAAGTCCGATCGACCTTTCCCTCGTTTCCGCTCGTCTGCGTCTGTTGATGATTTCTTTTGGCCGTACTCTTTACAGGTTTCATGATTTTAGACGTAGATTTGCATATTTCCTTTAGTTGTACGATTTGACGAGTGTATTCTGATACCTGTTTTTTAAGATTATCGTTCTCTAATAAAAGTTTTGTACTGTAGCTGTCCGAGAATTTAAGTTTTTCTTGTAATTGTGCAATTTTGTTATTAAGCTCTTCTAATTCATCTTTATAATTGATGGTCAAATGTGGACAGCTTCTGTTTAACGTGTCGTTTCTGAGTAAAGAACTATCGAACTCGTCGTCAGAAAGTGAGTCAAATGAATTTTTTACAGGCACATTATATTTTCTTACTGTAATGTTATCTACGGAGCAGTTAAACTGTTCTGGTTGTTGTCGTAGCTGAGTCGAAGTAGCCAGTGGGGTTTCCTTGGTCTTTACTTCTTGTGTGTCTTTAACTTGCTTTGTAGTTGTGGCAATAGCAGAATCTTTGTTAGTAGCGATTGGTGTGCTCGCTTTCCTTGGTAAAACTTTGTTTTGGCGACACTTAATACAAGTCCTTGATTCTTTTCGATCTTTGTCCATTAAGTCAAATAGTTTTTCTGAGTGAGTGCATATCAAGTCGTAAAAACGTTTACACAGTGAACAAGTTAAAAAATGTTTATCAGTAATCTTTTTCTTACAATGAGCACAAGTCGGTTTGGGTGCCATTTTATTTTATTAGGAATAAATATACACAAAAAAAAAACACATAAAAAAAAAAAATTTTGCTCTAGGATTTGAACCCGGATCGGTAGCGCGCGATAACTTTACGGGCGCTTAGTCCACGGTGCCAAGACGACTCAAGGTTTTTCGGTGAATTTACGCATAACATACGCCCAACGCATTGACCTTGTGTGAATGAGTCAGTAGTGACTGTGCCGATAAGGCTCCGAACTCTTCCGAAACACTCCCGAAACACTCCGATGTTAGCACTTGCGATCTTTTGTGTAAATATTTGAACTTCTTAACGTACGATTTTGTATTTTGGTTAAGTTTCTCATGGATATTTTGATCACTTTTTTGACAATGAACTTTCACATTCGCACAAGTAACACACTGTTTAACATTATTTGTACATTTTATACTAGTAACTTTGATATTTCCGCACTTTACGATTTTATTTCGCTGAGACAAAGTGATACACGTCCGCTGTGCACTAGCGCGCTCTCGCTCCCCTCAAAATCATCATCGTTGAGTTGAACTCCAGAAAGACGGGGAAGACTGGATACAATGCCTATAATATTACCTTTCTTGTCTGCGATTACTGCTTCGAAGGCACCGATATTTCCAAAATCAAATCTCCTTTCCGGATCTGAAGAAACGATTTCGTCGAATCTTCTTTGAGCTTTGCCCACATCTGGGATTACATCTAATTTCTCACGATTGTAAATTGCGTTCTTTTGGATGCATAGTTTCGTGAGTTTTTTGAGCGTTTTGGCGATAATTTCGGCCTCAGATTCTGCTGCCCAGTCTGTGACATTGAGTGATTTCATAGCGCGCTCCACATCATACTTTACTCGATCTCCATCATCCACGGATGATGAGTTGGCCACTGAGAGGGCTTCGGATCTATGCTGGCTGCGGCCCCGTCTAATACTGGGACTTCTGTTTCGTTTGGGGATGGCTCCATGCGCTTCGGTGCTTCTGGAAGGTGTCCTACTTCTCAACTCTGCTCGCGGTTTCCTCTCCATTTTGACGGGGGCAACCTTGAAGAGATCGAACAACTGCGCATCATCTATTCTGACTCCCCTCTCAGATGAGAGGACCTCATTTGTCCTGTTTATCTTACTGATGCTGATCCTAGCCTTTCTTGTATCACCTGCTCGCTGGTACGGGTTTTCATAATCTTCACTTCGGGGATTGCCACTTAAAATTCCCGAGTAACAAGTTTTATTTGCATCAAGGTCGAAAGCGACCCTACTGTTGATTAGCAGAATATACTTCCCAGCTCCGTCGAAATAAGCGACGCGATTCACAAACTCTTTACTTATATCGAACTTCTCGTGTAGCTCGAAACCAGCCAAATGCTCCTCTCCATGATTATCGATTTTGTAACTATGAACGAGGATAAGTTTTTGCGAAAGATTCTGCGCTGACTTATACAAAGTGACAAGGAAAATCGGCCTCACACGTGGAAGTTCCCTCTTCTCCATGGTACTAGCTGTTCGTTTCACCTCTTATACGAATGAGAAAATTTTAACCCGTCGGTGTTTTAATAGTAATTTGTTAAAATTATTATTTATTAAATATGAATTGGCCGTCTGTAATCTTGACAGTTCTTTATGTCAATATTAAACCAAACCAAGTTGTAAAACCACAACCGTTCACAAACTATACAGCAGCACAGAGAATAGTCGTCAAATAAACGTTTACGTCATTCTAGGACAAGCTCACAGTCATTAGCAGTATAATCGCGTGTAAAATAATTAAGGTCATTTTATTTTACACGCGATTATACTGCTAATTACTATGAGCTGATGTCCTAGAGTGGCGTAAACATTTATTTGACGTCTATTCTCTGTGCCGCTGTGGAGTGTGTGAACACATTTAACATTCCGACAAAGATTTTTGTTTTTATCACTACATAGTATGAAACAACTAGCGACCCGCGCTTCCTTCGCTTCGGTTAATGTGAGATTTCTCTAACACCCGTTCATAAAAACCTTCTTTTGCGGTTTTTTTAATAGATTGAGTGATTCAAGAGGATGGTTTTTATTTATAATACATGTATGGGTCTTACAGAAAACTCACATGAACCGAAGCGAAGCGAGGGCGGGTCGCTAGTTAACAATAATTAACAAATTTTAATAAGCCTGTTCGAGTACCCATTGACCGGTAGGTGTTTACGCGGAACAAAATCTCGCATAGTACCTATAGGTAAGTATAACAAATGGCCAATTCATAATTAGGTAAGTACCTCAATTATAGGTACCTACTGGGGTGTCCCAGAAGTACCAAGGTCTCTTACCAATTAGGTTAGAAATATTTAATATAAGGAGTGCAATAAAATGAAGGTTTATTGGTTCGTAATAAATCTTGTATTGGGTACGTATTGCAATGTCTAAAATTAAAAAAACTAACGTTAAATAACCTACGTTCAAAATACCTAAAATCTAAATACCTAATGATTTTAAATACCTAAGCAAGTAACACCTACCTACGAATTACCTAAATTTAAAATGCCTATTGGACTAAATATGTAATGTTTAAAATACCAAAAGAAATGTCACCTAAATTTGATACACCAACATTTGAAATACTCAATGGTCAGAATACCTAAAATGATTCATTTGCGAGCTATTTGTACGAAGTACTAGTAGGTCAGGTTCCGCGACTGTAAAAGAGGGTAGATTGAACAAAGTTTAATTATTTTCTGTTAGTTGTTAGTCACCCACTAGATTGCACAACAAATAGATATTCATTGATAAGTAAAAATGACTGAACATAGTATTAGTGTATTTATAACTCAAAAAGGTGGTTACAAAGTCTACGTGGATGGTTTTGCGTATGCAAAAAGTCGTGAATACAAGAACAAAGTGTATTGGGAGTGTGAATGTAAACGAAATGATTTATATAAGTGCACAGCGCGGTTAACGACCAATGTATTTACAGAAGGCGAATGTGTATCTGTGATAGAAGCAGCTGGGGAACATAATCATGAAGGCAACCCTATGAGAGTGAGCGTAGCTAGTAATGTGCAAGAATTAAAAAAGAAAACAAAAGATCAGCCTACGGTGAAGACGTGTCAGATACTTCAAAATCATATCGCATCTACCAGTAGTGATGTTGCGACAAGTTTGCCATCTAAAGACTCGTTACGACAGATGATTAATAGAGAAAAAAAAAAGGTGCTAAATGTACCAAAAGAGCCCACTCAATATGATTTTGTTATTGACCACCAATCATTGTTGTTAAATGATGATAATTTTGTTGTCAAAGACAGAATATTTGCCCAAACTAAAAGAGTCGTCATATTTAGTACAAAACAATTGGTGACATATTTAAGCCAAGCCAATTATTGGTTGATGGATGGAACGTTCAAGATCGTCCCAATAATATTCCAGCAACTATATACGATACACGGTTCAGTGCACAATACCGATAAAACATTTCCTTTAGTGTTTGTCCTATGTACGCACAAAGATAAGGCATCATATGACGTCATGTTTGATCTTATAATCGAATACAGTACAGAACAAGGAATTGCATTGAGCCCATCATTTGTAATTATGGATTTCGAAAAGGCCGCAGCTTTAAGTATTCGTCAAAACTTTGAGACAGTAACCTTGAAAGGTTGTTTTTTTCACTTGCGACAAATTTTAATTCGGAAAATACGAAGTGAGGGGTTAATTAAAAAATACAACAGTGAACAACAATTTAATAAGGAAGTCAAATGTTTGATGGCATTGTGCTACGTTCATCCGGATAACATTTTGATGTACTTCAATGGTTTACTGGAAACATTGGCTGATGACAGCCTTAAAATTGCTAAGTGGTTTGGAGAAAATTACATCAATGGAGAAGCTAATAAACCACCAAAGTATCATCCCAGCTTTTGGTGTCTTAATTATCTAGCTACGATTCCACGCACACAGAACAGTGCAGAATCATTTCACCACCACATAAATCAAATCTGTTCTAAAAGACATGTCGGATTTTATCGTTTGGCATCTGAATTAATCAAGGAAACCAAGGTGAATTTAATTGAAATTCAAAAAATAAGAAACGGTGAACCAGTACTTAAAAACGGATGAAAAAGGGACATTACAAGTTAAATAATATTAACAACGTATTACAAAATATTCCTGAATACAATAATGTCGATCTATTGAGAGCTATTGCAGCAAATCTGTAAAAAATATTGTGAACTTTAATATTGTTTATTGCTTGATTATTTTTGACAAATTATTTTATTTTGGTTAACTTAATTAATGTAATAAAGATATGATTAAAATTGATTATTATGACTAAGTATAGGAATTATAATTATTTGATTACTTTTGTAGTAATAATTGTATTTTTATTTGGATTTTGTACTTTACATAGGCACTTAGATGGGTACGTATAAGTATAAGATTACAATGTGTAATTTATAAGTTTACAATGTATAAGTTCAATTATGTTTAAAATCCATACGTTCAAAATTATTTTGATTTAACCTAGCCAACCTAACAGTTACCAACTAAACATTCGGCCCGTGTTTTATAACGTCAATTTTCAAAATGCCACCTATCATGTTGTAGACTGTTTTAGTTGGCATAATATGTTGGCAGTTGGCACACTTAGTGGTTTATTGTTCACCAATTTTTTTTTTAAAACATAAAAATGACTTCACATAATATTATGATGCTATGCAAGCAAGCAAGTTTTTCGGGAAGTAAAAAAAAATAACCTCGAAGACTCGCTCCCACCTTAGCCTTCTAACCTAACCTATCCGAGTCGCTTCTGCCCCGTCCCCACTTTCTCGCTCGCTTCGCTCGCTCTCTTATCGTGAAACATTTGACAAATGATGAGTCTGCGAAAAGGCAGAGCACTGGTCAAATTGCATAGGTACCTACCTACAATAACAAAATAATTATTTAATTCAGTATTGCCGTGTTTTGGTCACAATTGAACCTAACATGCTCCTCCTCGCTTCGCTCGTCGTCGCACCTAACCAGGTGGTCAGGACTATATTTTAAAATAACTATTCAAGATTCTGAGTAATCTGAATGTTTAAAATTGTTAAGTTTCTGAGCAATCTGAACGACGGGTGCGACGACGAGCGAAGCAAGCAGGAGCGTGTTAGGTTCAATTGTGACCAAAACACGGCAATACTGAATTAAATAATTATTTTGTTATTGTAGGGAGGTACCTATGTAATTTGACCTGTGCTCTGACATTTCGCAGACTCATCATTTGTCAAATGTTTCACGATAAGCGAGCGAGCGAAGCGAGCGAGTAAGATGGGTCGGGGCAGAAGCGACTCGGATAGGTTAGGTTAGAAGGCTAAAACAAATTGGTATAGATGGAACTGCATTTAAAATGTTAAAGTCCTACCTATCAAACCGATTTCAAGTGGTTAAAATAGGTGAAACACAAAGTTCAAAGCTCCCAGTAACATGCGGTATACCACAGGGATCAATTTTAGGACCCCTGCTGTTCTCAATATATATAAATAATATACACGAAATAGGGTTACATGGTTATATATCTTTATATGCTGACGATACATGCTTATTCTATTTCGGGTCCACCATTGAGGACATTATATTTAAAGCACAGGAAGATTTAAATAAATTATTTTCTTGGTTTCAGTACAATCTTCTTACAATTAATATATCAAAAACTTGCTACGTCATTTTCAAATCAAGGAATAAAATCATACCCTCTCACAATGCGCTAAAAATCAATAATGTCAATTTACAGGAAAAAACCTTTGAAAAATACCTTGGCCTACGAATTGACAGCTGTCTGACGTGGAATCATCAGATCGAGCACATAAGAGCGAAATTATCGTCCCTAACCGGGTCACTTCGACGCATCGTTAGCTCAATTCCACATCGGATACGCTACACTATATACAATTCACTTGTTAAACCTCATCTTCTTTATCTAATAGAACTCTGGGGCAGCGCCGCCAAAACAAAACTTGCCGAACTCCAAAGACTGCAAAATAAAATCATAAAAATACTATTTAACTACCATTTCTTAACACCTACTAAACATATATATAAAGAAACTAAACTAATGAACTTGACACAATTATACGTATATAACACTTGCATATTGGTAAGGAAAATATTAAACAGCTCACTCCATACTAACTTATCCTTTACGAAGAAGAAGCAAATAACAAAACGATCTACCCGACGCGCAAGTTATTTAGCATTACCGAAGATAAGAACTCAATTAGGGAAAAAAATGTTTACTTTTGAAGGTGCACAACTTTATAATAAATTACCGTCTGCTATAAAACGTGTAAGTTCACTTAATGCATTTAAAACAAAATTATCACAGCATATTTATAATACTTAGCTAATAGTAATAACACAACTACCTACCTACAACATAAATTCATTAAGTGAACAAAAATAAAATAACTGGAACGAACGTTTAAGTTTATATACTTACAATAATGTGTTCTCATGTAAGCGACTTATGTCTTTTTTGAGAATAAATATCTTTAAACCTTAAACCTTAGGTGGGAGCGAAGCGAAGCGTCGCTTCCGCCTTAGTCTTCGAGGTTATTTTTTTTTACGTCATGGAAAACTTGCTTGCTTGTTATAGAATAAAGATATGATTAAAATTGATTATTATGACTAAGTATAGGAATTATAATTATTTGATTACTTTTGCAGTAATAATTGTGTTTTTATTTAGATTTTGTAATTTACATAGGCGCTTAGATGGGTACGTATAAGTATAAGATTACAATGTGTATAAGATTATAATCCATACGTTTAAAATTGTTTTGTTTTATTTGCCAACCTAACAACATTTGGCCCGTGTTTTATAACGTCAATTTTCAAAATGCCTAGCTTGTTTAGCTATACATTATGACCATTATGCATTTTAAGATTTTTTTAGCTTTTGGTATTTAATCATTAGGTATTTCGACTTTAGTGATTTTGGACGTAGGTAAATTTACTTTAGTGCTTTTAATTTTAAACTTTCGATATTTTGAATATAAGTCAAAACACCATTAGGTATTTAGATTTTAGGTATTTTGAACGTAGGTTATTTAACGTTAGTTTTTTTAAGTTTAGACATTGCAATACGTACCCCTTGTATTGTTAAGATCAAATAACTATATCCAATCGGTGCATACTTCAACTTTGTTACCATTATTTTGAAGGTATTTTCTGTCTGTCTCATCACAGCTGTTCTAGATCTCAAAGCTACAGTTTTAGCCAATCTAGTACACCGACAGATAAATGCAGTGAAAGATTTGGCTTTGTCCACTTGCTTTTTAACATAATGATCATACCTATCTACCTCAACTGAAAACAATAATATATCCCTTGCCAGGAATACAACATGTATCAACAGAAGGTAGGTCTCATCGTTAAGAATGAGAACTTTCTATGTTTTTTTGTAAACTTTATGACAATCTGTTTAAGCGTGCTCCTCCTGCTCTTTTATATAAGTACTTTTACTCCGATTATTTAACAAATAATTTAAAGGCTGAATCATTAACCCTCATCCTGGCCACAACAGATGTTGATATCTTAAATTTTACTGCTGTAACTCTAACAGATGTCAATGGAACTTGCTCAAACATGTATTTTACCATATTTATGTTTTGAACAGTCGAAACTGTACGCTGTCATCCAGTAATATATTGAAAATGTCGGTGTTCTTTACGTAAAACATATTTATATTTCTGTTATTACTTGTTCTTCTAGCTTCCTCTTCAATAAAATGATGTATCGTGTGCGTTTTCCCGTGACATTGATAGTACTGAAAAACTCTTTTCTCAATTAGTTCTTGTTCCACTCTCTTTATTATTGAAAACAAGCAGAGAAGTACGCGACTCCCGGCTTATTTGAAAGATTTAACATCGACTTTCGACATGACGGTTGGTGTATTATATGTTATTAATAAAACTATTTAACTTTAAAGACATGTGCTTTTTATTATAACTCCAGTTCGTAACAAGTTTGACAGACCACAGACCTCACTATCTCTAGAGATGTGCTCAACACAAAGTGTTGTGCTTAACCAATACTACATCTTCCCTTTAAATAAAACAACTATTACTAACAAACATAATCACTTAAATAAGTAGGAGGACGTACATTTCTTTGGGGTCTTAACTGTACTCTGTCAGAGCCCTGTTTCTGATCTCTACTATTTTCCTTATTCAAACCCTCATCAATAATCACATTTTCTTTCATTTCTTCATCTGATAAGTCAAAATTATTATTTATTTATTTATTTAGAAACAAACAGTCGTACATAAACATGAGCGGAAGGAATGTACAATATATGTCATTGATTATAAGTACCTAGTAATTTTTTTTGGATGTAGAATAGTGTCTATAATGTAATTTTGAAAACGAGAAAATGCGGAAAAGCATACAAAAAAAGCTTCGCCATTACAAACATTCGGGACCCGGTGGGATGTGGAAGTATTAGGGTGGGGAAAAATGAACGCGGAAAAGGGTAGTCAAGGTCATTAAGTGTCAAAAAGTGAGGGTCAAGGTCATAAATTGGTGGTCAAGGTCAAAAAGTTCTGGTCAAGGTCAAAACATGTCATAAAAATGTGTCAAGGACGTAAAATGTCAAAAAAAATGGTCAAGGTCGTAAAAATGGCTTGTCAAGGTTATTTGAAAAGTTAAAATATGTTAAAAAAAAACGGTATTTCGAAATAAAAATTTTTTTTGGCCCTAATTTATTTTTCAAATATTTATAAGCCAATAGCCTATTACAGGCTAATCTTCCAATCGCAAATAATGGAAATTTAAAGGTATTATATTAATGAAACAAAAGCTGTATTATATAAATACTCATTTTATTGATTTAAACATAGATATTGTGTATACATACACTAAAGAAAGAGAGAAATGAAACAACAGAATATACTTTTTAACACTTTATTATATACATATACCTAATATACAACACAAACATAATAAGTTAGGTTAATATATATATATATATATATATATATATATATTAACCTAAATAAACCTATTATGTTTGTGTTGTATTTACATTATAGACATATTTTATACATTTCATTAATTCCTCAAACGGGTCTAAATGGTTAAATCTAATTCGTCTCCTCCATGAAAATTCGATGAGCCAATTTGTGAAATCACCTTTATAATTGTCTTTGTGGAAGGCCCTTTTTAACCCTCTCCAGTGACTCTCAATCCGCTGTGTGTGTGTCCCATCTGGTGCCACAAACCTGTTTTCAGGATCACTGTGATTAACTTTTTTGTGAATGTAACCATGTTCAGGAAGACAATCATATGCTCTCCAAAAGTCAGTATGAATAATGCTGCCTTCCTGAACATGTTTTTTAATAAGTGGCACCAAGATTTCTGCTGAGCGAATGTTATCAGGACACACTTCCAATCGCAAATCGTCACTATTATCCTCAATCATTCCTATTACCCAGTGACCCTCTATTTGCCTTCCACGGTTATATTTTCTTTTTCCAAATTTGGACTCATCGATTTGTACTACTTTATTAAGACCTCCAATTTTCTCCTTGTCTTCCTGATTTTCTAATTCATAAATTATTATAACCTCTCTGCAATAGTTGAACCAATCAGCTATGGTTTTGAATGAGACAAGTGTCTCGTTCAGCATCAGCCGTCTCCCTTTGCACCTGCTCATATGAGTAACCACTTGTAAACATGTACATTATTTGAAATTGTAGTGGCAAAGGCAGGTGCATATTTTCAAACTACGTATCTTTGGCACGGCTGATACTTTTTGATCTGCAATTGGTCTTGCGGCATCGAAATGCTCCTAACTGTCCAGATGATTTTTGAACATACATAGCTTTCTTGTGGTAATTGCACAGCATTTCTTTTTGAATCAGACCTTCGTCTTCAGCAAACCTTAAACACTGATCAGCTGTTCCCAGAGTTGCCAAAATTTTCTTAAAATTCCATTGTGTCTTCAATTCGTCTTTGTAAAGGTTTTTACGCCTGCATGTGGATCCAGACACTCCTGAAACAGACGGCAAGGGCTGCTCCAGCTCCGTGAACGTCGGTGATGAAGGTGAGCGTGGTGACCACGAAAAGTCTGTGATGGCTGCTAACTGAAATAAGAAGGAAATAATTACTTTTTCAACTGATTGGGAATAGAGGAGGGAAAGGGGGAGAAGGGGATGAAAGGGGGTGAGGTGCGGGTAGGGGGAGGGGGGGGCGCGGGCTTCGCCCGAAGGCTTGCTTCGTCGTCAGCGTCGGACTCCGGGAGAGAAAGTGACTCCGGAACAGAAAGTGACTCCGGGGCACACAGTGCCTCTGGGACAGGAAGTGGTTTGCAACTGCTCCGGCCCTTCTGTAAGACCAGCCCCTCCGCCCTTGCGTAACCCATCAGGCACTTAATGCTCACCTACACAGCTTAGGCTTTTTGGGCGACCAGCCTCAGCCGCTTCGGCTCACATACATACCTGATGTGTTACAGCAGGCGGGGGCTGCTCTACCTTCGTGCCTCCGAGCTTTTATATACACTCTAGGGGTAGGGCAGACAAGTACCACAAAGATTCGGGTTGACAGATTCTGTTCTGTTACTTTAATATGACTATAACGACTTATCAAATTAAGATATTACCCATAAATAAATAAATACACAAAATACAAGCCAGAACAAGCTAGTACCTGCAATTTCTAATTATTATATTATTTATGGAGATTCCCAACACATCAACATTTTCATTGTTGGGTTTTAGTGTTTTAAACTAGTAATTATTTACAAAATTTAGTATTTCAGAAATTAACTACAGCTAATTAAGCACAAACCTGTTGCTTTCGAGCCCCAAAATGATGTGGATTTAAGGAAAATCAAGAAAACCTAACCTAACCTTTTTGAACCTAACTTTTTCAAACCTAACTATTTCAAACCTAACTAATTAAGCACAAACCTGTTGCTTTCGAGCCGCATAATGATGTGGATTTAAGGAAAATCAAGAAAACCTAACCTAACCTTTTCAAACCTAACCTTTTCGAACCTAACTTTTTCAAACCTAACTATTTCAAACCTAACTTTTTCAAACTTAACCTTATTTAACCTAACTTCATAAACAATATCGATGAACATTAAATAAGTACTTACATCAGCTTCATCCTGCGTAGCAGTAGAACAGCCAGGCACAGGGGATGGCATCGTAAATGCCACCGACTCGGTGTAGGTTGGGGAGACTGTAGCCTCGGGCGCTACGCAAGCGTCATGGACGCTCGACGAAGACGGGACTCCGTGTACAAGCGGCACACTTGAGTCCAACACTTGCACAAACGGAGACAGAAACAGTAGGCACAAGCGGCTCACTAGAGTTCAAAACTTGCACATACGGGGACGCCGAAGAGGATTTCGTACCAAGCGGCTCATCAGAGTCCAACACTTGCACTACACTCAACTCTTCGGACGGCGGGGCGGTGGAAGACGTGGCCTGGGGCTTCGGGAACACCATTGTAGTCACTGAGTTATCAACAGGAGTACGGAAACGCTCTCAACTGCGAGTATAAACAATGACTGACGCCTGACAGACGAAGTGAAAAAGTCAAAGTAAAATGGCGTCTGCGTTTCATTTCACGTGTTTTACAAATAATAATTACAACTGTCGCATAATTACCTACCAAAAACGCGAATTATTAATTTTTGATGAGGTTTGTAGATTCAAAAGCAACAAGTTTGAGTATAGAACAGATGAATCAGCAGAATACACCTTGAAATAAAAACCTCATTTTTTAACAAAAGTGTGGTTCACTGTGAATAATGGAACGCATCGTTTCTATTGCCGACAAATGTCATTCCGATTGCATACTTGTATTAATTTAGACTAAACTTGTTAAAACGTGTGCCTTCCTTAAACCTGACATTGGCGAAATCATAGTGGCAACACAAATGACATATGCCACTAAACAAAGATCTATCTCTATCTAACCTCTAGACTAAACTTTATCATTTTTTTTCTTGGTAACTATGCGTTTCCGCAACTTGAAACTTTGTGAAAATGTTCCTTATCATCAGATCGCTCTCCAAAAAAAAATTTGTGCCTCGAACTCGGTGACACATATTGTACATATGAGCCTTTTTTCATAGTTGAGATCAGGATTTGTTCCTCATACAAAATGACCGTCTCATCTGATCCGAGGATTACGATTCACGTATCGAGATACGTTTATAAATTAAACCTCAGTCTTGTGACGCATCTTGTGACGGGCATCTCAGCTGAGACGAGTTTATAAATACGGGCCTTAGTGTCATCTGTCCTCAGTGTCAAGATTTGATCCAACGAAATAAATCACCATGTATACCTAGTTGCCAAAGCTTCGACTATAATGTATGGTGACTAATTTTATCGAAGGCTTTTTCAAAATCGGTATAAATAGCGTCAACGCTAAAACCATCATCCATTGCGCTGAAAATTACGTCAGTGAAATTTAAGAGATTTCTATACTTATAGTAAAACTTAACAATATCCACTACCTTGCTTTTACACTTAGGCCAACCTATATTACAATATAATTTCAGTTTCTGATACAATCAAATTCTGTACATCATTACTAAAATTGATAGTATGTATAGTTTTGGTTAGCGAGCTGTCTAAATCAGCATTGTTGGCCTTACTAGAAGCACGACTCAAAGCATCAGCTACATGCATTTTCGAACCCGGAATGTATTGTACATCTATATCATAAATGTTTAACTTTATTTTTATTTTTCTTAAACGTTGGGAATTTATGTTATTAATTTCTTTTTTCATAGCCACTACTGGTTGGTGATCTGTTTGAACAGTTACATGCCTACCATATATGTGTGGGAACACAGTTGGAAATAAATTACGCAACCATGAGCGTCTTTAGAGCTGTCAGTTTGAATCATAATTGTTTTTTTTTAGGTCAAAGTTTACAAGCACTGGTGGACTTACTAAAATCTTCTTTATGTCAGTTATACACTTTGTGTAGCTATCATTCCAAACAAATTCAACATTTTTCTTTAATAACTGTCTTAATGGACTAGTAATTTCTGACATATTGGGAATATATTCCCTGAAATAATTGACAAATCCTAGAAATCTTTGCAAACTTTGTTTGTCAATTGGAACATCATATTCTAAGACAGCTGTGATTTTTTCTTTATCTGGTACTAAATTACCATTTACAATCTCATGTCCAAAATATTTTACAACATCTGGTAAGTATTGAAACTTTCTAAGATTAAACCTTATATTTAACTCTCGTGCTCTACATAGTACTTTCTCCGAGATCTTGCCATGTTTATCTTTAGAATCAGCATGAATCATGAAATTATCAATGAATATAAACAAACCTTCTATGTCACTGAAACAAGTTTTACAGTTCTCTTGAAACACCTCACCAGATATTTTCAACCCAAAAGGCAAAACATTAAAACAATAGCACCCATAAATAGTAGAAAATGTACAGTATTTTCTACTGTCTTCAGTCAAACGAATCTGTCAGAATGATTCTTTTAGATCTAAAACAGAAAAGAATTTAGAATTACCAATTTGTGACTTTAAATCATTAATTGTAGGGATTTCATAATATTTTTTAAGAATGCAATTATTGAGGTCCCTGGCATCTAAACACAAACGAATGGACCCATCTTCCTTTTCTACAATCACAACCCTTTTCACCCATTCTGTAGCCTCTTCTAATTTTGATATTACACCTAATTCACAAAGTCTATCTAGTTCTTTCTTCAGTTTATCTTTTAATTTTAAAGGAACTCTATGAGGTGGTTTAGATACAGGAACAGAGTTGTCTTTAAGTAGAATCCTGTGCTTTACTGGAAATTGGCCTGAGCCTGAGAACACATCATGATATTTACTAACTATACTTTGCTTAGCCGATTCATCCTCAATACTATTTATAAATTTTCTCTGAATAATACCTAACAGAAGACATTAACCCTTTCCCAATGTTGGCTGATAGCCATAACTTGTCACAAAGAAATCTAGCAGATAGATTTTTGATTTCAAATTTACTTGTAACAAAACAGTACCATATGTATTGATCTTTGATCCATTGTATGCCTGCAGCATGACTCTAGATTTACATAATTTAATACTGTTCTGTTTACACTTTGAAACTTTTTTACAAATATCATTGAATAGAGATATTTGAATAAGATTCAGAACCAGTATCAAGCTTAAATGTACAATTAATCACATTTTCTAAAAGCAAATCTTGATCCCAACAATTTACACTATTCACATTAGAACATACCGAATCGCAGTATAGTGCATAGTGCGTGCATATTGGTCTTCTGGAACAGCTTGAACAGACTTCACATGGTCTTGCTCCCTATCTGTAGCATACAATCTTGTGCGGCATACCTTGGCAAAATAATTGAACTTCCCACATTTTGTACATTTTGTTCCTCTTGCAGGACACTTGCTAAGCACTCTTTCATGCTTACCACTACACCATTTGCATTGATTAACATAATGTTGGCTTGTTGATCCCTGTATGTTACACTTCAATTGAATGTTACTGGAAAAAATCCAATCTATCTCGCGTAGGCAGTACAGTAAAATTTATCACTACTAAAGATTTGCAGAAACGACCACCTCCCATGTGTAGTGGAAAGATATCAGAAAAATTTATGTTTCAAATGCAGATGCAAATGTATATAACAGGCCTAAAAAGTGGATATTTCTGCATTGCTGACCCTGAATTTGAGGTAAACCAAAAAGTTGAAATATATAAAGTGCTGTATGATGAAACAAAAATCAAGGATACTTTCGATGTACTCTTGCATTTTTGGAAAACAAA
This sequence comes from Acleris laterana, assembly GCA_963966035.1. Classification (NCBI taxonomy): domain Eukaryota; kingdom Metazoa; phylum Arthropoda; class Insecta; order Lepidoptera; family Tortricidae; genus Acleris; species Acleris laterana. Next base: position 16,062,263 of record OZ014453.1, on the reverse strand, counting down.
TATTTATCCTAAGCTTTACCGAAGCATAAATACAGTGCTCTAAGTGTCTTAATAGCTTGTTATCGCTATCACACTTGCCTTCGCAACTGACAGTATTATTTGTCACTTGTTACACACACACAAATTGTTATAAATAAAACTATATATATACGAGTTTCTTGTTTTATCAAAAAAAAAAATATAAAGAATGTTACACACAACACACATTAACTAACAGTGAATTAATATTAAACATCGTTTGGTGAAATTTGTGCTTGTATATTATTCTACAGCTGTTTTATCTAACGAAAGCGAGTGGGCCATACTTGTAGATGCACATGCACCTTGTAGTTAAGCATCGCCGTAGTGTGCGTATGTATATGCATTATTATAACTACTAGTATGGCCCTCCCGCTTTCGTGAGATAAAACAGCCATATACATATTTTATCCATCTAGTGAGTGCTTTCATAATTTGCCATTGAATGGCATAGCCCGGCACGACTTCGCCGTCACGGCGAAACAGGGGGCCGATATTTATGGAATTGTATAGACACCCTTTTAATTTATAATATTCTCATAAATAAACTTATTTAATAATACTGTCTTGTAAATTAATAAGTGCACAGCATATAGTAACAGCTTCATCCACTATTCTCAGTAAATTTGTATTAATAACAGAATGTGGCTTAAACATAGAAAATTCTCTAAGCCTTCTTATTACTCGTTCAACATGTATTCTTATGCTCGCAATTTGTTTTGTATTTTTGACTTCTTGTTTTGATAATTTGATCCCGTTAGGCACGCTCGGGGGTCTTATTAATTTTATTCCCTTTTGTGACAAAAGTTGATCAATATGCTTGAAACCCCTATCTGCTAATAAACATGTACCAGGTCGTAAGGAATTCGAGAAGTCGCAATTTTCCAAAAGCAATACGTCACTGATTTTCCCCCCATAACCAGGTGAAATATAGTTGATAAGGCCATCAGGAGTGCAACTTATAAGATATTTAATAGTATTTCCTTTTTTGTACTCTGACCATGTCAGAGCTTGGTTGAAAGCCTTGGTTGGTTTTTGTATTTCTATCTCTAGACAGTCTATATACAGGAGACATTGAAATATTTATGCCTGAAAGCAATAGGGAGATTAAATTGATGTGCCTTATCAGTATTGTTGTCTAACTTAATAATAAACTGTTGCAAAGCTTTCGCAATGATAGGGACATTTTTTAGAAATATTTTACTGGCATAATTTAGTGAGATTCCCAATTCATCACCGAGTTCACTAAAAGTTGTATTTACTCTGAGTATTTTAAGACATAACAAAATATGTTTTTCAGGTATATTATGTTGTTTTTCAATTATGTTGACCGAAAAAAACACATCTCTGGTACTCCAATATAGTATCGTGGGTTTCTTTTAATTTTATTTAGAGTGTGTTGTAACGTCTGAGGGCGTGAATAGTAATACTTCACTCTCAGAAGTTTGCTGGTCATGTAAGCCAAATGACCATGTATTGTTAATGTGGGTTTTTCCTGACGTGGATGGAATCTCTGTACATGTAGAAACTGAAACATTTCCAGGGAAGCTCTTAATAGGTGAGTCCCTATGCACGACAACTTAACCATTATCTGAGAACCTTTACTTCTTTATTTATTGTAAATTTGTACTTGAATATCTTTTTCTTGCACTAAAGGAGTTTTTTTTTGGTGTTTCTCATCATTTTCAGTAATAGCTTGTGGCAATTGATTATCTTATAGTGAATCTACAAACAAAAAGGTACAAAAATTGTTAAAAATTACAATATTTATAGTTAAATTTAATACCTACTTTGACCAAGCTAAACTTGTAATATGTATACAGTGGTGGCAAAAGAAACGTTTGCGTTTTCTATATTACGTATTGACAGCCTAGAAATATTTTACGATGTATCTAGATACACTTTGATCATCTAATGATTCACATCTCCAGTATAAAAACTGTCTGTGCACATGTAAGAACTAACTTAAGAAGTTCAAAGTTAGCTATAAGTTTGGCACGGGCTATACCTTAGTTTTTAAATGATGTCAGTGCTGCAAACTGCCACCTGCAAAAAAAAAGGAGATTGACGCCAAAAAAACCAGGAGACAGTAAAAAAAAGAAGGAGAAATAAAAATACCATATTTTTAGGTGCAGACTGCAGATAGAAAAAACCATGCGTGTTAAAAATCATGCTTTCTTAACTATATGTCAGTTGGTTAGTATTCTTCATTTCTTCACAAACATTCAACATCCAATATGTTTGTTCGATAAATTGGTTATAAATCTTAGCAATCATGCTTTCATATTTCTTCTTTCATAATTGTCAAATCATTTAAAATTTATATATTATTTATTTAAAGAGAATAGTGTTGACACATTCGCCCTTTCCCACGTACAGTCAACCCGTAATCGAGCCGGTGCAGCAGCTGATCAGGCCCAAACCATCAAGCGCCGCAAATATTCATCTTTATTAAATAATTACGAATTTATGGCGCTTGCAGTAGAGACTATGGGACCTTGGTCAGCCGATATGAAAAGTTTTATAAAGGCCCTATCATCCCGGCTCATAGACGCCTCCGGAGATCCTAGAGCTGGTTCTTACCTCTCCCAAAGGATTGGGCTAGCTATCCAGAGAGGTAATGCAGCCAGTGTTATAGGGACTATGCCGCGCGCGGACCTGCTAGAGGGGGTATTCTTTTTGTAGTGGTGATTTTTATTTTAATCTTTACTTTTTCAGTAGCTTAGTTTTATTTTAATTACAATAAGTTTAGTTTTTAACTTTGAATTGTAGATACGATTGTATTGTAGTAGGAAATAAATTTATTAAGAGAATCAAATTATTATAATAATGGTTGGTTAATCATCTGCCTCATCTTCATACATGGTTTTATTGAATTTTTCAATCATTTCTTTATTTATCTTATGCCTAAAGCAAGCAGCACCCTTACTATACAGCCTCTTGCTGTGCAGTGTCCCGGAGAGTGTTTTTGTTCCAAGAGAATTTCTTTGCTTTGTTTTGTTCATGTTTATAACAGAAAACACTCTCTCTACTGCAGCTCTGGAGTGAGGAAACTCCATGAAACTATTAACTAATGTAGTAAATGTAGGAAAAGCGAAGTCATCTCCAATCTTTTCTTCACTTATGGCCTTCCAGAATTGAGCTGGGTTTTGGGAGTTTGCCAAGTTTATTGGAGTATTTTTCAAATAATCTCCACTCATCATCCACTGTCTACCATTTCACCTCTCTTTTTCATTTCTCTCTCTCTCGCCTAAATATGTTCTTATCATATAAAAAGCTAAAATAGTCTTCACTAAGGATACTAAATTTTTCCTCAAGTTGTGGACTTGCAAGGTCTCCGACTGCATTAGTTTGTTTAAGTTGTTATAGTGAGGTAGAATGAAGTCTAAGAAATGCAAATACATTTTTATGTACGGGTTGTTCAGGCTGGTTAGTATGTTCTTGGCATTTGCAGATGTTTCATTTGCGACAGCATCAATAAAATATAGTTTTAGCGCGTCATACTGGTCAATAACACGTGCAACTGCTGCATGTAAAGACAACCATCTTGTCTGGCTAGGGTGGAGCATCTTGTGGGGTTTGACCTCTACAAAATTTTGAAATAATTTCAGCTCACCAACTCTTTTTGGGCTACAATGAATAAAATTATATATATCTTTAATTAAATCTTCCACCATTTGTGGTAGTTTAAGCACATGCATATGATGCACACAGTGCAAATGAGTGGCATATGCACTTCATGATAAAAATTTTGGGTATTTGCTCCGTCATGAGAGTGCTAACAGAATGATTTGCACCCATTAAATTATTTGCCCCATCGGAGGCAAATCCCAGTAAATTCATTTTCCAAGGGATGGCATCCCGTTCAAACGACTGCGTTATATGATTAAATAACTCAACTGCAGAAGCTCCTTCTAGAGGGATTAGATCATAAAAGTAATGATATATCTCGTGCTGAATTTTAATCCTCACAACAATGCACGAATGCTTGATGACACCTCTGTCAGTGGATTCGTCTATCATTATTGAAAACTTGCTGGCTTTCATTGCCTCTACTAGCATTTCCTTGCTAGTTTTTCCCAAAACATTCTTGGCTATATATGTAGCTTTGGTGCGGCTAAGGAAAATGTTTTTAACCACCTTTGATTCAGGACATATACTTGTCAGAAGGTTCGGCAGATGTTCCACAGCAGTGAAGGGCAAATTATGCTCAATTATATAAAAAACTAATCGTATTTCAGCCTCTTTGACTTTGTTATGTACTGACATTGCATGTTTTCTGTATAGAGAGACAAAATGAAGAGTTTGATCCTCATTCAATTTCATTATTAAATTTACAACTTGTCCCCAACACAATTATCTCGTATTCACTGTTCAACTTTCAATCTAGCACTGGATTGCAACTGGAATGGCTGTCTACACTATTCCAGTGGCGCTGGATTAAGTGAGCTGGAATGAAAAGTTGACGGTCTCTCCAGTCACTGGACTGGAATGTACCCATTCCAGTGCATTCCAGTGTCGGTTCACATTATTCCAGTAGCATTCCAGTACTGGATTGGATTGCTGGACTGGAATGCTACTGGAATAATGTGAACCGGCCATAAGGGTGATTCCCGATTCACTCATAAATCGCATTATTATGTACCTACGTACAATGAACAACGTTTACGTACGTACATCAATAAATAATAATTAATTAGTCATAAGTACATAATACAGAGTCTCGATTCCACTTTTGTCCTACCCCATCGTACTTTCATACTTATCGTAATTATATTCTTGACTAGCGACCCGTCCTCGCTTCGCTTCGGTTTATGTGAGTTTTCTGTAATACCCGTACGTAAAACAAAGTTTATTTTACATGAAAACCTTCCTCTTGAATCACTCTATGTATTAAAAAAAACCGCATCAAAATCCGTTGCGTAGTTTTAAAGATCTAAGCATACATAGGGACAGACAGCGGGAAGCGACTTTGTTTTATAATATGTAGTGATATTTAAGGTGTATTTTTGGTTCTGTCATATTAGTGGTATTTCAATTTCGACATACGTTTACGTCATACGTTTGAATTGAAATAAAAACAATATTATTTTCCAATACCTACCATTACTCTTTACGTTCTAGGTAAAACTACCTACCTATTTTATGAATCTTCCATCTATTTAGTAGGTATTTAAACTACCACTTAGCTCCGTGATAGTTTAAATACGTACCTTCTCAATAATTAACACATAAAACAAAGAAAGTCAGAAATCTATCACACATACCACGGTCACACTTACCATTATTAATTACAAACTTATCTTTTAATGCCAAACGCAGCAATAGGTAAGTCTTTTCGTTTCATTGTTATCTCTTCTTGCCACTTTTTACGTGTAACTTCTTTTGCATCGGCGTTTCAAATGAACAATAAGCCCGTGACCCTGACGAAAATTAGACAGAGACAGACAATATTGGTAGACGTATGAACATACGCCCCTGTGGTTCGACGCGATCTATAGCATGGGTATTCGAAATGTAAGCTTATAGCTTAACGCTTTTTGATGTACACATTATATTTTTCTAGGACTTATGTGCATACGTCCATATGCACAGTGGTCCCGCGTTCATACAACAGCGGACGAAAATAAACAAGTTGCAATAAAAATATGATAGATAGTGTTAAACGCTTCATTACGTTATGTTTGTTCTAAAATTAGAGAAACACAGTCTTTCGGCAGTGATCCTTTTTTTTTTTGGGGCAAACTTCGCAGGCCAGTGATGAAAGGATCGGATGTTAATAGTAGTCGATTCAGTAAATCAGTGTTGCTCGTCACCCTAGATTGTTTTCTGGTGTTGTTGCCTAATGTATTTCACATCTGTAGTGGATGTTGGCGGTCAATAAATAAATCAATATTATAAGTATATAAAATCACTTTAATAACAATAATGACTCAGAACTTAATAATAAAAGTAAACAACTGTGATAATGATAAGTTAGAAACAAATGTAAGAGCGCGTAAAAACTTAATGCGTATCGGCGTCGAGCCGCGAGCGAACTGGGAGCGGGGGGGCGCCACTGACGCGCAAGAGTGACCCGGATGGATTGAAATTGGCCATTGGCGCGGATTCTAGTGTTATATACTCCCCCTTTTGACTAAAAAGGTGTTCTCACAACTAGTCCAACAGAATTAAACGAATCTTACGTTTAAGAGACAAAACTAACTTATTTTTGTTAAAAAACGAACTAAAGTTTCACAACAACAAAACGTTTGTTTTTTTACGAAATACTACTTCTTATACTACCAAAACTACCTTTCAAAACTAAGATTTACGAAACCACACTAACGTTAACGAAATAAAATTAGGGTTTACGAAATCAAACTAACGTTTACGAAGCCGGCCTCGACGACGGACAGGAGCTACCGGCTTCGGGATCTCAAGACATTCATCCTCTCGATTGTGATAACGTCTTAAATCTGAGATGTGATATTTTCCAACTACCTCATCTTTCTTATCGGGGAACGCGACAAGATAAGTGGTCGGACTCACTTTTTTTGTAACTATGTAGGGGCCATCACGCTTTGGAGTGAACTTTGATGTGACACTCTTTGAGGCATTGCTAGGAATGTGAGTTTTCATTAATACCAGATCACCCACCAACAGGTCATCAGGTTGACGACGAACATCTTTTGCGGCCTTTTGAATATCTTGTTGCTTCTCTATGCACTCTTTGCTGGATTTGATCGTGTCTACAAGCTTGAGCAGATACGGTGTAATCTGCGGCACATAATTTTCGGCCATAATATTTCATTACTTCTATTTGATAAACAAGTCAGACAGTCCTTTGTGATTTTTTCTATTTCTGCATCAATGCCTGGCCACCAAAAATAAGATCTTGCCACCTGTTTCATCCTAACCGTGCCGAAATGGCTCTTATGCAGTTCTGTCAAGATTGATTGTTGCAATGACGTTGGAACAATGAAATGAAATGTGCCCGATTCTGTGACAATCACTGTACAATCCTTTGAGCCTTCATCCAAGGGTGCCTGATGATAGGCCTCTTTCAGGTCCAGTTCGCAGAAGTATTCTCCCTTACTTAGTGAATTGAATATATCCTCAACATGGGGTAAGGGAAAATGATCAACCTCCAAGTGTGGATTGACTGTTAATTTGTAGTCCCCACATAATCGCACGGACCCATCACCTTTTAGGATTGGCACCACCGGTGTACCCCATTGACTGTCTCCACGGGTTCAATCCTATCATTTTCTAAGAGTCTAGTAATTTCGGCTTTTACCTTGTCTTGAAGCGCAAATGGAACGCGACGCACTGGTAGGCTCTTAGGTTTAGCATCTGGTTTTAACTTGAGACTGACTGTTTCACCCTTAAAATTCCCCCATCCTGAACTGAAGACTTCTGCGAACCTTTCCTTTATTTCAGCTCGGGCTTCTGAAACATTATTTACTGATTTAGACAAGGTATACATATTATTTGTTATAAATGTTGGGGGCCACAACATCAGTTCTTTTAACCAATTTCTTCCTATAATACAGGGAGAGTTCTTTGTAAGAAATACATTCAATTGTTTTGTTATGTCATTAAAATTTACAGTTAAGTTTTCCAGAATACCTAAAGGCTGAGAGACAGTTTGATCAAAATTCCTGAACCTAATGTTAGCTTTTTTTATGTCTATGTCCGGAAACAATTCATCTTTCAATTGTACAGGAATCACTGTAACATCTGACCCAGTGTCCAATTGAAAATTTACACATTTACTCTCAACTTTTAATTTTAAAAAATGTGGTGGTACTTTACTTACATTGACAGAATACATTTGATACTCATCGACATTATTGCTGCTTCCATTTTCCGGTTGGTCCATTTCATTCTCTTCTTTTTCTAAATAGTTGACTTTTCCTGCCCTCTTCTTCGGACAAACTTTAAATATGTGGCCTTGTTGACCACATTCCGAACAATATTTCTTCTTAAGACGACACTCGGCACGGATGTGGTTATCATTACCACAGCAGAAACAGCGTATAGGTTTTGACAAATTTGGTTTTCCTTTAAATATCTTTTTACTGTTTATTGGGCAGTCCTTCTCGCGCTGCTGGTAGTAGACTTCTGGTGTTCCTGGGTTGTATTTTTTGTGGTTGGACTCCAACAACGCTACTTCCACTGACCGGGCCAACGTTGTGATATTTTCCAGTGACATATTGTCCGCATCCGCTTTCAGTAACTGAAACTTGACAAATTTCGAACATACGCCGTCTACCAATTTCTCTTTTATTTGCTCGTCCATGTCATTAAAAGCACATTTTCCCGCCAATCTACGTAACTCCAACACGTAATCCTCGATTTTCTCATTCGGAATTTGGTTCCGGCCTCGAAACACTGCCCTTTCTAAAAACACTGATTGTTTTTTTACGTATTTATTTTTAAGTAAGTCCACTAGCTGAGGATACGGCAAAGTAGTAGGTTTCTTGGGCGCACACAGCAGTGTCAAGGTTTCGAACACCGGGGGCGTCAATTTGGTTAACAGCAGTGGCACTTTCTTCTCCTCTGCAATTTCATGCAAGGTTATGCAACATTCAAACTGCTGTTCAAATGTTTCCCATTTTTCACCGTCGAAAGTTTGTAAATTAACGTTAACCATGTCGCTTATCTTTTGTTTAACTTCGTTCTCTTGTCGATCCTTTTTCCGTTTTCAGGGTTACCACAAGGTCGATCAGCTGTAAACCACGTGTTGGCGGGAATATTAACGATAAGCCGAGCTTTGCGAAGAAAATCTATGCCTAACAAGGTTTCGTTGTTAACCGCGTCCGGAAAAATAACAAAGGTGGTAGGTATAATCGAACCCTTAAGTGATACCACCACGTCAGCTAATTTAACCTTCCTCTCGCCTACAGTCCCATCCGCAAGTTTGACGGTCATCGAACAATCACGGAATGGATGATCTAGCCTACGAAGCAGATCGTATAATGTGACACCCGCAATACTGCGTTTTGCAGCTGTGTCCATTAGACCGGTACCGCGATGACCGCACACTACGATATTTAAAATAGGACGACCACCGGTAGAAACATCGGACGAGATAGGTAATTCACGCACACAATTCGGTTGCTACTCATCGGAACATTGTGGCACAGTAATTTGAGCTGCACTATTCACACAATCATTTTCAGAAACATTATGACTAACATTTTGTTTTAAATTAATCTTTGACACATTATTTAAATGTTCAGTCTGAATTGAAATAATCTTTGACAAGTTTTCTAAAGGTACATTCGCATTAGAAATAATATTTGATACGTCATCATTTAAATGTTCAGTCTGAATTGAAATAATCTTTGACACATTATTATTTAAATGTCCAGTCTGTACATAATTAATCTTTGACACAGTATCAACGCTATCAATATCGAGCGCACAAAAAGAGTCCTTAGGGTTCGGATTACACTTTTCGCAGTTACTACGCGTTACGCCTTTAGCGTTACAACCAAAACAACGCAAATACGTGTTATCAGTTTTAACTCTTTGATGTAATTTCACTCATACGATCATGACCACTTTTACGACAATAAACACAGAAAAGTTTGTTACCTTTTTTAGCAGTCTCGCTTACCACCGTACAGTCTCTGGTAGTCGACGTCGTCTTCATCGGCGACGGCGCGGTCGGCGCGTGCGGCTCGTGCGGTGGCAGCGGCACGGTTAAATGACCGCGCCATGGAACCGTTGGCGTCGCTCCGCTCGCTCGACGTTTGAGCGCGCGTAATAATGTTTGCACTGGTAGTCTGCGGACGCGGTAAACATGAAGGTGCTTCGGCGAGCGATTCTTCGATGTTGATAGCCTTTTCTAGAAGATTGTCAAGATCACTTATCGCTTCTCGTGTTACTCTTTTTCGAATGCGTTTATCCAATAGGCCGTATACTATATCTACTTGATATGCCGACTCGATACAATATGGAAGGCGCCCTATGAAGATTTCGGCTCGTTCCTCTCCTTGTTCCGAAGCGTAGATCTCCCTGAGGATTTTATGTGGCGGTTTAGGTACGCCGAATCTGGCGCGAAGTTTACGAAGCGCGTCGTCCCACGACACGATGTTATAGTGGCCTTGACCCCTCTGAACCACAGCGCGGCTTCGTCTTCAAGCAGCATGGGGAGGCCCTTCAATGCATGCGGGTCACTTACGTTTTTTTAATCTTTGTATACTTCGACACTGTCCAGAAATGCCTCTAGCTTGTCGGGATCACGGGATGAGCCATTAAATCTTGCCGTGCAGTTCGCGAAGTTTCCAGGTTGGGCGTTGGCACAAGATGGCGTCGGCGAGTAGGTCGGTGATGGATTTGAATTGCAGGCGTCTCTCGAGACCGACGCTGCTAGCAAACTCTCAACCAAGAGGCGGTTGGACTCCGCTTGAGCTTGCGCAAACGTCGACAGAAACGATGCCAATTGTCCTTCCGACATTACTGAGCTGCCATCGGTGGCTTCCCCGCCGGATAAACTTGCTCGTTTTCGCGGCATTGTAAAGTTAAGCACTCACATTCATCACAACACAGTTATTAAACGTAATATTGTTCACCAAAAACCACCGGTTCGTAATCGTGAGTTCGTTTGTACACAATACCTATTCGCGCGTAGGTATGCGTGCCGCGAGTTGGTGCGCCAGTGTAGTGGATGTTGGCGGTCAATAAATAAATCAATATTAAGAGTATATAAAATCACTTTAATAACAATAATGACTCAGAACTTAATAATAAAAGTAAACAACTGTGATAATGATTAGTTAGAAACAAATGTAAGAGCGCGTAAAAACTTAATGCGTATCGGCGTCGAGCCGCGAGCGAACTGGGAGGTGGGGGGCGCCACTGACGCGCAAGAGTGACCCGGATGGATTGAAATTGGCCATTGGCGCGGATTCTAGTGTTATACATCTTTATTTTTTGCTTCTGCAGCCTCTTCTGACATCTCGCCTATAGGTAAAAGAGCATAATATTCTATCACTTCTGACCCGTGAATTAAAACCTTATGCACTGAAGCAGGAAGGTAGTACCACGGATATTTCGTCACGAGGCGTTTCGCTGTTTGTATGGCATATTCTTAGATTTTTTTTGTATTAATCCTATGGCCAGAGGCTAAAACTTTTAATATTACAGAACATCTGTATATCAAATCTTCGTTTAGTCCTGTTATTTCCGCAGTTATTCTAGGATTGACAAAGAATGCACGTGCCGTGTTTCCGACATTTGAGGAACCACTACCTCCACTTTGTGGTTTGTCGACGATAAGACCCAGTTTTTGTCTAAACATTGTTTGAAGCAGCTTTTTTCTTTCCAAAAAACAACATTTCTCTTCTTGAGATCTCATATGCCATTTTTTGACAGATAGCCGATAGGACACGTGTATAAATTATTCATAAAAACGTATCCAAGTATGCAAAGTAGACAGTCCATACTCATAATTTTCCTCATGGACAGATTTTTGGAGACACTTTTCGACATCATTCATTTCTTTAGGTGTCGCTCCGCAAATGAAACACCTAGCCACAGACATATCACATAAAGCTGAACAAACCTTTCCATCGATCATCGTTAACTGCAAAAAGTGTTCTATATCAATGTTGTTCTTACCATTATTAACTGAAACTATATCAATGTTGTTCTTACCATTATTAACTGAAACTAGCGAAGGCCGCAAACTTAATTTTCTTCTTGTTGGGATAATACCTTAGTTTCTTTTTCAAACCTTACTGGTTGACAGTACCTGGTGGATGCAGGTCGAGGATTTTTCGAAATCACTGTCTAGATACTTGGTTTATCGGAATTATCAACATCTCTCATAACCAATCTAAGTGGCACGTAAGAAGTAATGAAGAAGCTGCCATCTTCATCATTTCCACTTCCATCTGTGAAATTTTGATAGTATTTGGATTGGCCTCTAGTGCCATCGAATCCCCATTTACCTATCAGTACAAATTTATGTGAAGATTTAATTGATATTGTATCTATGACGGGTTTTTGTGATTCAATAACCCTAGACGCCCTGTGATCTAATAGGCACAAAGACGTGTGTATTCCTATTTATATTTCACCAACGATGGTGAAGGGCGGCGACAGATTTGTTAAGCTTCCTTCTTAATACGTTGGACACCACACAGATTTGTGCATTAAATTTTATCAAATTCGAACCAAGGTTCTGCTCAAAATGACCTGAGACGCAAAATCATTCCGCCCAATAAAACAAAACCCGAAGCTATAGAATTAGTAAAACAGTTCATTATGAATTTACCGGCAGTACCGTCTCACTATTGCAGGAAAGATTCATCGCGAGTTTACTTGCCTAGTGAAATGAAAAATATTACAAATGTGTACGAGAAGTATAAAATAAAACAACAAAATGATTTGGTTGATTATGTTGCTGAAAAAGTAATCAGAAAAATATTTACAAATGACTTTAACATAGGTATCCACGTACCCAAGAAAGACAAGTGTCAGAAATGTGTAGTCTAAAACGAAATTGTGAAACCGAATGTACAACTTGAGTAGAAAACACAGATTGAAAAAGAAAAAAATATTGCTTTACAGTGACTCATGCCCGGTGCCCGGGGCCAAACAAAAATATGACCGTTTTAGCGGCATTGCATTACGTACTTCAAAAATGTTAGCACATATCGACTATTCAGATGAATTTTCTTTTACCCGGTCACACTATGATGCCAGTAGACTCGATGCATGCTGTGATAGAGAATAGTATCACAGGTATGGTCTCGGCCCCATCTCAATGGACCACGATCTTTCAACTAGCAAGAAAAAGTTTCGGTCCCTATAATGTATCGGTTCTGGATCATACGGATTTTATGGGTTACGATAAAATTTGTGAAAAACATTTTAAAGGAAACTTAACCGGAAAAATAAGCTAATTGACCACCGTAACTCTGAAAACAGGAAAACCGATACTGGTGAAATATTCGATGTCGCGGGTGTCTCAAGCAGAGAAAATAGAAGTAGTTGGTAGTTCTTAACAACTACTACCAATTTATAAGTCAAGTTTACCAATCTCTGAAAAGAAGTATAATGTTCTTAAGCAGTTATGCGATAAAAATATTATACAGCGAATGTATCACTCCGAGTACAAGAATCTACGTTCTAAAAATATTCAAGACGCATTAAACGAATCTGACGAAGAAGACACTGATCTCGACTAAAAGTATTCAGTTTAATAAGTAATCTTATATATAAAATTCTCGTGTCACAATGTTCGTTCCCGTACTCCTCCGAAACGGCTTGACCGATTCTCATGAAATTTTGTGAGCATATTGAGTAGGTCTGAGAATCGGCTAACATCTATTTTTCATACCCTAGAAATTACTTAAAAATTATTTATATGGCAAAACAACGTTTGCCGGGTCAGCTAGTTTTTTTATATAATTAATATTATATTATGTGACAACCAACTCTTTGTTTTTATTTGTAAACAGGTAAGTATATAGACTTTTTTTAAATATTGGAACCACTTCGTAACTTTTGCATCCTAAGCCATTTTCCCGGTTCTTTTTAAATTAAGAGCAATCAATTAATTCAATTTACCTGGTTTTGACTTAGCTGTTACGACATGTTAGGCATTTTATCGGACTCATTAAGAACTATTGAAGGTTTGTTAGCTAAGTCATACAATACAATAAATATTTCGACAACTGGCTGTTAACCGTTTTTCCTCGCCGGTCAAAAGTAGCCATTGTCTAACGGGACATTTATTTCGCGAACAAGCACTTTTCAAGTGTTACAGTAAAAAACAATTGGTATATATTAAAATTATGATCAAGTTTGTAGTAGGTACAACGTATTTCGATAGAAACAATAATAAAAAAAATTTTTTCCGAAAAATCAAACTGAATCGCTCTACTGTAAAGTTTGTCAAATGGACGTTAGACATTTATCCTTTCCAGCGTCGATATGTTCTTTTGTACTATGAAATCTGTTTAAATGCTTGCGTAAAGATGCAAGGCAACTTAAGTGCCTATAACAGTCCACTTTTCCACAGTTGAAAATTACTATATCTTATAATAATGCAAAACACAGTGTGCGAAGATGATCAATTAAAACATTGTCCGAATTGAATATAAGTTTACATTGACCACATGTATAAATTTTGTTTTGTACTGGGTATGTCGTTATTTGCAAGTTTGTAAAATAAACCTAATCTAATTAATGACAGGTTATGAATGTTCCTGGCGAAAAATTCTTAAATTTTCCAAAGTAAATGAATAAAATTTAACACTTAGTTTACATTGACCACATGTATAAATTCTAAGTGTTGTTTTGCACTGGGAATGCCATTATCTGCAAAACCTTGTAAAAACATCGTTATGAAATTGATGACAGGTTATTTAAAAAATCCTGTTTAACACCTAAATCAACGAGAAGACTATTAACTGTTGTAAATGCTTTGTCATATTCTGTTTGCATCTTATAGAACGCTTTTTGAATAATCATCCAGGTAATAAATGATTCCTCCTGGTATTTAACGCCGGTTGCATGAATTATTTTGTAACATACATCTATAGCAGTTAACAATCGTTCGAATTTATAGTAAATATTTTCGGCAATGACATAGCAATGTGAAATTTCCGATATTGACATACCCACAAACACTAAAAAAGGTTGCAATGTCTTTCCAAACCTGAGAAGTTTAGCTTTTCGGCTTGTAATTATAGTTTTTAAATCAGCATCAGTTGCAATCTGAGTAATTATTCCATCTCTTACTTTAGTTATTGACGGTTTCCACGTGGTCTTCTTTCAGTCCTTCAAAGGCAGGCCAAAAAGGCATTATTCAGTGTATCATTTGATGCATTTTCTGGAAAAAAAACAAATTATACTTATCATTATCAAAGCATTACCGATTAGGTTTTCCCGTAATCATATAATAAATGATTAAAAGAAATTGAGACCCTCATACAAGTCCTTTCGTTTGAATAACAGTTTTTTTTTCTTTTTCTAATTTAGTCCCCAAAAAATACTTAAAAAAACATTTATTCACATTAAACATCCGTGTTTGGGGCACAGACATGCATATATGGAAACTTCAACTTAGTCGGACTAGTAGATTCAGAACTAATTGGCAGTGACAGATGGACAGACAGACAGATACAGACACACAAAGTGATATAAGGGTTCCGTTTTTTTATTCAGAGGTACAGAACAGAACCCTAAAAATGGAAAAAAACATGGGTACTTAAGATTACATTATATACTAAACCAGTCACTACTGCAGAGAAATATTGATCCACAGTTCGTCGTTTCAATTCCTTTATCTCTAGTATTGGAAAGTTTATTTCTTGCTAGCTCAAATACTTTGTTTTTAAGGGTTATGATGTTTATATACAAGGCATCTGATTTATCCTTGTATAAAATTTCTAAATCTTTTAAAAATAAATTATACCCTGCAGGCTGTTTTAGTGCGGGATATTCTGAATATTTTTTCTTCAGTCTGTAACTGGCAGTAGCTATCGAATATTCTTCAACAAGATTCCAACGTTCCAGTGTATTCTTCAAAACAGTTAGTTTGTCTTTAATAGCAGGTAAATCTAGAAAACACATCGTGACTGAGCTTTTGGAATTGTTGAAGTAGATGACGACCGGGAACGAGAGGAACCTTCAATTATCCATTTTTCTCTTAACTGTCTTCGCCTGTTATATACATAACGTAATAACTTTCCAGATGCATTGCCAGCTGAGGTTCGCACTAATGTAGATATACAGGGTGGAAAGATAAGTCGGGCCCTGGAGGGAAACTACCTTAAATCCTTAAGTTGGCTCATTTTACTTAAAGGAGACATTCCTTTATGTTTTAAAATAAACTAAACTGCTTTCAAAGATTTCCTTAAATAATCTTGTCTCTCCCGGGAATTCCCGGGGATTCCCGGTTGAGGCAAGAAAATTTAAGAAAATCTTTGAATGCAGTTTTGTTTCTTTTTAAAAATAAAGGAATGTCTCCTTTAAGTAAAATGAGCCTACTTAAGGATTTAAGGTAGTTTCCCTCCAGGGCCCGACTTATCTTTCCACCCTGTATAAGGCGTGTAGTATAGTGCAGCAGACTCTTTTGGGAATAATTCTTGTATTTCAAGTGCCCAATCCAGGAGCAGTTTATTAGAAATTATAATGTTTGGGTCTTTTTCGAAAAGAGGACTGATTACTAATTTCACAAGTAGGTTCCTCCGGGTGTCATCTAAGATGCCTGATTTTTGCCCTTGATTCTAAATAGCTTTGCCATCATTACTTCATTTCAGTGTTTGTAATACCTGAAACATAATGAATAAAATAAACAAATAAATTACATAATACAAGGCACACAAAAATGCTTATAATATTTTAATTGACGGTTGCGTAATGCCAATTGTGCAGAGTCGCGTACAATACTTTATCTACGCTCACACAAAAGTTTATAAAAATACAAAATAGTATATAAAAACACAACATGCATATTAATATACGAGTTAAGTTGCGACCACACCGCTGCTTAAAAAACGGCGTCGGTACGGAATCGCAGTGTCGCGTCGTATCAGCACCGTTTTTGACGCATGCTCCACACACCAATGCTTCTTGACGTTCCCCATACGAAAGATTTTTGACGTGAACCTCCCAGACCGATGCTTATACGCTGCTCAACAATCATACCGTAATCATGTGTATGTCATCCGATGAGGAAGAAGTTCTCTTATTGCTGGCATTAGCTGATGAGAACATCAGGTTGGTTACTTTACAGTTGTTAATTAACGAGCGAGTGTAAACTTATGATAATACAGGGTTGGGCAGATTAAGTGTCCTAGTTAAAAAGAGCCATAAAATAAGACAGAAAATTTTAAAATTTGTCACGTTTTTATTTTTAGCGTACTCTATACTTAAAAAAACTAATTCATAAGTTCAAATCGCTCGCCATCAGCTTTAATAACTTGACGCATTCTTCCATAGAATGCATTTTTTTTTTTTTTTTTATGGCATAGAGAAGACAAACGAGCACACAGGCCGCCTGATGGTAAGTGGAAACTGTGACCCATAGACATTCGCATTCACAAGATTGCAGTGCAATCCTAAGACTGCAAATGCGTTGCCAACCCTGAGGACTAAGATGGAATGCCTCTATGCTAGTCATTGCACGCGGCACGCACTACCTTGTCTGGTATTTCATCCCATATCTTGACTAATCGATGCTTGAATGAGTTTAGATTCATGCCCTGTGTGCTCCCAATCTTGCTCAGCATGTAACCCCATATCGAAAAGTCCAAAGCATTCAAATCCGGCGATGATGCAGGCCATTCTTGCCAAGGTATAAAATCTGTCAAATTTGTTCTACACCAGTCTTGAGTGCGTTTAGCTTTGTGAGATGGGGCACTATCTTGTTGGAAGCAGTAATAGTCGTTTCCATATAATTTTTGAGCATTTTCTAGCAAATGACCCTGTAACACGTTCTGGATGTAATAGTCTAGGTTAATTTTGACACCTCGATCAATAGACAGCAGCGGTAACTTGCCTCAAGGCGATATCGCACCCCATACCATGACAGCTGATGCACTCTGGAACCGTTGTACGGCTAATTTGTCCACAGGAATATCCTTCAATGAAGCACCATAGACTTTGTTGACACGTTTTGTTGGTTGTGACTGTCTTGTAACTGGAACATCTTTTCATCGGAAAAAATATTATCATCGCCGTCGTGCCAAGCTTGCAATTCCCTACATTCTAGCTTGTTTCTTGGCATCTGTTAAGCCATGAATTTTTTGTTTTTTGTAGGCCTTTAGCCCAAGATCATATTTTAAAATACGACTCATTGTTCGACGGGATATTTTCATATCTTTAGCAAGTTTGCTTGCACTTCGAGCTGGATTTCGTCTAATACGCTCACGAATATTTTTAATGATGTTTTTGGTGCGAACAGATGGCTTTCTCCCAGGTTTGGGCCTGATTTGCTAAGATCCCGTTTCTTTGAATCGCTTGACGGTCCGCGATATAAACCTTATATTGATATTTAAATGTTTCAGCGTCTTCAATATCTCACACAGTCGGTATTTTTTCTGGTACAAATCGCACACGAGCTGGCGTTTCGCGTCCATTGTTGAAAACAATATAAAAACAAAATGTATCAAGCTGAAGTGTAGAAATCATAAAGAAGGTTAAATTGGGTAAGTAAAGTTTTTGGAAGAGATGTAAATTATATTTTTTTTCTATAGTCGTCATCCTGAAGATCATGGAACTGCGGCTCTTTTACTTTTATTTCCTCTAATATTTTAGAAATCTTTTTTTTAGTTATGAAGTTAACATTTGTAAACTTTAATGACCGACAAGCTTGTTGCCTTCGTATTTAATGAAATAGAAAAAAAAACTGTCACTTCTATATCTGTCAACGTCAAATCAAATCAAAGTAAACAAACAGTTCAGTTCAAATAAGTAAATTCAAGTAAATCTTTGTAATACTCCATTTCCACAGTCCGTGTGGGATTGCCTGAATTCATTGCGTGGATTGTACAATTCAAAAGTGCTCTCGTGGCTATCAAAAAGCAGGGCAAGAGTCGTCGAGAAAGGAAGAAATCGGTGTCCAAGAAGAAGTGCCAAAGGGTTCGAAAATAAAGCGTAGACCAAATATCGTGCAAAGGTCTTTGAGCAAAGCGGCAAAACGAAAGTCCGGAGTTCGTTCTGAGATCGTTAAAAATATTTCTAAAAACACTGATCACATGAAACACAAGCAAACAGAAAAGAGCCGTTGTATTGAATCGTTTGTTTACTTTCATTTGATTTGACAATGACAGATATAGAAGTGTTTTTTTTTCTTTTTCATTAAGTACGAAAGCTAGTCGGTCATTAAAGTGTACAAATGTCAACTTCATAACTAAAAAAAATATTTCTAAAATATTAGAGGAAATAAAAATAAAAGAACCGCAGTTCCATGATCTTCAGGATGACGACTATCGAAAAAAAATATAATATACATATCTTCCAAAAACTTTACTTAGTCTGTTTAAGTGTGTGTGTGTGTAGTGTGTTTCTCTATATAAGTATTTATATCGTTGTCTAGTACCCATAGTACAAGCCTAGAGCTTAGTTTGGGACTAATCAATTGGTGTGACATTGTCCCCCTAATATTTATTTATTTATTATTTATTTAAACCGACGAACCTATCGCAATTGAAACACAACATCAGGTCCGAAATGTCAGCGATACCGAGAGCTATGTGCCTGCGTGTTATCACCAATCTTCGGTCCAGATTGGAAGAGTGCCAGCAGCGTAACGGTCATCATTTGGATAACATTATGTTTTGTAAATAATTTTCCATTTTGTATTCCAATAATTGATAGGTAATTAAAAAACAACTTAAATGCTAATAGTTTTTTTTTTTATTGAAATAACAAATACCTCATACCCTGTCTGGACACCACAGACCTTAATCTAACTAGATAACGCAAACACCTCAATTTGTATGAAAACCAACCGTGTCACTTTTTTTCTACCTGCTGTGACGTCACAAGAAAAAATAGTGATGTGAATTCCCCGTTGTCCGCGCGAAATCGATTCAAAGGCGCCGCCGCCCGCGCCGTGCGGCTCGTATCAATCAGTCTGCAGTCAGTACGAGGTCAGTCTTTGTAGTGAGAGGTCGCGCGCGTGTTGCGCCTTGTCGCCGTGTCTGCGTGGCTTGGAAGTTGATAATTTGACCGCTCTTCAGGTAAGTTATAATGTCATATACCTACGTAAAAAAATGTGTATAGTTACTAGATCTTTTCGATTAAATGAAAGTGACCGTAAGTACGTAATTGTTTGACAACAAAGAGATAGATAGATATACACACTATTGCCATAGAAATATTTACTAGAACACTTACAAAATTGTAGCAAGCGATCGAAGCAATTACAAGCGCGAATTTATGTGTCCGTGAATTTCACATATCGATTTTTCAATCGATTTGCCAGAGGAATGATAAAAGGACAGAAAAATGATAAATCTTATCTTACTCTTAGGTAATGGCAGTCATTTTCAGTTGGATTTAATTAAAATGTTTTCTTATGGTTTGTAATGATTCTCGTTACTTTGTTGTAGGAAATTATGTCTAAGCCAAATAAAAAAACCAGAGAAGAAATTTTATCTGCGAAAAGAAAAGCTAGTAAATTACGTTATGATAAAATAAAATCAGATCCAGAACTCAGTCAACTTAGAAAAGAAAAAGATAAGGAAAATTACTTAAAGAAAAAGAAAAATAGGCAGGTGACGGATATAAGGATGAAAAGCGTTATAGAACAGCAAAAACAGCGAGAGAAGTGGCGTCAGAATTCCAAAGCATACTACCTACGTAAGAAGAAACAGAAAGAAATACAAAGTGTAAATATTAATGAAAATGAGGACGAGGACAAGCCTCTGGTCGAAGCTGAAACTTTTGAAACGGATCCATTAGAGCCATCATGTAGCAACGATGTCACATCGCATAGCTTACCGAATGACAGAAAACCAAAAATTACAATACTCTCCGACGTAAAGGTTAACTATGACTTGAAGCAGCTTTTTAGATCACGTACAACTAACGTAGGTTGGAAATACAACTGTTCTTCACTTGACATCACTAAAGATTTTAAAGAATTTGAAAATTAATCATTATATTTTAAAATAATTGTTTTCTCAAATTATACTAAGATCTGATAAGTTGATTAATGAAAAGACTGATTAAGTTCCTAATTTGAAAGGCAAGTTGTAGCTTTTATTCAATAATAGAAATTAAGTAGATACCCGAAGAAACAAATAAAGGCAGGGTGTTTGGAAGCTAAGTGCAGACTTTCAGGGATGGCAGACGATTTTTTTGACCATTTTATTATTAAAGTACTTTTTCCTTATGACCATACTATGAAACTGGTTACTTTTAACAAATATTAATAATTAAATGGTCCCTATCTCAAAAATACAAGTCTGCACCTATCTTCCAAACAATCTTTAAATATTTTTAGTTGTTAAATAACAATAAAACACTGTTTTTTGTTATATTGATAATTTTATATAAACTCAATTGAGAAATTAAGAAGATAACTACAAATATGACTATACTGAACCAAATATAAGATTTATAAGTTGTTAATTATAAAATAAGTTTTTGTTTTTTATTTGTTGATTATTCAATATTAACATAATTTTGAAAATTGTTTATAGTAAAAAGAAGGCATAAAAAAGGCCACCTTACTTTCTATTTAATAGCAATTGCTAATAAGAAAATTATTAAAACAAGTTAGTAGGAGTTTCTAAATTTATTTCGTACAGGAATTAGTTTAAGTACAATTATTATGACTTAAGTAAATCTGATTTGCTCAATAAACAACTATAATAAAAAATGTTACGTAGTTTCTTTTACGTTTTGATAGATATTATTGCCCCTGGAATAAAATCAGCTTGTTGTATAATTGTCTTTTGGACACTGCAGGTTTCACGTGCTTAGTTAAATAATGAAAACGCACGTCGATATATGTATTTGCGACTGCCTTAATTAATTGTACCAAATGGTTCTCCGTTGGTGATTGGTCAAATTGATGAATAGCAATGCTACTAAAAATGTTACTATTTACAAAAACCCGCAGAATCTTATTTATTAACAGGGGCTTACTCGATGACGGCTTAATGCAGAATTTTTGTGACTTGTCAATTATTTGTCGTATTTCTAATTCTGCTACCTTGCATATTTGAACAACATCCTTTGAGGGGTAAACGAGACCACCTTTATCCTTGAAAGCGATGAACTCAAATGCATGACCAATGTTCGCCTTTGGTGAAGGTAGTGCACCACAACATTCATCGCATTTGATTATTTTTTCAAGTGCTCTTACAACATATCCAGCGGTATATGTTACAATCTGCTCACTAAATTCAGACAATTGAGGCAATGTAGAGCAAAAACTGTCAAAATCACGGATACTGCTGAAACTGAATTCTGTACTATCTACCTCGTCATCAGCGAGTGTGGCTCCTGTAGTTGTAGAATTTATTGTTTGTACCGCCGAAGAACAATTAAGTACTGAAATTTGTTCCAATTCAACACAATTGCCACCGTTGCAATGTTTTATTTCAACGTGATTTAACATTTTTTTGTAAAAAGATTCAAATTGTCTTGACGTGGGATTATTGTTACAACCACCGTGTGCCCGTACATTGCAAAAGAATAATTCCAGATGGTCTTGACTAAATCTATACATCGACATGAACTTTATTTTTTCTTCTTCTATCAACTTCTGAAACAATTCCTTTGTGCTTTTGATACAGACCAACAGACCAACGAACCCTGTCTTTCTGCCACTTTTAATCAATAGATCTCCTTGTGTAGTCCTCAGTCCTCTAATGTAATTTTCCGCCTTATCCAAAAATTCCGTTATTCTTGTCTTGTTGTTCATGTTAAGAGGCTGCTTGAAACCAAATTGTTTTAAGTTCCTAGAGTTGAGCACATCGAACAAATCGTTGAAAATGCGTATAAATTCAGCTGTAGCTAACGATCCTTCAAAATCCGGAATTTTTAATGTATCTCTACAAAAATCAAGAGATTTTGCAACACTTTCACTGAGGAGTTGAGTCGCCAACTTAACTTTCATCTTTTGATTTTGAAATTTGACATGGCTGTTTCGTAACTTGTTAGCTAAATGGAAATATTCTGTACTTTGCAGCCTGTGCAAAAGTTCGAAATATGCCCATGATACTCGATTACCATTACTATCAACAATATTTGCATAAGACTGAAGACAATTCCTTACTAATTTTACCATATGGCAAGCATCTAAAAAAACCGCCACCGGTTGTTTTGTAACAGGATGTTCAAATGTTGTTTTCAACTCTTCATTTGGATCTAATCTGCAGCCCAATTTTTTTGCCATACTTAAATTCGAAGGACAACCGTCAAAGGTAAGGCCGACAACTATTATATTCGATTCGCTCAAATGCTTCAAACATTGTAAGACCAGATCCGCTTTTTGTTGACCATTTGCCCCGTCTATTAAAAAGTATCCAACAGGAACCTGAAATATAATCAAAGCATTTAAATGCACATATGACAGCCAATACAATACACACATTTACACAATATAATTGACAAGAATAAATGGTAACCTTCCAATTCGCATTTATTCCAGTGACTAGAAACACCAGTGCTTCTTTAGCTTCAGGAACCTCATCAGAATCCAAACCACCACCGAAATCTACATATCCATGGAATTTTTTTCCGTCCCATTCAATTTTTTTCTTTATAGCCATTTCGTCAATCATAAGGCAACAGTACAAGGGTCTTTTCGATTTATTCGCTATTAATATCAAAGCATTTAAAGATTCGGTGGTAAAACCAGGTCTGCCATTTATACATTTAAACCACTTTTCAATAGTATGAGGATGTGGTAAGCACAAATTAAAAACCTTTCTCACATAGTTGTAAGCTTTGCTCGAATAATAGTGTAATGTTAGAGCAAAACTCCGAAGTGCCGGCGAATACTTTGATGTACTGACTACGTTAGCATTCTTTATCTGTCTAGAATAAAGTTCTTTGGTTGTGACATTGGACGAATTTAACAAATTCGCTTGCTCTTCATTTATAAAAGACTGCTTTTTTAAACACTCTAACAAAGCCACTAGCGTGAATATTTTTAGGCCTTTACGACGATTCTGTTCCCTCAATCTTTTTATTTGCTTGTTTTGCTGTTGAATTTTTTGTTGAGCTTGATTTAATTTGTGTAATATATTTTTTTTCTTTGGTATATTTAATGGTGTCTCCTCATTTGATTTAGACGGTTGCTTGATATCCTGTAACACATTAATAAAATAATCCTCTCAATATATCCTCATTGATTGATAGTACCTAGATTCTTGCAGAACAATAATACAGGTACCTGTCCTAATTTTCTTTTTCTCGACGTATTGCTCATTGGAAGGTTGTCCGCTATTTCGTTTATATTCTGCAAAAAAAAAAATTCTAGACAGGAAAAAGGTATAAAAACATGGATTAAAGCTGTATGATTTTGATTTAGGTGCATTTTTTTTAAATATGGCATGACTTCTTTTAACATTGAAACTTCTGTTCTAATTGTATCGGTTCTAAGCAACGTTTATAACGTCTACGTTAACTGTCAGATATTGTAATTTTAGGTGTTAGAGAACAATGCAAGTGAATCAAGACTATCGAGAACTATATCTACTAACTGTTTCACATGTTGATGTTTTCAGTACATCAATGGTTGGTATTGCTTCTGGAATCAGGCGACGATATTTTTTTGTTTCCTTAAAGCTGCTATCATTAAAATGTATAGAGCAAATTCGACTATTTTTTGTTGGAAACCAATTTCTTTGCCCGGTCGCTTCCATCCATTCCTTTTTTAAGCTTGGATTACTTGGAAACCTGTAATTTATAATTATGTTATTCAGACATACATATTACATATTGTTGCAAAAAATATAATTTACCTAATACCTAAGCGTATTATCATTCCTGTTTCAATAATCGGTTAGAATCGTAAACAATCGGAAGGTGTACATCACTATTTGCTTAATTTGACAGAAAAATGATAAAAGTACTCGTACCAAGAATCCAAGCGACACAAGCTAAAGATCGACCGTTAAATTTCCATTGCGCGTTAATATAGACAGGGCCTACAACTTTGCAAGTAAAGCAGGCAATGTATCATGAACATGAAGTAATCCCACACAGTATTATTTTTCATAGTAAAACCACGACAAACCAAAATAAATTATTTTTAAATAGATTAAACGTAATTATAGAAGAAATTTACTTACTTATGGAAGGAAACATGTCCATTATTTGGGTCAGCTTTTCCTGTACAGTTTTTACAACTTAATACGGAACAACCAGTCATTTTTCTAGATATCGGTGAGGTCCGGCGGCGGTAACGGTCGAACGCGTACTAAATGAAGCCGCGTAGAAAGCAGACATTTATACTGCTTTTTGACACGCGAAGTACGTACACTCGCGGCATCTAGTTAGATTAAGGTCTGTGCTGGACACCCTGTATATGACTGGTAGGGTACTAGTAGGAAAAAGTACCTACGTAAATATTTAATTTTGCATTATTAGGTTTTATCTCTATTGAATGCTTAGATTGTTAGAAAAACTATCGCTCGTTTTTTAACCCTTTGAAAGCTTTCTCTCTCGCGAAAAAAACGTGACATAATCGCCAACATCTCAACTTGTGAAAAACGAACATAAATCATGTCCGTCAACAGTAAAATTTCTTTGACAGCGTCCGCCATGGCACTTTACTGGTCGTTGGCGTGGTAGGTACGACCGCACACGATCTTTTTATGGGTTCTTGGCGTTCATAGGGTTAACCACATCTGATAAATTTAATTGAATTAGAAGCCACCGACCACCGCCTACTTTGAATGTTAAATGTTGGTTGAATTAAATTTAAAGAAATGTGATCTTAATTACTTACAAAGAAAGTATTTGAGTAGAACCTACATTCGATTACCTACTTGTAGGTTAATGTCTTTTAAATAAATAAATAAATAAATGCAATAGTACGGTGGAAGTATAGTCGCCTGTGTTGTTTCTGATAAGTTGATTAGGTGTTTGGTTATCCGCTTTTTCTTCTTGCTACATTTATAAGAGAAAAGGTGGAGTCTAGTAATTGCAATTAACATCAAAACTCTTTCAAGTAAGTACCTAAATTATAAATTACAACAACATCATACCTACTCGTATACTTGAGAGTTATTTTAATGTGCACTGCAATATCCAGCAAGTTGCAATTACAAAGTGGAGTCTAACCATGGTTTTACGAGGGCTGCCTTTTAAGTTCTGTCGTTTGCAAGCCTTCCGTGATTGCATAAAAAAGAACTAGTGTCATCTTAAAATATTTGAAATTAGAATTCGAAAACAAAAGAATGACTCGAAATCGGCCCAACCGTTTTAGTACAGCGCTCGTTCAAAGTTGACAAGTCAGTTGTGAAAATGGAAATTTCGAAGGAAAATTTACGTGCGATATTTTTTTACAACTTCAAAAGGGGCTTAACGCGACTTCAGTGCTTCGAAGAGTTGACTACGGTTTTCAATGATAAAGCACCATGCCTCCGGACTGTGGAACGCTGGTATTTAGAATTTCAACGTTGTTGCTCTAGTCTTGGTGATAGACATCGTGAAGGTCGACCAAAAACAGCCGTAACCCAGGAGAACATTGATGCTGTACGGCAACTGATCGTCGAAGATCGCCATGCGACATACCGTGAGATAGAAGCTTCCTTAAGTATTTCAGGGACCAGTGTTCACAGTATTTTGCATGATCACTTAGGCGTAAAAAAGTTGATCTCTCGCTGGATACCACATTTACTCAGTGAAGACCAAAAAACGGCTCGCGTTCGATGGTGTCGCAAAACTCTGCGGCAATTCAACCGAGGAAACTCGAAACATGTTTACGACATTATCAGTGGTGACGAATCTTGGATATATGCCTACGAACCCGATTCTAAACAGCAGTCGACTGTTTGGGTGTTCCAAGATGAGCCAAAACCGACCAAAGTAATACGCTCACGGAGCATTTCGAAAAAAATAGTCGCCACGTTTGTGGCGAAAAGTGGCCACGTGGCCAACATCGTGCTCGAGGATCGTAAAACGGTTAATGCTGACTGGTATACCACTGTCTGTTTACCAGAAGTCATCGGCGAGTTTCGAAAAAATAACCCAAGACGTCGTATAAGACTGCATCACGATAATGCGAGCTCGCACACCGCCCGGCAAACAATTGCGTTTTTAAAAGAGCAAAACGTCGAAATTCTGGAACACCCGCCGCACAGTCCAGACTTAAGCCCTAACGATTTTTTTACTTTTCCAAAAATCAAGCAACGACTTCGTGGTCAACGGTACCAGACGCCTGAAGAAGCCGTTGAGGCATACAAAACGGCCATTTTGGAGACCCCGACTTCGGACTGGAATAAGTGTTTCGAAAACTGGTTCGATCGAATGAAAAAGTGTATTACATATCACGGTGATTACTTTGAAAAACAATAAATACCATTTAACACTTAAATTGTCTTTAGTTTTTCCAAACGACACAACTTAAAAGGCAGCCCTCGTATGTAGTCGGCAACACCATTTCCCAGTGTAATGTAATTTTTGTAATTTATTTTCAGGGCAAGGAAAAAATGGGTGCATAACATAAATCTTAAAAGGAAACACTTTGGAGAGTATCATACCCTTATGCCAGACGTCAGAAAAGATGAAAAGCGATTTTATATGTATTTTAGATTGAGTTTCGAATGCTTTGACGAACTATTAAATTTAACCTCCTAAGACCCACCATACAACGAAATTTGTCAGTGGAATATGAATCTATTAACGATGAAATAAAGTCAATTTTCTAATTTGATCATTAGTCATAAAAACAAAAGAAATTGCGCTTTACTATCTTGGCACTAGATCTTTATTTCAATGGCCGTATTATGTACTAGTATTAGTACAAGGAACCTCAGGAGGTTTCAAAATGATATTAAAAAAATGACACAAATTATCGCGAAGCCATCTCGCCAGAAGAACGGCTTGCTATAACATTACGGTGCGAGTAAATAAAACTCGATAATTATATAAAATCGGTATTGTTTTAATTAGTACCTACTAAAGGTCATTTGGATCAAATGAACTGACAAAGTCACTAATATTTCCTTGAGTGGTTTTTATTGTTTTAAGTTATAGCTTATTTCCGACAAAGACATAAAATAATAAAGTTTGGAAATCAAATCTACCCATTAGTAACAATTATTTAACCCTTGCAATACTTTTTTGCATGTCAAAATTGCGATCAATAACACCTGTTTAATAATTAATACATTAAAAATTTCACACAACAAAAACAATTACGTATATTAAAAACAAAATTAATTTTGAGACTAATGTGTAGTTATAGGAATATTATGATTAGTGAGTTTTTTGCCAGGTGAGGTTGCTGTATGAGGAAGCGTCAGCATTTACTATGCGAACATCAAAGAACGCTTGCCTCGCAGGCTCCCACACGCTGTTCAGTAACAGGTCACCTATTAGAGCTGGTTGGGTTGTGTTTGCGTTACGCCTCTATTGTGCCAGGTCCCCAGGCTAATTCGGCCCAGTTTTTACAATCATCTCTGTGTTGGTCGTGACCTTGTTTGATTAGACCACCTTTTTTGCAATTTAGTGTGTGGTTTAGGTCAAAATTAAATTCGCCGCATCCATCACAGGTCTGAGGGAGACTTGCAGGTTCATGAGCATATCGTATGGCTATGGCATCTTTGAACTGAGCAGCAGGCTGTGAGGTCGGTATTGTTGGCAGTGGTAGGGATGATTGTTAGCCATTGTGATGATTTCGTTTCGACGACTCTTTGTACACATCTTTTCATGTTATTTGGAAGTTTAGATATTTTGCTTGTTTTAATGTCTCTTATTTGCCTGTCTAGTTTTTCTTCTTTAATGGTATCTGCAGCGTGAGTTTGATGGGCTAAAAGATCCAGATATTCACCATTTTTAATGGCATAATTAGTATTTCTTCATCAGTTTTGTCCAAGACTGTTTGCAAGTATCTCCGTTCACATTGGAGTGATTTTGTAAAGGCTGTATGTACGAGTTGTGGGTGCTTTTTGCTAGCTTTCGACAATAGTTTTATACAATTAGTCCATTCAACAACTTTTTTTTAAATTTATTCTTTTTGGCCTCCCTCATCTCCAATGGCACCACCCAAAAATCGGTGAAAAAGTACTGTCT
Source organism: Acleris laterana (assembly GCA_963966035.1). Lineage (NCBI taxonomy): Eukaryota > Metazoa > Arthropoda > Insecta > Lepidoptera > Tortricidae > Acleris > Acleris laterana. Next base: position 16,033,529 of record OZ014453.1, on the reverse strand, counting down.
TCACTCCTAGATTCCCAAATAGTTTTGTAGCGTCTTCAATTGATTTATTTTTTACTATAATATAGCTTTTTGATGGTTTCGGGAAATAGCCATATTTTGGGCCTTCTTTCATCAGTTTTTCAAGCCAGTCCTTTATATTTTGTAGTTTACCAAAGCATGTGGAATCATCCGCATACCAATTTTGTACATATTTTCCAGGGTCTTTGCAGCTTTGAATTAGTGGTAGAATCCCAACCGCATACATTAACATTGCCAACGGGTCACCTTGTGTTGTTCCTTCCTTGCTTAAAATGAAATCATTTGAGCCTGATAGACAAATTATTGCATATCCTCTATAAGAGTTGAAGAGAAATATTGCACAACGGGGCCAGTAGATTCTTGCGTTCCAGAGAGCGATTGGACGACTCAGAGTATTGAAGGCATTTGCTGCGTCTATTAAAAGAAGGCAGATTATTAGACAGATCTTCTAAATTTTTGATTTCCTGTTCCATGACTACTTGACTAACTTTTAATTTTGCTATGGCTTGTCTTTTTGCAGAATTTTTTTTGACAGTCTTCGCATAGGCAAGGAATAGACTATCTTTTTCGTCATGCTCCACCTTTTTCTTATTATCGAGATATTGTATCATTTCTGAAACAGAGGACGATGAAGGTGTCTTACGTTTCAATTGTTTTTCATTTCTACGACAAACCGCTGCTGGATCTGGATTATCACTTTCAAATCTCACATTATTTAGTCGTAGCAGTTTGGTGTATATTGCTATCATTATCTAAAACCATAGGTGACGTAGGTAGGTACGTATGGGATTTTCAAAGCTATCATTAAGTATCGTAGAAGATGATCGGTGGCTTTCTTGGCTATCAGCAGTATCTAAAGCTGAAGATGTGCCGGGATTTATTTGGTTATCAGCAGTATCTAAAGCTTAAGATGTGCCGGGATTTTCTTGATCATCATCATTACTTACAGATTCTTCAATATCACTAACATTTGACTCTGTGTTAGGAAACTGTATGTATGGCTGCAAAAATGACAAGATAAGTTTCAACATCATAAGTTTCACCATCACTTGGCTTATCAGTGCTTAAATTTATTAAAGTAGCGGCAACTGTTTCGGTAGTAACAAATCTCTCAAGGAATAGGCACTTGAATTGTTCCCATGTTATGCCGGGATAAGTGGCGCGGGCGAGCCAAGTAGATGCCGCTCCTTTCAAGGCCTTGCTTACGGTTATGATAAGTTGGCTTCCTTCAAGTGGGTTGTCGTTGAAACATAAATCAGCGGTTGCGCACCAGGATTTAGCATCTGTATCTCTTTTGTCAGGATCAAACTCAGGTAGCGTTATTTGTGTACTCACATGCGGCGTCTTCAGTGTTTTAATTAATGCACACATTTGCTCATTCTGAATTTTAAACATTAGTCGCCACCGGGTGTCATCTTGGTCATCTTCTTTGTCTGGCTGGTTGATATCCCACATCTGATGACGGAGGAGGAGGAGGTGTTTCTTCAGTGACACTCATTTTGTAGGTTTAAAAATTTAATGTCTTACACACTTTAATTAGATTTAACTATTAACTACTAGGCGATGGAATAGTACTGTTAGGCGATGGGCTTGCAACCTGTCACTAATACACTGGTAAACATCTTAGCCTAAATGTGCAAAATGTGGTTACAGAATTATTAACAATTTTTTTTGAGTTGTTGGTAATTCTGTAGCTCTGCCTACCCCACTCTGGGAATAAAGGCGTGAGTTTATGTATGTATGTATTAACTACTTTATAATTGTCAATTATCTTTATTTATCACTATTTAGTACCAGCTACTGAATCATGAATTTAATGGACACTACGAAACGTCGGACAGTTCCTCGACACGCGCCTAGCTTGGGCTCGATCTAGATTTGAACTGCGACTCCCTCCTTGGCCGCCCGAGACTCTGCCGAAGCAATACATAGCTAGATGTATGTGATGCTTGCGTTTGTAGTACCATCAAGTAACATGACCTCTCCGACATACACTAACGGATTACCGATGCGATATTGAACAGCGGTGTTATGCCGTGGGTAAGAACGGGTAGTTTTTTCATTATTGTGCAGGTAGATAAGTTTTATTTTAATTACTTTCTTTTACATTATTACAAACAAACATTGCATGTTTTAAATTTTATTATTAATAAATACTTCAGCACTCGGTTGTACTTCATTTCTTTACTACCTATCAATTGTCAGATTTGTCAGTTGGAGCACGGGGACTAGGGCATACCCCGTGCTTCACCCAGGTGCAAAAGTACCTACTTTATACTCGAAACTGGAATTCAAGACCAAAAAAACTACGACAGATACGTCACTGTCAAATCTGTCAAAGTCACTTATGTCATTGTCAAATAAAGTTTTCAGGTTTCGCCAACCTTTTTGTTGTATGCTTCTTTGTACATATTGGCTGTTACAATTAATTAATTAGGATTTTATCAAAAACGGTACTTACAATAGTACATTGTGCAACAAGGGAGGTAAGGAGGTTATTATCTATTAGTGTCGGGATAATTCACGACAGCCGCAGGCTGGAGTGAATTATAGACACGAGTAAATAATATCCTTACCTCCTGAGTTACACACAATGTTTTTCCATCACATTTGAGAAAAAACACGGGTAAAAAAAAACATAAGGAAAAAAAATATATATTAAAATTCAATGTAATTGTACAATTACTGTTGTTTGAAAAATTAAAAGTCATGTTTGGTTCTGGATATTTAAAATTTTGAATGGAATTATTTATATTTTGTGTTGCTTGATGTTCTATGTCTTGGTCTAGTGGTGGTACTTGATCCAGGTTTTTACAACAGGTTGCTATTGGTGTGATTATATTTTGACGGTTTGAGATTTTGAGGCCTTGCTTAACTTGTGCTGGCATATTCTGTATAGGAGCAGATGAAGTAGATGCTATTGGTTCGACAGGCTCTGGCATTATATTATGACTTAACTGTATTGACTGTTTAATTTTGTTGCTAACATCTATTTTATTAGTGATGGAGTCGTCGATATAGCCCTCTGCAACTGTAGATGACTTCCACCCTCCATGTCGCTTGAGGGTTCCAATATCGACTCCAGAATCGGCTAGTAAAGTCGCAGAAGTGCGGCGAAAAGAGTGACCTGTGTACAAGGATGCATCGGGTAGATTGAGGTAGCAGGCAATTTCTTTAGGCATGCTCCCCAGTTTATTTTTTCCAATTACTTGGGCAATACACTTTCCGTTTCTAAACTGTTGGAAAAAGCGGTTGCTGGTAGACTTCGGGGACCGTAAGGATTGATATTTTTTTACCATTGTACAGTAGTTTCCTGAAATTACAAAAGATCTTGGAACCCTTTTTTTAGTGTTTGGAACTTTGACTAGTATTAGATATTTCTCCTTGGTTACTAACATCATCAACAGTGACATTGCAAAGTTCTTGTCCCCTTAGTGCACCAGTAATTCCAAATATAAGTGCAACCTGTAACAAATAAAACATAGTTTAAGGATAGTGCTGTAAATTCAAACAATGTTATAATAAACTCAAGCTGTAAATTAATTAGTAGAAAAAATCTATCAATCACAGAAAAATCCGTCCTGTCCTATCTGTCTGGCACATTTTTCTACTTAACATAAATTTTATGATTTATTATATAAATGAAAATTACCTTTGTTGCTAAATAGATCTCGTCAGGAGCTTCATTTATAAAGTTTTCAATATTTACACCTGTAAGTATTTTCGACTTTTTCGGGACGTAGCCCTCGTTCTTTCTTTTTTAAAAAGCCTTTAGTTGTAAATACTGATCAATATTTATGTTATTTTTGACTTTCGAAGTGCTTTTTAACATAGAATATATGGCCCATATTGAACTGGCTTTATACTTATCGGCAAGTTCGCCGAAATACGCCAATAGAATTGTTTCTGAAAGTGATGTGGCGTTTTTGTCGGCCCTCCATTTCATAAAGTTCTCATAAGTCGCGATGTACTTTTCCTTAGATTTTGCTGGAAATAGATTTTCTTGAAGGATTTGAGCCGCGTTTACTAACTCCGGCGGCGTTGCAACTAGCGAATCTTCAGTAATATCGGATTCCTCCGATGAATCCATAGTTTTTGCTGGCAATCACTTTTTTTAACAAACACACAGTAAATTACCTATATTTGTTCGATACAATGTCCAAAAATCATATAATTAAACCAAACAAGAAAATAATTTACTTATGTCCGTGAAAAACGAATGTATTTTTTTTTTTTTTTTTTTTAAATTTATTGAAGCTTTGGCTACTAGGCCATTAGCTTAAAACGAAACAGTCTTATTCTAATAAGTAATAACATTAACATAAAAAATACATCTACCTATTTACAAAACAAAGCAATAAACATTTAACTAAGTATAAATGACTGAAAATTTTAAAATTTACAAAGGAAATTAATTTCTACCATATTTATACAAAAGAAAAAAATATATATGTCATAACCCACCCACTGTACCCAAAATAAAATCGTAAACAATATAGTACAATTCCGAAAGCTTCATAAGTTCTTTAACAGAACTCGGAATATTAATTAATCCTGTGTTCTTACACAAACAAATAAATAACAATCTTTGAAGTTTAAATCTAGGGCAAGCGAAAAAAATATGATCGAGATCACAAAAATTACAATTACAATAATTACAATCGGAATTAATACTTAAATTTAATCTATGCAAATGTGCAGGAAAGCGACAGTGACCTATTCGCAATCTGCTAATAATAGTTGTAAAATGTCTTCCTGGGAATCTATTGAGTTTATCAAACCAGGACTTAGTATTGGGTACAGGAGCTATATCTGCCAACCATTTACCTTTAATAGTTCTAGTAGATAACAAAGAGCGGGACCAGCGTTTTAACATTATTTGCTTAATAAATGGGACAAGGTCAGCAGAAGGAACTTTTAAATGACACATATTAACATTTTCAGACGACTTAGCCAGAGCATCAACCAGCTCATTACCTAATATCCCAGAGTGCCCCGGTACCCAGCAAAATTCAACAACAATATTTTTATCAAACAAGTTACTTAAGCAATTTCTTAATGTATATAGTAAATAATTTGTAGACGCACTTACACTTGTATTTGTTAATGCTTGCAAAGCGCTCATAGAATCGGACAGAATCAAAAAATGGTCTTGTTCAAAATCATTACAATCGATATATTCTAAGGCATAAATAATTCCTAAAACTTCTATCGAAAAGACAGAAAAATAATTGTTACACTTAAAAACTTTACCTACTTTCAAAAAAGAATCATAAAATGCAAAACTAGTCCTATCAATGGTTTTGGAACCGTCTGTATAAATAAGAACAAAATCTTTTTTTCCGTCAAGGAACTCTAAAAAGTCAAATTTTGATCTAAATTTAGTCAAACTTACTGTAAAATTTCTAAATATAGCAGGATAATTACATTCAAAACATGGTAATACAGCAGACCGAGAGATTACATCTTGGAATTCAAAATTTAAATAAGCTATAGACTCACTCAGAGAGGAAGATTTAGTAAGGGCGATTGAGTTAAAGTTAGGTATATAGAAATTTTCCAAGTATTTCGAAACTATTTGATTATCTCTGCTGACAAGTTTGAGACAATATTTATCTGTTATATAGCTCCTACGAATGAATAAAGGCACGATACCGGCTTCAACTTCTAATGAGTTTATAGGGGATGACAGCATAGCACCAGTAATAATTCTCAAAGCTCTGTTCTGAATGATGTCCAGACGTTTCAGTAAATGACTATTTGCATTTGAAAAAAAACATACATCCATAGTCAAAATGGCTTCTAATCGCAGCAATATAAATGATTTTTAGAACCTTGGGATCAGCACCCCATTTTAGTCCGGCTAATGATTTTAAAATATTTAAACCTAATTCAGTTCTAATACAAATTACGTCGATATGAGTTTTCCATGATAAATCAAAATCAAGGACGATACCAAGATATTTAACAAATGGGTGGACAGGTATTCTAATTTTATTGTAAAAAACTTGAAGGTAACACAAACCATTTTTTGAGAATAAAATTACAGAACATTTAGCTACGTTTACCTCTAGTTTTAAATTATTTGATAATATTAAATGTAGTTTATACAGACAACTATTAATAATAGATTCACCATCTTTCATTACTTTACAGTTTACATATAACACTAAATCGTCCGCATAAAGCAAATATTTTACTGATGCAGGAATATCGTTCATAAAACATACTTGTAGCTGCCGAAACCAGACCACTGAAGAGGAGGTTTTGAAGGCGTTGCTAATTTAATTAAAAACTTCGATATAACGACTGTAAATTTTATTATAGGTTGCTGGTATACAGAAATAGTGCCAAAATTATGCGCAGCTAAGTGGAAGTTTAGAAAGCTAGTGACTTGCCATTTTATTACTCGTTTAAGCTCAACGGATGATTTTAGTGGGGATAAACGTTTTGATATTGCTTGAAGAGCAGATTTAGTTTATTACGATTTAATGATTTTAGCATTTAGTTAATTTGTAAACAATTAAAAATAGGGGAAAATAATATAACAAAAGAATTAAAATTATACAATAATAAAAATGTTGCATACGCAACATACTAAACTTAAAATAAATATAAGAGGAGATATAACCGAACCCTGAGGGGTGCCTTTAGTGGAAACTTTAGGGCCAAACAATTTCGACTTAACTTTTAATAATAATAACCTATTATGAAGAAAACTATACAGCCATAACAATATATGTCCAGGAAAACCTAAAATATGTAAGCTCTGTAAGAGATAAGAATGGTCTATGTTATCAAAAGCTCCTTTGATATCAAGAAAAACTGCTAGAGTGTATTCATTATTTATAAAATTATTTTGAATATCACCTATTAAGCAACTTAAATTATCCATCGTGCTTTTGCCTTTTCTAAATCCATATTGATTTATTGGTATCATACCAGATCGTTCAATATACCATTCTATTCGATTTTTTTGCATTGTCTCGAAAACTTTAGATAAACAAGATGTTAATGATATTGGCCTATATGAATCAATATCATTGGGATCTTTATAAGGCTTTAATATTGGGACTACATGTTGTGTCTTCCAGGTAGGAGGAATACAATTAGCTCGCCAAAGCTGGTTAAATATATTCGATAAAATACACTTCACGTCACTAGGAAGATTTTTTAAAATTTTATAAGAAATGAAATCAGGTCCAGGAGATGTGTCTTTTTTATTTTCTAGGGCCGACAAAAATTCATCAAATGAAAAAGGATCTAGCATCCATTGAGCGTTTTCCGAACCATAACAAGTAAAGAACTCGGAATAATTGCAGTCATCCAGTTGATTCTGACAGGGAGCTATTTTATTTAAGAAGTCATGAGCATTTTGAGGGTTATGAAAAAAAATTGGACGGGTAAAATTGGAGTCGTTCATTTTTGAGTGTTTGAACCTACGAATGTGATCCCAGATAATTTTACTCGAAGTCATACGATTAAAAGTTGAACACAGAGATTGCCAGCTCAAACGTTTTATTTCTAGCAATGTTCGTTTCTTAACAGCATCAAACTTCTTATATAAGATATAATTTTCAACAGAAGGGAATTGTTTATAGGAAGTCAAAGCAATTTTGGCTTGGAGTATTACACGGTCGCAGTCAATGTTCCACCACGGTGTAACTTTCAAATTAAATTTACGTTGGTAACATTTGTGTATTTTGTGTGAGAATGTCATCAATACGTCTTGTAGTTTATTTACAAACAGGTTATAATTAACTAGGGGATCATCTATAAGTTGAAAAGAAGAAAAATCAGACTCGCACTGTTCTCTAAATTTAACCCAATCCAACTTTTTGACATTAACTGAAGCTAAAGCATGAACATTGGTATCCGATTGAAGACATTGAAGGTTAGAAGAGGGAAAAGAATTCGTATAGTTGTAAAACACACTAATTAGCAAAGGAAAATGATTACTACTTAGTAGATCAGTACCTACAGAGAATGTGCAACTAGAACTAAGCACTTGAGAAGAGAATGCCAGATCTAAAACATTACCTTGTTGTCCAAATGGAGCAAAAGTTGTTATCATGTTGTCATTTAAACAAACTAAATTTGAGTTGTCTACAAATGCGTGAAGAGAGTTGCCTCGGCTATCATTCACTCTAGAACCCCAAGAGGAATGATGAGCATTAAAGTCACCTATTATTTAATAATTTGGAGAAACAATTTTAGAAAAACTGTCCTTTAGAAACTTAATGTTAAACTTACCATTAGGAGGAGGAGGGATGTAAACACACAATATATCAAGAGAAGAATCGCCAAGAGAAACTGAAATCAAAATGTTTTGAAAGTGATAATGAGATGATGTTTTAATTACAGTAAACTTGTACTTGGATCTTATAGCTATAGCAACGCCTCCGTGAGGTCGATCTGAGTCTTGTCGAATAAAATTAAAACCTGCCAATTTTAATAAATTATTTGCATTAAGCCATGTTTCATTAAACAATAAAATGTCAATTTCCTCACTATGATGTAGAATGAAATGTTTAAGTTGGTCAATTTTAGGTAATAAACTTCTAGAGTTCCAGTGTAGAATATTTAATTTTGTAATACTACTAGGCATAATTAAATGGAAAAGTTAGATATAAGCAGTTCTTTAATTAATTGAGTTGAAATAGGACCATGCTGAGTTTTAGATTCTTTTTTTTTAAGGATGTCAATGACTGTTTTTGTAATAGACAATATTACAGAATCTGAATTTAGAATCTCTGAAACTAGAGCACGCCCTTGGGGGGACTTAGCAGGTCGAGACTGTGAAGATGTTGAAGCTTTACTAGCACTGACTTGTTGAGGCGGCGGTACTTGCACTTTTGCAGCTGCAGAGGCATAGGTAAATTTCCCATTGATCTTGTCCTTGATTTCGGCTATCTTGGCTGACTTCACCGGGCATGTGTATGACACTGCAGCATGAGGTCCACTGCAGTTGGAGCATTTGAATTTTTCAGGGTTGGTACATTCCTTATAGAAATGCGAACTGGAGCAAATGGAGCATATCTGTGTGCTCTTGCAGGCTCCGCTTCCATGTCCGAATTTGTAACAGTTAAAACATTGCAAAACTGGCCTTATGTAATCAGACACATTAAACCAAATGTAATCATAGGTCACATGGTCCGGGTGAGCTGATGCTAAGAAGGTCACTAATACCGTTTGAAGAGGTTTGGGAGGACCCATCTCTTGACGCTTCGTAAATCGTTTTACGCCCATAATGGGACATGAGGCTTTTAAGTTTTCTATTAAATCTTCTTCAGTTATCCCAACTGGGGCTCTGATGATACCTTGGCATTCTATGCTATCATAAGGAATTTTAGCGATCCACTCATTCTCTTCAAATAAACTGGCACTCAACAAAAATGAATTGGCATCATTCATTGCACCGAAAAACACTTTGGTGTAAAAGTTACCTACAGGCTTTACATATTGAACACCCCGCACAGTTTTTAATATTTTATTTACTTTAAGCAAGTCCATCCGATACTTTTCTTTATCGTTGTTTCTGGAACACTGCAACAAAACAGGGTACTCCTTTTTGGACAAATCATTGTACAAAGGATGATGATCCTTAAAAAGTCCTCTGTTATTACGGATGTATGTCATTTTTTGTTTGGAAGTTCCACTATCCTCCACCGGCATTTCAGCCTTCCTTTTGGACGATCTAGGCACAAACTCTGAGGGGATGAGATCTGTGATCTCACCCCCGTCCTCGTCGTCCATATGTATATAAAATAAACGAATCTAATTAACTTTAAATTATTGAAAAATAATGTATCTATTAGGAAAAAGGGGCTAAAATAAAATAATTGAAAATTTCTTTAAAAATTCCGCCTTATCTTTTCAACGTTCCCGCCCTTTTTTTTTTTTTTTAAATTTTTTCTATTAGTACCACAGATAATCCTACGATCTGCGTTTCGTTCGTGTGACATGAGATACTTGCAGATTGTAAATTATAACGATTTGTCGGATGAAATTTAATAAATTAATACAATATACACCGAAATAATTCTAAATCATAAATAAAATGCACATTTTATACTTAGAGATTTTTTTACAACTTCATTAGTCAAGTTATGGTAGTGTAATGTATAATTTTTAGGCGTGAATTAACGCCTCACCGATGCACAATTTATTCCATTTCTTGTCAACTTGTTAAGTTGGTATCTTAAATTTATCTTATAATCTATGGTCAATTCAACTACTAGTGGACCTGTGTCAAAAAAACTACTGAATCTGTGGCACATGCACCCGGTGTTGCAAGGGTCATGTTTTGATCTCCTCGTTAGTAAGTAAACCCAGGGCACTGTATTAGTATTGTTTTAAATATTTATTTCCAAAATTGTTTATGTAGTCCAGCTTTAGTCTTCCTTTTAATTCCTCAGTCGTTTCAGGGTTCCAGCATATTTAATGACAGACGAAAACCCGAGTTTGCTACCTTTAAGTAAATATCCACTATTATCTGTACCCGTGTTGACGTTTGGTTTTTACCCCGATATGTGGAGGTTTACAACATTTGGAAAGTGGTATTGATCTAGATATCGATTTGGGCAAGTCAGGATCGGTGGCTTTCTTTCTCTAATAAGCCGGCGAGCTAGCTACATTCTATTTATTAAATACGGGAGAATTACCTACCATATCTCCTTCCCTTGTAAGTGTTTCGACGTTGGCTTGAAGTGTCTTGAATTATTATTGTGTATCGTGTCGGTTTTGACCACGCATTCTTATATTCCAGTTACCGGCAGTCCACGTAGTATTACTACATAACCTAAATAATTACCTACGTGGCTATTATTACAACGAAGGTAAGTGCTTAGCGTTCTTTCTATCTTCGAAGCCGTGTTGTGTGTCAAGTGTTTATCTAAAGTGATGTTCATATTTCAGCATTCATTGAATACCGGCGAAGTACGCCAAATAACACTTGTGCCACGTCCTACAACGGATCTTTCGGCGTTCCGGAGTTGACATTGGTTAACACCAACCGTAAGCAAGGCCATAATCCTCCAAAAGGTCAGTCCCTTTACTTATTTTGCAAGGTTTTGAGGTTATAACTTCTGTGCCACGTCATGTCTGTCTCGTACTTCTATTCCCTTGCTAAACATATCCAGCAAAACCTGCTTGGAACACGCACGCCGCGCACGGTGAACTATTTGAATTATCCTGCAAGGATCTAATGGTGTTTTACTAAATTTAACCTGCGTTTGAACACTTAATGCCTTCTTGCACCGGCTATAAACCATGAGGCTGTCTCTTATGCCTAGCGAACTGCTGAGTCACCTCCAGAAGCATCATGCCGCATTCTAAATTAACCCTTTCAACCTATCTAATTAACTTCTTCTGCATTGCCTGCGCATTGGTCGCTTACCCCTACTCCCGGACCATTCCAGGAGGTGCTTTGTACGGGCCTAGCAATAGGCCACGCCAGTACATCCGGCGAGGTGCCCACGTGTCAGCGTAGTGGCGTCCCTGCGCCACTCGGCTCGACCACATCCGCAGCTAAGCGATCTCTCGATTTTACATCTTATCATTCAAAACTTTTATAAAAGCTACCTTAGCGTCATCGACCAAACAACAACAATACCCTAAATTAATTAACGTTTGAATCAAATAAATTTGTAAAAATAACCATTTGTTTTCTTCCTTTCATTATACCCAGTGAGGGAAAAAATATAATATTACAGTAGTGCAACAAAAATCCTTGGCTGATTGAAGTATCCTTAGTCTGAAGTAATGTACGGTAACGGGTACACATTTTAAAACTAAATCCATAACTCCCTGGGGAGTTATGATAATTCATAACTCCCTTGGGAATAATATAGTAATTTATTCTTCAGTACACATAGATGCAATAAGGCCTTTAAACAGCAGATGTGATGAAAACTTTATTTTCAACTTTTGGCCGACCACTACTTCAAATAAACATTCGATTATACTATTACACGTATACATCTAATCACAATTTCATTACGCACACGTATTTTACATTTATCTATTTAATTAATATCATATTATCGATATACAATGTCGATAAATCGATTACGATGCGCGACCGCATCCCGGCTTGGCGTAGTACACTACCGCGCAGGAGCGATGGCCGCCGAGCGAGACGGCAGCGCGCGCCGTGCCGCGCGTGAGAGAGATAGTACCGCCGAGCCAGTCGCAACTGAATCGCCATTGCTGTTTGTTTACGTCTCGCGTTTATGCTCGCTAATTATTGTTGTAATTTAAGTTACCAACGTTCAATCTGTGTTTTAACATCGGACTAATATCTAGTGCTTGCGTCTGTGCCTATCAACACTAAGTATAGTGTTAGTTTGGTTTTTGTTCGGACTTACATACCTATCATAACCTCCTCCTGTGTTGCGTCGACAGCGCCTTCTAATAAATAACAAAAGGGATTGTTTGTGTAGTGTTAAAATATAAACTTTAATGATATACAGTTGTGTCATTGCGTGTACAACCCACAAAGGAATCCCCGTAGACAGGAACACCTCATCAACCTCACAGGCATCTCCTCCGCCTCACTGGTAACTCCTGCACCCCTTCAGCGTAACAAACACCCGACGCGCACACGCGGGGTTAACTCACGCGCCGCCATTTTGTGGAGACGCTCCCTTCCCTCGCGTCCCGTGGTAGTCGCGGCACGGACGCTTTGACGCGCGCATCGTCTATGTTGTGATTCTCTCTAGACTCTCGCTCGCTCGGTTACCGTTGTGTTATATACCTAATTGTTTGCCCTTTTGTTTGTTTTAAACGTGTGAAACGCGAATAGACGTTTTTTTGTGTAAACTTGGTTTTCACTGATGCCCTAATCCCGCAAGCTAGCCTAAACTACTTTATAATTGTCAATTATCTTTATTTATCACTATTTAGTACCAGCTACTGAATCATGAATTTAATGGACACTACGAAACGTCGGACAGTTCCTCGGCACGCGCCTAGCTTGGGCTCGATCCAGATTTGAACTGCGACTCCCTCCTTGGCCGCCCGAGACTCTGCCGAAGCAATACATAGCTAGATGTATGTGTTTGCGTGTGCACCTCTCCGACATATACGTAACTATGTTCCAGTTCTACACTCGGCGTCAAAACAATCGCACCTTTTGCAATTTTGGATTCAAGGGAATATAGCTCTTAACCTATTTATTGTACCCATACAATATTAGTATCATTTGAAAGCAAAATTAATAACCTTTAAAAACAAAGATCACGAAATGCAGGCGTCTTTAAAAAAAAGTGCTGACATACTCATTAGTGGGATCGCTAATTGTGCCACCCTGCGGGCCTAGTATGACTTCGTCTATATCGCGTGTCAACTGTGGATAAAGCATCCGTCACTTTTTGACACGTGTACTTATTTACCTGTAGACGGTGACGGATGCCTTATTCAAAATTTATCACGCGGTAAACGCAGCCATATTAGGCCGGCCTTACACTCGTAAGTTTTACTTACGTAAGTAGGGACACGGCTATCTGTTAGAATGAGAAAAGAATATTTTTATCTTATTCTATCAAATAGCTGTGTCCCTACTTACGTAAGTAAACTTACCAAGTGTAAAGCCGGCCTTAGGCCTCCTGGACACGTATAAAAAGGGGGGGTAACAAAGACTTATGGGTCATACTCGTATGCTATCTAGCCATCGCAGAGGTCACACCAGAACAGCTCCAGTAAGAAAAATCTTTGAAAAATGGATACCACGGCAGAAAAAGCAGCTCAAGTGGTAGTACTTCTGCAATCTGGACTACGGCAGGCTGGTTTTGCTCGGCAACTGAACCTAAGCCGTTTTCGGGTGGCTCGAGTATCCCAGCGGTTCCAGGAGACTGGAGGCTACGTCAGGAAGCATGGATCCGGGAGACGAGGTTGCACTTCCGTCAGAGACGACCGCTATATTGTGTCGACGTCATTGCGGAGTCGATTCTCCAACGCTGTTGAGCTGCAACAGCAGCTCCGAACAGCTCGGAGGACGTCGGTGAGCGTCTCCACAATCAGGAGAAGGCTACGAGAGAAGAAAATGCTGCCCCGTAGGACTGCTACGGGCCCGTTACTACACCGTGTCAACTTTATCCCAAGGAATATCAAAAGAGGATTCGAGAGTAAAGTTAGTTCCGGCTAACAAAACGCCAGAGGAAGTCAAAGAATCTGCCAGAAACTTCGTTAAAAGTTTACCTGCACTGCCGTCCCATTACTGCCGCAAGGATAGTACGAGGCTGTATTTGCCAACCGAATTTTAAAATATAAAACATCTCTATCGTATTTATAAAGAGGAGCGGATTTGTAGAGGAATAGATGTCTTAAGTGAAAAACTCTTTCGTCAAATATTCAAATCTGAATTTAACGTCGGGTTTCACGTGCCTAAAAAGGATAAATGTTTGAAGTGGGGGGGGGGCAATACCACCAGAGGACCTCGGTGAGGCCACAACAGCAGCGTCGCCCGCCAGCGAAGCCCTACCAGTCCAACAGCATGTGCGTCAGTCTTAGAGGTAAATGTTTTTGCTGGTACATTACAACATTTAATTAATTGTTGGAAAAAGGTCACAACTGATAAAGTTGTTTTATCATGGATTAATGGATATGATATACCTTTTAGTATCTCCCATACAAAAAATTATACCAAATAATTCTGTTTTCACACCTACCGATGAAACCATTATGTTAGAGGAAATTAATAGGTTACTTAAACTAGGAGTCATCTCAAAATGTAAATTCATAGGACAATTCTTATCAAAAATATTTGCAGTGCCAAAATCAAATGGGAAAATAAGACTGATTTTAAACCTGAAGTGCTTAAATAAATTTATCTCAACAGAACACTTCAAACTTGAAGATATAAGAACTTTATGTAGATTAATATCTAAAAATAATTATATGTGTACTATAGACTTAAAAGATGCATATTTCCTAATTCCTGTAGGAAATGATAAAAAATACTTAAGATTTGAATTCCAAAACACAATGTATGGATTTAACTGTATGCCTTTTGGTCTTTGCACTGCCCCCTTCACATTCACAAAATTACTCAAACCAATAATAGCATTATTACGCAGTAAGGGATATAAGTCAGTTATCTACTTAGATGACTTAAATTGCATTGGAAAATCTTACAGTGAATGCTTACAAAATTGTCAAGACACAATTGCGTTGCTTGAGTGCCTTGGTTTTGTAATAAACAATAGTACATTGTGCATCAAGGGCGGTAAGAAGAGGATTGCTAACGAGAGACTATTAGAAGCCCGACGCCGAAGGCGGAGGGCTTTTAATGACTCGAGTTTGCAATCTCCTTACTGCCCATGATACACACAATGATTTTCATCACATTAGCGAGGAAATAAAAAACAAATAGATCAAAACAAAATTAAACGAACTCGATTCGCTAAGCTAAAAGAGTTTGACATGACAATTTTTTTTTAGTCTTGCACAGATAATGCTTAGAATTGCTTTTTTTTTAAACTTGACAAATACAGGCCATTCTGCCAGATTGTACAAATTTTCAAAATGAAATTTAATAAAATAATTGCGAATGTCTCTGAAATAATGGTAAAATAGAAATATAATGCAGACAAATATGCCGTATAAGTTTAATTAAACAGTAAAATTGGTTTGTAGCCAAGTTTTGAATATAGAAAATAAACCTTGGCTGATTTTACACCTCCTTGGTCTGAAATGATGTACAAGTGGATTCTATATTTTAAAACTAAACTCATAACTCCCTAGGGAGTTATGAAAATCTATAACTCCCGCGGGAGCTAAGTCGGCTATAACTGCCCTAAACGCCTGCGTGTTATAAAACCCTTTCCGAGCAAGTGTGATGAAAAGATAAAAGTACCTTGGTCCCTACCAGGGTTGCTGAATATTTGGGATATGTCATTAATACTAGGGATATGACTTTATCAGTCACAGATAGGAAAAAACAGTCCACATCACTGTTACATCATTAGAGAATTTGCCTAGCTTATTGGAATTGTAATAGCTTGTTGTTCAGCAGTTCCCTATGGGTATGTAGTATGTATACACTAAACTTTTTGAGAGGATAAAGTTCCTTGCCTTATGTCAATCCAATAATAATTTTGATGCAAAAATAAGTATTAATTTGATTAAGTAACGGTAATAGTTGTTATTATTATGTTATTTCTTTGCTTTAATTTTAAATAAAAAAAAATCCGTTGTGGGTATCTCCGGGGCTAGTACCTATTAACAAACCAGGTGGGGTAAATATTAACGAGTTAATACTTGCCCCGCACTGTGGATCTGTGTAATAGTATAAAGGACCATGGGCAACTTTGTATGGAGCCTGGTTCTGAAACCAACAGAGCTGAAACTTAAGTCATTAAATAGGTATTTAAATCTACTTTATTTCATTATATGGGCACAAAGCCGAATTCCATTGCAGAACTGAGATATTCATAAATATTTAAGTTAGAGTAAATAGGATTTATTAAAAAACAACGGGGCTAGACAAGTTGCCATCGAATACTCAAAGGCTAGCGTTAGGTGATCACTATCACTCGCGATAGTCAAATAGTGATAGTTTTGACTTTTTGTCAGTCGTTACGCGGTACTATTTTGACAGCTCAAAGTGATAGGTGATCACCAAACGCTAGCGTTTGTTTTCGATGGCAACTTGTCTAGCCCCACTGGTTCTCTTTGACAATACAAATTCAGAATTATTAGGGTAGGGTTAGTGTGTGAAATAAACATACGTTTTGTAGCAATTGATGGTTTTATTAATAAAATATATATATATATATACTGCAAGTTGTTACCTCATTACATCAATAATTAAGCAATTTAAATGACCCGCGGGATGATTGAATGGTATGTGCCTGCCTAACCCTAAATACCATATAATAGAAATTGTGTGTGCACAAGATCCTATTGTTCGTCTGCCAGTCAAACATGAACAGTAATAGTGTGGGATGGCATCGGTGCCAGATTGATTTTTATCAACTAGAATGTAGACGTAGTACTTACGTGCTCGAACATGTCTAGATTGCACACGGCCTCTAATCAACCAAACATTTTCAGCCTGGATACCCCGTCCTGCTAAGTCATGTATATCATTTTCACGGTACAATTCTATTCTATATAACCCATCCCGTAAATGCTCGCTACAATATGATTTTGCGAGATCGATTTGATATGACCCAAGTGATATCATAAAAATGTCATGATATGTTAATCGTGGAAAATCTTCCAACTGGTTAGCATCCATTGAAATAAATGCGACTCTTTGTCTATTAAGATTCCTCATTTGTACGTAGTCATATAACATATTTGGTTCATGAATTCGTTCATTGATTTTATTTAAAATATCATTGGCATATATATTATCAACAGCTACACGATAAAATGCATTTATTAAGGCAGCTGCAATTTTGAAATCTACAAACAAGTGTGGTAAGGCTCTATTAAAATAATCTTGTCGCAAAAGCTTGAATCTGTTCTTAAACTTGCCATTAACAGCCTCGACTACCCATCGACATAATGTAATCAATCGTGACTTATTTGCTTGCTCTGTTGTCAGTTGATTTTCATGTCGCTGTTTTGTCGGTGGGATATGAGCTATATAACCTAATGATTGCAGGTTTACTACACTATCTCTAAAACCCCTATCTAAAATCAGAGCATCGTTTTCGTGGAACATCCAGTGAAACGAATTTTGTTCATCGTTTAGCATATCGTTCATAATCATTGCGTCTGAACTCGTTGCAGCATATGGACCATATACATCAATTATGTAACCATCACTACATACCATTAAAAACGGTTTCAGGAGGTTTTGATACTTATGCAAGCTGTATGTGTTTCGCTGAAACAAAAAATTAGAACTTTTCTCTATATATGCGTAGGTGCCGTCGCATATAATGATTGCTATGGTATTTTCCTCATTCCCAAATAAGGCTTTCGTTAAAAAAAGGTTTCGTTGGATAATATCTTCTCTTGATAAATGATCAATACCCAGATGTCTATTTACGAAATGTAACATCAGACATTCTCTAGCTAATGATAGTTTTCGTTCAAGTGACCGGCGTGAAATGTTGAACAATGTTGTCAGTCTTTCGTTTGATTCTCCTGTTCTTAATTTAGATAAATATATTCCTAGTACAGTGCGTGGATATTTACTTCGCTGTGCCAAGGAGGGAGTTTCTTCTAAAATTAAATTAAACTGATCTGCGTAAAGTCCAGTCCAAAAATATAAGTCGGTATTGGTTAACGCGTTTTCTATTTCAAAGTCAAATCTCGCACTTCGAGATGTTATCAGTAAGTGCATCATATCATTAATGAGCGTTGCAGTAAAACTATGCGTCACGTTGCAGTTATCAATTAATAAGTTCCAGTGGTTGCCCTCTAAATGTTCTCGGCAAACTCTTGCATTTTCAGGTATATATAATCTGTACTCACTAAGCATGTGCATCTTAATTGAAGGGGATATTCGAAGACGCTCTTCGCTTGGGCACCTATTAAAAATGCAATGAGTCGTAGTGTTAGGAGCTCTCACAAAATCTGGAATATTAAGCTGCTGTATTTCTGCCTCCTGAATAACATTTATTTCTTGCTGCCGAACTGCATTTCCAGCTGTTTGCCAACATCGATGGCATGTGGCTTGAATGTTATTAAATGCAACCTACAAATAAAATAATACATATTAAGAGAGGTCATAAACCATACTCATACGAAAAGTGTCTAAATACTTAGATTCAGTAAGCGGTGGACATAAGCATGAATTAAGTGCGTAATTATGTACCGATCTTAGGGAAAGATTTATATTCATCTAACTACATTTAGTACCTATAAACATACTATACATATCGAAAAAATCATGCTATCAGAAATACAACAATGCATATGTTTACTCACCGGAATAAGTGCATTTTCCCGTAAGTATTGTGCAATCAGAGGGTGTAATTCAGGTAAGTTTTCTTCTAAAATATGTCGCCGCTGTCGCAAAATCGAACGAGGACATAATACACAACGGCGTCCTTCTATTGCCATGTTTACATATTATTAGGCTTTTTAACTAAGCAATATCAATTGAACACTTAAACGTTGCGATATCAAGTAACACTTGCACGGATAAGATAGGTACTTAAGAATAGATACCTAGGTAAAAGAATCATTACTCGAAATAATATTATTATAAATAAATTACTCGAAATAACATTATTATTGGTAAAACACGATATTCAACAAGAAATGACACCGAACGAACATAATTAATGGAACGGTCGATATCCCTACCTTCATTTTTTAAATTGGGTTTGCTCAATACCTACCCTCCAGAATATGAATATTCTCCGAATGCATTTATCGTAGCTCGTACTCACCGTGACTAAAATACAAAATATCTTAGTTCTGCAATGGAATTAAACTTTGTGCCCATATAATGAAATAAAGAAGATTTTAAGATCTATTTATTGACATAACTCTCAATGCTGTTGGTTTCAGGCCCATTTTGACGCATGGTCCATACAAAAGATTTTGTTCCTACGGGTAAATTTATAGATGGATTCTCTAAATTAATTTGAAATAAGTATCATTTAATATTGTGCGACATTACAAGAAGCCGTAAAATTGTTAAACGACTTTTGGGCACATGGCACAATTTATTTTATGCATTTTAATATAGGCCAGGATTTTAGCTTTTTATTTTGCAGTATTTAATACTATGTATTTTTACCAAATATCTGTGTGGGTGTTGTATATATAAAGTTTTTTTTCAGAATGAGGAATTACAAAAGAAAAACTAAACGGGGATGTACGTCTCAGGAGGTTTACGAGTTGGCTGCCAAAGAGGTGTTAGAAAGTAACAAAAAATATAGGGAAGTGGCAGAAGAGTTCCAAATTTGTCATGTGACACTTTTCAAATTTGTCAAGCATAAGAAGCAAGGGGTAACTTTACAGATGGGGTACAAAAAACCTCGGTTAGTCTTTAACCCAGAGCAAGAAAAAATAATTGCAGAGTACCTTATAAACTGTTCAAAAATCTACTTTGGGCTACTTCCTGCTGAAGTTCGGAAATTAGCTTATGAAGCCGCTACAATTCACAAGGTGCCTAACATCCCCGAAAGTTGGAATCAACATAAAATGGCTGGGGAAGATTGGTTGACATCTTTTCTGAAAAGAAACCCTTCACTCTCAATACGCACACCGGAGGCAACAAGCTTAAGTCGAGCTACATCATTTAATCGTGCTAAAATTGGTACATTTTTTGAAAAATACAGGGAGTTCTAGAAAGATATAAATTTTCAGCCAGCCGTATCTGGAATGTTGATGAAACCGGAGTCACAACAGTGCAAAAACCTAAGAAGATTGTTGCTGAGCGAGAATCAAAACAAGTGGGAGCTGTCACATCAGCTGAAAGAGGCACACTTGTCACTGTTGTAGCAGCAGCTAATGCTATAGGGAATCATATACCCTGCATGTTTATATTCCCGCGTATCAGATATAGTGATATGTTCATCCACAATGGACCCCCAGAAGCTATTGGTGCCGGTAACAGTTCTGGGTGGATGACGGAAAAAGAATTCTGTATCTTCATGGAGCACTTTATAAAGTACGTGAAACCAACAGAAGCGGATCCGGTTCTGCTGCTTTTAGATAATCACGTCTCCCACGTCAATGTAGCAGTGGTAAACAAAGATTTAATGTGAAATGAAGAAGAAGAGGCTTTTATTTTAATACTTTTATTTAATACGCTGCACACACTACATGATACATGGTAATAATCTGATATATAAAGGACTGCCAACATTACGAGCATATCCGCTCATCACTACCAACAAAAACTTAAAATATAATTGTTGCCATACTCAAAACACCCCCTCAACGGTTAAATTTTATGACATTACTATTTATACTACTGGCCCCTGTACTATATTAACTAAGTAAACAAAATATTCTAATTTTAACTCAAAATTAAGTTTCTAAACTTAACAAACAACTGTTTGCCTAATGGCTTTGTGAACAAATCTGCCACATTATTATTAGAATTTATGTATTCAAGATTTACATTTCCACTAGACACCTGTTCGACAATATACTTATATTTAATGTCTATATGCTTAACTCTTTTATTACTGTCAGCATTTCCAGCAATATTTAAAACACTTTGGTTGTCTTCGAAAACTTTCAACAATACATTTGGATAACCAAAATCCTTTAAAACCTTTTGTAAGAAACACCCTTCCATGATAGTCAAACTAAGTGCTACATACTCCGCTTCACAAGATGACATAGTCACGCAAGACTGTTTTTTTGTACACCAAGAAATAGGACAATTAAAGATATAGAAAATCTGACCAGATGTCGATTTTCGGTCTTGAATATCACCTGCCCAATCTGCGTCACTGTAACCTTGCAATTTTACATCATTATCAATTTTATATGTTAAAGACAGATCAATTGACCCTTTTATATACCTAAGTACACGTTTAAGACATTTGTATAGAGCCATACTAGCACAATGTACATATCTGCTTAAGAACCCTACTGCAACTGCCAGATTGGGTCTAGTACAAGTAGCATAAAGTAAACTTCCTATTAAACTTCTACATGTTTTTTCAATATTTGTATTTTCAGATTTTTCCCTTTGTAACAATTCAAAATTAAAGTTTTGTTCCATTGGTGTAGCCACTGCTTTACAATCTGACATTTGATATTTATCAAGCAATTTTTCCAAGTACCTTTTCTGATTTATTTTAGTAACATTCCTTTTAAGGTCTTGATTTATATTTATTCCTAAGTAGCAACTTGCAAGACCCAAATCTTTCATTTGAAAATTACAATTTAAGGCATTTTTCAGGTCATTTACCAACTCTTCATTTTCACCAAAATAAAGCAAATCATCTACAAATAGCAAAACATAGATATAATTACTATTATACTTTTTAAAATATAAGCATGGATCATTTTGAGACCTTTCAAAATTTTCTTTCAACATAAAGTCATTAAATTTAGAGTTCCAGTATTTAGGCGATTTTTTTAAACCATAAATAGATTTTTTTAACTTACAAATTTTACTATTAGGTAATTTCATAAAAACAGTCTCATTTATTTCTCCATAGAGAAAGGCTCCAGTGACATCCATCTGGTAAACTGGTTTACCTTTTTGATTTGCTACTGCCATTAGTGTCCTGAAAGTAGTTAACTTTGCAACAGGTGCATATGTTTGATCATCACAGTTTTTCTGTTCAAAACCTCGAGCTACTAAGCGAGCTTTAAAAATAGTTGTACCTTCCATTTCCTTAACTTTGAATACCCATTTGCTACTTACCAGATTTTCTCCATAGGGAACTTCTTTTACTTCTTCCCAAGTTTTATTTTTCTCTAAATTCTCCAGTTCTTTCCTGATGGCTTCATTCCACATGTCTTTGTCAGGTCTACTCATCGCCTCCTCGTAGGTGATTGGATCATCACAGCTGTAGGTAGTGCAGCTATAGTAGCTTTCATCAGAACTTATATCCATATGATAATCTTCCATCCATTTTGGTTTTCTAGTTGTCCTTTTGTCTCCCTTCTGTCATTGCTGTATCTGTTAAATTTACAGGTTCTTCCTGTAGGTTTACTGTCATCTCTTCTGGTATTTTTATTTGTGATTCATCTTCCAATGATTGCACTGACTCTTGATCAGTTGCACTTGCAAAAGTGTCATTGATTTCTGAGCTTTTTTCTTCATAATTTTCTTCAATAGGTTCTTGAGAAGCTCCATCTTTAAAGTAAAATCCTGTAAATATTTCTTTGTCCGTCATTTTATGATTTTCAGATACTCCTTTTAAAAAAATTAAGTCTCTTTTTATTTCTACTTTGTTTTTATCAGGTAAGTATACTCGATATCCTTTTCGTTCGAGCTGATTCAACTACTGTCCGCATCTCTCTTTCTATGCAGCCGTTTTGTTGCGGTGTATATACAACACTCGTTTGATGTTGGATACCGTGGGCATTTAATAAATTTTGCATCTCTTTTCCGATAAATTCTTGAGCATTGTCACTTCTAATGTATTTTATTCTGTGACCAGGGTTTATTTCAGTTTGTTTAATAAATTGTGTGAGACAGGTTATACTTTCTGATTTATGCTTCAAAAAATAAACTTTTCTGTATTTAGTGAAATCATCCTTTAATAATAGGAAAAATTTCGCTCCACCAAGTGAAACTTCTTCGACAGAACCACCAATATCTATGTGAATTATTTCTCCAGGCTGTGTTGCTCTATGGTCACTTCTAGGAAAAGGAAGTTTGTGTTGCTTTCCTTTTAAGCAGGGTATGCAGGTCATCTCCTTTTTCAAACATTATATTATTCTTTTCAAAAATATTTTTTACTTGGTTAATATTTTGGTGGCCAAGTTTAGCATGCCACTCTTTAAGTTCAGAGTCGCTTTTCCCCACTAAAGCAATTTCTTCCTCTTGTTGAAATATCATAGTATACATTTTACCTTGGCGCTTCGCAATAGCATGAACACTGTCATTCTTTTCAAATGTACACTTGTTAGCCGTAGACACCATTTTATATCCTTTGTCCAAGGCTGAACTCATTGAAAACAGATTTACTTTCAGTTCTGGCACAAACAAAACACCATTTATTGTTGTAGGGATCCACTTTTCGCCGTCAAACGCTTTTAGATGAATGTCCCCACAACCTACTGCTTTTATCACTGTTCCGTCCCCGATAATCACATTCTTTGGCACCATATAACTTTTAAAATTTTTGAGTCTTTCTCTTGTGTTGCACATATGTTCAGACGCGCCACTGTCTAAAAACCAGTCATTTTCAGAACATTTTAAGGTTAGGGCACTGATCGAAATCGATGTTAGAAACGCATTTTGCTTATCGTTTACAACGTTCGCAATATGGTTTTCATTATTTAACGGCCTTTTGTTAAACCAACACTGTTCGTAGACATGTCCATGTTTTTTACACTTATTACAAAACATGTTTGATTTTTGTACTTTACAGTCACGCTTGTAATGTCCACTTTTACCACAATTAAAGCACTTTCTCGAATCCTTTTTTGCATTCACTTTGAAAGCAGTTTGATTTTCGTTTTCATATTGTTCATCATAAGTTTTATTTCGTTGTTCTTCAATTAGAAGTCGAGCTGTCAATTCTGACAGCGTCCGTTTATCAGTCGATACTGAATCCCATGCAGATACAAAATGGCGGAATTTTTCTCCCAATGAACTAATTATTTTTGTAATTATCATATTTTCAGGAATGTCCCCTTTCGCCTGGCGAACTTGCGATACGACATTATCAATCTTCGCAATGAATGTTGCGATATTTTCATTACCTATGGGTTTCATTTCAAAAAAACGTTGTTGTAGTATATGCAATGATACGTCCGACTTCTGTTCGTACACCGTGCATAACTTGTCCCATATTTCTTTAGATGTCTCACAATTTTGTACTTGCAGCATCACAGCTGGCGATAATCTAGTTACGATCACTCCTTGGGCTTTTGCGTCCAATTTTTGCCACGCTGTATATTTTTTTAAGTCTTGTTCAGATGACTGCTCAGGCTTGACCGGGCATGTAAGAGACCCATCCACCACTTCATAAGCACACGATGCCTTCAAGATAACTTTTACTTGGAATTTCCAACTTGTCCAGTTTTCGGTGCCTTCTAGTCTTATTCCTTGGCCGCCCGAAGATATTGCTGAAGCAAACATGTCGGCGTCCATTTTGACCACGCCACAAGACGCTATTCTTTTATTACTGCTTTACCGCAGGTTTTCCACTGCTTTACCGCAGATTATTATAACAAACCTCTTCACCTTGATAAGGGACTGGGCCCATAACCATTTAATGTGAAATGAAGAAGAAGAGGCTTTTATTTTAATACTTTTATTTAATACGCTGCACACATTACATGATACATTGTAATAATCTGATATATAAAGGACTGCCAACATTACGAGCATATCCGCTCATCACTACCAACAAAAACTTAAAATATAATTGTTGCCATACTCAAAACAAAGCAAAAGAAAATCATGTCGTGCTATTATCCTTTCCACCACACTGCTCTCACGCCCTGCAACCTCTTGATGTGGGCGTCTATGGCCCATTCAAAAACTATATAAGCCGGCACCAGACAAATTGGATGGTTAACAATCCTGGTAAGACTATGACCATTTACGATATTCCTGGAATTGTAAAAGAAAGTTTTCCATTAGCGTTTACACCCAACAACATCACGCACTCCTTCCGGAAAGCTGGTCTCTGGCCGTGTAATGAGGATGTGTTTCAAGACTCTGACTTTGCCCCATCGTTTGTGACGGATCGACCAGAACCTAGAGATATCGTACATACACCTGGACAAATCACGGATCAACGACCAGCTCAACTCAATAATAGTTCAGTTCATAGTGATCGGCCAAGCGAGATGTCATTTGATTTCAACAATGATAGCGCTGGTATATCATTGAATTTGGAATCATCATTAATACCTGAGATCGAGCAAGAAATGCCTGATATTGACGTAAATTTAACGGAAGTAATTGAACAACTGTCAAAATCTCCAGTGGCAGAAACATCAAGAGCAGAAGTGATTGAGCAAATAACTGATAATACCATTGCAGAACAATATCTACTAAACATAATAATATAAATAAAAAATAATTAACCCACAAATTCAAGTTCTTTTATTAGGTACAATTACTCCAAATCATTAACCCTTATGTTATGATGAGTATAATTATTATCATAGCTAGGGGAAATTATCCTGTAGGTACCTTTACTGTATTGCACAAAGACCATCAAAATATATAATACTATTTTCATAAACCATAACAGTGCGGGTCAGCCTCATAAGTAGCTGCACACTTTAATACTTTGTCACTTTAACATCATGTTTGAACTGCTGCACTAATCTGTGAAAGGCGTTAGGCGTTAAACAGCAGTGTTCGCATTGTTGTGTTCCGGTTTGGGGATAAGACAGCCGGTGAAATGACTAACATGGAAGCATTCCATCTTAGTCCTCAGGGTTGGCAACGCATTTGCAGTCTTAGGATTGCATTGCAGTCTTGTGATTGCGAATGTCTATGGGTCACAGTTTCCATTTACCATCAGGTGGCCTGTGTGCTCGTTTGTCTACTCGATGACATAAAAAAAAAAAAAAAAAAAGCTACTTATGAGGCTGACTGTGCATTATTTTAGTTGAGTATTTTCCATAGTTACCTGTTAGTATGTTTACAGAGTATTTACTACATTTTCAAGGATTTTTAAAATAAATTTAAATTTTTAAAATGACGTTTCCAAGTTTGCTGCGTTGTGTCATGGCAGGGTTGATTGGTGTGGATGTTAAAATGCCTGTGAAACTGCGCTCAGTATATTTCTGAAACTAATGACCATAATATGTATATATTCTCAAAATAAATAAAAATATTTAACACAAAGCCTGGAGAGCTGGTGCTGCTGCTTATGGATAATGTATGGCTTGTTTTTTTCAGCTCTAGGACTGATCCAACTGAAAAAAGCAATGTCCAAGTGTTTCAAGCAGTGGGAAGCCAAGAAGAACAGTTGATTGAGCCTGGTGATTTGGGATTTACTCTGACATTAAATCAAACCTCAACAAAAACTATAGCTGATGATTTAGATTTGGACTTATTTGAAGACTTAAATGAAAAACTATTAACATCTCCTAACCTTCTTAGACAAATAACTGATTTGAATGAAGAAGACTCTTCTTATATTGAAAACAGTCAAGTTAATAATTACTATACAGATTTACAATGTCCTTCCAAAAAAACAAAGGATTTTCCAAGTACAATAATTAGTCAAAACAGCAGCTGCTTTTATAGTTCAATAAAAGAAAATGAGTCAGTGAAACCAGTAGTAAACATACCAGATTCTGGTGATTCTGAATCACCTTGTATCTCGGAATGTGAGAGTGATATTACCCGTAATGGTGTTTCCAAAAATGATGCAATGTGTGATATTCAGCCAGGTGACTATGACATATTTAATTTTACTGATACTCCATCTTCCAAACCAGCTGAAACTACAATTGACATTACCTTCCAAAACCCCGATACTACAACGAATGCTATAATCTTAAGCCCTGAAACCATAGCTAACACTATTGTACAAAATCCAGAAATAACAACAAACACCACAGGCCAAAAGAGAAAGAAGAAACAACAACGAAAACCACAAGTTAAATTTCCCAAATATTCTATGGAAGAAAGAGTAACAAAAAGTAAAGAAAAACATCATATGATAACAGATCACTGTGGGTTTAAGTGTCGCAGGGAATGCCGCGCTATTGATAATAAAATACGGGCTGATATATGGAATACATATTGGACTCTAACTCATGAAAGACAAATCAAATGGTTGGCGAGATACATTCACCTGCAACCAGTAAAGGCCAAGCGGAGTGAAACAGATGGAGACTTCAAAAAAAAAGAAAGTGAACTTTTTTTCTTCCCTACACTGAAGGATTAATGAAACAAGTTTGTAAGAAGTTTTTCCTAAATACTTTTGGATATCAAAATGACTCTATAGTAACGACAATCTCAAAGAAATTGAAAATAGACACAACATTATCTTTATCTGACAAAAGAGGTACGCACAATAAACCAAAAGTGGATACTTCAATAATTGAGGATTATATTGGTCTATATAAACCTTGCACCGCGCTTTACCGCAGACATAATGCCCCAAATGTGAAGTATTTAGCGCAAGATGTGACTCTTGAACAAATATACACAGACTTCCAACAAATGCATCCTGAATTTATATGCTGTAAAGAAATCATCAGACGTACGCTAAAAGATATGAATATCTCATTACATAGACCTCAAAGTGATAAATGCTTTGATTGTTTATCTTTTGAGGTATGTTTATCTGAAAACAAAAAAGCAAACGAAGTTCCTAGTTTAAAATTGATATGTTCAAAAACACACCATAAAAACAAAGCAAAAGCCGCCACAGATTCATACAATTATGATGCTAAAAGGGAAAAAATGATTAATGAAAGAGTTAATTCTATGGATTTACAAAAATCCGTATTGCTACCTATGATGCCGGAAGTTAAGGACTGCTTTTTCACCAATAGAATGATAGCTTTTAACTTAACGTTCTGTGGTCTGAATAAATATAGTATAGAAGGCTCTAAATGTTTAGTATGGCATGAAGCAACTGGTGGAAGAGATGGAAAAGATATGGTTGATGCCATTTACAAGTTTATTCTGAGTGAGAGGGACGTAAAGAATTTCATTTTTTGGGCAGACAATTGTTGTGCACAAAATAAAAATTGGATTTTGTTCACGGCACTTGCCACAATTGTAAATGTTCATGACATCGAATCCATAACTCTCAAGTTTTTGGCAAAGGGTCACACTCATATGAGTGCAGACGGAGTGCATGGGAATATTGAAAGAAACTTTAAAAGGGTAAAAAATATATATGATTTTGAAGATTACAAAAATTACCTCCAGACGAGTCGTACAAAAAATCAGGTGGTTGAAATAACTTCTGAAAACAAATACGTTTGGGACAAGAAAAAAAAAGTACGTATGGATCCTATAATTCTATCAGATCTTGTCGAAGTAAAATTTAAAAAAAATCAAGGGTTCATGCTGTATAAAAAATCATTCAGTGATTCTTACAAGGAACTAGATTTTCTTCAAAAACGTTTTAACCCCAGCCAACTCCCAAAAAAAGTTGTAAAAGTCCGAGGTATCCGATCGTCAAAGAAAAAAGAGATAATGGATAAACGTGTGCAGCTAACGCCATCTAATAGAAGATCGTTTTGGGAAAAATTACTGGAAAACAACCATTCAGTAGATTTAATCAACAGTGGTCAAGAAGAGACCTAGTAACTAGTCTCTCGACCATCGTTGCTTAAGTTTACTGAATTATATTATGTTAGAACAATAAATATTATATGTCTGAGATTATGTCGTTTGTTTTAATTGAAAATATTTAGATAGCGTTTTCATCATCATCCCATTCAGGAAGCGTCCACTGCTGCAAACGGTCACGTACTTTCTGCATCCACCGTCTTCCTACAGTTCTGACCAGGATCGTCAGTCCACCCTTGTGAGGGTTCTATATAATCTACCCTGACATTTAAGTTAATTATAATATACTTGACTTTATTTATAGATAAACTCATATTGATTATCAGCAAACTTAAAAGTAACCAAGTTAAATTCAAGTAAGTCGTAAGTTACTTGTTTTTAGTTTTTGCCAGCGCCTTAAACAAAGTCAAGTATGTTAGTTGCTTGTTTTATGCATAGTAAAACTAACGGAAAACTTACTGTAAAACTAAGCTAAAACCAATTTCCCCTTGCCTTAATGAAATAGGGGAGATTAGGATGCGAAAGACGCTGAATTATATCAAAGAACATTATTATCTATAAGATTTCAAAAAATTACATCGTACGGCCTATTAATATCGGAGATAATCGAATTTAAAGCAAAAAAACTTTTTTACGCTCTCCTGTAAAATTTGCCAAAATAGACTTACTTGAATTTAGCTTAATGCAGCCGAGATATGCGGCCACCAAAACCTTTTGAAATGAAATTGATGAAACCATCAGGGGTTGCTCCTATTAAATATTTGATGGTGTTACAGTGCTTATATTCTGACCATGTAAGTGCCTGATGTGCAGGATTTCTAGGTTTTTCTATCTCTACTTCAAAACAATCAATGATTTGTGTGCACACTAGAAATTTCTTCATTCGTTCGGAATGGTAATGGTAAATTTGTCTTAATGTGAAGCTGATCAGGAAGGTATATCATCTTTTTGCAGAATGCTTTCAGACAATCTAATGTTTTATAAAACAGTCGCCAAACAGTAGACAATGAAACTTGAAAATTGACAGTAATTCTTAAAAAGGTCTCATTGTTTTTAATTTTGTACAGTGTAATGATGATATGCAAGGAAGGGATTTTACAATGTTTTTCTAGATATTCCATCATCCAATAGTACTGCTTACAGACTCCTATATCGCTTAAAGGTTTTTTCTCAATCAGACTTAACCAAAAGTTTCTGCCAAAAAACATCTTGGGTTTCTTTGTTGAAGATAACTCTGATTCGCTGGAAGTTTCAGACCCTATTATATACTCAGTGGTGCTACCATCAACAGAAGGATATTCTGATTCTGACAATGGCATCACAAGAGAATCTTTATCATGCCTACTGTATTTTTTTGTAGACACTGCACGGTCTACTGTTGTTGGTTGAGCCTGGACATACTTTTCATACATCTCCGGTATGCACATGATGCTTTTTGTATTTTTTTCACAGATTGGTAGTACAGGCACAGGGTTTATTGTTGTTTGTTCATTATGTAACAAAACCATATTTTTGAAATGATCAGGCACTCTGGTCTTAAGTCTCCCTCTGACATTATCAAATTTCCATGCGTAAAAGTTTTGTAAATCATCTTCAAGCTAAAAAAGAAAAAAAAAAAAACATTAAAATATTATGTACGGTCAGCTCCATAAGTGCATGGACACCTTAACGACGATAATCGTGTGCGCCGTTGAGATCACGTTCTCAAAAATTGAACTAGATGGCGCTGTTAACGACCCTAGTTTAGTTATTGTTTAAAGGTGTAGCAATGTAATTATTTACTTCTTACTATCTGAATCGATAATTCGACCGTTCGTCTGAATGAGTTGCTGGCTTAACAGGTCGGCGCCTCGCCTGAATCGCGATATGATTCCACGGGACGGGAGTTCAAATATGACTGGGGCAAGAAAGTATTTTTTATTACAATTTAATATTACGGGATAAAATTATTGATTCTAGTTTGATTTAACGATTTATTTATTTAAAAAATAATTCTTTTTAACCAGAAATGATGAAACTTGATTTTCAAGATAAACATATATTTATTTATTTTACAATAAACCAGTAATCGCATTGAATAATGGTTGGTGGTTATAGAAATAATTGTGGTTCACTTACTTTACATTTAATACATTTTTAATTGACAACAATATGCAAGAAGGAAAAAAAAGTTAAGACGAATTGTCAAAATCAATATTCTGTTAACGATATTAACGGTGTTAACTATCACTTATTACAAAAAAGTTAGACACTTCAGACACGTCTTAAATGACAGATTTCTATGAACTGACATTTGATAAACACATGTTCAACGACATGTTTGTTAATAACACCGTAAGTTTTTAACAATAAAACAACCACTGTTCACGCCGGCACCGCGTGATGACTACGGCGACGGCGGGGGAGCAGTGCGGGGAGCGGGGCGGGACGCGCCGGCGGCGCGGCGGCCACCGAAACCCGTCAGACAGATCCATTTACACTCGCAACGCGTCGACACGTTTTTTAACAGATTTAATATACACGATTTTTTATGTCCAGGACCTGTTTTATTCAAACATCAGCCCACCCTGGACAAATGGCGACCGTGACAGCCCGGTCTGCAAGCAGCGTCGGCCGGCGAAGTTCAACGAAATCCACCGTGTGCCTGCACTAACAACAGCGTCGTCGGGCGAGGAGAACAAAGGCGGCAGGCGGAACATTCTAGAAGCCTCTCGGACAGCCATCGCTCCAGAAGGTCAT
The DNA here is from genome assembly GCA_963966035.1 of Acleris laterana. Taxonomy (NCBI): domain Eukaryota; kingdom Metazoa; phylum Arthropoda; class Insecta; order Lepidoptera; family Tortricidae; genus Acleris; species Acleris laterana. The sequence goes on along the minus strand of OZ014453.1, from coordinate 16,001,938 downwards.
TCCTAAAGGAAGTAAGCCCGTTCCTTGTTAATTAATCTTTCCTTGCACCCCTTTCGATCTGTTGTGAATAGTGTCGTGAGTCAAGAGTAGGATTTAACTTCAATTTATCTGTTACGTAATCAACTTACTACTGCCATTAAGTAGTAAGCAATTGTATTGCAGTAACAGGATAACAGCAATTCATATAGGTACTCGACAAACAAACAGCTAATTACGCTTTGTTTGTGGGTCAGGCCACCAAAAATTGTAAATGTAACTCTCGAGACAGTAACACAGTAACGTACGTGACAAGTAGTAACGCTCGAGACATTATAAAGCTATGTTTACATTTTTTTAAATTAAACTTAGTAGTGATTTTTAATGTTTAAAATTAATAATATAATTATGACATTGTAATGGTGTCGACATATTACTACATATTATACTTACAATAAAAGGACAAATGTATAAGTTTTACTAGTACTTTTATTTAAACTAAAAAATTGTGACAAGGTTTAAAAGAATGATCATTTAATGAAAATAAATCTTATCAAACTCGTTTTTTAAAACGTATTCTTTGGAGCTGAGTATTAAATTAACTCTTTTAACAACATTAGTTATTGGAACGAAATCCCTATCAATTTTTCGAGGTTTGACAAACTTTAGTGGATTTTTAATAGTTTTCAAAAAAGATATCTGATACATTTTCATATTATCTGCCTTTCGCACATCTTCAATAAAACCTATGTAGAATTTCCAAGACATTTTCTCGTAATATTTAACGATCACACTGTCACCTTCTTGCAACTCGCTTTCTTCTCCAATTTGAACAATATTTCGTTTATTTTTTTTTCCATCTATTTGAAGTCTATTTTCGGTTATCATAATTTCAAATTTATTTACTGTTTGTGCTATCGTAATCTTTTTCTCCTCTTCTTTAGGTATTCTTTGGTCATGTTCCGTAGGCTCGTTTAATTTTTGTTCTTTTTGTATTTTGTTTTCAGGTCCTGTAGTATTTATCTCCTCTTCTTCTATTAGTACTCTTTGGTCATATTCCGTAGTCTTGTTTTCTTTTTGTTCTTCTTGTATTTTATTTTCAGGTCCTGTAGTATTTATCTCCTCTTCTTCTATTGGTACTCGTTGGTCATATTCCATATTCTTGCTTTCAATTTGGTGTTCTTGTATTTTATTTTCAGGTCCTGTAGTATTTATCTCCTCTTCTTCTATTAGTACTCTTTGGTCATATTCCGTAGTCGTGTTGTCTTTTTGTTCTTCTTGTATTTTATTCTCAGGTCCTGTAGTATTTATCTCCTCTTCTTCTATTAGTACTCTTTGATCATGTTCGGTATTCTTGTTTTCTTCTTCGTCTAATTGTATTCTATTTTCAAGTCCTGTAGTTTGTATTTCTTTCTCTCTCTGTATTATATTTTCAGATCCCATAGTCTTTTTCTCCTCTTCTATTGGTACTCTTTGGTCATGTTCCGTAGTCTTGTTTTCTTCTTGTTCTTTTGGTATTTTATTTTCGTTTTCTTTGTCTTTTTGTGTATTTTCTAAATACTTTTCATCTAAAAACTCTTCTTCATCACAATAATCCGAAGAGTCGTGAAGAGAAAAGTTTTCATTGTCTGTGTCTGAAGAGTCGTCGCTAAAATGTGGCCGCTTTCGTCTTAAACTCTTCTGTTCAGATTTCTTTATAGTTTTTAAACCTTCCTTTGATGTTGATGGAACAGGATTCTGGTAAATATTGTCAGGTGTTATGTTGTTTTTAATTCTTAAAATATCATTTTTTACGGAAATCGTATTGAATTGTGATGCATCAAATGTTTTCAAGTCTATATAGCCTTGGTTTTCAGGTAAGTAACTGACTTCGGACAAGATCTGGACTTTATTACTGATATTTTTTTCATTTTTGGTGATATCCATTTGAATTTTCTTCTTCTTCTCAAAACTATTCATCTCTAAGCTACTTTTCCTTTTTCGTTTCGAAGCCGTAGGCTGCTGTTGTTCTTTGTAAAGCATATGAGATCTGATATTTAGGCAATTACAGGAACCTTTGAAAGAAATCACGTCGCAACAAAAACAACTAAGACATCTACATCTGATAGTATTAACTGATTCCGTTTTAACGATTTGATGCAAAGTCATTGTTTGAGGTACTGGTATCAAATCTTCTAATACAGAGTAATTTTGAAAAGCTTCCTGTGGTATATAAAAGGTCAAAACTGATGAATCAGATTTTTGCAGGACATCGTAAGCAGTTTCAGCATTTGGTATGTCTAGACCTTGTGAAACACGGTTATCAAGACGTCGCTTTATTGCGGCACCGACGCCATCGGCGGCTCCTTTTCCATGCGAAGCTTCACTAAAATTCCAAGTAGAATTTTGGAATCCCATTTCTTCTGTTAGCTTAGAGAAGAAGTAAAAGTTTTTCTTTTGCTTATATTGACTTGTTGGGCCGTCTGAAAAGAAGTGGATTCCAGTGACACTCGGTAATGTCTGTCTGATGTAATTTAAAATTGGTGTCAGATGTGCCCATATTCCCTCTGGTCCGTGTTCATTGTTCGGAGAAATGGATGCAAACGTTTGAGGTGCTCTGTCTTTGGCATATATCACTCCGGTATGTAGAGTAAATTGTGCTTTAGATGCTCCCCAATGCATGGTCTGTACTTCTTTTGCGTATTTGCACGTATAATTTTCCGAAAAGTCGATGTGCACTGCAACTTCGTTTGGTGTCAAATTTTTAATGCAGGATAAATATTGAGCATATTGATGTTTAATATTGTATATATGTTTACTGAATGTGTTAAAATCATTATTGTATGTATCAGTTAATGAAATTATTGTGTCGCTGTTCTCCCTTTTAACCATTTTTTCAGTAGTTTTATGGTTTCCACTGCTTTTATCGACATATTCATGTTTTTCGCGTGCAAATTCTTCCCATACAACCATTTCATCCTTACTGTGAGTAGCCCAATCAAAAGTGATAAGTTTATCACGGCACGTGGAACATTGTCTATAGGCACAATCTTTCGAATTAGGATCGCACAGTGCTTTTGCAACGATATCATCCACATTTTTGGTATCGATCATTCCCAAAGTATATAGTTTGTTAGTTTTTAGCATGAAATTTTCATGTTTAATACATGCACATGTGTCTCTGTTAGTGAGTTTTGGATGCAGAATATAAAATGGTCTATGTTTTTTGAACGTAGAATATTTTGCTTTACCGCCTTCATCTTTATATTTTTTAAAAAGATCTTTTTGAGTTTTGAGTAAATAACGTCGCTGTCGTTTTTCTTTTTTCAACGTTTTCACTTCTTTTTTTCCTGCGGTAGCTCGACTTGCATCATCCCTTTCATAAAATTGCCTTATTTCATCCACTATTTTTGTGTATCTTTTTTTTTTAGATTGCTTAATACGTCGTGCTTTCCCTTTTAGGCCCAATATCAATGTTAGTTTATTCTTCATTTTGTATTTCGTAACATATTCGTTTTCCGTCATTCCTTTAAAAATGTTACGCTCATCATTACTTTTTGTATTTTTATAAGCATTTTGTACCGCATTTGTCAAAATGTTGTGGTCTAAAAGGACTCTTTTGACTTTTTCTTTTTCTTCACTTGTCACATTAGGTAAATTCTGATCAATAAAAGAGCAAGATTTAGATAGTGGTGTCATATTATTCTCATTTGTAGTCGTATCATTCTCATGGGTTATTATATTTTCATCTGAATCTTTTGGTTGACATAGTAGTTCCTCTAACTGAACATTTCTTTGTCTCAGTCGGGCAACTTGCTTTCGAAGGCTATCAACTTTCCGTTTCAATAAATTTATTCTTCTATCAGACTGGTCTTTTTTAGCCTTCCACATTCTGTAAATTTTTTTCTTCCATGCTTTCTGCTCCGCAATCTTTTTATGTTCGTCACAAAGCGTATTGTTAGAGTCCTTCTTCCTTAGTTTTTGTTTTCTTTCTCGCCATTGTAGTCTTTGCTCGTTTTTTTCTTCTTCTGTAGTACTTTCTTTTAACTTCTTTCTGTATTTCCTATTTCTTTCTGCATTGTTTTTTAGTGTGTTGGAATATTTTTCAGGATTAGTTTGCCGCATACGATCTCTGTACTTTTTCTGTTTTTCAGCGGCAGTTAAGGGAGCCATCTGAAAATAACGTAAAAGCATCCTCACTCACTACCCATACAGAAAAGACCATCAAATCAAGGGACAAATCGCACTGCTTGATCAAAACAGTGTCCTTGCTAGTTTTGTTTGAAGTTCATAGAAGTTGTATTAAAGTTGATTTTAAAATACAGTTCTATTTTGAGTTACTCCTGTTTTGATCTAACAGTGCGAAATGTAAAAGAAATCAATTAACCCACTTAATAATATTAGTATATACATATAACCTCATTTGACATACATTTATGAGTCTAGAAATTTATTCGAAATAGGTAACATAATTATCAAATTAATAAATATTATAAAAGGGTTATTAATAGTTTTACCTTCATGTGAAACCAGCTTAAGGTAACTCTCGGTAACTCTCGATAACTCTCGCAGTAACGCTTGGTAACTCTCCTAGTAACACTCCGTAACTCTCGCGACAGAAAAAGCTTGCGGCCGTAATCTAAAATTGTGATGTCTCTAAATAAATCCACCGTAAAGACTCAATTAATGGTTAATTCACAACATTACGAATGTAGCAATGAGCAACAGTGATTAAAACACAAAAGAATTACAATTTAACATAAAAATCAGTAAATAAATACAATAAACTTACGTGGACAACTTAATCTTCACACATTCAATCTCAAATTGTTGGCGGTAATTGTTTGACATTTCTTTTTTTTTAATTTTTGGCAGGACGAGCATTAGTGTTGCCATATTAACACTGGTTTTGGAACTTTGGAGACATGGAAATTAAGCAAATATTTCGTAACGCTCGCAATGTAACTCTCGAGACAACATATTGCCGGACCAAGCGTTTCATGTACATATGTTATATGTAATAATTCGTAATAACGTTAATAATGAACGGTCATTACCGAGAAAATAATATAATGAAGTAAATTAAAGTTATTCCATTCTGTAAAAGGTGTTGTTTTAAATATAATCTTGCACGTAAAAGTCTTAAGGTAAGTTTTGGACACGTGTTTTTAGTATGAAGAAAAAAAACATCAATTTTTGAAAATATGTTAAATAATGAATATTGGTACGATTTGTCGAATTTAAACAGCGTTTACATTAAAATGTATTTCTCATTACGTCATGGTTACTAGACTAACCTATTTAAGTAAACTATTTATAAGTTATTAACATATACCTGTATAGGACGTGTAAAAAGTAGAAAAAGTACAATTTTTGGTGGCCTGACCCTTGTACGAGTTTATACCTAAGCATAATTCAATTAATTGCATTTAAATAGCTAAAGTACAGTGTAATTAGAAATTCACTTCCGAAATCTACTTTCAAGCGTAAGAATCAACTGCCCATCATAGGGGCTACATTTAATAGCTATTATTTTGTTAAATTTCAGTATAAATTCCAACTTTGTGATTTAGTAACCTAATCGTTATAATTTTAGGTCTAGCGTGTTTGTGAGTTCTATAATTTAGAAAATTTAGTTATTCGCGTAGCGACCAAAGCGTTATAAGTTTATAATTTACATTGACCCCTTCTTTCGCAAAATTTTGGCCTATCCTTGGCACGAGCTTGCGGGCGCATACCAGTCGCTTAGCTTTAGCCGACCGTCGAACATTCCAGGTGTCGCGCGGCGGCCCGCGCTTGTTGCTACGTGCCGCGTGGCGCGCCTACCTTTGCCCGCCGCGCCGACGCGGTGGCAGCGCGCTCGCTCGCTTAGCTGCCTGCTTCGCCGCCTGCTTCGCCCTTTGGACTTTGGTTCGCTTGCGCCTTTCTGCCCATTTCTTTATTTTTGCTCGCTATTTTTGTTTATTCTGCCGTCATGTCGCACGATAAATATCGTGATGCGACATTAATTAATGAACAAGAGGAACTGGCCTTGTTGATTCGCAAACGGGGTACGATTAAAGCGCGGATAACAAAGTTTAAAGAATATCTTTCGGCAACTGAAGGAATTGAAGCAAGCCAATTAACCACAAAAAATATAAATGACCTCAATTTGAGGTTAAAGAAAATTAATGAGGTGTTCGTGGAATTTGAACAAGTTCAAACTCAGATTGAAACTGTAGAATTGGCTAATAAGCTAGATGATCGTTTGCAAGAGCGTTTTGATATAGAAGGTCAGTTCTTCTCGGTCATGTCCAGTGCCCAGGACATAGTGTTGAAACGCGAGGAACACGTCGAAGGTACCGGTCGAAGAGTTTCTGTCGCGAATAGTTCTGACAACCATTTAAGTAGTCACATTAAACTACCGACTATAAAACTACCGAGTTTTGACGGTAACTATTTAAAATGGCTCGAGTTTCGCGATACTTTCGACTCGTTAATCAACGCGAACGATACTATTCCGGACATAAGCAAATTTCATTATCTCCGATCCTCGCTCGAGGGCGGTGCAGTTGTCACAATAAAGTCAATTGAGTTTACGTCCGAAAATTTCCGGGTTGCCTGGGAACTACTTTGCAACCGGTATAATAATAAGAATGTTTTGATTAACAACCACCTTAAATCGTTTTTTAATCTTGAGGCATTGAACAGAGAGTCTCATAGATCTCTCAGGTTCGTTATAGACCATGTTAGCAAAAATTTGAGAGCTTTGAATACGTTAGGGGAGCCTACCGACAAATGGGACACCCTCATTATATATATCGTAGTTCAAAAATTAGATAATGTTACTAATGTTAAATGGGAAGAGTTCAAAGCTAACTTAGACGGATCTCCTATCCTTGAAGATTTTTATCAATTTCTTAGACAAAGAGCTGACATTTTAGAGACCGTACAAGGTAGCTCAAGAACCGTTCCAATCAATAAAAATGATAAGTTTGTTCATAATAGGGAACAAAAACACATAAGAACTTTCTTCACATCTATGACAAATAGGTCTTGTTTAATGTGCCAGCAAAATCATCGTTTATATGAATGTAAACAGTTTTTAGAAATGACACTCGAGGCTAGGGAGGCTGAAGTCTCTAAACGTAACCTTTGCCTTAACTGCCTGCGACCAGGTCATTTAACCGCGAACTGTCGACTTAGCTCTTGCAGGACCTGTTACAAAAAGCATAATAGTTTACGAGTATTATGTGGAAGTAACCTCAATAAAAAACAAACAAATCACGAACGTAATTTGACAACAACTGCGCAAACAAGTACTAGTCACGAAAAATCAAATACTAATAACGAGCCTAATACCTCCTCTGTCACTACTCTTACAGCTTACACGAATGATAGCGAGATGCTCCTGGGCACCGCCTTAGTTGATGTTGTCAATGAACGCGACAGTAGTACTTACCCGGCACGAGTTCTGCTGGATTGTGGAAGTCAAAGTTCTTTTGTGACTGAAAATCTGAAAAGTAAACTTAATATTAAGACTAATAGCATGGCGTCAAGGTGCATCAGTGGGCTTAATGATTCAAAGTCAACAGCCACAGATTATTGCACTGTTAAGATAAAATCTAGAATTAATGCGTACATCACAAACGTGAATTGTATGATCATATCAAACATAGCTGATAATTTGCCTAGTGTTGAGGTTAATGCAAACGAATTAAATTTACCCAATGACGTTTCACTGGCCGACCCCGAATTTTATAAAAGTGGTAAAATTGATATTCTTATCGGGTCAGATGTGATGTGGAGTATTATTAAAGGCGGTTGTCAAATACCATTAGGCGAAAATAAACCTACGTTAATTTATTCCAAGTTGGGTTGGCTGGTGTCAGGGCCCATGAGCCTAGCCACGTCTGTAAAACCCAAGGGCACACAATATTGTCATTTTAGCCAAGAAATTAAAGACGCACTTTCGAAATTTTGGGACTTAGAAACATTTACCATTCCAAATAAAGCATTCTCGAAAGATGAACAAATTTGTGAAGATTCGTTTAATGATAATACCGTTCGTTTACCATCCGGGAGATTTCAAGTTAAAATGCCATTGCGAGAGTCACCGAGCGTTCTCGGAAATTCGTTTGCGTTAGCCAAGCGATGTTTTTTAAGTTTAGAAAGGCGTTTTCAAAAACAGCCATTATTAAAGGAAATGTATACTGACTTTATTAACGAGTACGCGACCCTTGATCACTTGACCGATATGGGTAATCCAGTCGATGGTAATTATTTACCACACCACGCCGTGCTGCGAGAGAAGAGCGAAACCACAAAGCTGAGAGTCGTCTTTAACGCGTCGATCAGTACAGCGTCGGGAAAATCGTTAAATGATATTCAATATGTAGGGCCAGTGGTCCAGAATGATTTGTTATCTATATTGTTGAGGTTCCGCCAGCATAAATACGTATTAACCGGAGACATTGAAAAAATGTTTCGCCAGGTGTCGTTAGATGAATCTCAACGTAAATTGCAGTTAATTTTATGGAGAGATATTGAAACTCAGCCATTACGAGCATTGCAACTTAATACGGTTACTTACGGGACCGCCTCTGCTCCTTATCTGACCACTAGATGTCTAGTTCAATTGTCGCGTGAGTGTGAAGATAAACGAGTTGCAAATCTTATAGAAAATGATTTTTATTGTGATGACCTCATAACCGGTTGTGATAATAAAGCCGAACTGACATACTTACGTGACGCGGTGGTCGATAAGTTGGCGGAGGCATGCCTCCCTCTTAGAAAATTTAGAACGAATGTACCGTGCATATTCGCGGATGACTCCGGTTCAACTACGAACAGTAAAAAGGATTTGTCAGAGTCAAATGATCAATACTCAAACCTACAAAATGAATCAACAGTTTTGGGGTTGAACTGGTGTCCTTCGCGAGATGAACTCTTTTTCTCAGTCGATTTTCAGATCGATCCAGTCTTTACAAAGCGTAATATCCTCGCTACAACGTGCAAGGTCTTCGACCCATTGGGATTACTAAGCGCTTGCACGATTGTACCTAAAATGTTATTGCAAAAGCTATGGCAGTGTAAACTGGACTGGGACGACCCGGTGCCTGCCGACGTGTGCAAGGAGTGGAATAAATTCCTTGTAAATATAAAACAAATAGAGAAAATAAAAGTCCCACGCCTTGTTCTACACACGGCTTCAGGACCTCCGGCGTCAGTGCAGTTGCATTGTTTTGTAGATGCATCCCAAAATGCATTCGCTATATGCATCTATATACGTTGCACTGATAATAATGAAAATGTTTCAGTGACGTTGCTATGTGCTAAGGCTAGGGTTGCCCCTTTAAAGCCGAGCACTATTCCACGGCTCGAGCTGGCAGCGGCTTTACTTGGAGCACAGCTAAGTGCAAAGGTTTGTCAGTCACTGAGATGTAAATTTGAGAAAAAACAATTTTGGAGTGATTCCACAATAGTACTTGCATGGATAAAATCCACCAACCCTAGTAATCTAAAACAATTTGTCTATAACAGAATTAATGAAATACATGAAATGACTGATAAATCTTCTTGGCGTCATGTCCCAACGGAAATTAACCCAGCGGACTTAGCTTCACGAGGCGCCAGCCCTAGTCAATTGCAGGATTCACGCATGTGGTTTGATGGTCCGGCATTCCTAAAACATAACGAATCAGAGTGGCCAAGCACCCCAAATAATCAAAATATTCAGTTGCCGGAACTCAAGGTACATGCCTGTTTCATGTCTAGAGAATCGACATTCGATTTTAATAGATTTTCCAAGTTGCAAAGAATGGTCCGAGTTGTAGCATACATATTAAGATTTGCATATAACTGTAAACAAGAGAAAGATAAAAGGCTAAAGGGCAGTTTATCTAGTGACGAAATAGATCAGTCAACTAAAACCCTTATCAAAACCTGTCAGCGCGACTCATTTCCTAACGAAGTACATTGTCTAAAAAATAAAAACCCTTTGAATCGAAAGTCTAATCTTTTGTCTTTGGACCCATATTTAGATGTTGAGGATTTGATTCGGGTTGGCGGGAGAATACAAAACTCGTTGTGTGATCATTCTAAGAAACATCCCATATTGTTATGTGTAAAGCACAATTTCACAAAACTGTTATTCGAAAGAGAACATGTGCGTAATTTACATTGTGGTCCACAATTATTATTAAGTATAATTAGAGATCAATACTGGCCTATTGGCGGGCGAAGTCTGGCTCGTAGTACATTTAGAAAATGCATTAGATGTGTGCGTATTCAAGGCAACTCAATTCAACCTAAGATGGGCTACTTGCCCCCTCCCCGGGTCACGTTTAATCACCCTTTCTTAGTGACCGGCGTTGATTTTGCTGGCCCATTCTCTATTGCTGACCGCAAAGGCAGAGGGTGCAAGTTGACCAAATGTTGGCTCAGTCTTTTTATATGCCTCAGTACAAAGGCAGTCACGTTGGAAGTCGTTAGTAGTTTAAGTACTGATGCCTTTTTAATGTGTTTGCGTAGATTCATCTCGCGTCGTGGTAAGCCTCATGATATTTATTGTGACAACGGTACGAATTTTGTCGGAGCAAATAATGAACTGGGCCGAATGTTGCGAGCGAGCCAGGGTTCAATTAGCGAGGCTGCCCACGATGAGGGCATTAAGTTTAGTTTCATCCCTGCCTACTCGCCCCATTTTGGTGGCCTCTGGGAGGCAGGAGTGAAATCGGTAAAGTCATTATTAAAGCGCGTTGTCGGAAATACAAATCTGACGTTCGAGGAGTTAGCGACACTGTTCGCACAGATCGAAGCGATCCTTAATTCCCGTCCGTTAACTCCCCTTACGTCAGACCCAACTGATATGTCTCCTCTGACTCCAGGGCACTTCCTGATAGGGCGGCCACTGACCGCTTTACCAGAGCCACCTATTCTGACCAATTGTCCAAACAGATATCAAAGAGTGGAACAAATCAAACAGCACTTTTGGGGCCGATTCCATAACGAATATTTATGCGAACTTCAACAACGGTCAAAGTGGCAAACAAAGAAAAGCGAGCTTCAGAGAGGCGATTTAGTCGTTATCAAGGATGACCACCTACCACCGATGCAGTGGCGCCTGGGGCGCGTTCATCACATGTATCCGGGCCCAGACGGCATAACACGAGTGGCCGACTTCGCAACGGCTAGAGGAATCGTGAAGCGGGCTGTTAATCGAGTCTGCCTGCTGCCTGTCGTCAACCACCAGGATGTTGAAACCCACGGCTTCCAAGGCGGGGACCCTGTTCACGCCGGCACCGCGTGATGACTACGGCGACGGCGGGGGAGCAGTGCGGGGAGCGGGGCGGGACGCGCCGGCGGCGCGGCGGCCACCGAAACCCGTCAGACAGATCCATTTACACTCGCAACGCGTCGACACGTTTTTTAACAGATTTAATATACACGATTTTTTATGTCCAGGACCTGTTTTATTCAAACATCAGCCCACCCTGGACAACCACCAACCGTATTGAGGTAATAGCTTAATCGTAAATCATTTATTTGTTTGTCCAGCATAGGTTTATACATATAGATCTTTAATACAGTTATGAAATTATGTCCCTTTATGCTTCTCGGCATACAAACATGCTGTGCAGCGCGCTTAAACTAAAATAACGTAAACATATTCACTAACATTCAATTCTATTACACATATTGCGTTTTATCAAAAATTACATATCGCTCATTGAATACAAAACGCACACATTCCAAAATAATTTGCTCTTGCATTGAAAATCTTATATGAACCGCTTCTAATTTTAAAATCCAACACTGACTCATTTTGGAATGTGTCTGTCTTGTATTCAATGAACGATATTTAAACCTCAAACTCAATTTAGTAACGAGTATAACCTCCGTTCTGGTCGATGACAGCTTGCAAGCGGAAGCGCATTGAGTCGACGAGATTCTTGCACAGATTTGAACCCCGGATACTGTCCCATATTTTTAAACAGTGAGCCTCCAACGCTTCTGGAGTTCGCTCATTCTGGTTTTCCCAGCGTTGGACAATAATCCCCCATAAATTTTCTATGGGATTCAAATCCGGCGATTTGCTAGGCCAAGGAATAACGCTGATGTTGTTGTGCTGGCCAAACCACTCCCGCACGATACGCGAACGATGCACCGGACAGTTATCCTGCACGAATGTAATCAGCGGCGTTTCTTCTTCCGGATATACGGTTCGTACTGTAGGCAACATGGTCTGTTCCAGCACTTCCACATAGTTTGCGCTATTCGCTCGACTAGGTATCCTGACTAGCTCACCTGGATCGGCTGAACTCATCCACCCCCACATGTTCACTGTTATACGACCAGATTCCATATTGGGCACTACGTGTCCGCTATCGTATCGCGTATTATTCCGACGCCACAAACTTAAACGACCATGTTGGCTTGATTTAAAAGTTTTTTCATCGGTAAAGATTGCACCATTCCAGTCGAAATTCAAGTTCTGTGTAGCGAACTCCAACCGTGCTCTTTTATGATTCTCCGTAAGTAAAGGTTTGACGGCATGCCTCCGATAATGCAAACCCTCGCCATGAAGAGCACGACGAACAGTGCCCGCACTCGTACCGAATAAGCCGGCGTAATGGTTCGTCGGTATGAAACCATTTTCCTCATACTCGCGTACCATGGCTTGACGCTGCGGTGTGTCTATGAGACGTGGTCGACCCGATCTTTGACGTTGGAGTAAAGTTCCCTCCTCTTGGTATCTTCGTACCCATAAAACAACCGTTTTCCGCTGTAGCAAAAATCAAACATTTGAATACATAATAGTAAGTAATTTATTAGAAATTAGTCATTTTTATTATACAAGACATATTATTAAACACATCATTATGGCTTCTGCTGTGTGTATAAATATAAAAAGAGGAAAAAAAATATTTTTCAAAATTATTCTTGTCTCACCCGGGAATCGAACCAGTTAAAAAATCACTCGCTATAATTAATGTTAAATTTTACGATCTTTTTTATTTCTAAGACCAAATGTTTATTAGGGAGATTTTATCCTGAACAATAATCCTATCGATAACCAAAGAATGAACAAAGTTTAGTGTAACTGGCCTCTACTCCTAAAGATAACAATATTGTTTTCTAAGGAAGTGATTTTGTAAATCTTTTGAGAAATAAACATGACAATACAAAAAAAACTAGTTACTTACGTTTACACCGGTATCTCGAGCAATATCCGACACATTTTTGCCTTCATTGTAGAAAGCAATTATTTGTGCTCTCTTGACCATGTCAATATTACAACGAGAACTCATTATAATCGAATGATCTAACAACAGTGAATATTTACCAAAGAGGAAACAAAGAAGCAGCGAACGAAAGAACGAGCAGGAGTCTTTGTGAAATCCTAACAGGTATTTATTAATCTTCAGACTACCCTAAGTGTTAATATAAATATATTTGTTGGGAAATAAGCCGTATAAGTAAATAAAGATAGACTTAATTTCGAAGATATAATTAAACGTTCGACGGTCGAGTGGCATAAGGGATCACTCGCAGTCCCCGTGTTCGCGGGTTCGAACCCAATCGATACAATTACATCTGTGATGAATGTTTTTGTATTTGAAATTTGTAATAAGATTGGATTGGAGATTCGAAACAATCGGAACATTCGGAACATTGGCTGTCACTAAATAATAATAAAGTATAGGAACGTGTCGTCCTTACTTAATCTGCGGTAAGCGGAAATTAAGTTTTTCATATTTAAGGTAATTCAACGCCATCTAGTAGAATATTACTGAACTAGTGTAAATTATAGATAACTCAGCTTACAGTATGACCAGATAGATGGCGTAATGTTTTGCCTCATAGGAATTTGTTTGCAATCTGTCCATGCACTTATGAAGCTTACTGTACAATTAAAAGATTTAAAATATTTATTAAATAATTTACGATGACTTTATACGACGTCTTACGTACAGTCAAGGGCAAAAATATGTATACACTTTAGTACCTTGTCATTTTCGTCATATTTGAACCGTCATATATGAACTGTCACAGTGGTTAAAGTGTCAAGGTACTAAAGTGTATACATATTTTTGCCCTTGACTGTACTTACATTTAAATGATCTTCACATATATAAATTGACTTTACGGAACCTTTTTATTTAGGATCGAACACCATTCCAATCTACATGCACGAGGAATATGAAAAAAGTGTTTTTCTTTTTCTATTGACGCCGCGTTTTTGCAACTTGGGACAAAACAAATTATAAAAAGATCTTGGTTTCTACCGGTCCTCATTATGTAGAAAGAAACTCAAAGCAGATGCATAGCAGTAAACGCAAAATAACAAACTCGTGAACGAACGGCAACGAATGCTTGACAAGAATGGCAAGTGACATGACATGACAGTCGGTTTCAATTTTTTTTTTTTTTTTTTTTTATATCATGCTAAGGTCACGACATTAGTATTCCTAACTTTGTATATACGGTCTTTTTAATGACTATTTATTTGATAAATTACTAACGACGAATTTAAGTTAAATAAAGAAAAACCGAGAAATACGGGTAGTCTAATTTTTAACCAGCTATCATAAACGCGAAAAAACAAAAATTATTTTTTTTGAAATACATACATACATACATAAACTCACGCCTTTATTCCCAGAGTGGGGTAGGCAGAGCTACAGAATTACAAACAACTCTAAAAACTTGTTAATAATTCTGTAACCACATTTTGCACTTTTAGGCTAAGATGTTTACCAGTGTATTAGTGACAGGTTGCAAGCCCATCGCCTAACAGTACTATACGCCTTTATGTTGTCCATTATTCAAAATTATTACCTTGTGTGTCGCAGCCGCACGCGCACGGTCCGCCATCTTGCGAGCTACTGTCAAATAGTGTTGCCAGAATACCTAAATTTATTTTTTGGTAGAAAGATTGAACGTTATACTACCATTTTAAATAAAACATTAAGTTGAGAGCGAAAGATTTTTCTGAAAATATTTTATGAAATGAAATGTAAGATACGCTGCCAAGTTAAGGGTTAAAAAAAGTTCATAACTATTAATTATGTCGATTATAATTAAAATATTGGAAAGCAAGTACCTAATAAAAACTTACAAGGTAATTAGTATGACATCCCTTATTAAGACTGATTGTCACGTTTTAAGAAATAAAATATTATTTAGTATAAAAGTATTTTTATTATTATAAATAATTCTGACACATCATAATCAATAATTATAAATCATAATTCTTGACATATTTCTGTTATATAGTTTGTATCAACAACCAGGTTTTATTAAATATGATCCAGGCTTGGCATATCAAACCACCAATTGTAAATCTTGATCGTTGCTTAAGTTAACTTACCTGTCTCGTATCCAAACATCAGGTGGTAATAAAACAAAATAGCCTGTCCCTATGATTTATAATTGGTTGATCAAAGTAACTTACCTGTAAGTGAACATCGATTACAATTATATGAAGAAGACGCCTCCTCTGTGTTCACTTTGTAGTCATGTTTATGACGAGCCTTCACCACGAATGTTTAAAGCACGAAGTGTAGAAAAAAGATTTCAGCTGGTATCCCTATTTATTACTGGCGACACTGCGTGCATCTGTCTAATCATTAAGTTTAAAGTGCTATAAAATAAAAACAATTTGTATTAAAATTAAGCAATCATTGAAGGGTGGGAATGGGTTGGGTTATACACAGAGGAGGCGTCTTCTTCATATAATTGTGATCGAAGTTTACTTACAGGTAAGTTACTTTGATCAACTAATTATATTCATTGACGCCTCCTCTGTGTTCAGTATGTAGATGTTGAAAGATTGGATTGATGGATTTTAATTATTTATATAACGTGCGGTACCCTAAACGCTCGCGATGGCCGATGGAGCGGCCATCTTTCGGTCGCCCTGGCAACGAACCGCGCGCGCGCCATTACCCCGCGGACGCCCATCCGCGAGCCAGACGACTCACGCGCGCCGTCGCGAATGCCACCGCTAACTCTTGCCTAATAATTTTACGTAATGTTTATGTTATTTCACTTAAGTAATTGTGTCCAATGATTGTTAAATCCGTGCACACCTATACATCGTGTGTACTTTTGTTTTTTTTTGTGAAGATTAAATGTCCTGAGAACTATGACTTACGATCTTTATATTTATTATTTTAATGTAGAATTTAAACGACAATTTAACAAAAAAAATGTTTTTTTAACAGCAACACATACACTACAATCATGACGACGCGCTGGCCTAGTTGGTAGTGACCCTGCCTACGAAGCTAGCGGTCCTGGGTTCAAATCCTGGTAAGGGCAGATATTAGTGTGACGAGCGCGAATATTTGTTCCTGAGTCATGGATGTTTTCTATATATTTAAGTATATATTTCTCTATATAAGTATTTATATCGTTGTCCAGTACCCATAATACAAGCCTTGAGCTTAGTTTGGGACTAGGTCAATTGGTGTGACATTGTCCCCTGATATTTATTTATTTATTTATTTATATAATTATTCAAAGATTTTAGGACCTAGAGTTAAGGCTATGAAGAATGCTTAAGGAAAACATATTTTCGTCACAGTTTGAAATTAAATCATTAGTACCTGTGCTAAAGCGGTTCCCAGTGCTTTATAAATTTGTGACAGTACAAAAATTAGACGATGAGTGGCGAGCTCACGCTATGCTGGATTTTCATCAACATGGGCTTGAAGTTAGTGGAGATAACAATGATGCTGCATGTTACTGGGGTAAAGTGTTCCGTCTGAAAAACGCTGCGGGAGAATAGCTGTTTCCAAACACAAATATTGTAATTTCGTTGTTGCTGATACTGCCTTTTTCAAATGCATCGGTGAAGCGTAAAGGAGATAGTTTTTTTTGGGCCCACTAAAAACGGTTACGTTTATTGATCATAATAAACACAAAAAAAATAACCAAATTATTACAACACATGAACGAAATCTTATATTAAAATGTAACCGGAATTAAGAATAAATATAAAAGAGTAATATTTTGATATTTTTGCGGAACATTTGATTCCTATCATTATCAAGTAATACGCAAAAATGAAATGCGTGTAGAGGAACGTTTTGGTAGTCCTTATAAAAAGAAAACTGAACTTCGATTAACTGTTAATAATTAAGAAGTAGTAAGTATTAAAAGATTAAACTTTTTTCTAGTCTTATTTTTAAGAATTTCGCCAACAACTCTTTTTGAAATCACCGTGCAAAGGAACGCAGTAGGTATTTGTCAACATACTTCACTCAAACGTTTTTTTCGAATTGCGTGTAGACATCAAGTAGACATAAGAAGTAGACATACCCTCATGGTCTGGGATTGATTGCCTATTGATATAATATTTCGTAAAAATGGCATCTGCAACAACATCGCCTGACCCGCAAACCCGTTGCGTTAATTGTGCAATAAGATTTAAACGCAATGTAAGAAAATATTTGCTGTCCGGGATAGCTGCAGAGGTCCGCCAACTTGTATGTGTGTGGATTTCTCGTGAGGTGAGTGTTGTATTATAATAATACCTAATAATATTGCGCAGATTGAATATGAATACAAACGATATATGCAAAATGTGTTATACTGTTTCAAGAGCAAGTTAATAACCCTCCTACCTCCTTTTTTTCAGATAAACCCAGTAGATGCAGTTTGTAGAAACTGTTTAACACTCTTGGAAGAGAATGTTCAAACTGGTCATGCAATAAGAAGATATGGTTATAGAAATATTTGCATTCCCTGTGGTTCCTCAATTTTAAGAGCACACCAAACTCACGAAGTGCTTATTGACTCGGGGGAAAGAAATGTTATTTTGCAGTGGATACCATCACATCAGGTAATTACAAATAGAAAATCATAGAAAAAGAGAACATACATATACACGTACATTTAACCTTTTGAACGCCACAGTCGGCACTGGCCGACAACTAAAAGTCGTGCCACTCACGCCAAGTCGGCTATAGCCGACAAAACTTCAAAATTAAAAGAGACTTTATTTCGTACCAATAAGGTGTAATTTTCATAGCATAGCAAACAGGTTTGGCGTGTGAGTGACACTTTTTGTACTCGGCGTAAGGCGTTCAAAAGGTTAAAGAGATGATTACTAGCGTAGTTGGTAGTCGCTAGCGGTCCTGGGTTCGAATCCCGATAAGGGCAAATATTTTTGTGATGAGCGCGAGTATTTGTTTCGAAGTCTCAGTAAGTTCTAGTTCAATATTAATCATCAATGTTTTTCAGGTGGAACGCTTAAGACAAGTATGTATGGCTTGTTGGCTGAAAGCTTCCCGAGCTGTGCAAAGGCATAGGCAACAAGATGACAACAGAGATATGGCCATACAGCCAATCGTTGTTGAAAATAGAAGTAACACCCCACCATAATAATATGTGATGGTACCTACGTTTATGTGCAAAAAAGTAGTAATTACTTGTACCAAAAGAAAACGTACAGTTTACATAAGTTTCGTAACTTGGTGAAACCGTTTTTACTTGTGTGCTGTAATGGTTACATCCTTGATGTGGTTGGACCATACCCTGCGACAGAATCAGATACTTCTATAATGCTTAGATTATTTAGTGATAACAGTCCACTGAGAAACTATTTCAGAGAAAACGACGTTTTCATTCTTGATCGGGGTTTTCGGGACGCAATTCCAATCTTGCAGCAACAGGGTTACAAAGCTTACATGCCTGAATCTAAACAGACTGGTGAAAACCAATTGTCAACCATCGCAGCCAACAAAGTCCCGATGTGTGACCTTGTGTAGGTGGGTGGTTGAAGTTGTTAATGGGCGATTTAAAAGAGACTATAAATTGTTCCGTCAGGAATATTTTAGTAAAGCATCAACCCATCTCATGCTGGACTTTAAAATTGCAGCTGCATTAATAAATCGGTTTCATGTTTTGATCCGTGACAATTTTTATGCTGAAGAAATATTAGCGATCGCTCAAGCCAAATTAAACACCCCAAATGATTTAGCTACCTACGTAGAAACGCATAATTTAAACCGAGTGAGGGTACAATTTACCAGCATTGACGGTAATCATCCAGAGTTAGATATTTTTTCCTCATCTGACATTTGAGGATCTGATTCTGTTCGCACTCGGTATTTATCAAATAAAACAAGCTAAGTCATATTATGGTGAGCACATCAGGGCCGCTGGAGAGTACACAATTCAGGTATACCGGCAACTTGGGCACGAGTTTGGTTCAAATAATTACCTTCTGCGTGGTAGGATACAGTCAAGGCACACAAGTAGGAAGACTTATTATACGTACATACTAGTTAACACTGACACATCAGTTTCTAATACTAGAGCTGCTATTGCTGGGTACTGTTGTAACTGTTTGGTGGGCAGACGCACTGTTGGCTGCTGTGCACATGTAATGTCTGTTGTGTGGTTTTTGTCTTGGGCACGGCATCAAGATGAGGTTCAGCCACCTGCGTCATTTTTAGACCAAGTTCTGCTTTTAAGTGATGACTATGAGAATGAATAAATATTTTTGTAACATAAAAAGCGTTTGTTTTCTTGAACGACCACTTGAGAAAAACCCCCTTCAAAAATGCATAAAATCCTAACATCTCTTAAAATGGTATAGGTTAGTCCAACTGACGTCAGCTTTTGGTTAAATATGTGAGTAGCCGACTTCCGGTGTTTTTTTTTTCATTTTTGAAGTAGATTTTTTGCATCTATATCATTAGTGTGATTAGGTAGTAAATATGTATCAAAATGTATTCAAGCTCGCTGCAAGCAGCGCCGCGGGAAAGTCATAGTCATATTTAATCTTAATCGAGATAGCTTAATTATCGCCACCCTTAAGATGGGTACCGTTGAGGAGTTCCGGTGGCCACCTACAGCAAATGATACTGTCTGAATGCAAATGCTGGATTTGTTACTAAAAATACCAAAATCGCTATATCTATACCTATAATATTTGAGGACTTCCCTCATTTCCTCACGGATCAGATTCAGAATGAGACCATCTCTAAAATAGGTATACTCTATTAAATCAAAAAAATATTTTTGCAATCGGGCCACAAATGGCGGAGAAATCGGTAAACATACTTAAAAAAAACATACAATGGAACAAAGAACCTCGTCCTTTTTCGAAGTCGGTTAAAACTGATTTTCTGTGTCTTGCATTGCACAGTACACCATTTCACAGCATAGAAAAAATGATGGAAATCTCACCTATAGCAAATACCATAGATGTTTGTTATTTTTAGTTCTTGTGAGATTCATATTTTAATTGACATATTTTTCATGATTCCGGTTAGACAAGGTAAATCTAATATAACCATTGTAATCTAGAATTTAAGAGGAACAAATCGACATATGTTTCATTAATATACGGTGCGATTTGCGTGGGGCCCATCCCCCATACAAAAAAAAACTATCTCCTTTAGTGTGCTAAAAAATTTAAAAATAGAAAACCGCAACCGATTAAATACAGATAACTTTGAAACTACAGTCTTCTATAGCGCTGAGCCTGCGACGATGGCGTGTGTAATCGGGTAGCTGGCGTCATCTGTTGTCACACATGATGTACTACATGTTCAAAATGTCCTCTTTCTTGAAGGCAAAATGTGGCCCGAACTTGAATTTGCCGCGTAGCGCGTCGGATCATCATCGGGTTATTTTTTATTTCTTGCGCAGCGCATAAAATCCTGTCGTGCAATTTTCGGCTTCTGTATTGACACAGGTGCGGTAAACTCTCTGTTTCATTTCGCCCCACAAGAAATAATCTAGCCGTGTCATATCGGGGGACCTAGCGAGCCATCCGACGGGGTCATCCCTCCCAATCCATCTATTGGGATATTCAATATTTAAAAAATGTCTTACTCTTAGGGCCCAAATATCACAAATTGGTCTTGGAAATGGGACGGTCTCACTAATTTAGGATTGTCATGGGCCCATGTGTGTAGATTCCTAAAGTTGCTTATTCCCGTATGAGTAAATCGAGCTTCGTCCATCCATACAGTTCTTCTAGTGAATTCCGGATCAGGATTCTTAGATTGTCTAAGTGCCTAAGACTTGTGGTCGGGTCCGCGTAAGTCTCTAAAAACCGCTTCTTCTATGGCAACATCGATTATGGTTCTTTGCTCTCGGCGATCGCGGGCATTGTTGCCGATACCAATATTGCATAATTGACGATGAAATTCTTGAAAGTTGCGAGCGAGCATTTTGGCTATTTGTAACGGCGAAAAATCCCGTAAACGCGGCATAATGACTTAGGCCCGTATTCATAAACTCGTCTCAGCTGAAATGCCCGTCACAAGACTGAGGTTTAATTAATAAACTTATCTCGATACGTGAATCGTAATCCTCGGATTAGATGAGACGGTCATTCTGTATGAGGAACTAATCCTGATCCTGATTATGGTCTATTGGTGACTTGAGACCATCTCAAATATGAAAAAATGGCGGACGCACTGCAACATAATCGAACATATGGGTGCTCTTTATCAGATAAATCGGTTTAAATACAATCAAGTGTTATTTTTAAATTCTCAGAGGCAAATATTTATACCTAAAACGTTTTCAATAATAAGAGCCTGTCCAGACGGAGCGTTTTGCGCGCGTAAGCTCTCGCGCGTAGACACTCGCGCGTTCCCGAAATACTAGAGCTACATTCAACCCGTCCAGATGCTCTCGCGCGTTTCAAAACTCGCGCGTAAAACGCGTGCCATGCGCCGGACTCTCGGCTCGCTCGTTTTACGCGCGAGCGCCGCGCGAGTCGAGATACTCTGGCGCCATTGGAGCGTTCAGTATAACGCGCGTGTCCGTAGAGAGTGGACGTATTTTGTTAAAAATGGAGCGCGATAACTTTGACACCGAACTTTTTATTGAAGAAGTTGAAAAGAGAGTAGCCATATGGGATATGGAATCTGCTGATTACGCAAATAGACTCATTAAACGTAGGAACTGGGAAGAAATAGTCGAAATATTTTGTGAAGCTGGTGATTCCGAAGAAAAGAAAAAAACGTTAGGTAAGTGAACATTACTTTATTTAATAATATTATTTCTTAATACGTAGCTTAACGTTATTACGTAGTTTTATGTTTAAGTAGGCTTCTACAAATTACTATACCATCTTGTCTTGCCAAGGGATTTTCCCTTCATTAACAAAATAATCAGCGAATCTGTCTCTTATATTCTTAGATCTCGCATTAGGCCTTACTGCCTCAGAGTTCAAACTATTTAGGGAAGTTTCGTACAGAGTGTCATCATATCTATAACCATCTCTTAACCTTACGTAATTATGAAGGATACAACAAGCTTCAATGATGTTTTCTGCAAACTCAATGTCGACATTCAATGGTCTATGAAATATTCTCCATTTATTCACTAAAATGCCAAAGCAACATTCGATGTAGCGCCGGGCTCTGGATAGGCGATAGTTGAAAATCCTTTTTTTGGTTGTTAGAGATTTACCGCAATAAGGGCGCATTACGTTTTCAGACAGACCGAACGCCTCATCACCTACAATTACGTGGGGTAAGGGAGTTGTATCTATTTGCGATATTGGCTTTGGGTCTGGAATATCTAAAGTTTTTTCGACAAGTTTTTTATATAAAACGGAGTCTTTAAAAATTGTGGAGTCACTACTTTTGCCATATGCGCCGATATCTACTGAAATAAAACAATAATTTGCATCGCATACAGCCAATAAAACCGTTGAAAAATAATTTTTATAGTTATAAAAAAGAGACCCAGAATGGTCAGGTTTTATGATACGGAAATGCTTGCCATCTATGGCTCCGATACAATTTGGAAAATGTGTATATTTTTGGAATTGTTTTGAAATCTCTTCCCATTCTGCTTTTGTAGGTTCTCTCATGACTATATTTTGCAGTTTTAGCCATATGACGTAACAAGCTTTCTGTACTATTTCGATAATTGTCGACTTTCCCAATCTGTAGGCATAATGCAGGTCCGCAAAATAACATCCTGTAGCCAAATATCTGAAAAGAAAATAATGTTATTAAATATAAATATTTAGTGTAGTCATTTCAATTGTTTTTTTTTCTTATTTCAGGAATATTATTGCAAAAGAAGTGGAAAGGATTACGTGATGGCTTTGTAAGAGAAATGAAAAGGATAAAAACCACACCGTCTGGATCAAAAGCCGTCAAAAATAAATATGTATATTTTGAACGTTTGATGTTCCTCGAACGATCGACACGCAATAAGACTACTGATAGCAACATCGTTACCTCGCCTGCTGCACCTGAAGAACAAGATATTTCTGGCGACGGAGAAGATGTAATGAGACCTCCAATTAGCCAGCCGAAAAAGAAAAAAAAACTGAACGCAGCTGATGAGGAATTTCTTGCCATTATAAACAAAAATTTAGCACCTAGAAATCACCCACCATCGGAGTCTGATGATGATAAACTATTTTGTTTGTCACTGCATAAGGAACTTATTAAAGTACCTGAGGAAAAGAGGCTTCAAGCAAAAATTGAATTAATGAATGTGCTCCAAAAAGCTCAACGACCTCCACGTCATACACCTTCACCTTCACGTTATATAACTTCACCTGCACCCTCAACGCAATATAATTACCAAGCAGGAATGACACACCGCGGACAGAGAGGATTTTTTGACGATGCAGTATATAATGAAACAGACCCTTCAACATCTTCGTTTTCACCTGCAACCTTTTCGACTTACAATCGAAGTTATTGCACTGTACAACGCAATTCCACATCACCGGCGTCTTCCTACGATAACCCATCACCGGCGTCTACTCAAGGTTCCCAAGAGAGTGAATTGATGGATCTATACCAAGATCTTTAAATTGATTTAAAAAAAAAGGTATAAATACAATAAATGTTATTACCTCAATGTAATCACGAGTTTTTCTTCGGCAGAAACAGTATCCTTTGGCACATAGATATTGTTGGGTGTCAAATCTTCCTGTATAAGTTTTAGCAAATCATCGAACGATGTTACTGACATCCGGAAGTAGTTGAAAAACTTTTCGTTGTGTTCTCTCAGCTTTGGGTATAATGTTATAAACATACTTTGCGTCATTCTGTCTCGTAGAATTGGATGCACGTTAAATCTTCGACTTTCTCTACGTTTACGACGTTTCCATCGACGGTATGCAAGCCACAACACAACCGCTGTATCTGGCTCCATTTTTTTAACTGGCTGAATCCGTCCGCCAGACACCGCGCGTAGTAACGCGCGTAAAACGCAGCATCTGGATGCAACATAAATTGAAACGCGCGAGGGCTTACGCGCGCAAAAACGCTCCGTCTGGACAGGCTCTAACAATACCTAAATGTTAGGTTTGTGAAAGGTTTGTGAAACAATACCTAAATGTTAGGTGGAAAGCAAATGTTGCTAAACGTGCAAGGTACGTTTATACCGTTTTTAACCTTAGGGTTGTCAGGCAGTGCAGACGACGTAGTGTTGATTAAATTGATATTTTTTTTGATTTTTGTAGCAGAATCGAAATTAGTTTTTATTCACACTATGCATTCTATTTTGAATTCTACAAGTTATTGTTTTGATTACTATCCTACTACATGTTATTTTTTTAGCCGACTTTACGAAGGAAAATAAGGGTATCGATGTTAGTAAATTTAATGTAGTATGTATGTATATGAATGTATGTGACCTAATTTCGATGTTCCTCTGTATCTCCTTAACTACTGGACCGATTCACATAAAATTGAAATCTCATCAGCACCTTGCCAAAAAAGACCCTAGAAGTAGGGGTTTTAGAATAGTTTTTTTTTAAAGTTTAGTACATCATTATCACTGGCCTACCAATCTGCTAGTAATAAGTGCATTAAACTACATATTTTCTTCATGCATCATGCAATATTGAATATCCCAATAGATGGATTGGGAGGGATGACCCCGTCGGATGGCTCGCTAGGTCCCCCGATATGACACGGCTAGATTATTTCTTGTGGGGCGAAATGAAACAGAGAGTTTACCGCACCTGTGTCAATACAGAAGCCGAATTGCACGACAGGATTTTATGCGCTGCGCAAGAAATAAAAAATAACCCGATGATGATCCGACGCGCTACGCAGCAAATTCAAGTTCGGGCCACATTTTGCCTTCAAGAAAGAGGACATTTTGAACATGTACACTCGCGAGCAAAATAATTGCATCACTTTGCATTTTTCCATCTACACTCAATATCTTTGTACATCTTTACTCGAATTAAAAAATTGTAGTACCAAATGAAAGCTGATAATGTAACGCAATACAAAATACGTTATTTCAATGTAATATCAAGTCCTAAGCCTGAAATATGCACTGAATATAGAAAATGGTGAAAAAACGTTTCAAAAAGGGATTAGGAAAACTAAGAATGATAGGCATTGTATTTACTAAAGGTAAAAAAAAGGTAAGGTAAAAAAAATAATTATACATCAGTATTTGGTATTCCCTCCCCTAGCCCTCCTCACACAATCTAATCGATTTTTCATTGATTTTATCAGGGTTTTCACGTAACCTTGCGGGATGGCTTCCCACTCCTCCGCCAAAACTTGCTTCAGCTCCTCCACATGAGACGGGGCAGGATTCCGCTGCCGAACCCTCCTTTTCAGGAAGTCCCACATGCGCTTAATGAGGTTTAGGTCCGGGGTCATCGCTGGCCAGTCCGTGGTGTCGATGCCCACCTCGCGAAGGTAGGCTGTGGTGGCCCTTGCGGTATGACAAGGGGCATTATCCTGCATCAGGATAAACCCCTCATCAAACATACCCGCGTAAGGGACGACAAGCTCCTCCAGGATGTCGGTGATGTACCTGGCAGCGTTCAAACCACCGCCACGGCCTCCACCAGGCACGAAAACCAGCTCCGTTCGCCCATCGTAGGAAATGCCGCCCCAGAACACGACGGAACCTCCTCCGTAGGCGACTCTTTCGGAGATGCAACATTGAGCAAATCGCTCTCCCGGTCTTTTGTACACTCGTCCTCTTCTATCGCAGCCGTTCAGGCACATCCTGCACTGGTCTGAGAAGAGGACTGAGGTCCACTGCTCAATTGTCCAGTTTTGGTGATTTTGAGCAAACTGACGACGTGCTTCTCGGTGCCGAGGCAGCAATTTGGGCCCCGTCGCAGACCTTTTTGGGGTCAGGTTGGCTGTCTTCAGTCTTCTCCTTACTGTCCACTAGCTGACTGCAACTCCTCTTACTTCTTCGAGCTGCTGTTGGTCAGCAACAGCTGTCTGGTGACGATCTCGTAGAGTTGTTGTCACGATGAACCGATCGTCCCTCTCCGAAGTGCACCTTTTCCGGCCAGTTCTTGGCCTTGAAGTATAGGCCCCAGTCTGTCTCAATCTCCGGTAGACTCTACAAACTGTAAACTGAACCAAATTCAGCTCTTCAGCTACTAAACGTTGACTGCGGCCCTCGCGCAGTAGGCGAATGATGACGGTGACTTGAACAGCAGTGGTGTCCATTTTTCCAGGTCTTCTCGATGGGATAATATGCGGAGATGTGTACCGGTCGACTTCTGATAAGTGACTGATGACCCTCCCCCTCTAACCCTGTTTTATAGCCGTCTAAGGGAGCACGACTTGTGCATTCGGTAAGGAGTAATCTGCCACAAACCAGAAAAATTACCGTTATTTGTAAAATACTACATCGATTTCCAAGTTTCTTAACTTTTTAGAAAGCTTAAATTTCAAGAGACTTTATTACATTTAAATATTTCAGAAAGATAATACCGTTTACAAAGATATTGAGTGTACATGGAAAAATGCAAAGTGATGCAATTATTTTGCTCGCGAGTGTAGTACATCATGTGTGACAACAGATTTTTCTAAACTTTAGCAAGCCAGAAGGATTTACAGGAAACACCTGCTACAGACGAGATTTACTGTAATGAGAATATCGAAGAATCAGAATGTTTGCGTGTGTAATTTTTTTTATGTAAATCCTTTCATAATTTTATTACTTTAGATAAAACGAACAGAATAATCAGATTAATGTATGAAGTTTTATTTTTGACAACCCTATGTGTGTTTCATTTTGACAAGAATCAAAAGCAGCAATCTGATTAATGTTTAGTATCATAATCAGCAGTCAATATCAAAAACAGCAATCTCATATTTTAAATTGTTAAATATTAATTTCATTGGAATTTAATCTACTTAAATCTAACGAATTTAAAATTCTAAAATGTATGTAATTTTATAAAAAGATTTAAATAAATTGTTGATCGTATACAGTGAATAATTTTTTTCTAATTACCATTAATTAGTGAAAAGCCAGATTGCTGTTTTTGACTCTATACGACTCAATTTACATTTGCATCATAACCACAATGTGTCTAATATTTTACTTTACTGCTGTTTAGAAAACCAATAAAGCTAATTAAGTATTTTGTTAATTATTGAAATGAAAGTAAAGTAACGAACATTTCGTGAAACGGGTTGCTAAAGTAAAGAGGAGGGGAGTGTTTTTGTTACATTGACATGACAGACAAGACAAGGCCGAGGCGGCAAAGTTTTATTATTGTTTGATACTTAAATGAAAACTGAGTGATTTGTTTAAAAACTTGTACAATGTCGCGTGTTGACATAAATGTGGTGCAAAAAGTATACCTAGGTACCTACTTGTGAAAAGTAATCGTGAACCTGTTTCAATCATTTTGAAGTGATTAGATAGTGTTTATAACTTTATGTCGTTTTGTAGATTGTCGTCAGTTCAATAATGTGAAACTTGGATAACATGACAAGGTTCGCCAGAAAAAATCAAGACGCCAAAAACGGTGAAATTTGGATATTTTGAGAAGTCAGTGTTCACGAATCTCAACAGCCGGCCCCACGCAGTTGACGACTATTACAATTCGCTTGTCAATTGCCAAACAGACTTATGTCCATCAGGTATAATAAAATTATTTACAATGTTACTCATTTCACGGTTCAGTTTTTAATGTATTCAATATATTATTATCCTTTAAAACAATCATTTTTTTTGAATAAAGTAACTTCAGAAAAAAGTCATGCAAAAGGATATGTGGCGAACCCCTACATCATGTTGCTTACGTTATCAGTTTTAGCTAACGACGCGGGCGCCGATTTAGTATTGGACAGTCTCGCTCCCGCCTCCATACAAAGCAGTTCTTACGCGTCCTGGTGCCCGCCTGGTAAGCCCTTCATATCAATTCAGTGTATGTGTTAGTTTAAGGAACAGTAATAAAATTAACTACCCAAATTTGGACTATTTATTTATTCTCAACCATCATCGCCAGGGGCCTATTGCATAAGTTTACTAATAATACTAGGAAAAAATACTATTTACAAGTCAACGATTTACAAGTCGTACTTATTAGTGTTGCATAACCATTTTTGATTTTACTAATAATACAAGATTATTCCTGTTGCATAAATTGCTAATATTTTTTCTAAACTACAAGTACTATTTATATATTGAATTAATAAAATACCTTTAATACATTTAAATACAAAAACAAGTTGAAAAATAATAAAATAAAACACAACTAACCTATAATATAAACCCCTTCATTACCCCCACTTGCGGCATCGTGCCGAGGACACTCGCAGCGTTACCCCGTTGCACTGCGATGCTCAGTCTTTGGGCAAAAAAGGAGCCTTGCCTGTGGTCGCCAGAGACACCTATTAATTTGTCTGACACTTCTTTAATATAAGAAGGGTGGAATTTATTATAATAGAAATTAAATTATTTATTTCAAAATTTATAAATATTATTTTTAATAAAATTACAAATAAAAAATTCAATTTTTTTGTGTCAGATGACCACGGACCAAACGTTTCCATAGCAAGTGCAGCAAATTCGTAATTTAACTACAAGTTATAAAATAGAAAAGTACTAGTACTAATATATTCTGTTGCATAATAGATTTATTGGAACTTGTAACACTGGTGCTAATATTATCAGCAGCCGAGTGTCGATAGCGTACGGGCGTTAGCTTAAAAATATTTTCTGGTTTAGTGTTTCTGATCGCTATATTTCGGTTAAATCTTACAGAATTTAGCTACTACTCCTTGTCTTCATGGTTGTAAGTCTTTTAATTATTTAATTAAGTTGTTTGTGTATTTTATAAGTAGATTAGTGTTTTTTGTAATTTAGAGGGTAGACTGGGTCAGCTTCCTCATGAACCAAAAGTACCATGGATAGTTTAGGAATTTTTACGTCAGATAATTAGGCTTGCTTTCTCTAACCGGGCCTCTGTAGTTGCAGTGTTTCTGGATGTGGAGGGTGCCTATGAAAATGTCCAGCTCCCTCTTCTCAGGGAAAAATTCCATAAGCTGAGAATCCCGGAGAGGCTGGCATGCTTTATGGGTAATCTTCTTTCAGAGAGACAAGTCACTTTTCGAGGAAAGGATCCGAGCATCGACCCCTCAAGATTGGTCTGGCGTGGATTGCCTCAAGGCTCTGTCCTGAGCCCATTACTTTATAATACGTACACCACATACGACCTTGAGGAGTCGGTTACTGATTGTCAATTACTTCAATACGCTGATGATATATTAGTTTACTCTGTAAATAAATGTATAGTATCTGGTTGTGAAACTATTAACAAATCGCTTAAGTCTTTGAACACCTGGCTTACTAATAATGGTTTATCCCTTTCCCCTTTAAAAAGTTGCGCCGTTGTTTTTTCGCGTAAGCTAGCTCTTCCCTCTTTCTAAACTGAACGGAATCTCTCATTTTGAAAGTGAACGGGGTCTCAATTCGTTAAGGTGCCTTGCAGGAGTGTGGTGGGGAGCGCACCCCACCTCTCTCAGAATAATTTATAACGCTACGATTCGTAGCATTCTAGATTACGGATCCTTTTTATTGGTACCAGCAAACAAGCAGGGTCTAGTCAAGCTTGATCGTGTTCAATATAAGACCTTAAGAATAATTTTGGGGGCGATGAAATCTAGCCCCACCAATGCCCTTCAAGTAGAATGCGCAGAACCCCCTCTTGAACTGCGCCGGCAATTTTTAGCAAACAGTTATTTTTTCCGCGCTTTACAATTTTCTTATCATCCTATAATCCATCGTCTATATGATCTTAAGGCTGCCTTCCGCGGGAACGAGGAAGACTCGCCTTGTCTTGTAAAAAGCCTAACGAAATTTCAATATCTTAAAGATCCAGGGGGCCTAATATGGCTGCGTTTATCGCGTGATAAATTTTGGATAAGGCATCCGTCACCTTTTGGCAGGTAAATAAGTACACGTGTCAAAAAGTGACGGATGCTTTATCCACAGTTGACACGCGATATAGACGCAGCCATACTACGCCCGCAGTGTTCCACTCGCCTCGGCTTCCTCTTTTTGAATTTAGTTATGAAATTGTAACTCATCAGCCCCGCATTATTCTCAATATGGAGATTTATCATGAAGATCCTCATGCCTATGGATATTTACGCCAGGTACTGACCCGTGAGTGGCTTGGTTGGGACACAATCTATTGTGATTCTTCCAAGTTGTCCCCAACTGGATGTGTAGGGGTAGGAGTTTTCCATTCCCAGTATGATATAGTGCAGAAGATTAAAAGCCCTCCCGAAACTTCGGTTTTTACTGGAGAAGGTATTGGTATATTGGAGAGCGTAAAGTATATTTTATTGTTCAATTTGAAAAAAACTATAATTTTCTCTGATTCTCTTAGTTGTTTACAAGCGCTTCTCTCTAACCCGTTTTCAGTAAGTTTTCATAATCCTATCATCTACCAAATTAAGGAAAATCTCATAAAATGTAGAAACCGAGGGTATGAAGTTGTGTTAGCCTGGGTCCCTGGGCATTCAGGGATTGCTGGTAACGAAAGGGCTGATCAGGTAGCGAAGGATGCAGTGGTTTGTGGTGATAAAACCCCGTTTAGAAACTATTGTCATGATTTGGTCCCTTTGGCTGCTAGGTATCTTGTCCAGGATTGGTCCGCTGACTGGACAGCATCTAGCAAAAAGCGGGCCCAGTCTTATGCTCTTGTTCAGCCCACGGTATCGAGAAAACCATGGTTCTCTAAGCTATTTCTTCCAAAACCTGTTTGTTCTACTGTAATTCGAATGAGGCTGGGTCATTGTTGTACTCCTGTTCACTTCATCTTAATGGCATTGGGATCTTTTTGTCAAATTAATAAGCTTAAGATATGAATGTTATTTTGTTTGTAGTTGTGTCTAGTTGTTTTAAAATATTTGTGTAATAGTTAATGTTTTTCTGGAGTAGAGTCTGGCAAATGAAAGATGAGAATGAGTTTTTTATGGAACTTTTTACATGACAACACAAGCTGAATTGTCAAACGTCATTGTTCTGTCATTCATTCGTTTTGATATCAGTGTTCGCTTTCCGCAATTGTAGCGTTTTTAGGTGTTAATGATGAAAAAAACTATAAAAGGTAATGTTCGTAAGCTGCTGCATACTATAATATGTAAATACAAAGAAAAACAAGAGGAGAGAAACATGGCTTTCAAGGAGAAACAAGAGTGTTTACACGCGATATCGTCGTTTCTAGGTTAGTATGGAATAATATTTTTGATATTTACGTTTATCCAATATCCAATAAATTTACTTGTCGCTACTCATTATCTAATACGAGTATAATAAAATGACGCGTGTACTTATGTCAGGTTAATTTAATATTGTTATTTATTTTTTTAACAGATGGCCTGGGGAATGTCGAAGGAGTCGATATTGTCAAAAATACAGTAGAAAAGTTATGTGAGTTGGAGAATAACGAAATTTTAAAGACCCAAAACCAATATATGGAAGAAATTGCTTCTTACACTGGTACGTATGTATGAACAGATGTAGTTTAAAAATATTTCATACATATTATTAAAATTACGAAATCCAATAAGACTCAAACTCTAAATCAATTGCCGTATTTTAAGACAGACATGTACATTGTACATGCCCAACAATAAGAAAACTTGTTAGTCAATGTCAACATGTCAAAGTAAAAATTTTAAGAATTAAATCAGACATTGACTAACTAAAATTTCATATTGTTGAGCATATACTTAAATGTCCATAATAAAATTAGGTAAGTAAGATTTACAATGTGGATCTCATCCGAATTTTGCTGATGGAAAATAATTTTGCATAACATCTGTATAATGTGTGACGATATTCCTGTGGTGTAATATTTACAAAATACCTGTAAACTTACATTTTCTTTATTTTTGTAGAGGTAAGTGTGTCAACACTTAACAGAATCAAACATGAGGGGTCAGTCAATGAAGGTGAATGGAATACACCGGGAAAAAAACGCCCCCACAAGAAAACTGTATCAAACTTAGATAGCTTTGACATTGATGCTATACGAAACAAAATCAATGAATTTTACGTTGTAAAAAAAGAAGTTCCAACATTAAGAAGCCTCTTGACAGACTTACAAGCATCCATTGGTTTTCGTGGCTGTCGTGAAACCCTCAGACATATATTGCTTTCAAATGGCTATGAATTTAAAAACAACAAAAATGAACGCTCATTGTTAATAGAGCGGTATGATATTGCTGCATGGAGGCACAAGTTTCTCCGAACAATTGCCACTAAAAGGGCAGAGGGTAAGCAAATTGTATACCTTGACGAGACTTATGTTCATAAAAACTATAAACCTAAGAAATCATGGCAAGGTCCATCTACGAGTGGTGCTGTGGAAAACATATCATCAGGAAAAAGGTATATTATTGTGCATGCTGGGCACGAAAATGGGTTTGTACCTAATGCTTTATTGGTTTTTAGTACCAAATCTAAGAGTGCTGACTATCACCATGATATGAATAGTCAAAATTTTAACAAATGGTTGACTGAGAAGCTTATCCCAAATTTGCACAAGCCCAGTGTAATAATCATGGACAATGCCAGTTACCACACTGTGCAGAAAAATAGAGCCCCAACAATGGCAAATCGCAAAGCAGATATTAAAAAGTGGCTTGATGAGAATAATATAGAGTATGAAGAATTTTACTCAAAAGACGAATTGATGTGTATAGTTGATAAGCATAAACCAGACCCTACATATGTGGCAGATGGCCTTCTCCAGCAGAACGGCCATGAAGTGTTAAGACTTCCTCCATATCATTGCGACCTGAACCCGATAGAGTTGATATGGAGTTCAGCGAAGCGACTAATTGCAAAAAAAAACATTGGCTTATCTGCAGCAGACACAGAAAAACTGATTAAGGAGTCATTCGCGAGCATAACTGCCTCAGACTGGAAAACAATGACTGACCATGTCATTAATGTGGAGCAGAAGTACAGAGAAAGAGACAATGTCACACAAAATGCATTAGAAGAATTTATTATCAATGTGGGCAGTGATAACACAAGTAGCTCAGAAGAATCATTGTATGAATTTTTAGAGTCTGACTTTGATTACACTGAATAAATAATAAAAAAAATATGTTATTTATTTATTAATAATAAAATTTATCGTATAGGCTAGGAAAAAAAATATATCTTCATATATTTTCACAGCAAGGGCACTTTTTATAAAGCTACTAGTAACAATTTTACATAAAAATGTGGAAATCACTGTCTGTTCTAAAGTCTGTTCCAATAGACTTGTCTTATAGTAAACAACTTACTAACCTCAAAATGCATTTTTTTTGACTGAAACAGCTCTTTTATCGTAAATAATGCAAGACGAGAAAACAATTTGGACATCATTAGGCTAATGTATCGTCTGATATTGCTTTTTTTTTAATAGCCAAAAAAGTTACATTTTTTTGGTTAGAAAGTTGTTTACTAACATATAACATAAGACAAGTCTATTGGAACAGACCTTACATATCAGCATATTTTATATACATATATGTAGTTATCTAAACAACCAACCTATAATAGAATTAACTTGATAATGTATTGTATGTATGTATGTCCGGATTCATTTAACTCTAAAACTACTGAACGGATTGGCATGAAATTTGATATGGGGATTGTTTATAACATGGGTCAAAATTTAGGGAAATTTAACCCATGAATCGGTCACAGCTAGTTTATAATATTAGTTTGGATTGTACCATGTACAGGTAAATTAATAAAATCGTTTTAAATTTTAAATATATTACAAGTGTCAAGACTGGTTCACGTCGGGGATACCACACTCAGATTTTTTGAATTTGCCGCGATTTCTCATTCTCATCTTTCATTTGCCAGACTCTAGTAGCTATTTCTTTATTTAATCTCGTTTAGGTTTTTTTTTTGTTTTTTCAAATCGACATGACGCTGGCTAATTGACAAACAGAGCCATAAAAAAAAAATTGACATATATTCGGCGCAACTATTTAACAAAATACAATTGAAGTTTTGGAGTAGAAACGTAGGTATTTCAATTCAATATTATAAAAAATGACGGGAAAACGCGAACAACAGCGGAAGTTGAAAATGTGCGATATGGCAAAAACGAACGAAAAGGAAGACGTGCTATTTGGTCCATTTTCCGCAACCGTTACAAAAGAAATAAGATGTGATGCCTGGAAAAGTATTGGACAATATGCACAGAGCCTAGGTATTTTAAAAGAATTTGGTGCTGTAGAAGATTTTAAAGATCATTTATACTACTTTTTGCTGCATGATGAGGCTTTAAAAGTGCATTTGAATTGCTGTAGGTGCTATAACAAATCACTTTGAGAATATCTCGGCAGGTGCTGTAATAGTGAATCGAATCCTTTTATATAACTCTTAGTGCTTTAAGAGTAACTGAGATGCTATTTGGTCATATAAGCAGCTTTTTTACCATTATAATACTTACACGGGAACAATGTCGAATGACAGTGCTATAAAGACTTCTTCAGCATCTAATTAGAAAATAAGAAGCTTTTATACGACTATTTTAGAACTTACAGTGTTAAAAAAGTGAAATTTGACACCTTTATACAATAATTGAGTAAACGCGTTGTAAACATGTGGAGTAAACGTTTAGTCGACATAGTTTTATGCCCAAAATGCGAAAATACTAAAGAGTTGAGTATAGTTATTTTATACAACGGTTTGGCAACGGTGGCAACGGTTTCTTAAGCTGTAAAAAGCTTTGCTTTTACGACTGCTTTGCTACTTGGGTAATGAGGATGTACGAAAATTTCTCGGAATACTTATTTATATGTCAGTAGTCCACTAACCAACAACTCGGCATTATTGGAAAGAGGGGACATACATTGAAAAAGTGGCTTCCACTTTTTCAATGTATGTCATAACATGTAATAAATTCGAAGAATTAAATAGATTTCTACATTTTTTTGACAAAACTAAGGAATTGAAACCTAATGATCCAAACTTCGACAAACTTCAAAAAATACGGCCTTTTATAAATATATTACTTGATAGATTGCAGAAAGTTCCAAAGGAAGAGTTTTTGTCTATAGATGAACCGATGATACCAACGAAGGCTACTTCAGGAATCAGACAGTATAATGCCAAGAAACCCCATAAATGGGGCTATTTAAACTACGTGCTGAGCGGAGTCAGTGGGTTCAGTTATGACTTTGAGGTATATGCGGGAAAACATAGCGGTCCGCCTGAAGGCTGTCCCGATCTTGTAATTCCTGGAAATGTAGTTCAGAGATTATTGAAGACCGTTTCACATAACCTAAACTTCAAGGTTTTTGTGGATAATTGGTACACAAGTTTGGCACTGATGGCCAACTTGCATAAAATAGGCATCCTTCCTCTTGGAACTATACAACTCAATAGAGCAAAGGATATTCCTTTGTCAAAAAAGGTATTGATGAAAAAACCACGTGGTCACTGTGAGGTAAAGTCGACAGTTGTTGACGATGTTCAATTAGCGGTGACTGCGTGGGTCGACAATAAAGTTGTCAGCTTGTGCTCATCGTACGTGGCAGCAGAGCCCATAAGTAACGTCAAAAGGTAGCTGAAGGCCAAAAAGTCAAAGATTGATGTTCCTTGTCCAAAATGCATAACAGTTTACAATAAAAATATGGGAGGAGTGGACCTCTTGGATGCGATGTTGGGATTTTACAGAATAAAGATCCGAA
This sequence comes from Acleris laterana, assembly GCA_963966035.1. Taxonomy (NCBI): domain Eukaryota; kingdom Metazoa; phylum Arthropoda; class Insecta; order Lepidoptera; family Tortricidae; genus Acleris; species Acleris laterana. The sequence continues at coordinate 15,966,044 of OZ014453.1, read as the reverse complement.
GCAAAAAGTGGTACCACAGACTGTTTTTTATTTTGTTGACCTCGTCTGTGTCAACAGCTGGTTGTTATGGAGGCGCGCGCGTAGGCGTGCCATGGCACAGAGGGGTGAAAATACGTATTTGCCGTAACTAGACTTCAAATTAAATCTAGCAGACATTTTGATGGCGGAAGATGCGAAAGTATTTACGCCTACGCGTCGGGGACGTCCATTAAATGAAGTCGTTGAGAACGTCAGGAAAGGCAAACTCAAAAGGAGACGAATTGAATTACCTCAATCGAAGTAGCTGAAGATGGTTTTAACCACTGGCCAGAGTGGATGACAGATCGCCAAAGGTGTAAGCTGGTGGGCTGTATACAAAAATCCCAAGTAATGTGCCAAAAATGCAAATGCTACTTATGCCTAAATAAAGATCGTAATTGCTTCAAAGAATTTCATAGTAATGGTATAAATATACTGTAAATAACTATTTCTCAAACATGCAATGGAATATTGACATTTTGTGCCTTAAAATAGGCTGCGAAGTATGACGTTTCAGGTGCGGCTGGGACAGGAGGTCGTTAAGGGAATTTCATACAAATCGTGCAGGCCTAGGCCTGCAAAGTCCTCTTTTTTAATTTCCATTCCACATAAATTTGTGGCACAGACATCATGACATTCTGCCACTATGCGTATTAAAAAAAACAATATATGATTTGGTATGTACTTAGTGCAGTTTTATTTACATAATAAATCCACATGAACATCACAAATAACAGATTATTATATATTTTATTCTTAACAATACATATACACATTTAAATATTAATATTTTATCTAAATATTATATAGCGGTAAAAATGTCTACTCAAACGTGACTCTAACCGTAGGTATAGAAGAAAAAAGGTTCAGCGGGAAACTTGATAATTTTTCGCTGTTATTCTTTATTATCGGATATAATTTTGTTGTTTGTAAACTTGATTTGTTATAAATAATTCAATATGAGTGCGGATGAAACTACCGACGAAGAAATGATTCTTGATTGCACCCCACCTGAATTAAGAGCCGAAGCAGAACTGGCTATACAGAACTTGCTGCCGGCAAAATCAAAGGTGAAATATATGGTTACTTATGACAATTTTATGAATTGGAAAACCAAAAAAAATGCTCACAGTTTCTCAGAACACCTGTTTTTGGCATATTTTAAAGAACTGGCAGAAACTAAAAAGTCTTCAACATTGTGGGCATTGTACTCTATGCTCAAGACCACAATACAAGTGAAGCATAATATAAACATAAAAAGCTATGTAAACTTAACTATGTGGCTAAAACGACAGTCAGATGGATACAAGGCAAAGAAATCAAAGATATTTAGTTCAGAAAATGTACAAGAATTCCTAAATCAGGCACCAGATGAGATATATTTGGCCACAAAGGTAACTAAGCCTACTTATAGAAATGACCATAATAATAAGTACACTATATTACAAATAAAAAATATTTCTAGAGCTGAAAATTTTATTTATCCACCATCAAATTTATCAATATATAATACTATTTACAACTTTGCATGAACCTAATACTTAAAATTAAAAATATTTCATTTAAACAACTGACTAAACTTACTAATAACAAAAAAAACTTATATCTATTTATATGTACACTTATCAACATACGAGGGTGGATTGAAAAGTTCTGAGCCTGGTAAAAAAAACTAACTGGCTCACTTTTTATAACAATTTTATTTTTCGACATAGTCTCCGTGAAGGTTAATGCACTTAGTCCACCTCGCCTCCAACTTCATTATCCCATCAAAAAAAAAAGAAACTCTGAGGTCGTTAAAATATGAGTCTACTGCTTCTTGTACCTCCATATTAGTCGAAAATCTTTGTCCTCCCAAGTGTTTTTTGAGGTTTGGGAAGAAATGATAATCGGAAGGAGCTAGATCCGGCGAGTAAGGGGGATGCGGCAGCACTTGAAATCCACAATCATGTATTTGTACCATTGATTTCGCCGAAGTGTGAACGCGAGCGTTGTCTTGGTGAAACAATACTTTTTTCGACAGCATTCCAGGTCTCTTTATTTTAATTTCCTCTCGCAGACGACGTAAAAGAGCACAATAGTACTCTGAATTTATTGTTTTGCCCTTTTCGAGATAGTCTATCATGATAACCCCCCTGCAATTCCAGAAAACCGAGGCCATTACCTTATTAGCTGACAAAATGACCTTGGCTTTTTTGGGTGGTGGTGAACCTGGTATTTTCCATTGCCTGGATTGTTTTTTTGATTCTGGTGTACTGTGGTGGACCCATGTCTCGTCCATAGTTATAAAACGATTGAGAAAATCTTCGGGGTCACGTTGAAACATGTCCAAACAATCTTGGGAAATTGTAACACGTACTCGTTTGTTCTCGACTGAAAGCAGTCTAGGCACCCACCTGGCTGACACCTTAGAAAATCCAAGAACATCGGTGATGATGTTCTGTGCCCGCTCATAAGAAATACCCATTGCTTCCGCTATCTCCACAATCTTCAATCGCCTATCCTTCATTATCGCATCTAATATTTTATTGACATTTTCATCCGTAGTAGCCGTTAACGGCCGCCCACTCCTAGGCTCGTCTTGAACAGTCTCCCGGCCACGTTTGAAATCAGCTACCCACCTTTTTATGGTAGCATACGATGGAGCAGATTCCCCTTATGTTTTGTTCATATCTTCAAATATTTGTTTTGGTGTTAACCCTTTCTTTTGCAAATATTTTATGACAGAACGGTGCTCAATTTTATCCATTACTTGAAAAATCAGTGACCTTATGTAGCAGTTCCGGCATAAAATGCAAAATTGTGACAAGAAAAAAACAAAAGATAGTGCATAATGGCGACTAAATATGGCACTTTTACCTGCCAGCATTTATTTGTTTTTTTTTTATTATATACAACCTTAGGCTCAGAACTTTTCAATGCACCCTCGTATCATTTACAGGTTGCTTTGATCTTGGGCATCAGTGGTGCATGTAGAGGTGTAGAGTTGACAAATATAACCACCAGCGACATTGACTTCCAAGGAGAAATAGCGATAGTTAAGCTTCGAGACACCAAGACTAAAATAGACCGTTCCTTTGTGATCCGGTATAAGTTTTTGGACATTTTCAAAAAATATTATGCCCTACGGCCTCAGGGCACACAATCTAACAGGCTTTTTCTAAACTATACAGGGTGTATACGGAGGGGTGGATCAAACGAAGGTCAAAGGTAGGGGACCTCAAGGGGCATCTGAATCACCCCCATGTATGTTCAGCAATTGTTATTAGTTTCAGAGATATTGATCATTTTAATCGGATTTTTTGTCACTTTTCCTTATGTCCGTGATACGAAAAACCCCTAAATTCATGTATTTATACCTTTTTTTTTTCAGTGTTTTCTTGCATGATTAGAATCACTGTGAAATAAGGAAGTTTCTAAAGCTACATAACATATTTTTTTTCATTACAACTTTTTGAGTAAACACACAAAGTTTGTTTTTCCATACTTGGTGAAAATCAAACGCGGGGTTTCCTTAGTATGGAGAAAGTAACTCTGTGCGATTACTCAAAAAGTTGTAATGAACAAAAAATGGCATTTAGCTTTAAAAACTTCCCCATTTCACAGTGATTCTAATCATGTAAGAAAACACTGGAAAAAAAAGTATAAATACATGAATTTAGGGGTTTTTCGTATCACGGACATAAGGAAAAGTGACAAAAAATCCGATTAAAATGATCAATATCTCCGAAACTACTAACAATTGCTGAACATACATGGGGGTGATTCAGATGCCCCTTGAGGTCCCCTACCTTTGACCTTCGTTTGATCCACCCCTCCGTATACACCCTGTATAAAGGGAAAATGTATCAGGCAAGTGATTGGACGGCATAACATATTATCCCTGCCAAGACAAATAGCCCAGTTTTTGAAGTTGGAACACCCCGAGCTCTATACCGGACATTGCTTCCGTCGCACATCTGCAACATTTCTGGCAGACTCGGGAGCTAGTCAACGGGTCCTCAAGATACATAGTGGGTGGAAATCCGACAAAGTTGTTGAAGGCTATATAGAAGATTCTGTGGAAAATAAGGACAAAATTACAAAAAGTATCACAAAAAATATTGTCCTAGAATACAAAAATAGCACAGCCCAACCTAATGCACAACCAGCATCACTTTACACAAATCCACAACCAGGTACATCCCGTGACCCTCCTGTTTTCATTGAGCTATCACCTGCCCCTTGTCAACCGCCATTGCATTCCCACCAGCGGCATGATTTTAATTTGTCTGCACCACAATCTTCACTCGGAGAATCACATCCTCAGCGAAAAGTGCCTCCTCATGTGAAAGCAAATAAACAATCCTCCACTCGCATTGTATCATCACAACCTGGCTCTTCAGCAGAAATTCAGCAAACCACCATAACTGTTCCTGGCAAAAAAATTACAATATCAATAACTAACTGTCCTAATATGTTTAATGTCTCATTTAATATTTCCTAACTTTGTCAAATAATCTGTTTTTTGTTTAGTTTTATAAGTCATGCTTACCTTTAATGTTTTGTTTCACTAAGCATCTTTTAACCCGAAATGCATTGTGTTTTAGTATTTTAAACTGTAAGTAATCGACACTTTAGACTACAGCGCTTAGTATTTTTTTCTTGTATAAGTTTAGTTTATCTACATTATCTAGCGACAAGTACCTACTGCTAATATTGCTATTGAGTTCGATTGATTATTGAGTGAGTCGAGATTGAGAAGAGGTTATAAATTAATTTTGGTTGCAACCACAGATTATAGGATATGTCTAAAGATGGTTGCAACAAACAAATTGACAACGATGACAAGTTTAGTGTAAATTTTATCTAATTTCTAAAGGTTCATTCAGAAATGTGCTTTCGTACTTTTTTGAAGTAACATGATAATTAATATTATTATAAATGTATGAAGTATCTGTTTTCTATTAAAACCGAGTTGAAATAAAGAGAAATATTTTATATACACACGTTAGTTTAAATTTTTGTCTTGTTTACTTAGAATTTCTTTAATAATAAAAACTATGATTTTTTTGTTGTTTATTCCATTGCGTGTTTGAGAAAAGCACTATACGTACCTCGGCGGGAAATATGGGGTTGCCCGCCTCAGACCTATCCGGCCTCGCTTGGCGCTCGGCCGTCTATATGTCTTCGGCCGGCAACCCCTTTTGTCCCGGCCTCTGTAGTAATGTACTATTATTGCTGGACCCCCGTTATTCTAAAAAACTAATAATATAAGAGACTATAATGTTGATTAAGTAGGTACTTCATATTGTTCCAAATTTGGCAACTAGTAAATTATAGCCGTGACTGCATTTAGTTCCAGATTTGGTACAAATGGTTTTTTCTAAATATATTATTTGAAAACAGTTAGATTTTTTTTTTACTAAACAATGGTATTGATCTAAATGAGTATCTTTTGGCTGATTTATAATAAGCATTTAATTTGTTACTAAATAAGATAAACGTATTAAATTCTAGCCTATTGCTTATTTAGTAATAAATAAGTGAACTTAATCTGTTAATCCAGCAAAGTACCTTATTTATAACCAACCGAGCAAGTAATACAAACCTAAACAAGTGTTTTCCTTGGCAGAAAATAATCAAATCACTTGTTTACAAACAACCTATTCACTCGGTCAGATTTCGGTAGTCTGTGGTTTACCAATCAATCCAATCATTCAATTCATCCATTCCATCATTCGTAAATTATAAGATTTTTTTAGTATATAATTAAGTTTTAATTTTTAGGTTTTTATTAAACTACCCTACCAAATTTCACCTACTTTTGGTCCAGTAACAAATTTGCTTTGACAGATGGACAGGCAGACATATGCACAGGCGATCTTATAAGGGTTCGGTTCTTTTCATTTTTTGTACGGAATCCGAAAAACCACTAAGTTCAATAGATGTTTTTTTCCTTTCCAGTGTCATTCTGCAGTTCACTATGATGGCAGAATATATAGATGTGGACTGCTTTCTGCGAAAAAGTGATCTTATACATCAGCTTGATTTGGAATGGCCTTTTCATATAACACATTTTATATTGAGGAAAACATGTTTTGGTTGTGGGAATTTCACTAACTTATTCCTGCCACGTCATTTTTCTATAAATAAGAAAGACATGGGAATAATCATAAAGCTCAATTTTCTCTGGTGTAGTAGTTGTGGTATGGCGTTGTATGACCACTTTGTTCCTGATGAGTGTGATTACTGTTTTTATAAAAGATCACTTAAGACTAATTGTGCATAAAAAATGTTATTATTATATAGGGAACTCTTTAGTACTTACCTTCTTTAACATTATTATTGTATATGGAACTCGTTGCTCTGTCGTCGTGGGTTCTTTGGTGAGTATTGTTATTAACTGGCCTCACATTATGCAGTTGATAGTTATTAATTGTTTTACTTAACCGCTTACTTTGACCGCTTTCACATTTGAATGAAGTGATCGCTCACACGCCAAGCACTGTTTCGACAATCAAAAATGACGAATCTCATAGTGCTATGCAAAACGTTTACCTATTATACATTTTATTCATGATCCAAGTACACCTTAGCTCAGACAACTTTAGGCGTTGCGGCGTCGTGGGCACAACAGCACACGACGCCTTTAGGCGTTCTTGGCGGTCAAAGGGTTAATTTTGCCTAACATTGGAACAGAATCGGTTATAGCGCTGAGACCAATAACCAATTTATGAATCTAAACTTCTACATCACTTTTTAATGTCACATTTAAAATAAAATAATTTTGTACTGTCACATTGTCTAGGTTTCTATAGGTGACATCACTCAAGGTCAGTTTTTAGGGTTGCACAATCCAAAGGGTAAAACGGGACTCCACTGCCTGCCTGCCTGTCTGTCTGTCACCAGGCTGTAGGTATCTCATGAACCGTGGTATCTAGGCAGTTGAAATTTTCACAAATAATGTATTTTGGTTGCCGCTATGATAAAATACTAAAATTATAAATAAAATAAATGTTTGAGGGACATTTCATACAACAAACATGATTATTTTGTTTGATATTAATACCGGCGACAGGCAGACACTTGAAATATTCACAGAATATTTAGTTATATACCGTAAAACTACTTAACTATGGTTCACTTTAAAAGTAAATAATTAAATTAAAATAAAATAAATATTTAAGGGTCCCTCACACAAATTTATGCTGTTTTTTATAGATAATGGTACAGAACCCTTTAAGCGCTTTTACTGGGCCGTCTTTTTTTACTTCAAAAGGCTATTTGACACACAATATCCAGTGTTTATATTTGCTATAAAGACTTGAACCCTACTCATGCTGTCACAGCTGTATAGTGCCGCTGTTTTGTGACTATTATTTTCATTACAGAAAATGAGATAACATCATTATAAGATAAGACATATCAGAGATAAGGGATTTGATTCCTAAAGTGGGACAAAGAACAATATTTCTAAGAAATTTAGATAATTATAAAAGAGCAATGCACCCAGACTGTCAAACTTCCATTGTAAGTTTTTAATACTGGCCCTTCCACACTTACCTAACTAACAGTTGTAAAACAGCATGTTGTTTTTTATTTGTTCCAAGTGACAAAGTGTGATAATGTAATGTGAGCTTTTGATATCCATTGTCGCACGTTGTGTATTAAGGGCAGTATGGTAATAATTAGCAACAAGAGATATTTGAGGCCCGATGCCGTAGGCAGAGGAACTTCCAAGGCTCGAAGTTGGTAATTCCTATACCGCCCGTGATACACACAATGTTTTTATCAAATTTGTGAAGAAATTAAGTTAAGTTAAAAAATTATGTCGCCATAACAGAGTCCATGCTGGGTCGTCCCGACTTAACGCCCGTGGGCTTAAAAATGCACTTTCCGCCCGCTTCGCCAGCAAGTGATAAAAAATTATTTTTCAACACACTTACTGCACAAACTGCTTTTTTCATAACATTACCACACTTATCTGAAGCCCATTAGGCAAATCGTGCTTTTTTCCATTACATTATGGCACTAGTACTGTTATGTCTCGTTGTTACTAAATAATTGGCAATTTTATATTGTTTTTCTTCCTAAGAGTGTTTAAGAACGTCGTATGAAACTCGTGAGCATTGATCATTACAGTTGGCAGCTTTATTAAGCCTTCGCTTCGGCTGCTTCAACTGTTTATGACCAACTATAGTTATTGCTATAGCACACTTGTATCATAATGTACTATTGGATTGCTGTGCATTTTTTATTTATTTTTTCCTGTAATAATTTACAGACTTGCGAAGACTTGGATATATCACTGTCAGATTTACTGCACTATCCACAAGAAACTAATACAAGCACGCCTAAATCCAAGCCTCCTGTGATTCTTAATACAATTGAGACTGCTTCTACAAGCACCCAACTGCCTGATACTCCTGTAACAATAACTATTCCTGCTTCCAGCTTCATTGATGTGTTTGTATGTACCTATGTTTGCATGTTCTTATATCATTTCAATTGTGTAAGCGTGAGTTTGCCTTAGTAACTAGGTCACTTGTTGGTCATAAGAGTATATTAAGTATCTGCAATTTAATAGATGAATATAATTTGTTTTAATACTTATTATGTTATTCCCGACGAAGACAAATCCAAAAACACAAAAATCATTAAAATCGGTCCAGCCGTTCTCGAGTTATAAGTGGTGTAACTAACACTACTTTCTTTTATATACAGGGCGTCCCACGGCTATGCCACATGGAAGGAAAGTACCTTGAATATTGTAGATAGGATATATTGCTGAAAGAAAACTTTGTTATTTTTAAAAGTTAGTAATTCTGCATTTAAAGATTTTCTAAGAATTACTTGCTTCGTCTGGGAATCGAACTGACTTAAATATGAAAAAAAAAACACCCCTATTTTTTATAATGTCAATCGAAAAAATGGACAAAAAAGAATAATTCTTCCTAAGTAACATAGTACCTTAAAAGAAAGAAACAACGTGAAATGTCATTTTCATATTTAAGTCAGTTCGATTCCCAGACGAAGCAAGTAATTCTTAGAAAATATTTAAATGCAGAATTACTAACTTTTAAAAATAACATAGTCTTCTTTCAGAAAAATATCCTATCTACGATATTCAAGGTACTTTCCTTCCATGTGGCAAAGACGTGGGACACCCTGTATATATGGGTCAATCAACTTTTTCTTGTTTTTTGAAAAAGAACAAATCAAAATAAAAAGAAAGATATTTTTATATTATTATATGCTTTTATCGTAGTACAAATATTAAATTTTTAAACTTTGACGGTTGCCACGGACTTGTATGATTAATATATGTTTTATATGGCCATAAACAGAATTCGAGCTCAAAAGTGGTCCCCTGGGTAACCATGATATAATTCTATAATTCATCATGCGAAAAAATATTTTATCAGTGCAATGTGTAAATAAACACGTTCATGTCGCTTATACTCGTATATATAAAACATTGTGACACACGTTATATGTAGAAAGTTATAACAACTAATCACGTCTCTTGAGTCACTAGTGACAAAAACTGTTCAAAAACTTTCCTATCATTAGTAACAGGGATTGAAAACCGGTTTATTTTCCGTACCGGTTAGAGCCGCACTTTGAGACCCTAACCCATAATAAAGGTTACGCTCGCAAGAACATCGCTCTAACCGGTATCTCTATGTCGGAGCGTAAACAGGGAACGAAATCAATTTACCGGTTAGAGAGCGGTTCCTCCGTGTGGGGGGTGAATGACCGCTCGTTTAAGGAGACAGGATTGGTTTGCTATGGTATTAGATTGATAGCGCAGCCACCAGCAGCGCCTCGACGCGCGACAGCGGTCATTCATCCCGTATCGAAACACAGAGTAACCGGTTAGGGAGCGCTTCGAAATAACGTTCCCAAATCATTTCGTTCGAACGTAACCTAAATTATTAACCGGTTTAACCTAAATAAATACCGGTTTATTTGTAACCGGTTACAATCCCTGATTAGTAATAAGTAAAGCAACTAAAACATACATCATTAATTTTACTTCCCTCTTTTATTTGAACATAATTCATGTAAAAACAAAGCCAATATCATAAATCTCCTGCATAAAAAATTGAAAAAACTATGTTCTTTTTTGGGGACAGGTTGGTCACTCAAGAGACAATTATGGTAACTCAAGAGACTTAAAGTGGGATGGACTACATACTTAGTGTGTATTAAGCCATGAATAATTCATATCATTATTCAGACAAATTAAGGACCTCCTCTTTTTTTAAAGACAGTATATCGGAAATACAATAAAAACAAAAACGAAGAATAGAAAATCTTATATTATAAGAAAAAATTAAGAAAAACTTCTAAACAGGTATTTGCTCTTAATTATAATCACAGCATGTAATAGGATAATTCTTATTTGGTCAATCAACAACAACAAACATAAGGTCTTACATATTGTTATCCTTATTTTTAACAAATGCAACAATAGTATCTTCAGTCTTTTAATCAACATAGAAAGAGATCTTCATGACTAAACTCTAAATAATTTCAGGTATAATTAACACACAACGGAAGAATTATAAACATTCAAATTTACTTTTCTAAAATGTCAACTTGATTTTTGAACTCAAAATATTCCTGCTTTCTTTTAATTGTAATAACTGGTTCCTGAAGAATTTTGATTACATCTTTAGGATCAATATAAGAAAAATCGTTTTGATCAAGTCGAAATATTTGTTTTCCTTTTACGTTCCGCAGAAACATGACCAGCATTTCGCCATCATCGTCTAAACCATTAACTTTACAGACATATCTGAATAGTTTACCCTTGGGTCCAGGAATATTTACCAACAAAAAATCCCCACAATGCACTGGACGGTTTTCTTTGTCTTGAAGCCCCGAAGTACATGGTTGCTCGTTATTGTAAACCGAATCATATAAAGTTCCTACTCGAGGTTTACACAAATCAGACAGAGTTATTTCTTGCAGATGCCTCTTTTTCGTGTTCATCAATCTACTTAACGGAACGTCATCATCAGAACCTAGCTCTTCATTAATACCACTATTCAAAACTTCCTCGGCATCATCAGTAGTGAGCACAGGTGTGTCTTTAATGTTAAGTGGCTGATAATGTTTTGGGTTTCGACATTGGCAAAAACCTCTTTCACAAAAACAACTCAGATCACGATATTGTAACTGACCTGGCACAGTTGTGAAGACTTGATGCACACTAATGGTACCTTTCAAGGTATTTATATTCGATGGCAGTTGTTTCTGGAAACTTTCAATGTCTTTTTCCGTTATGAGAAATAGCCTTATTTTGCTTTTGTCTTTCAGTGCATTGTAAAAATCATCTGCATTGACGATGTCCTTCCCCGTAGCTACCATATCATCTGCGGTTCTTTTCAAAAAACCTCCTATACCATCGGCTGGTCCTTTCCCATGTCCAGCCTCGAAAAAGGACCACGACATTGACTGGAAACCATACTCAAACATTTTTGTAGAGCTTAAATAAAAATTTTGTTTTTGCCTGTACTGACTGAAAGGCCCGTCTGAAAAGAAATGCACTGTTTTTATTTCCGGATAATCTTGGCGAATTTCTAAAAGAATGGGATGTAGGTGAGCCGAAATTGCTGCAGGCTGGTGACATAAATTCGATGATACGGTACAGTAGGATTTCACATTAGGTTTCAAATCGTGTATATTGGTAGTGTAAACAACAACCGTGTGTAGTGACACTTGCTCTCTTGAGCCACCGAAATGATGGCCCTGTATTTCCTGAAAACACTTGCAATTGTAGTTTTCGCTGAAGTCTGCAACCAACACCATCTCAGATTCCTTTAAGTTATCAACGGCCTCTCGAAAACTGTGATGTTGCACTTTAATATTATAAACATGTTTTTTTAGTGTTTTTAGTTCCTCTTTAAAGTTACTTAGTAATTCTTTACCTTGATCTTCTTTCTCTATTTTAACGTTTTTCATAGCTTTCATTTGTCTTCCATTCTTTTCGTAAGCTACTTCCTTTCGAACCCATTCGTGCCACTTTACATTTTCTGCTTCGTTTTGTAAATCATGCGTTATATCTTTATGGCAACATACGTCGCATGTTCCGTACATGCAAGCTTGACTTTCCGTGTTGCAGACTGTGGAGGAAATGAGAATGTTTAAATCATCTGTGTGGATTATTCGTTTCCGTTTAAGACTCCTTGCTTTATAAACGGGGTTGATGTGCACTTTACACAAACACATTTCTCGTCCATCTGCAGAGGGCTTTACAGTGAAAAAAGGTCTGTATTTCGTAAACGAGTAATAAGAACAGTTAAAGCCAGGGTTTTCTTTTTTAAACACTTTGAATAAATTTTTCATATTATCTAACAGGAACCTCTTCTGGACTTTTGTTTTCAATTTTGTAATAGTTTCTTTTTTTCCAGCCGTCGCTCGCGATACATCGTCTCTGAGAAAAAACTCTTGAACAACATTTTTTAACAATTTTGCATCTTTAAAGATTTTGATGCTTGCGTTTTCTCTTAAATCTCCAGTTAACCCAAGAGTTTCTTTGATTAGATCCTTTCTTTGGGGCTCTGCAACACTTTCAAAAATGCGTTTCAACAGTTTCTTTTCTTTGAGTGTCTGAATTTTTTGATATCTATCTTTTATAGCGTTAGTTAAGATACTGTATTTTATCTCATCACTTTCATATGATGTTGTTTTACATTGTTTACGTTTTTCTCTAAAATAACGCTTTTTATACTTTTCTGATGCAACTTTTAGTTTCTGGTTTTCTTTTTTTAGTTTCAAATTTTCTTTATATAATTTTGTGCGATCTCTCCGGATCTTCTTTCGGCCTCTTCGCTTTTTTTCATCTCGGTTTTTGTTATTATGCGCTGCGGGTTCCCTTACATCTTCAATATTAGCTATTTCTTGAAGGTTATCCTGCAAAACGTCGTGTACAGTTTCTGGAGAACTAGGAGGTGTAACTTCAAGAACACGATTAAGATTTTTCCTGTTTTGCCTTAAATTTTGTTTTCTTAATTTCCATATTATTTTGGCATTATAGTGTTCTTTTGGCGTCAAGTCCTTTACCAACTTTTTCTTAGCGTGATAGCATTCTCTTTTTTTCTTCTTATATTCTTCATATTTCTCCGGATCTTTCTTCAACTTTTCTTTGTAACGTTTTTGTTTTTCTGCTGCAGTTAGCGGCATTTTTGCTGCAACAGATGATTAGTATAAGCAAACAGGTATAGTAGAGCGATGGTAACTAAGTGGTTAGGGCGAACAACTTTCAAACAAAGGCTCGTGTGTCGAGGAAATTCGAAGGTGACTGTGACGTCCCCAACCCGCAGTGGGCCAGCGTGAGGATTCCCTTTCCCTCTTAGCCATGAGAAGAAGCCTGTGCCTAGCAGTAGGACATATATTAGGCAAGCCACCATAAAAATATTGAGTCATAATAGGTACCTATATAGTAATAAATCATATATATAAGGATAATAACAATAACCGACAAAGATAAAGACCACGAACGAAAACGATATTTTTATATATTTCTGCTTAAAACACATTGACAAACTGGAAATTATAATAATTGAATAGCTTTTAGTGCATTCGGTAAGTCACTGATTTAACAAACAGGTAAATGTCTCATGGCTTACCAAGACCGTCTCTTGGGTTACCGAAAAAGTCAGCCAGGGGACTGGTGACCCAGGAGACAAATTCATGTTAGAACCAGTTAAAAGTAGAATATAAATGAAAAAACAAAATTAAATAGGTTGCTTTATGATATTAGACCTCCGTGCCATGTATTTAGCTTTATTTTTAACCAAAATCATAAAAAAACTTACGAAAAATCGCAGTGAGTCGGGAGAAATGGAATAAAGACACCTTACCTGTGTTAGAGCTCCGGACGAAATGAACGATGCTACAAATGCCGCAGTAATGGCGGACCGAGTGACGTGACAATCAGATCGGCTGCCTATTGGTCGAGCCAAGGTCGTGCGGCATCACGCCATTTATTCACTTCTTTTAGAATGGTGAGTTAGGAGACTTAGTATTTTTGACTATCACGGGGACACTTTTTTAAACTGAAGTGTTAAAAAAACTATATATTTTTTTTAGATTGGAATACAGTTTTAAGCTTCTTAATGCAGTGAAGTATTTAAATAGTTGATAACATTAAATGCTATAATACGATTTTTTAACACCACGATGGAATTAAACATTTATTATATGTACAGGGACACGAAGTTTTTGTATGGAAGTGAAAATGTGTCTCCTAGAAAACCAATAAATTTTCTATAAATTGTAATATCTATTACTCTATATTTTACTCGATTGTCGTTTAATAGTCTTATTTAATGATAAACATATTAAAATCAATGTATTTCTTATATTTTGAGAGTTAAAACTGATTGATCAGTGGTTACACACAAAAACAATAAATAGTTGATTGACCCATATAGATATATGTAGTATTTATACATCATTCAACTATAGTTTTCAACATAATAAACATTATGTTACTGATTAATATGACTATGACTCCTAAAATTAGACCACTGGATGAAATCCCCTTCTTAGTATTATGTAACTATGTTAGTTTTTACCCGACTGCAACACAGGGAGGGAGTTGTTATTAATTTAAATGTTAAGTTAGGTACCGTTATTTAGAACTGTAGTGCTATTCTAAGATTAATTATACATATATTTATATTTCTGGTTTTCTTTCAGGATTTGAGAGTTCTTTTAAACAACAGTTTAGAAGGGAAAGGTCTGCTCAACTTAGACAAAAACAGCCCATTAGCTAACGCAGCGCGCCAACGTTTAGTCCGCATTATAGGCACGTCTGTCTTACGAGAAACTCCTGATAAGCTCATAAGAAGTGAAATATATGCCAATTGGGCTAGGGAAATTGTAAGAGTGTTTCCTCAAGAAAAACCATCTGTGTATTTCCACAGTAAAATAGTAGAGTCTACTCGTGGCATCGTTACTAGATTGGCGGGAAAGTTGCCCGACCAAATTCACAATTTGAAAAGAAAATACACAGAATCAGGAGTAATCCAAAAAAGAAATAGAAGATCATCATCAGCAAGCAACACAACCAGCTTCACCTTCACTACGCCTGCCCGAACAATTTGAAAACTTAGACGAGGAAGACGCTGAGGTCACGGACACTATTTTATGGTTGAAAAACTCTACTGAACCTTGGTCAACAGTTGAACAAAAGTGGACCCAGACAACCAAAAAACGTTTGAACTTATCAAAAGAATTTTCTATATCTCAATATTTTAAGGAATACCCAGCGTTAAAAAAACCAACTGGATACATTCTAGTAAGTACCTAAAGTATGTGTATGTGTTCCCACGATCTTCACCAGGTCGTCAGACTACCTAGTGGGGGGACCGTTGGAATTTCACCAGTTTTTTTTTTATACTGAGTTATTTTTGCCTTGGATATCATTTTATTTTAATCAATTAATTGCCTAGGTTCACTATACTGAACAACATTATGTCAATGAACAAAAAAATATGCGAATGAATTCTGTTAAAGGTTGAGTTTACTTTAAGAAAATTAATGTTTTGTTTGGCTATAGAATTGAAATTAAATTAATTATGTTTTTTTCAGTTAGAAAAGGATTTCGAAGAGCTGTACGCCGGCGAATATACAGATATTTATGAATGAATGTCTTTGTTATTTTAATTTCACTTGACGTGCCATTAGGAAGATGTAAAATATTTAATTCAAAATTTCATAATATGGATAATGGGTTGGGGTCAAGTAGCTCGTCACACTCGTCAGCAAGTGACGACAGTAAAAGTCGCCGAATTGCTGCAATTTAGCGGCTCGCATCAAGAGTGAGATGAAAGCGCCGCGACATACACCGATGTCGAAAACATAGCAAGATTAAGAAGATGTCTTAAAGGAAGAGCGAAAGAAGCCGTCGAGAATTTACTCATATACAATGCCCGCGCCGATGAAGTCCTGAGAAGTCTAGAAGCTTGTTTTGGTCGCCCCGATGCCATAGCACTCGCCGAGTTGGAGCGACTGCGCGCCATGCCGCGCCTTAACGACGGCCCACGCGACATATGTGTGTTCGCTAGCCGCGTAGCTAACACCGTAGCCACGCTCAAAGCGCTTAACCGCGCCCACTACCTCTACAGTCCGGAGACTACACGAGCCATGATGGAGAAGCTTACGCCCGCACTGCGCTATAGATGGTTCGACTACGCAACTACACAAAGAAATGAAGAACCCGAGTTGCTGAAGATATCTATGTTCCTGCAACGCGAAGCCGAGTACTGTGCGCTATACGCCCAGCCGGAGAACGACACCGTGAGCACTCATCCTGTGAAGAGAACACACATAGCCTTCGTGACTATTGAGAAACCCGCTAACAAATGCGCGTGTTGCAACGACGCCGACCACAACATCAATAGATGCAGTAAATTTATAGACAAGCCACTCGAAGACAGATGGAAGATCGCCAAGGAACAACGCCTATGTTTCCGCTGCCTGCGTTATCGGACAAGGACGCACTCATGCAAACGTATTAAGTGCGAGCGAGAAGGCTGCGAATATTTTCATCACAAGTTGTTACACTATACGAAGAAGGAAGAAAAAAGCGAAGCCGTCGCATCTACGTCGGCAGCCAGGGACTCTAAAGCATATCTGAAGATAGTTCCCGTCATTATTTTCCGACCGGCGGGAGAGGTCAACACACACGCTCCTCTCGACGACGGCTCAACCATTACATTGGTACATGAAGACATCGCCAGGGAGGCGGGCCTCGACGGTGTAGTGAGGTTTCCCAATGTAACAGCTTCTGACGTAGCAGTGGTAAGTATCTCGGTGACCCGTACAGGAAGAATATTAAAGGTGGTAAATTAGTAAATGAAACAATCTTTAAAATAGAATTGTTGTTTTAAATAAAAGAAATTGAAAAATAATATAGCAAGACACGGGACCCCGTGTCTTGTGTTAACGAAAAATAATTTGAGAGTCCCCTCATGGATCGATATAAAAATGGATTATAAACAATTTTGAATTTAGAAAGATTAAAACGAAATGAAAGAGTGGCCAGGAACGTAAAAAAAGGAGGTTGTAACAACCTCGTTACAATACCCGGGCTGGCTTGGAAAGAAAAATCCTGAGCTTGGAGTGAAGGATTTTTCTTTTACATACTTAGAATCGTATGTATAAAAAAAAAATGAACTTAATTTAATTGGTGGTGGTTGAGATGGATGATGAGGTGAGTGAGGTGAGAATGTAATATATAGTGAGTATGTACAATGGGAAGCAATCTATTACTTTCATTCTATTCCTTTCATTCATCAATCTGTGGTGCGGTACTCATAAGTAGATATAAGCATAGCATACAAGTATCACTATAAGCGTTACATGTAAGATCAGTCTCATTAAATCACTGTACCTAATGGACGTGTTCATCTTTTAATACCTCTGCCTCCCACTTCACCTAACCTCGTCACATGGCGACATTGGCGACCCTGCCATGGGCGCGCGGCGCAGAGAGTACAAGAGGCAGCGTCGTACGCGTCGGAGCTTACAACGGTTTTGCGTTGTCCTATTAGCGATCATTATCGCAGTAACTATAATAAAAGCAGGCTTAAGTCAGATTGCGGCAAAAAATAAGCGTTGCTAATAAAAGACCTTACCAATCAATTATGGGACAATCATACCAAAAACAAGAAGAAAAGGAAGTTATAATTGCCCAAAATGCTGCTGGCGGGAACAACGAAGGAGAAGGAATAAAGGAACACATGCGCGTAAATAACGCGCTGGTCACATCGCTACTTATCATCCTCGTGTTGGGACTTCTAATTTTGATATATGTTGGCTACAGAAGGTGCCATACAGAGTGGATACGGAAGGAGATAAGGGGAGAAATGATGAAAAGAATCCGAACGAGATTGTCACAGCGCAGACGTGAAGAAAAGGACGACGATGATGAAGAAGCAAAGTGAAAGTGTAGTGAGTGATAAGTGAAAAATCGTGGGTAACATGTTTTATAAGCAAGATAACAACTTCTTTATTTTTAATAACAGTTAAGTTTGCCTAAACTTAAGAAGTAAGTGTACTCATTAAAAGGAATTAAAAATCCTTTGTCATATGGAACTAGAACTAAAAAATATTCTAACTAGTTTGGAAAACATTCAGATAGATTTAAGAAAGTTAGGTAAGCAAAGACGTTTACAGAATGTCGGAATAAGTAAAATAGATAAGGCAAAAGAGATATATAACGACTTTTTAGATTACTTAGATTTAATTAAAAGTAGTACTAGCACTTCTGAAAAAACAGAAGAATTTACAGAATTGTATGTATTATGTGAAAAGATAGAAACAACGTATAAAAAAATATATGAGTATACTTTAGAAAATAATACTGTTTGTCAAGAACAAGTCAAAATGGCAGAAAGATTTGATATGAAGGAAGTAGGTTCCATGATTCCTGTGTATGACGGGACGGAAGATATAACTGAGCGGATTATTGAAGGAATAGAAATGATGGATAGTGTGTTGAAAGAGGCTGAAAACAAGAAATTGCTGATTTCATATATATTAAAGAAGAGACTAAATAAAAACGCGAAACTCAAGTTAAACACAAAATATGACGATGTATCAAGTTTGATTACCGATATAAAAAAATATCTTTTACCAAAAAAATCAGCAAATTCATTGTTAATACAGTTAAATAACATTACACAAAATAATCAGACAGTTACAGAATTTGGCAATACAATAGAAGAGTTGTTTACAAATCTCACGATAATGCAAGCGGGTCATAATACCGCAGCATGCGAAATCTTGAGACCAATAAACGAAAGTCTAGCAATTAAAAAGTTTGCAGATGGTCTACGAAATCGCCGTTTAGGTACCATAATAGCGGCGCGCAACTACAAGGAGCTAAAGGAAGCGGTTCAGGCAGCACGAGATGAAGAACCCACCCAGCCCATGCCCGTGGTAATGAATATGAGACGAGGAAATCAACATACGTATATAAGGTAATTTTCAAAGTAATTACTCTAGGTACTCAGCACCTGCGAGTTACATGCAGGCTGGCGCACCTCGTGGTACATCGAGTTACTACTCTAACCGAAACCGTGGCACAAGAGGAACACGTGGACATCGACATAACATGTACACAGCTATGACCTCTGGTCCGTCGGAGACCACAAACGAGACTCAGGTAAATAGAGATGAACCAAATTTATTAGAATTTTTTCGTCCCTAAAATATTAACATGTGACGGTTTAGATTACGTAATATTTAAAATACAAGGACATAACGTAACATTTATAGTAGATACAGGAGCAACCCTATCTGTCATACATATAGATAAAGTGCCCAATAATTTAACATTGTATGAAAATAATACGCCCATAAGAGGTATAGGAGGTGAAATAATTTGCAAGAACATAACATGGTTAGCATTACAAACAGATAACGACATAACGTTCCCACACAAGTTCCATGTATTAGATGACATGCCATGTCATGCAGACGGTATCATCGGGTTAGATTTCATGAGAACTTATAACGCAAACGTCGACTTACAGTCGAACTTGCTAACTTTGCATTCTGGGGAACAAGAGTGTGTGGTACAAATTCACAGAGGTAGCGATAGTGAAACACATTTATCGCTACCGGCGCGAAGCGAATCATTACATTTAATAAAGGTAGATGAATCACTACAAGTAGGAAATGAATATGTGGTAGAAGCAAAGGACTTATGTAAAAATATATTTTTGGCAGGAAGTATAGTAAAAGTAAAAAATGGCAGAATACCAATCAAAATATAAAAAACCTAACGAAAAAGATGTAAAATTACCTATTTTCACACCGGAATTAACCACAATAAATGATTACGAAATTTGTCATTTCTGCAAATATGAGACTGGGGTAGATAGAGTTACACGTTTATTAAACACATTAAAGTTGAATCATTTAAATACAACCGAGAAAAACCTTATTGAATCAGTTTGCGTAAAATACGCGGATGTCTTTTACTTGGAAGGAGATAAATTAGAAACTACAAATATATTGAGTCAAAATATCACCGTAAAACCTAACACAAAACCAATATATGTAAAACCATACCGTTTACCAGGTAACATGAAACCAGAAATTAGTAAGCAGGTCAAAAGTATGTTAGAGGAAGATATAATTGAACCCACAAACAGTGATTGGAACAGCCCAATACTCTTAGTACCTAAAAAGACAGGAGATAACACAAAAAAATGGAGGTTAGTCATTGATTACCGAAAAGTAAATACTGTCATTCAGGACGACAAATTCCCTCTACCTAACATTGTTGAAATTTTAGATTCCTTATCTGGAGCAGTATATTTCAGTCATCTCGACTTGCAACAATCATACTACCAGACAGCTTTAAATACCGATAGTAGAAATATAACAGCATTCACAACTAGTACAGGTCAATATCAGATGAAACGACTCCCAATGGGGCTCAAGATAAGTCCGAGTGCTTTTTCACGAGTCATGTCTATAGCAATGTCAGGGTTGTCATATGAGAAATGTTTCGTTTACATGGACGATTTAGTAGTTTTTGGTCGAATTATAAATCAACACAATACAAACTTAATTGACGTATTAGAGCGTCTACGGAAAGTAAATTTAAAAATAAACCCCCACAAATGCGAATTTATGAAAAAACAACTATTATATTTAGGACACATAGTTTCAGCACAAGGAGTTCTTCCCGATCCAGAAAAAACCAAAGCTTTACAACATTATCCGGAACCGACAAACACGGAC
This sequence comes from Acleris laterana, assembly GCA_963966035.1. Taxonomy (NCBI): domain Eukaryota; kingdom Metazoa; phylum Arthropoda; class Insecta; order Lepidoptera; family Tortricidae; genus Acleris; species Acleris laterana. The sequence continues at coordinate 15,945,266 of OZ014453.1, read as the reverse complement.
GAAGTCCGACGTTTCGTAGCATTCTGTAACTACTATAGGAAATTTATTCCATCATTTGCAACAATAACATTACCATTAAATAAATTATGTAGAAAAGGAGAAAATTTCAATTGGACAGATGATTGTAAAACAGCATTTCAATGTTTAAAAGAAAAGTTAATGAACCCACCAATTTTACAGTACCCAGAACTGACAACGAGTTCATACTACAAACAGACGCTTCGGGAAAAGCGATAGGATCAATATTATGTAACAAAGATAAATTACCCATCGCATATGCAAGCAGACCACTCAATAAGGCGGAATTAAATTATCCAATTATACAAAAAGAGCTATTGGCAATAGTATGGAGTGTCAAGTATTTTAGACCTTACTTATTTGGAAAAACATTCACTATTATGACAGATCATAAACCATTATTATATTTATTTAGCATGAAGGATCCATCGAGTAGACTAATTAAATTTAGATTGCAACTTGAAGAATATGACTACAAAGTTGTTCACATCAAGGGATCAGATAACGTAGCAGACGCATTGAGTAGGGTGACCATCACTTCGGATGAATTAAAAAATATGAGTGAGACAATTTTAGTATTGACTAGAGCACAAAGTAGGAAAATTACAGAACAAAGTTTAGACAAAACTACGGATTTTAGTATAGCCACTGATTTGAGGTCTGATCAACCAAAAATCGCGGAAATATTAAGAAAACCTAGTGAATTCGTCGAAATAGATTTTATAAAAGGAAAAGATTTAAACAAATTAAAAAGAAATAAAGAAGTTAGTATAGAGAAGGAATGTTTTTCGTATATACAAAGCAAGTCTATTATATACATTAACCTTGACTATATGTCGTATTACACGCGAGCCGTTTTTGCGAATATGTTAAGTGATTTCTGTGTATTAATAAATGTAGAAGAGATATGTATAATAAAAACAGAAAATAACGCGTTATTCATAAATAATTTATGTGAAGAAATAAATAAAAGAGAAAAGTGGTCCGGACCACGAGTAAATATTCATAGGAATATAAAAAGAGTTATAAACGATAAAGAAAAAAGAATTATATTAAATGACTATCACTTATTACCGACCAGTGGACATGCCGGTATAAGAAGAATGATAAGTAATATCAAAAGTAAATATTTCTGGCCAAAACTCGAGCATGATGTAAAAGATTTTGTTAAAAAATGTAGTAAATGTCAATTTATGAAATATTCATCAACAGTTAAGGAACCAATGGAAATAACTACGACAGCCGAAACATCATTTGAAAAAAATTTCCTAGACATTGTAGGACCATTACAAACAGATATGGAAGGGTTTAGCTACATCCTAACAGTTCAGTGCGAACTAAGTAAGTATATCGAGGCCTATCCACTACGCAGCAAGGACACAGTCACCGTCGCACGAGCATTGGTAAATAATTTCATACTAAGATATGGTATACCCAAGGTGATAGCAACAGACCGAGGGACCGAGTTCACGTCGTCAACAATGAAGGAGGTTCGTAAACTATTACAAATAAAAAAAATACTTTCCACCGCTTACCATCATCAGTCTCTTGGCGCGATAGAAAACATGCATAAGCATCTTACTGCATTTTTACGTATAAATTGTGACGAACATACAGAAACGTGGAGCCATTGGCTACCGTTTTGGTGTTTTACATACAATACAACAGTACATACTTCGACTAAATATACTCCTTTCGAACTTGTCTTCGGAAAGAAATGTAGTTTACCAAGTAATTTAAGTGATAGAGTGGATCCACTGTATAATTCTGATAATTATATGTTAGCACTAAGGTATAGATTACAACTTGCGCAGAGAGATGCTCGAGCGCATTTAGTTAACAGTAAGTTAGTTAATAAGAAATATTACGATAGATATGTACATCCTACTACATACAAAAAGGATGACTTAGTATTAGTAAAAAATGAGACAGGAAAAAAGTTGGAAAAATTATATAACGGACCTTTTGTAGTGCTTGAAGAAGTTAGTCCGAATGTAAAAATAATTAACAAAGGTAAAATTGAAACAATACACAAAAATAGAACGAAATTGTTTATTTCAGAATAATTAAAAAAAAAAAAAAAAGTTTTCTTTTTAAAAAAAAAAAAAAAAAAACCCCCGTGATGTAGTGCGGTACTCATAAGTAGATATAAGCATAGCATACAAGTATCACTATAAGATCAGTCTCATTAAATCACTGTACCTAATGGACGTGTTCATCTTTTAATACCTCTGCCTCCCACTTCACCTAACCTCGTCACAAATCAATCATAGTTATGGTCAATTTAGTGTACAAGGGATTGAAGAACTAGCAGCCAAGCTTTCAGATAATCATTATACTGACAGAGACTCAGTTAAACAAACGCTTTTAGCTGCACTTGAAGAAGTACAGAAATTATTAAGAGATGGATACTCTGGAAACAGTACTCAGGAGGACTGACATTGAAGGAGAAATAAATAATGAGCTCAGAACAGAATATGAGACTCAAATTTGAGTTCGGTGGCTATCTTTCCCGAGGACGGGAATAAAACCAGCGAGGAGACGAAAGCATTAGTCCAGAATATCATTAATTCCGAAGAAACGAAACTTCAGGTTCGGGGTATTTTCAAAATTAAAAACGGAGGTGTCATCATTACTTCGGAGAATGCTGATGACATTCAGAAGCTAAAATCCTCCGAGAAACTGATCTCGTCTGGCCTTACTGCAGCTGAGCCTGTCAAGCGTAAGCCCAAGATGATTGCCTACGTTCTCCCGAACGATCTTGCGGAGAAGGAATTCCTCGATCTCTTATTTGAACAGAACATAGCCCCGAAACTACCCGAAACAACCCGTGAACAATTTTATAAACTTGGTCAAGGTGAGCCACAAATCGGGCAAGAAGGATGCCAAAACCTACAATCTTGTCATAGAGATTCCTGCCGTGATTCGTAAGTTTCTTCTCAATCAGGAGAGAGTCTTTCTCAACTGGTCATCCTTTCCAATCAAGGACTTCACGCACGTGTCCATGCTTCAAGTGTCAAAAATATGGTCACTCCGCAAAATTCTGCCGAGACCAGGATCATACCTGTGGTCACTGCGGCCTGGTCGGACATAATTATGATGAAGGATTGCTCCAAAAAGGAGGCTGCCCCCGTGTGTGCGACGTGCCTCCGGTTCAAGAAACCTTGTAACCACAAAACTGGCGATGAACAATGTCCTGCCCGTAAGCACGCAGTATCTAGGCACATTAACTCAACTGATTATGTAGGCGCCTAGGAGCGCCACACAGTAGTTATTTTCTACTAGCGCTCAACTTAGTTTCTTATTTATTTATTTTTTTACTTTTTAGTTTTTATTTATTGTATGGACAAATATATTTGTGTCTCAAGGGATCCGCAAAAAGTATCGATACTTGAGTAGTATCGATACTTGTGTTGCGATACCTAGTATTTTCGTACTCGATACTTTTGTTCCGGTACTTTACTAGGTATCGATACTTTCTGATGTACTCGATACTTTTTACCCTTCACTATCATTGATTCAGATTATACTATAATAGGGGAATCCCCGAATCTCCTAATCAGCGGTTATGTGTGGCTAGTGTGGCCAGTTGAGTACTTTAATCGGATTTTGGTATTTTGCAATGGGATGATTTCATGAATGATATCTTAATAATTGTTTTAGAAAACGTTGCATATTATTTACCGTTTGAACGTACCTATTATTATGACTATAACTTGTACGTGTGTTTATAATTACGTATTAATTTGTTTAAACTTAAAGCAATTTAGTTACAAATTAAATTTATATTCTGGTAACATTTATTTAAATTGACTGCAGACTAGGCAGCCAGCAGGGCAGGGCAGCAGGTTCCATTGTTAGATCGAAAGAGAAATTAAAGTTATTATAATTTGCTTGTTGAATTGAACTGTTTTGGTGCCAGTGTGGAAGTTTAGACTTTGTTGGTGCAAGTGTGAAAGTCTAGATACTAAAATGCCACCTCCTGGTGGGAGCAGCGATGTCTGGCTAAGTTTCAGAAAGGTTGACAAAACTACTGCAGCCTGTAAAATATGTTTTAAAGTGCTTAAAACAAGTGGGAACACGTCAAATTTGAAGAAACATTTAAAAACTCACAGCCAACAGAGGTGAGTACCTAACAATCCTACCTGAACTACGCATGTTATTAGTTATTGCATTTAATTTAATTTAATTTAATATTTATAGCTTTATATAATGTTTAGACTAGTTAGTACCATTGTAAATGAAATATGTTTAAAAAATGACTGACTGAGTTTCTTGCGGCGCTTCTTCTCAGCAGTGGTCTCCTCTTAGGAAGCGCTGGTAGATTCTTGACGTGTAAAAGTGCCCATGCGGCCTACTTACTGAATAAATTTCTTTATCTTTATCTTTATCTTAATCATTCTAATTGGGTACCTAGGAATTAATAATTATTTATTTGTTTGTATCACCAGGGAATTTTATAAGCCAATACTATAATACTTTATTTTCTTTTTCAGTTTAAAAAAGAAAGCTACAGCATCACAGTCCAAGCTTAGAAGCGGTGATGATAGAGCAAGTACGTCCAAGGCAGATAAACAAGACGAGACAGAGTTTGAAACAGATGCAGAAATAGAAATTGTAACAACTGCTCAGAAACAAGATGACAATAGGTCAATTACAGCTTCAAGTACTAGTAGTAAACCCATGGCTGAAGGTGAGCAAATACTTACTTCTCGGTCATCATCATTTCAGTTAACTCTAGCTGAAACTTTAGAAAGGGCTGCATCATATTCAGATGGAGGCATTCAATATGAAAGACTGATTAAGCATCTGCTATATTTTATTGCTGTAGACAATCGGCCATTTCATATCATACAAGGTGAAGGATTTCGGCGTTTATTTAAAATGCTATCACCAAATATGAAGCTGCCTTCCGAAGACACTCTGAAAAGAAGACTAGACGACATTTACGATGTTACATTGCAGAAATATATAAAACAATTTGTTGGAATCGCTGAAAAAAACTACTATGCGTTAACATTTGACATCTGGTCCGAAATGATGAGCACGCGAAGCTTTCTAGGAGTAACAATTCATTTTTTAGAAAGCGATGCTATTCAGTCAAAAATTCTAATGACAAAACCACTGCATGAGCGTCATACAGCACAAAATATTGTACAACATTTAGAAGATTGTATCGACACATTCCACTTAAAAAAACAAAATATTGCAGCCGCCGTTACTGACAATGGTGCAAATGTAGTTGCCGCTGTCAACTCATTCCTAGAACCAGCAAAACACCTACCGTGCTTTGCACACACGATAAACAGAGTGGTTGAAAATATGCTAAAGTTAGAATGCGTTGAGAAACTTGTTTCAAAAGTCCGTGAAATTGTAAATTTTTTTAAAGCCAGTGTCATCAACAGCGATTTGTTAAGAAAGAAACAAGGCGTCAATCCTAAAAAACTAATATTGGACGTAAAAACCCGTTGGAACTCCACGTACTACATGATTGAGCGGTATATACAAATGAGAAGTGTTATAAATGAAATTTTGTTGGAAAAACCAAATGCGCCCGACATTTTGACTGCTTTTGAAAATAATGTTCTTCAAAAACTAATGTTGGTTTTGCAACCATTTGAATATGTTACCAAAGAAATTAGCGGAGATAAATATGCAACAACCAGCAAAATCATACCTACAGTAAACTGTTTGAGAGCACAAATCAACGACATTACATCACAAGGCGACGAAAATAATATTATTGACCCACTGAAGGATTTAGCTATTAAGGAACTGAATAGCCGTTTTGGACCGATTGAACACAACCTTATATTGGCAGTCTCGACCTTATTAGATCCAAGGTTCAAGAACATTCATTTCACTGACGCAAATGCCTGTGCTCGATCTATATCATTTATTAGAAGAACAATAAATGCTGATGATGATGCTTCCCCGCCCACGGTCCCGTCTTCGGAGTCTGAAAATGAATCGGAGAAGTATGACTTTTGGAGTCCATAAAAAATTAGCTCATAGTCGACCAAATAGGCGCCACGACATTGATAAAGATGAAACTAGACTATACCTTGCAATTCCGGTGTCTTCTTTAAAGTCAGACCCATTCAAACAATGGAGCGAGATGAAAACGGTGTACCCTAAATTATATACCATGGCCACCAAATACCTAATAATACCCGGAACATCAGTGCCGTCTGAAAGACTTTTTTCAAAGGCTGGAGCATTGGTAACGTCTGCAAGAAACCGTCTCACCGGTTCACGCGTCAACAAACTATTATTTATGTCAGATTGTGACGAAAAATTCTGGGGATTCACAAAATGATTAGTGTTAGTCTTCAGTAATTAGTTGTTTAGTATTGTGTTCTTAGGTATTCTTAGTACATAATGTACATTTTTTATTATTGAATAAAGATTTTAATTAAAAATGTACTTTTTTGGGATTTTTAATACATTTCCCGAGGCAAAGAAAAAAATACTAGATACTGAGTAGTATCGATACTTTTGATTCGATACTTTCATCGGTATTGATACTTTTGATACGATACTTGGTATCGAGTAGGTATCGATACTTTTGAAAATTTGCGGAACCCTTCATTCAACTATAGTTTTCAACATAATAAACATTATGTTACTGATTAATATGACTATGACTCCTAAAATTAGACCACTGGATGAAATCCCCTTCTTAGTATTATGTAACTATGTTAGTTTTTACCCGACTGCAACACAGGGAGGGAGTTGTTATTAATTTAAATGTTAAGTTAGGTACCGTTATTTAGAACTGTAGTGCTATTCTAAGATTAATTATATATTTATATTTCTGGTTTTCTTTCAGGATTTGAGAGTTCTTTTAAACAACAGTTTAGAAGGGAAAGGTCTGCTCAACTTAGACAAAAACAGCCCATTAGCTAACGCAGCGCGCCAACGTTTAGTCCGCATTATAGGCACGTCTGTCTTACGAGAAACTCCTGATAAGCTCATAAGAAGTGAAATATATGCCAATTGGGCTAGGGAAATTGTAAGAGTGTTTCCTCAAGAAAAACCATCTGTGTATTTCCACAGTAAAATAGTAGAGTCTACTCGTGGCATCGTTACTAGATTGGCGGGAAAGTTGCCCGACCAAATTCACAATTTGAAAAGAAAATACACAGAATCAGGAGTAATCCAAAAAAGAAATAGAAGATCATCATCAGCAAGCAACACAACCAGCTTCACCTTCACTACGCCTGCCCGAACAATTTGAAAACTTAGACGAGGAAGACGCTGAGGTCACGGACACTATTTTATGGTTGAAAAACTCTACTGAACCTTGGTCAACAGTTGAACAAAAGTGGACCCAGACAACCAAAAAACGTTTGAACTTATCAAAAGAATTTTCTATATCTCAATATTTTAAGGAATACCCAGCGTTAAAAAAACCAACTGGATACATTCTAGTAAGTACCTAAAGTATGTGTATGTGTTCCCACGATCTTCACCAGGTCGTCAGACTACCTAGTGGGGGGACCGTTGGAATTTCACCAGTTTTTTTTTTATACTGAGTTATTTTTGCCTTGGATATCATTTTATTTTAATCAATTAATTGCCTAGGTTCACTATACTGAACAACATTATGTCAATGAACAAAAAAATATGCGAATGAATTCTGTTAAAGGTTGAGTTTACTTTAAGAAAATTTATGTTTTGTTTGGCTATAGAATTGAAATGAAATTAATTATGTTTTTTTCAGTTAGAAAAGGATTTCGAAGAGCTGTACGCCGGCGAATATACAGATATTTATGAATGATTGTCTTTGTTATTTTAATTTCACTTGACGTGCCATTAGGAAGGTGTAAAATATTTAATTCAAAATTTCATAATATGGATAATGGGTTGGGGTCAAGTAGCTCGTCACACTCGTCAGCAAGTGACGACAGTAAAAGTCGCCGAGTTGCTGCAATTTAGCGGCTCGCATCAAGAGTGAGATGAAAGCGCCGCGACATACACCGATGTCGAAAACATAGCAAGATTAAGAAGATGTCTTAAAGGAAGAGCGAAAGAAGCCGTCGAGAATTTACTCATATACAATGCCCGCGCCGATGAAGTCCTGAGAAGTCTAGAAGCTTGTTTTGGTCGCCCCGATGCCATAGCACTCGCCGAGTTGGAGCGACTGCGCGCCATGCCGCGCCTTAACGACGGCCCACGCGACATAATGTGTGTTCGCTAGCCGCGTAGCTAACACCGTAGCCACGCTCAAAGCGCTTAACCGCGCCCACTACCTCTACAGTCCGGAGACTACACGAGCCATGATGGAGAAGCTTACGCCCGCACTGCGCTATAGATGGTTCGACTACGCAACTACACAAAGAAATGAAGAACCCGAGTTGCTGAAGATATCTATGTTCCTGCAACGCGAAGCCGGGTAACCGGGTAACGGGAGAGGTCAACACACACGCTCCTCTCGGCGACGGCTCAACCATTACATTGGTACATGAAGACATCGCCAGGGAGGCGGGCCTCGACGGTGTAGTGAGGTTTCCCAATGTAACAGCTTCTGACGTAGCAGTGGTAAGTATCTCGGTGACCCGTACAGGAAGAATATTAAAGGTGGTAAATTAGTAAATGAAACAATCTTTAAAATAGAATTGTTGTTTTAAATAAAATAAATTGAAAAATAATATAGCAAGACACGGGACCCCGTGTCTTGTGTTAACGAAAAATAATTTGAGAGTCCCCTCATGGATCGATATAAAAATGGATTATAAACAATTTTGAATTTAGAAAGATTAAAACGAAATGAAAGAGTGGCCAGGAACGTAAAAAAAGGAGGTTGTAACAACCTCGTTACAATACCCGGGCTGGCTTGGAAAGAAAAATCCTGAGCTTGGAGTGAAGGATTTTTCTTTTACATACTTAGAATCGTATGTATAAAAAAAAATGAACTTAATTTAATTGGTGGTGGTTGAGATGGATGATGAGGTGAGTGAGGTGAGAATGTAATATATAGTGAGTATGTACAATGGGAAGCAATCTATTACTTTCATTCTATTCCTTTCATTCATCAATCAATCATAGTTATGGTCAATTTAGTGTACAAGGGATTGAAGAACTAGCAGCCGAGCTTTCAGATAATCATTATACTGACAGAGACTCAGTTAAACAAACGCTTTTAGCTGCACTTGAAGAAGTACAGAAATTATTAAGAGATGGATACTCTGGAAACAGTACTCAGGAGGACTGACATTGAAGGAGAAATAAATAATGAGCTCAGAACAGAATATGAGACTCAAATTTGAGTTCGGTGGCTATCTTTCCCGAGGACGGGAATAAAACCAGCGAGGAGACGAAAGCATTAGTCCAGAATATCATAAATCCCGAAGAAACGAAACTTCAGGTTCGGGGTATTTTCAAAATTAAAAACGGAGGTGTCATCATTACTTCGGAGAATGCTGATGACATTCAGAAGCTAAAATCCTCCGAGAAACTGATCTCGTCTGGCCTTACTGCAGCTGAGCCTGTCAAGCGTAAGCCCAAGATGATTGCCTACGTTCTCCCGAACGATCTTGCGGAGAAGGAATTCCTCGATCTCTTATTTGAACAGAACATAGCCCCGAAACTACCCGAAACAACCCGTGAACAATTTTTAAACTTGGTCAAGGTGAGCCACAAATCGGGCAAGAAGGATGCCAAAACCTACAATCTTGTCATAGAGATTCCTGCCGTGATTCGTAAGTTTCTTCTCAATCAGGAGAGAGTCTTTTTCAACTGGTCATCCTTTCCAATCAAGGACTTCACGCACGTGTCCATGCTTCAAGTGTCAAAAATATGGTCACTCCGCAAAATTCTGCCGAGACCAGGATCATACCTGTGGTCACTGCGGCCTGGTCGGACATATGATGAAGGATTGCTCCAAAAAGGAGCCTTGTAACCACAAAACTGGCGATGAACAATGTCCTGCCCGTAAGCACGCAGTATCTAGGCACATTAACTCAACTGATTATGTAGGCGCCTAGGAGCGCCACACAGTAGTTATTTTCTACTAGCGCTCAACTTAGTTTCTTATTTATTTATTTTTTTACTTTTTAGTTTTTATTTATTGTATGGACAAATATATTTGTGAGGAGTTAGATAAAGTTAAAATCTCTAATGGGAAATCATGCGAAGTTGAAGCTTGCAAAGATATAATCTCTAATTTCAAATGCCCACTAACTATACTAACCCAAAACATTCGTAGCGTTTATCGCAACATTGAAAGTGTTAAAGTTCTTTTGCAACGGCTTGATCTTAGTTGTGACGTTATCATTCTGACAGAATGTTGGTTAAAAAATCGTGATAAGTTTTTACCTGATTTGGATGGGTTTGATATGTTTCGTTCTGATACTGTCCTTACCCAAAATGAAGGAATTGTTATTTATTATAAACCTAATCTTGCTATCACAGTTGAAGAGCCGCTAATGTCCGATTGCAATAGTCTAATTATTAGAAGTGGTGATGACACGGCGATAATAGCAATCTATAGATCTCCGTCTTTTGCCAAAATTGATAATTTTTTACACTCCTTAGATGAGACTCTCCAAAAACTCGCAGCATTCAAAAACATCATCCTAGTTGGTGATTTGAATATCAACATTGTACAGGACTCCCCCGACACTCGCCGCCATGAATATCTTAACTTGTGCTCACTCCATGGTTTACTACCCGCTCACCAACTCCCTACGCACCAAAGTGGCTCTTGTCTAGACCATATAATTATTAAAAGCTCGCTTCCATCCACTACCCTTGTCACTAACTCGTCACTTACTGATCATCACTCCGTGCTGCTTACACTAGAACTAAACCTACCACAGAGGACGCTTGCGCGCACCCTAGAAAAGATTAATCACACCATGCTTGAACATAACCTTAACAATATTGAGTTTGACAAGATTTATTTGTCATCTGATCCTAATCAGTCACTTAATTTCCTTGTTGATTCCATTCAGAATGCGATTGCGGCGTCTTCTTTCACTATCAATTTACCCAGGGCAAAAAGGAATATAAAACCATGGATTACTCCAGGACTAATTAGATGCATTCGCCACAGGGATAGGCTTCATGCTAAGGCCAAGCAATCTCCAGGGGAGGAATCTCTGTCTTTAACCTATAAACGTTATAGAAATTTCTGTAACAATCTCTTACGAAAATTGAAAAATTCCTATGAAAAAACCTTTCTTGAAGAAAACGCAAGCAATAGCAAAAAGTTGTGGAATTATGTCAAGGAGATCCCGTATTCCAAATCTATACGTGATCATAGCTCGGACTTACTAAAAACTCATACTAACACGGAAACTGTAGTTAACAATGCTAACAATTATTTTGTTAACATAGGAAAAGACCTCGCGTGTAAAATTGTAAAAGTAACTGTGCAACATCAGCGTCTATGAGCACGCGCCATATGACTCAAGCCGCGTTCACATTTGTCTGACGTGTTGTGTCGTGATGCGTCAGAACAGTATCAGTTTCATACATTTAATATGGTTGCGTTCACATTTGTCTGACGCAGTGTGTTGTGATGGCTTGTGTTGTGTCGCATCACAAGCGATCCCGGTCCGCGTCAGAATGGGTGAGGTGCGGGGGGCGGTGCAGCGACACGACACAGCGCATCGGACTAGTGTGCACGCGCCAGTGCTGTGTTGTGACGCGTCAGAGCCGCACGAGAAGTATGGACGACGAGCTGCTCATTGAAAACGTGAGACAATATAAAGTCATTTATGATCCAAAATGTAAACAATATAAGGATCAAGCTATTAGAGCAGCTATTTGGGAGGAGATAGGAGAAAAAATGAAACAACCTCGTAAGTAAAGTGCTTTTATTTAATTATACCGATTTCTACCTTGTCTAATACTCGTAGCTTGAATTTGCCATGGAACTTGACCCTCTGAACTTACAAAATAGTTTTTATATGCTTCGCGAACTTGAATAGCTTCTTGTGATGGATTTCTATGCAAAGGGCCAATGTCTGCGAAGCCACTGTTGCAAACCTCAATTTCGTCCGTCAATATTTCTTGAGTTTCGTGTGTATTTTGAGTTAAAAGGTTATGTAGGCAGCAAGCAGCAAGTACAATCTTGTCCGCCATGTACGGTTGTACTTGTAAAGGTCCTTGAAACACTCTGAATCTCGCTCGTAATATACCGAATGCATTTTCTACAGTGCGGCGAGCACGCGATAAACGATAATTAAAAATTTTGTTTGCATCATTGTTAACTAATTTTACTTTACTGTACGGTTTTAATAAATAGGTTTTTAATGGAAATGCCGCATCTGCCACAACAGTGTAAGGTAAAGGTTCAGTATTTTGGTTTAACGGTTTATTCGGTGGCACATTTAACTGACAGTTTTCAAACATTTTCCCCATTAATGACTCTTGGTATATACCACCATCACTATTTCTCCCATATGCCCCTACATCTACCATAATAAATCTGTAATGGGCGTCAACAAGTGCTAGCAACACAATAGAATGCTCATTTTTGTAGTTAAAATAAGTTGAGCCGGCATTTATGGGGCATATTATAGTAACGTGCTTTCCGTCCAGTGATCCAAGACAATTTGGGAAATGCGATATCTTTTCAAATCCTGTTGCAATCTCTCTCCATGTTTGTTCTGTAGGTTTGGGCATTACAATAGGTGCCAAATTCTTCCATATTGCAGCACATACTTCTTCGACTATGGTTTTTACTGTAGAAAAACCCATGCGATAACTGAACGCCAATGATCGATAGGAGTTTCCAGTTGCCAAAAATCTGTAAAATAAAACATGTTTTTTTTTGTTTCAGCGGATAAATGTAAAGATGATTGGACTAAATTACGAAATGCCTATGTGAACGCAATGAAACGTCGTAAAAATAAAAAAAGTGGTCAGGCCGCTAAATCCATTATACCGTGGAAATATGAAGAGCAGATGAGTTTCATACAGCCGTATTTGGAATCTCGGGCTACAGTAACAAATATTGAGTCACCACCAAATTCAACAGAATCTCAATCAGACACTCATTTAGAAGAATCAGATATCACTCTATCTCAAGATAGCCGCTCACCAACACCACAATCTATTTGTTCACAATCTAGCAGACCTGTACGAAATAAAAGCAACTTACATGAACTATACAATTTGATGAAATCTTCGCATGATTTGCGACTTCAAAAACAACAAAACAAGCTGCAAGATAAAGAAATGGACGAAACCGACTTGTTCTTTCTAAGCATGAGCAAAGCCGTAAAAAGACTTCCCAAAATCGAACAATCCAAAATAAAATTAGATTTGCACACTGCTATATCACAAGCCGAAATACGCATACTTGAAGCACAAGAACAAATCCGCAGAACACCAATCAATGTGACTCGCCAGATTATTTCTCAGCCACAACAACACGGACTGCAGTCACCCGGTCACACATCCACATCCATGCTGTCATTTCCAAGTACATCGACCTTCGCCTTTTCACCTACATCCACGGCAGCAATGGAAACGCCGACATTGGAATCGGAACGACCGGATTCTCGTCTCGCGGCATATTATTCCAATGTACAATTTTCCGAGGAATATTCATATGAAAAATAAAAACTTACCTTAAACATACACCAAATCTTTCTTTTGTCCCAATAGGTTTACGAAATTTTGTCCGTATTTTTTTGATGTCTTCTTCAATCAAACAATGAATTTTCTCAAACTGTGCCTTAGACATTCTAAAATACTGATGAAATTTTTCAGCATCACTCTCAAGCTCTTTAACGAGACAATGAAACTCGCCTTTAGTCTCTCTTTTTCTATTAACTGGATGAATCCAATATCTTCTTCTCTTTTTTTGCTTTATTAGAAGCGTTGCCAGTGCCAATATTTGCATATCTTCTTCAAAATCTGAATCTGAATCGGATGATTCTTGAAAAAACATTGCGAATGTGTGAACTCTCCGAGAGCCCAGATGGAACTGATAAAAAAATACGACATAATGCGTCATAACACGTCAGATAAATGTGAACAGTAGCCATCACGACAGAGAGCATCACGACACAACACGTCAGACAAATGTGAACGCGGCTTCATTCGCGTTTGATGTCGTTTGTTTTGTTTAACACCGACGAGACAGAAGTAGATCGCCTCATCAGCAGTTTGAAAGAAAACTGTGCAGTTGGTCATGATAAGATATCAAATTCGTTTTTAAAACGCTATAAAAAAATATTAATTAAGCCTTTAACTTTTATATTTCAGCAATGTTTGTTATATGGAGTTTTTCCGGATACTTTGAAAAGGGCTATTGTGATACCCATTTACAAAGCGGGGGACAAACTATCCTTGAGCAACTATAGGCCTATCTCTTTACTTCCAGCTCTTTTTAAAATTCTTGAAAAAATTATAAATAAAAGGCTAGTAAGTTACCTCGAAGCGAATAATATCTTATCTGAAAGTCAATTTGGTTTTAGGGCTCGTAAGTCAGCAAGTGATGCAGTGCATCTGCTAACAGATCTCATTTCGTCAAACCTTGACCAAGGAATTAAAACCTTAGGAATCTTTCTGGATTTAGCCAAAGCTTTTGATACGGTCTCGGTTCCTATCCTTCTCCATAAAATGGAAAACATAGGAATTAGAGGTACGCAACTGAATCTTTTTAAAGATTATCTTAGTAACCGTTTTCAGCGTGTAAAAATAGGTGGCTGCTTCAGTGCTGACCATCGGCTGGATTTTGGGGTCCCCCAAGGTAGTATTTTGGGCCCTACCCTATTTTTAATATATTTGCATGATCTGTGTGACCTAAACTTACAAGACGGCATATCGATTTCGTACGCCGATGATACCGTCCTCCTTTTCTCGGGTAACTCGTGGGATGATGTTTACAATTCTGCTCAAAAAGGCTTTCACACTGTGTCCAATTGGCTCCATCATAATCTACTAACCCTTAATCCTGACAAAACGAAATACGTTGCTTTTTCTATAAGGAACTCCCAACAACCTACTTGTACTACTGCACGAACTATTCGAGCTCATCAGTGCTCCCTTACTAATTATAACGATTGCGATTCTTGTCCAGTCATAACTAAAATAAGCTCTATTAAATATATTGGTGTTGTGATTGACTCTAATCTTAATTTTAGTCATCACCAGTGATCGGGGTTTTGGATGCAATTCGCGGGATTTCGAGTCGTAATCGTAGTATGGATGTGACTATAATCCCGCGATATTTTTTCAATAATAATTACGTTTATTTCAAATGTTGACCTGTAATATAGATTAATATCATGTAAAATAAAATAGAATAAATATCCTCCAACATCAATACAAATCCCGGGATCCCGGGCATATTCATTAATAGCATAACGTTTAAGGTCAATCACCCCAGATTGCACCGGGAATTTCCATTACTGTGATAAGCTCACGAGTAAGTAATAAACACATTTAAATGCAACCTTTTTGCTATTGTAATCTATATGTTGTTACTGGCACGTAGTTCTAACGAAACTTTATAAAATAATAAACATTCTGCTGTCAACCGACCTTTCAATAACCCCTTCGGTAAGTTAAGTTGCACGTTGTGATTTATAGTTATTTTTTTACTTCAACGACTCTGGCTTGTTTTATGGACTCAATGATTTAAAGATAATTCTGTTCGTCTACTGTGGCTTCTTCTCATCGGACTTTTGATTAGACCATCATTGGATTATTATTGGAATTAAGGTTGTCAAGCATCAGTTGTCATGTCGCGGAGAACTCACAGCTTGCCTAAGGAAGAAACTGTGAGTTGGATAGAACCGTATGTCGACTTGCTGTATGATTCGACTAGGAACTCTATTTATTGCACAAAATGTGAAATTAACATTGGATGCCGAAAAAGTACGGTCAAGAAACACGTTATGGGAAAAAGACACAGAGGAAAAACTAGAAATAAACAAGAGTTTTACTATGACCTAATCCAGTTCCTGATTCTATGCAACATTCCCTGGCAACAAATTGAAAACCCGGCCTTCACATCTTTTTTCGGAAAGTATATATGCTGCACATGTGGTGATAGTCTTACGTTGCCCAGCGAAACGACGATAAGAAAAACATATTTAGAAAAGTTTTATAACGATAAAATAAGTTCTATACACGGCGAGGTTGAAAATGAAAAATTGTGGATATCGCTCGATGAAACAACGGACTTGCTTGGTCGGTACATTGTTCATTTATTGGTAAAGCCGTTGAACTCAGACGTTTCTAAAAAGACATATTTGGTAGCGTGTAAAATGCTAGAAATAGTGAATGGCGAAACCATTTCAAATTTTGTTGTAGAATGTTTAAAACAATTGTGGGGTGAATCTTACGAAACCAAACTTGAAAATGTTTTGTTAATGTGTACAGACAGCGTAGCATACATGTTAAAGGCGGGGCGACTTTTAAAGAACACGTTTCCAAATTTGAAGCATGTAACTTGTTTGGCTCATGCTCTTCATCGGGTGGCGGAAGAAATTCGTTCTCAATATCCGGACGTAGACGCTTTGATTGCAAATATTAAAAAAATATTTCTGAAATCTCCGAGTAGAATCAGACTATTAAAGGAAAAATTCCCGAACATGCCTCTACCTCCTAAGCCTGTTGTTACAAGGTGGGGAACTTGGCTTTCAGCAGTGTCATATTACGTTAAATATTTTAACGAAATAAATACAGTTGTATCAAGTTTACGAGATTCGGAAGCAGTGTCAATAAAAAAAACTAAAAAAATATTAAGTAAACCCAATGTAAAAAGCCAAATGGATTACATAAATAAATATTTTAGCATAATCGAGATCGCCTTAGTCAAACTACAGGAACGGGATACGTCAATCATTGATGCCATAGAAATCTTTGATGAAGTCCGGACAGTTATAAGTTGGAGTAATAGCTTACGTATAGATACTAAAATAGATGCAGTCATGGCTCGAAATCCGAATTTAGATGATATCAGAACATACTCCGAACAAATATCACACGAATCCGCATCCGATGAAATTTCTTTATATAAATTCGCCCCGCTAACATCAGTTGAAGTAGAAAGATCGTTTTCGGCTTATAAATAAATAAATGGGTTTTAGATGTTAAACGAAATAGGTTAACATTAGGGAACATTGAAAAAATAATGGTTTGTTATTTTAATTTTATAGAGACCAAAAGTAATAAAAAATAATATGCTAAATATTTGAAATAAACGTTTTTATTAAAATGTAATAAATGATTTTATTAAAATGTATATCAATATGTAATCTAATAATATGAAAAAAAAACTGTCCTTTATCAAACCACACGAAAGCCCGGAATCCCGCGGCATATCCATACTAGCATAATGATTGAGGTCATTCACCCCAAGTCGCATCCAAAACCCCGATCACTGGTCATCACATAAATACAATCGCTGACAGGGTCCGCAAACTCATGTTTATTTTTAAAAAGCTCCGTTATGTCGCCAACAAAAAAATCATCAATCAGGTTTACGTAGCTCTATGTCAATCTGTACTTACTTACTGCATTTCTGCATGGGGTGGCGCAGCAAAGACTACACTACTTACCTTAGAAAGAGCTCAGAGAGCTGTTTTAAAGGTTTCAACCTCCAGGCCCTTTCTTTTTCCAACAATGGAGCTGTACCAATCATGCAAAGTCCTAAATGTCCGGCAACTTTTCATCTTGTCACTAACTCTAAAACAACATACAGCTGCACCGTACAATCCTGAAATTAATAACAAAAGACGCAAAGACATAGTTTTTGTCCCATACAGCACCTCCCACGCCTTCGCACACAAATTCTTCCCGTTTCTTGGCCCTTATTTATATAACAAAATTAATAGAATTCTAAACATCTATAACCTAAATTTAAAAATGTGCAAAGCCAAAGTACTGACATGGCTTCTAGGTCTATCGTATGTTGACACGGAAAATCTGCTGACGATTGCAAGGTGACAAGTGATTGTATTATAATGTTTTGTAGATTAATTGTTTATTTTATTTTCTGCTAATTATTAATGTTTTGATGTAATTAATTAATTACTAATATAGGTAAGCGTTTATAAGCGTTTATTACTGTTTAAAGGTATATTGTAATTAGATTTAGATTTTAGGCTCAATTAATGTCTAAAACACAGGTTGCAAATTTTTTTTTGTCACCTAGCTTAGTCATCGTGTAATTTTAATTTCCTAGACCTAAGATCATTGACTGTTTTGCTTTTTATACTATATTGTTGTTCTTTTAATTTGAAATAAATGATTATTATTATTATTATTATTAATACACGCACGCAACCGGGTACAAGTGCGCAAAATAATCCCAAAGGGAAGTACGCGTAAACAAATAATTCTCGACCAGTATGAACCTCGAATAACTTTTACACGCGTAGCCCACTATTTACCGCAAAGCGAGCCCAATCCCTTGTTGCCAAACCAGTCAGCCATATCGCCGAGAAGTCAGCCAGCTCCTGTGTCTCTAGTCGAGTCCTTCGAGATCCTTCAAATGAGTCAGTCTTTTTACCGCTAAGTGAGTCTGCTCTTACACTTCCAAAAGAGTCCGATTTTTTTTCACAAAATGAAGCTTCTCCTGCATTTCCAGCCGGGCTAGAGCAGTTACCGCTAAGCGAGTCTGCTCCATTGGATCCAAACTAGTCCGCTCTTTTGCCAAGAAATGAACCTACTCCTGCATTTCCAGCCGGGCTAGACCAGTTGCCGCTAAGCGAGTGTGCCCCATTGCCTCCAAACGAGTCCGCTCATTTGCCAAGAAATGAAGCTACTCCTGCATTTCCAGCCGGGCTAGACCAGTTGCCGCTAAGCGAGTGTGCCCCATTGCCTCCAAACGAGTCCGCTCATTTGCCAAGAAATGAACCTACTCCTGCATTTCCAGCCGAGCTAGACCAGTTGCCGCTAAGCGAGTGTGCCCCATTGCCTCCAAACGAGTCTGCTCATTTGTCAAGAAATGAAGCTACTCCTGCATTTCCAGCCGAGCTAGACCAGTTGCCGCTAAGCGAGTGTGCCCCATTGCCTCCAAACGAGTCCGCTCATTTGCCAAGAAATGAAGCTACTCCTGCATTTCCAGCCGGGCTAGACCAGTTGCCGCTAAGCGAGTGTGCCCCATTGCCGCCAAACGAGTCCGCTCATTTGCCAAGAAATGAAGCTACTCCTGCATTTCCAGCCGAGATAGACCAGTTGCCGCTAAGCGAGTGTGCCCCATTGCCTCCAAACGAGTCCGCTCATTTGCCAAGAAATGAAGCTACTCCTGCATTTCCAGCCGAGCTAGACCAGTTGCCGCTAAGCGAGTGTGCCCCATTGCCGCCAAACGAGTCCGCTCATTTGCCAAGAAATTAAGCTACTCCCGCATTTCCAGCCGAGCTAGACCAGTTGCCGCTAAGCGAGTGTGCCCCATTGCCTCCAAACGAGTCCGCTCATTTGCCAAGAAATGAACCTACTCCTGCATTTCCAGCCGAGCTAGACCAGTTGCCGCTAAGCGAGTGTGCCCCATTGCCTCCAAACGAGTCCGCTCATTTGCCACGAAATTAAGCTACTCCTGCATTTCCAGCCGGGCTAGATCAGTTGCCGCTAAGTGAGTCCGCCGCTTCGCCTCCAGACAATTCGACTCTTACCTCGCATGACCCTGACTTTTCAAATGAACTACCCCATTCTGCGCTAAATGAGTCGACCTTTTTGTCACGAAATGAACGTGCTCTTTTGCTCCCGACACAAAGAAAGAAGTAGGTATAAAACCGAACGTTGTTTTTAACGTTGCAAGAGAAGTAACAGTGCGTTTTCCAAAAAAAGTGCGCGTAGTCAAGGACTAAAATTAAAAGCGGCAGCTTTTTCCATTACGTCACAACAGTTAACTATACTAGGAGAAATAGTGGCTTTAAAGAAAGTAAAGATTGAAACTGCTTTAGTTTTGCCCATTGGTGTATGAGGGTAATACATAAAACGTCGTGACGTAATGGAGAAGTCAGCATTGTTAATTTGTCCTTGACTACGTGCACGTTTTTTGAAAAACACCCAAGAACATTTGGCAGACATGGCCAAGTGTAGTGCTACAATAATGCCTGATCAACAACCCAAGAACCCACAAGTCATATCATCTTTGATAGAAAGGTATGTGGTACAGACAGAAGAGGAACTTGAGCGTCAAGCCACATTGGAAGGCGGAGATGACAATAACCAGGACTTAATTGCAATTGTGACCCAGAGAGAGCACGCTAATAATATAATTATATTTATATTCTATATCTTTATATAACAGACTAAATACGTGCCATTTTTTTATCTCCTTTTGTAATATACAGTAGGTACAGGGTTCTGTTTCTGTATGTACTTTAGAATGGAATAAAATAAAAAACCGTGATTAGTCTGTAAGGTGTGGGATGAACGGACATGAATACCACTGCACAATGCCAGAGTCCAGCTATGATAGGTCTCTGAGAATAGATTCAAGAAATATAGTCTCTGCCAGTAAGGGCGAATTGGGGACTATTGTGAGGAGCAGGACCGTCGAGGGAACGGCCACTGTGCTGTTAAGGACTAAGAATGCAGACCCCATACAAATTGTCAAATCCGCCATAATGTTCTTTCAAGACCATTGGGACATATGGGTGCACTGGCTGCACTGACCCAGCCTTCATCCTTGTCCAAACCTTAGATGTTAGCGTCACAGGATTAATACCATTCAGGTCCAACTGCAGTTTCATCTCCAGTGATTTGGCATTACAACCACTCCTCAGAGGTTGGTGCTCAATGATAAGGCTAGCATGTGTGAGATTAGGGTGCCAACGATGAATATAACTCTTCTGGTGCCCATGGAGTATGAATTAGATGGTCAGATTTATAAGATGGGCATAACTGGGTCGAATACCTGAACCTGGTTGAAACAGATGCTTCGAAATTTGGCATGCTCATCAGCAATCCGAATTTCCTCCAGAGCCTGCAATACTCAATCATGGCTGGCCTGTTCACGAGCACTTTCATGGCGATAACCAGGCTGGTATAGGTATGGTGCCTATAAGGCGGCAAGGAAGGAAGTTGCTGAAGCCTGAGGAGGTTCTTAACGTTTTTACCACCCATGTTAAAAGTGCAGCTGAAGTGGAAGAAGCAATAACTAGAAAACGAGAGTCGTTGCGTCATCCCTGAAGGAGATTTCTGCTCGATACGTTTTGCTGAATAATATGCGATATGAGGTAACATCCACCTTAGATGCAGTTGATGCGTGCTTGAAAATCAGATTTGTATTGAACGCGCAATATCCATTGGAATGTAAGCATGCATGGCAATTTATACAAAAAGCCTTGTATTATTTAGATACTAAATATGACAAAGTATATACAACTGTGATTTTTTTAATAACTGATCTTGATATTGACCTTTACGTAGGTAATTAATATTTTGTCGATTATAATATAAGAGCAGGTCCTCCACAAAATGCCCAAGTGTTTTCTGTGTTTGAAAGAATTTAGTACTGTTTCGGCTCTAAGCTTAATCCTTAAATGCATGGTGTAGGATGCATCCTACATAACAAAGAAATCTAAATTTGATGAAAAATATAAATATTTATTTTGTTCTTAAGAATGATTTCCCAAAGAAAACTAACCTTATTTCATATTTATTGCTAGTATTTTGGCGAACATGTATTAAAAAAAGTTGTACGTGTTTATGAACGAGATGGCGGCAATTGAAAAAATATAAAAAATTGAAGGTTTTCTATTAATGTGTTTGACTGTTTTCATGAAGTAAGTATTTATTTTTTATTCGAATACTGTAACACATGTCATAATATTGCACATTTATTAAACTGCACTATTCACTCACAGTACTTTGCTATTATTAGGGTGAGGCCAGACGAGCGTATTATTTTGAGTTGTGAGCCGCGTAATTTCTGCTGCATTCGGTTTCATACAAAACTCCTGTTTCGTTCACACGGTGACGCAAAATGAGTTGTCTGCCGACGCACGCGCACAATCCCGGCTGAATTCTGTTCGCGGGGAGAGAGGGCCGAGGGAACCGACAGTCTTATCACGGAACGCGTGGGAGTTATACGTTTCTATTTTTGTTACAATGTTTGTTGACACGGAAAAAAATATAATTGAAGTTAAACAACGTCTGTGGAATTTATCAGAAAAGTCATATAGTGACAAGTTCTTAAAATAGAGGTTATGGCAAGAGGTTGCCGAAAGTTATTTCGAAGATTGGAACAATTTGCCTAATGAGGACCTAAATAATAACTGAGTATTTTTTACGTTTATTTATTATTATTTTTACAATTTATCATAATATTATTTTAATATAGATTATTTTAAATTTCATATTGTGTGATAAAAAAAACCATTTGTTCTATTTATATTTTATGTAATAAAAAACGTATATCCGAATATCCGATCCCTGCTGTGATCGAAACACTAGAACACAGAATTTATTTGGTCTTGCCAAGGTAAGGCACCGCCCCGATGAAATAATTTCTGAAAAAATCTCGGTTAGTTGTGGCAGAATTCGATTCCTTATTGCACACCCGCCATTTTGAGTCTTATGAAATCCGAGCTACATACGGAATGCCAAGGTCGTAAGGTTCAAAATCCGCTCGCATCAATTATTCAATTGCATTAAAATAATTAACTTGTATATCTTTTTTCAGCTATTGAACTCCAGAAAAAATGGAAAAGTTTAAAAGATTCTTATAACAGAGAACGGCATAAGGAAAAAAAATGTCCCAGTGGGTCCGGGGCTAAACCCAGAAAACAATATGTTTACTATAAATTATTGTCATTTTTACAACCTTTTACCGAAATCAGACCACCAAGTCGATCTATCTGGAAAACGACACCGAAGGCGAAGGCAGTTTGGAATCTTTTGTTGTTCCTAAACCAAAGAAGCTTAAAACAAGTTTAGTGATGGCGTTGATGACGCACTGAGAAATTGAACAAAGTCACGCCCACTATTCAACATCCAGATCAACATTTTTTACTTTCGCTTTTTCCACATTTTAATTCCTTAAAGGAGGAATATAAACTCGATGCAAAAGCTGAAATAATAAATTTGCTTCGCAAATATAATAATATGGCACAAACGTCTGCATACACCAGTCACTATGGATATCAGTCTGGATACCAAAGCTACGACACAACACCTGCTCGTACAAGTACTGAAAGGAGCGTGTCGCAACTAACACAGCTACCACATGCCGCCTACGCCTGCTGGTGCCAATGCGAATACTGCAGGTAGTTCATCGCTACAAAATAATTAAATTCGTAAATGTAATCTCCATGCTCAAACGTATTTATTATTATTATTTAGGATTTTACTTGTTATGTTTTGCATCAGACACGATTATTCTTTGCATATCCTTGCGATGGGCAGTGAAATCTCTCAATTACCTTCAATTTCTCATTGTTTTGCGTTTGTTAAGAACACCACTACCGAGCGCATCAGTCATACAGTTTATGTTATTTTCGGCGACTCATCAATATAGATATTAAAATATATTACCAAAACGCACGAGGGTTACGCTCGAAAACGACTCAATTTATTCGCAATTTATTGATGTTCGATTACGACATTGTTTGTATTACAGAGACTTGGTTACTGCCCAACATCTTTAATGCCGAACTCTTTGACTCTCGCTACTACGTTTACCGCACCGACCGTGACTACGACAAAACAGGCATGACGCGCGGCGGTGGCACTCTGGTGGCCGCGCGCCGCGGGTACCGGGTACACGAGCGCGATATATGTTCGGTGCTTAATTTACCAGACGCTGAGATCACCTGGGTCGACATTCTTTTTTCTCGAGGTTCCATTATAAAGAAATTAAGAGTGTTTTCTTGTTATTTCCCGCATAATATACACCAAAAAGACTCACTAAACACCTTTTTTGAATATTTGTCTGATATTTATATCGATTCCCCTGATGACGTATTTGTTGTTTTGGGTGATTTTAATATCAGTGAAGCCATTTGGTTACCCACAGCTCCTAGTCAAAATAGTTTTAAAATTACAAATCCAAACCACAATGCTTTGACAAACAAATTGTCTGATTTTATGAGTTTTACCAATTGGCAGCAATTTAATAATATCCCCAATATAAATAATAGACAACTAGACCTAGTGTTATCAAATAACCAATGTATTGTGTCCATTGCAGATCCACTGGTACCCGTTGATGGTCATCACCCAGTCTTTTGTGTAAAGACTGTGGTAGGGTCGATTGATCAATTCTTAAAACCCGCAAGCCAGGTCGTACGTCGCTTTTTCGCGGCGGACTATGATGTCATAAACACGGAATTTGCCAAAATAGATTGGGAACGACTTATTTCCCCTCAAGATAACATTGATAGTGCGGTCGATGGTTTTTATAAAATTATTTACAATATTATTGACAAGTTAGTTCCATCTAAAACAATTAATTCGATTAAAAATAAATATCCCTCGTGGTATTCGTCACCATTGATTTGTTTAATTAAAAAAAAGTTAAAAGTACATAAAAAATGGAAAACATATAATAGAATCGTTGATTATAATAAATTTGCTAATATACGTTCTAAAATTAAATTAATGGAAGCTTCTGACTATAAATTGTTTATATTAAGAACGGAAAATAATATACATCATAATTCGAAATCATTTTGGACATTTATAAAATCTAGAATGAAAAATAGTGGTATTCCGGATACCCTTTACCTGGATAACAATATCGGCAGGAACGGGCAAGATATAGCTGATTTATTCAATAAGTTCTTTCAGTCCGTTTTTATTCAGGATACAGTAAATGACCGCATTTATTCCAGAAATTGTTCCAATAGTGTACTTATTAATAACATTAGAATAACGCCATCGATAGTCCGGGAGTATTTAAAAAAACTTGACGAATGTAAGGGTAGCGGTCCTGATGGGGTGCACCCTATATTCTTGAAAAAATGTCACATGACCTTGGCCTCTCCAATCAGCATGTTATTTAACATTTCCCTAAGTACAGGTTGTCTACCATGTTCTTGGAAACGTTCAATCGTAGTACCTATCTACAAAAAGGGAGATAAACATGATATAAAAAATTATCGCGGTGTTTCAAAATTGTCCTCTATTCCAAAATTGTTCGAAAAAATCGTATACGACACACTCTACCATACCGTAAGACCGTTTTTAATAAATGAGCAGCATGGATTTGTAAACAAACGTTCAACTGAGTCGAACCTTTGCGAATTGCTCGACTATATTCTCGAGGCAATGGATAGTGGCTTCCAGGTCGACGCTGTCTATACAGACTATTCAAAGGCCTTTGACAAAATTTCGCACTCCTTGCTAATTTTGAAATTGGAATCATTTGGCATCCATGGCAACCTCCTTAGATGGCTTACCTCGTACCTACGTGATAGAACGCAAGCAGTTGCAGTTAAGGGTCACACATCTAGTTTTGTTCCGGTCTCATCTGGGGTCCCCCAGGGATCTCATTTGGGTCCTCTGTTATTTAACATATTTATTAACGACGTTATTGACTGCTTCCATCACTCTCGCGCGTTACTATACGCCGACGATACTAAAATATTTAACATCATTAAATCTGAGGCTGACTGCTTTAATCTACAAGCAGACTTAAACCGATTGAGTGAGTATTGTGACAGCAATAAACTTTATTTGAATGTAGGTAAATGTCACAACATATCTTTTTCACGCAAACGCGACCCCATTGCTTTTACATACTCTCTTGATAATCAGGCTCTTAATAAAGTAACAGAGGTGAATGACCTAGGCGTATCTATCGATTCTAAGGTACAGTTTACTTCTCATATTAATAAGATCACGTCTAAGGCTTACAGAATGCTAGGATTCATATTTCGCCAGAGTCATGATTTTAAGAAGCCCGAAACTTTGGTGATGTTGTATAATTCTTTTGTTAGATCTCACATGGAATACGCGTCTACAGTTTGGAATCCTCATTATTCGGTATATATCGACGCGTTAGATAAAATACAAAATAAATTCGTTAGACGAATGAAATTTAAATTTAAATATTTTAATGAGGATCGCATTGAGTCTCTTCAGGCGCGACGCGAATTAAGAGATCAAGTGTTTCTGTTCAAAATTTTAAATGGTGTGGTAGACTCTCAAAAGCTTCTCTCTAACATTTCGTTACGATGCCCTGATCGCAGAACACGTTCTTTATATGTTTTTGCAGTTCCATCTACTCGTACAGTGTATGCAAAGAATAGATTTATTGTAAGAGCATGTAAAAATCATAACGTTAAGTTTGTATATACTGACATATTCAACATGTCAAAAAGCAGATTTATCTCTGCCATAAAAAAAAAAAAAAAAAAAAAATGTAGATAAAAACGTATATATATATTAAATAGTAAATTGATTACTTAAGAATACACTTAGTTTAAATGTGTGTAGAATAGGAATATTTAAGTTAAAAAAGAATACAAATTTGTTAATATTTATCCAGTCTCATTGTTATTCAAACATATGAGGTTACTCCTTTTTGAGCGACATATGTAATTTAAGCCAGTGGTGGAAACTTCTTTGGCCTATGTATATTCTATAATGTATTACCTTTACATGTATTAATTTGTGCTGTTTGTTTTCCTTAATAAATAAATAAATAAATAAATAAAAAAAAAAAAAAAAAAAAAAATGATAATGAATATAGTTTTAGTAATGATGATTCTACACAAGTAGAGATGGGTAACTCAGGAGAGATATATAAAAAAGATATGTATCAATCCGTTCGTATCAATCACTCTTTGTATCCGTTCAAATCAGAATGTATCAGTGTATCTTTACAACTCATTCACTCACGGCATCGTTTTCTTTGGGTCCGTAGCATAATATCGAAAATCAAATTTCATAAGTACGAAATTCCTAACACAAAACTTCGAATATTAAAATGTCTAATGTATGAAATTCCTAAAGATGCATGTCTTAGTGCACTTTTAATCGAATAATGTCATTTTCGAAAATCAATATTCCTTTGTACAAAATACCTAATGACAAAACTTGAAACTTTATATTTCTAGTGCTCAAAATAACTACGTACACAAATCTTAGTGACAATTCAATTTAATGCTAAAAACTCCACCCCTGATGAACGTAGCATACCTTCGAAAATTAAAATGTCGTTCGAAATTTCGCACTTCATACATTTTAAACTTAGGTCAACCGGGCGTAGGTAAAATGTCGTTAGTACTTTCGTGCACTAGTGGTATTGTGCTTTAGACATTTTAAAACAGGCTAATTAAACATTGGACATGCATTTTAGGAATTTCGTACATTATAAATTGACACAAAATGTAACAAATTACTGTTATCATAATGCAAGTCTTATGCAATTATGTGACTTAATATCAAAGGGAAGTTATGACAGTTCTACTACTCTAGTGATTTTAGTAGGAAACAGTATAGGCATAGATAAGGCTAGTGTAGATAGATTAATGTCAATATTAAACGTTATTGAAGAGGCCGGGATTGGTAAAATTATACTTTGTGCATTACCATATTCACAAAATATGCCATATAATTATAATAATAAAATCGCAAATTTAAATTCCTTAATGTATAATGCTATTTGCTGTAATGGTAAATATCATTTCTTCGACTTAAATAAATTCATAAAGCGCCTCACGCTAACATCTGAAAAAATTCATTTGCCAAAGAAATATATTTTGACTTTGGTAGAACTATTAGCCTTTAATATAGAACCAAATAAGTACAATAGTGGCACAAATGCCATTCCTAATCATTTAAACTAAAGTATAGGACAGCGGAAACACCTTTGAGTATAAATATAATTCACCAAAATATTCAAGGGTTTTCCAGCAAAGAATTAGAAGTAGGATTATTTTTAGATACTGAAAATGTTCAAATTATGTGTGTTACAGAACATTGGCTTAGACCGGATCAATTAATTTTTGATTTTATAAATTTCAAATTAGTTAGTTTTTTTGCTAGAAAATCCGCCATTCATGGTGGTTCTTTAATAATTGCTAAAAGTACCGTTAAGTCCAAAGAAAGGAAAGATATTGTTAGGCTATCCATAGAGAGGCTTATAGAAATCTCTTGCATAGAACTAGAAAATTACATAATTATTTGTGTTTATAGACCACCATCAGCTGATTTCAGCACATTTGAATCTACTATGGAAAATGTGTTAAAATTAGCATGTAAAACTCAAAAGCATGTTGTTGTCTGTGGAGACTTTAATGTTAACTTACTAGAAACGTCAAATAATACTATTAAGATCTTAAGTTTATTTAAATCTTTTAATTTAGGTAATTTGTTCTTTGAACCTACACGGATAGGTGTTTCAAGTGCTACCTGCTTAGACAATATTTTTTGTAATTGTGAATATTTGGATACGGAAATATTTAACTGCTTTAATTCAGATCATAGTGGTCAAAAGGCTTCTTTTCTAAATGATTTTAATCAGGAACCACAGACAATAACATACAGACACATAACTTGCAATCGTTTAGAACTATTTAAAAATAAAGTTCAGAGTAATCTCTGTGGGTTATCCTTTTCGCATAATGATTCTAATAGTATTTATAAAGATTTGTTTGGTGTAATTCTTCATCAATTTAATAATCATTTTAAGATGAAAACTATTTCTAGGTCAAAAACTAAGTTTAGTGAATGGGCTACTGTAGGCATTCATAAAAGTAGAAATAGGCTTTATGAACTTTACAGAGAGAGGGAGGAGAACAAGAACGCTGACTTCTTAGTTTACGTTAAGAATTATTCAAAGACCTTCAAGCAAGTTTGCTTGACTGCTAAGTCAAACTTTCTAAGTCTTAAACTCAAAGCTTCTGACAATAAGGTAAAAACTGTGTGGAAGATAATAAATAGAGAAACAGGTAAATCAAAAACTCGTGATAATAAAATCGCTCTAAACAATGGTGACAAACAAATCACCTCAAACAAAGACGTGGCGACAAATTCATTATACATGTGGGGGAAAGTGATGACAGTGACAGCAGTATGCCTGAAGAAGATTCTGAAGATACTGAATAAAATAAAGTGTTTTTATAAGTCATGTTTTATTTATTTCCTCCAGTAACTAATAACACTGTGACTTGTAAAGATTTCAACTTATTTAGAAGTCCCAAATTTCTTTGGCGTATTGTCTTAAATCTTAACAATATAATTTTGCATAGTTACTTCTCAAAGTTTTTAGTATTCTTATCTTAGACACGTAGGCTAATGATTTGTTTGGTTCACTAATGTTTTACCAAATAATCATTTGACAAACTATATCGTTTTACAAACTTTCATTTCGCGAACAGGTACCGGATAATTTTATATTTTTTTGCGGTCAAAAGTCCAACATAACTTAACCTATTTAATAGCCTATGCAACTAATGTAATATATAACGGTTTAAGCACAAATACATTTTTGCGAAATGAAAGTTTGTAAAACGATATAGTTTGTCAAATGATGATTTGGTCATAAGTCGGGATACTGATTTGTTTACTCTACCTTATGTATGTGGAATAGCAACAAATTTAAATGAAGGCCAAAAACGTCAACAATTAAAAAAATGTTTGTTACTCCTGAAACGTCAGAATTTGATAGCTGTCAGATGGCTGTCAGAATTCTACGCAATTAAAAATTAGGGTTTAGCAGGTAAATTAAGTTCTGCAGCTTATGCTGTTAGGAAAATCAGGCAACTTACGAATGTTGAGACAGCTCGCTTAGTTTATTATAGTTATTTTCATAGTGTTATGTCATACGGTATTCTGGTTTGGGGAAAAGCTGCTGACATACAGACTATATTCGTGTTACAAAAAAGAGCCATCCGTTCTATATATAACCTAAACTCCCGTGATTCTTTAAGATTACTATTTAAAGAAATTAGTATTTTGACAGTAGCGTCACAATTTATTTATGAGAATATTATTTATGTCATTAAAAATCAGGACTCTTTTATTAAGAATTGTGATATACATAATTTTAATACAAGAAATAAAAACACCGGTACTTTATCTTGAAAAAAACTCATCTTTTCTTTTCTTTTTCTTTGCTCACTTTTCAAAAGCAACTGGTGTAATGGAAGAACTTGACCTGTCTGCTGCTAAGGATAAAGCAATCTCACTAGGATTCAACAGGCACCTGAAAACAATGCTAAGTGAAACAGTCGACGAAAGCTGTGAGGCGGGGCCTAGTACCTCTTCAATTCCAAATGAAGGTGGTGTTGATCCCTGGAAAATGCCTGGAGGAACAGATGACCCTTACGTGCACATCGATCGGGGCGAGTCTCCTGTCGATTCGGATTACTCTCTAGAAGACGACAACGAGGAGGAGGGTCAGGTAGAGGATGACAGACAGGCTGGGAGACTGACAAAGCAAGCGGTTCAGGTGCTAAGAAAAAGTGAGAAGGTTTTTGAGATAGTAGCAGAAAGGAAGATTCGTGTCAATCTGGCTTACTTGGAGGACCAGCAGTCAATTCATCAGACTCGCGACTTGATTACTGAAATCATCAAGTACTACAGTTCGGTCCCGGGTAAGGTAGAGGTTGAAATGTTGCGATCAAAAAAGGCTTTCACTTTTCACGTGACCAATCCTTACCTGTCTCCTCAAGAGGAATCAGTTACATCTGAAGCCTCAGGGGCGCGGACTTCAGAGGCAGAGAATTTTGACCTAATGGAGTCTGACATCATTGAGAGGTTCAGGGAAGGAGTGGTTTTAACTTCAAAATTTGCAGGAATAAAAAATCGTACGATCAACTTACAGAGCAGGGGCTTTTCTGAGAAACAAATTCAAAAGATCCTGGTCAATAATCCAGATTCGACGTTCTCTGAGATTCTGGAATATTTACTCAGTCAGCAAGGCGAGCTCACATACTCTAGAAATATGTTCATACTTCCAAAATAAACGTCAACACAGATACTTAAAATCTTGAAAAAAAAAAAAAAAAAAAAAAAAAAAAAAGCAATTAAACGAATTAAAAAATACAACACAACACCTGATGGTAGAGAAAAATAAAGTTAATACACATATTGCCAACCTTAGCAGGAGCGTTAGTGCTACTGAAGAAAAAGTTAAGGTTCTTCAAGATGAATTTCAACAGGTTAAGACTGACCTTCTCCTATCAGGACAAACAACTTCAGGAGCAGTCTGTAATGAAGTAGTAGCTGAACTCCAGGAGCGTGAACAACGAAACAGAAACATTGTTATTACCGGTATTTCTGAGCCTCACATGGATAATATGGAAGAAAAACGTGAAACCGACAGACGCGAGGTAAGCAATATAATACTGTCTATATATCCTGAATGTCCACCGCCAGTAAAAATTATACGTATTGGCAAATATGAGAGCGGTAAATTAAGACCCATAAAAGTTTGCTATACATCACAAGAAACGGTAATAACTATACTAAAAAATAAACATAAGCTAACAGTGGATTCAGTGAATATATACTCAGATAAGACACCTCTACAACAAAAGTTCATGAAAGACCTGAAAGAAGAACTCCAAAGACGTATAGATAGTGGTGAACAGGGCTTGATCATTAAATACGTAAAAGGTGTTCCAAAAATATTAACAAAACAGCAGCCAAAAAACGAAATGACACAGGGCAGAGAAACGGTTCAGTTTTAGTTACGCATAAGGTCTCTAATAATTACGAAAATATAACCACTTCAACCAAATCTCTCAACTTTCTATATGCAAACGTCCGTAGTCTAGTTAAGCCAGGTAAAATAGATGAGCTAAGGTGTATCCTTGAATCGTTCCAAAATAAAATACACGTAGTGATACTCACGGAAACTTGGATCAAAGACGAGATAGAAGCTTTGAGGCTGAACTTTCCTAACTTCACACATTATTATAACTTTAGGAGAGAATCACGCGGTGGAGGAGTATCCATTTATGTGCACAATGATCTTAACCATGACCTAATAGAAGAACAATCCGAGGATGGTAATCATTTTCTATGGGTACGTCTGAACAAGCTTTCATTAGAAGTCGGAGCCGTATACAAGCAACCAGTGGCAAATACTAATAGGTTTTTAGAAAATTATGGAAACCACTTAGCGAAAAGAAAGCAAGCACTTGTTTTTGGTGATTTTAACTTAAATTTATTGAATAATGAGAGTCATGTCAAGGAATATAAAATGCTACTTCAGGAAAATGGTTTTAAGATATTAAACAAAATTGATGAAGAATATAGCACCCGTGTAACTGATCAGTCTAAAACAATCTTAGATCACGTTTGTACTAATCTCAAAGAGAATACTTTTAATTTAACAGTTGTTGAATCAGCTTTATCTGATCACAAGCAAATATATTTTGAGATAAAGAGATCAAAACCAGAAAGACCAAAGGTAGTTAAATATAAAGCCACAAACTTTCAAAGTCTATACAGAACCGTTGAGGAGATGAATACAGCGAATAGCGTAGACAATAATTATGAAAACTTCGAAAGGAACCTTTTACTGGCTATAAGCAAGAACAAAATAATAAAAACAAAACGGCTGAATCTACCAAAGTCCGATTGGATTAACAAAAGCCTAATAAAGTCTATCAATGAAAGAAATACCATGTGGAGTCATCTCAAGCAGACGCCTCAAGACGAAAACCTAAAAAAAGAATTTCAACAAAAAAAGGACAAAGTTTTTCAAGACATTCAAAATACTAAAAGTAATTACTACTACAAAGAGTTCAAGCTGTGTCAAAAAAATCCTTTAAAAATGTGGCAACTTATTAACTGCTTATCGAATAACAAATTAAAAGGTGATTGCGTCCCGCTGAAACTTAATACTACTCAGGGAACGACCACAGACCTTAAGAAAATGTGCGAATGTTTTAACGATTTTTTCTCGAGCATAGGCACTCAGTTGGCCTCGAAAATACCAGCACAGTTTCATACTCGTACGTGCTTAACCGAAATAACAAAATCATCCACCCCAAAATTATCACATATAAGTCCCACTACTGTAGAGGAAGTAGAGAAAATAATTAAACATCTAAATAGTAATACAAGTAGTGGAATAGACGGAATTAGTACAAAAATTATTAAATGTGTAAATAATCTCGTATGTCAAAATTTTACGGATTGCTTAAACAAATGCTTAAACGACGGTTGTTTTCCGAATTCTCTTAAAATCGCGAAAGTCAATCCTTTGTTTAAATCGGGAAACAAACAAGAACCAGGCAATTATAGACCCTTATCCGTACTTCCGGTTTTGTCTAAGATTTTTGAAAAGATATTGCACAATCGACTGAGCGCTTTTCTTGACTCTAATGATTACCTGTATAAAAATCAATATGGCTTTCGATCTAAATCTAGTACCCTCTCTGCTACAGTTGATTTAGTGACGAAAATAAAAACAAATATTGACCAGAAAAATATCGCACTAGGTATATTTGTTGATTTAAAAAAGGCATTCGATACCGTCAGCCACGACACACTCTTATGCAAGTTAAAATATATGGGTATCACAGATAAAGCGTACAAAATGTTCGAGTCATATTTAGCAAACAGATATCAAATCGTTAAGATAGGTGAGCACCAAAGTCAACCACAACTCGTAACATGTGGTGTTCCGCAGGGATCTATTCTTGGCCCCCTGTTATTTTTAATATATATAAATAGTATTAAGAATATTGGTTTATTCGGGGAGATCACCCTTTATGCTGACGATACGAGTTTATTTTACTTTGGTCACTCGATGGACTCGGTAGTGACTCAAGCACAGCATGATTTGAATCTTTTAAACACTTGGCTGCAATCTAACTTACTTACCATTAATATAGCTAAAACCAACTATATAATCTTTTGTGCAAAAAACAAACACATTGGAGATTTTGGACCCTTGACTATAAATGGTGAGCCTATTATAAAGGTTGATACAGAAAAATACCTAGGGCTTATACTAGATAATCGCTTGACATGGAAACCGCATATACAAAAAATTCGAGCAAAACTAGTATCGCTGTCCGGAGCGCTTCGTGGACTAGCTCGATGCCTCCCTATAAATGTAAAGTACACCATTTATAACTGTCTTGTAAAATCACACATCGAATATTTGATTGAAGTCTGGGGTTCAGCTGGGAAAGTAAACTTAAAACTAATGCAAACTGCACAAAATAAAGTTATAAAAACATTATTTGGATACAAACATCTAACTTCCACTGACAAAATTTACAAACAAACAAAATTGCATAATATATCTCAATTATACAAATACAAAACTTGCATGCTTATTAGAAAAATTATTACTAAAGACTTACATACAAATATTACTTTTACAAAACGAGCACAAGTCCAAAAGCGGTTTACTAGGCAAGCCAATAACATACTTTTAAGAAAACATAGAACAAATTATGGAAAAAGATGTATATTATACGAAGGTGCACAATTATATAATAAACTGCCGAATGATATTAAAGACGCGAAATCAATAATAACGTTTAAAAAGCTCTTAAGGTGCCACATAGAAAAGGACTGAAGTATATATATATATATATATATATTATAAATAGAAAAATAATAAATAAATAAAGTGGACAGAATTTGTTAATTAAACAATCTTGTAAAAAATCGCTCTCGCGCCCGCGCCGCTTATGCACTCAAGCAGCGTCCTTAATAAACATTTACATTGTATGCACTGGTGCGAGGCGCAAAACTGATCTACCCTAATTGTAGTAAAAAACAATGCATAACATCTCTTATAAGATGTATTAGTAGCATGTCATATTTCCACTAAATTAGTGTACAAACCACTTTGTATTATATAAGAACTACCTATATTTAGCGTAAGAATATCACCAAGTCATCTATTTTTTTTATTGTTTAAGTTAATTAAACTCAAATTAAACCACTAGCTAAGTTAGTACGCTTAGTATAAGAATAAATATATTACGCTTGTATTTTCTCGATAAGTGAATTTGTAATTCTTCTGAGAAAATAAATATCTTTAACCGTAAAATAGCTATTAAAAAATTTCGTGTTCGTAAGGTTTTTAAATCATTTATAGGTCAATGCATCCATTTCTATAATAAATTACCTGACGAAGTTTTAAAGTTACCATTTCCAGTACTTAAAACTTACTTGAAAAAGTCGCTGATGTCTAAAGCTTACTATAGGGTCGAGGACTATCTATCAGATAAAAGTGCTTGGCCTAAACTAAACACCCAAATAACTTAATAATAACTTAATCGTAAGAAATATGTACTTAAACATTGTATATTGTCTAGGGGACACGGTTTCTGTAGGAGAATGTATCGAAACTTTTTATGTAGTTGTATTACACCATCATAATTAGTATAATTTTCATAATTATTTTCTATTACTTACTACTAATTAGTTCTGGAGAAAATTCAGAGTTTTGACACATTTTCCTGCTCAACTACGCGTGAATACATTTATTTCTTATCGTATGTTAGATTCATTGTTTTATATAATGATAGGTTAAGTTTAAAAATTGTATATTTAAAAAACGACTAACTGTTGAGTTTCTTGCGGCGCTTCTTCTCAGCAGTGGTCTCTTGCGAAGCGATGGTAGATTTTTGACGTGTAAAAGTGCCCGTGACTTACTGAATAAACATCTTTTATCTTTTTTTTTTATCTTTTATACATTTTGATATTCGAAGTTTTGTTTTTAGGAATTTCGTACTTATGAAATTT
Source organism: Acleris laterana (assembly GCA_963966035.1). Classification (NCBI taxonomy): domain Eukaryota; kingdom Metazoa; phylum Arthropoda; class Insecta; order Lepidoptera; family Tortricidae; genus Acleris; species Acleris laterana. The sequence goes on along the minus strand of OZ014453.1, from coordinate 15,909,653 downwards.
GATTTTCGATATTATGCTACGGACCCTTTTCTTTCTATCTGTGTCGCTTCGCTCAGCTCGGCCGGGACGGCCGGCCACTCCAAGGTCACGCGACCAGACTTCTTTTTCACACCTCACTATTTGTTCTATGTTCTATCGCACTTTTGCAAGATGGAGAGGTTGGACGGAGAGAGTGGGTGGGTTGCTATGCCGTATGACCATAATAAATTGACATACGTCGGCACATAAAGGTAAAATGATAACTCTATTACTGATGCGTAGGCCTTAAAGTCTTTCAGCAGTGCGTGAACATTTAAGTAATATACTGGTTTTTACTACACGTGTCGATTCATCCCACAATAACTTTGCAATGAAGTGACAACAGTAGAAATCTTAAATATTAGTCCATAAGCGCTATTTTTCTAGGTTGCGGTTTAACATAATATGCAAAGTTATCGTGGGAACATTCTAATGCCTTTAAAAGTTTGTAAACAATGCAAACTAATTTGGGTCATAAATTCACCAGTTTTAGGATCAGGATAGAAAAAAAGTAAGAAAAAGGTTGCGATTTACAAAATTAAAAAAATATCAGTTTGCTTCATTACTTGTCTTAAACCTACATTGACCTCGGTGCGTTATCGTTCGGAATCGGGAGTAATATTATTTTGATAATTGCATCGAAAAGAAAGATATTCAGTGTAAATAATAATTTTCAGTAGTTTTGTACAGTTATTGATTGTTTAATTTAATTGTAAATAAGACATTCAGTGTAAAAGTTTAAAGTAGTCTTGTACATACCTACTCTACAGTTACAGTATTTTCATTATAGCAAGGTGCGGGTGACAGTTGTCCAAATCACAGACTAGTAAGGCGTACGTGTCGAAATTTGAGTCGATAAAAGATCGGTATTAGGTACATAGTTGAAATGACAATAGAAATATGACATATAATTATTACTTTTTTAATTTTCTAAAAGTTTAACTATACTTTTATTGCCACAAAATAAAAGTCAGAGTCGTTATTACTAAAAAAAATTAATACTTGTTTATGCCTCAGTGGACGCCGGCAGCCATTTTGTTTATGTTGTCAACATTCCGTCAACTCAACGTCAGCGTCAGTGTAGTGCCTTGTATGCGATACGTATTCTCATTCTGTTCCACCCAGTTTTAAATATCGCTGTTATTCTTTGTTGTTTTTGTTATTGTCGTTGATATTTGTTGTTTTGTTTTATAAAAACGTGGTTATAATAACTTTACCATGACCAAACGAACAAAAAAAACTGTTTTGGGGAGTCAAGCAAGGGAGTTTGTTGTTCGACTTCGAGATTATTTTGAACGAGAACGTCAAAACGGTGGACCATTATTGCCATTTACTCAAGTTGTGGAGCGAGTAGCTGATGCTCTTGATATTGGACGAAATACTGTTACGCGTATAACACGAGAGAAATACGGTCAAGATGGGATGTCCGAAAATAAAGTGTCAACCCCTAATAAAAAACGGACGAAGGCGAAGCCAATTACCGACATAGATGATTTCACAAAAGATGCCATAAGAAATCACATTTATAATTATTATACAAGGACAGAGATACCAACACTGCAAAAGTTAGCGAAATCGTTAAATGAGGCTGACTTGTATAAAGGAGGAGTTACTTCGTTACGGAAGATTATTAGAAGTATTGGGTTTACATACACAAAAATTAATAAAAGAAAAATTATAATGGAAAGGCATGATATTGCCCTAGCAAGATGCACATTTTTAAGACAGGCTAAGGAGATAACAAATTGGGAGAAAGTCGTATTCTTAGATGAGACGTGGCTTAATGCAAACCATACGGTCGGTAAATATTGGACCGATAACACAGCAAAATCTAGCACTAAGGTGCCAGAAGGGAAAGGAGAGAGGCTGATAATTTGCCATGCTGGTACAGCAAGTGGATTTGTTCCAAACTGTCTGCTGGCTTTTAAATCAAAGAAAACAAACGAATATCATGAGATGAATTTTCAAAAATTTCGAGATTGGTTTATCGGCTTACTAGATAATTTGCACGAACCTACGGTAATAATTATGGACAATGCACCTTACCACTCAGTGCAATTAAATAAACCCCCAGCAAAATCTAAGAATAAAAGTGAAATGGTGAAATGGCTGAATGAAAATGGAGTTTCAGCAGACATGAAGATGTTCAAGACTGAACTTTTTGCTTTGGTCCAGCGTCATAAGCCGCCAAAGCCTACTTATGCACTGGACGAAATGGCAAAAGAAAGAGGGCACCAGGTTCTGCGATTACCACCCTACCATTGCCAGTACAACGCCATTGAGCTTGTTTGGGCTAAAATCAAAGGTAAAGTTTATTGTACTAATTATTTTAGTAATATTAATAATATAGTACAAGGGTATGAATAAATAAAGGGAATAATAATTATATTCTTTTTTGTACTTTACTTTTATATTATAATGATATTGTAAAAATCTATATTAAATGTCATTATTTGTTTTTTAGGTTACGCAGCAAGAAAAAACACCGCTCCACCATTTACAGCCAACAAGATGTTGGGATTATTACAAGAAGCCATCGTCAACGTTCAACCCGAAGATTGGTCAAAAGTTGTAAATAAAACCAAAAACGACATCATGAGTGACTGGGACCGTGATATTCACATTGACAACATCCTGGATTCGTCATTGATTATAACATTATCAACTTCAGATAGTGAATCCAGCGATGATACAAATATAGACGACTCTGATATAAGTCTACATTGTGAACTACTAAGTGAATAAAATTTTTTTTGAGAAGTATTTTCTCGTTTTATTTTTATCGACATACTTAGGATTCCATTGTGTCCCATCCCTAAACAAATCTCTCATGTTCCGTTTCATTCATTTGACGTTTATTTCTGGTTAGTAATATTCATGGTTTATTATTGAAAATAAAAACCTAGTAAGTTACAGTTATTCTAATATAATCGTTAATTTTATATTCAAATATTCTAAATTAGTTATATTTTGTTGCAACTGAAATGCTCGCTGCCATATAGTAACGCATCCACACCTTTTTGAGCAAAACGAAACGTAGCATCAAGTGTCACCCGCACCTTGCTATAATGAAAATACTGTAGTGACTGTTTAATTTATTTTAAGTGTTAATTATTTAGTTCAGTTAGTGTTTTATGAATTTTATGATATTATAATAAACAAAAATGTCATTGGGTTCACGAAAACGAAGTGCAGTGTGGAATCATTTCGAGGAAGTGGAACCCAAAAAAGCAAAATGCCTTTATTGTCCGAACATTCTAAATGTACCTAGTGGAAATTGTGGTAACCTGGGTAGACATTTAAAAAACAAACACCCCACAGTACCCCTCATTGCTCAAAGGCAGTCAACGCCGCAGGCAAGTTTTCAAGAAGCCCCGCAGGAGACACTTGCACCAACATCAACTGCGTCAGAACCAGCCACGTACAATACCCCTGCCATTCATCCCCTCCTCCGCTGGGTTACCTCCTCATCAGCCATCCATGAAAGAATATGCGCACAGCACAAAATCCGTGCCGCCTCGGCGTGCGGAACTTATCGATGAGCAACTTGTGCGCATGGCGCAGTGGTTATTATCCGTTCAGCATGGTGAAGGACGAAGAATTTAAAAAAAATGTACATATGCTGTGCCCAGGGTACAAGCTGCCAACAAGAAAAACACTTTCACAGTCGTTGATTCCCAAAATGTGCAAAAAACATAAAGAAAAAGTGAGGCAAAAGCTGGAAAATACCAACGCAGTCTGCCTCACGACTGACGGTTGGACATCGGACAACAACGACAGTTATATAGCTGTTATGGCACATTACATTGTCTCAACTTCAGATAACACGAAATTAAACTCAAATTTACTGGGATGTGTGGAATACAACGAGAGGCACACCAGTGAAAATCTCATTGAATTTCTCAAAAACATTACACGAGAATGGAATATTGAGCTCAAGATTACCGCCATCGCGAGTTATAACGCCGCCAACATTACAGCAGCTCTAAGAGAGGGTGGTTTGCGGCAAATTCCATGCTTTGCCCACACGTTAAACCTCTGCGTCCAGTCGGCGTTGCAGCATTTGGCCCCAGTTTTAAGTAAAGTAAAAAGCGTTGTCGAGTTTTTTAAGCGGAGTTCTCAAGCGAATCATAAATTAGTCACAATGCAGAAACAACTTAGTCTTCCAACCCTTAAACTAAAACAAGATGTCGCCACCAGGTGGAACTCTACATATGACATGCTAAATCGGTTTTGCTCGGCAAAAGATGCTATTATAGCCACTATAGCCCTCACCAGACCTGACCTTGCATTAACTGATTACGACTGGGTGGTCATTGAATCGGTTATCCCGGTTTTAAAAGTGTTTTTTGATGTAACAGTCGAAGTGAGCGGCGAAAAAAATGTCTCCTTGTCGAAGGTCATTCCACTGTGTCGAATTATGCTGGGTCATATTAGGAGCAGGATGCAAGTACAAAACACGGTTAATATACCGGAAGTAAAAAATGTCATCGAGCATTTGTACAAGGAACTGAATCATAGATTCGGTCAGGTGGAGACAAACGTATTGACCGCGGAATCTACAATCCTGGATCCACGATTCAAGAATAAGGGATTCCAAGACGCAAGAATGTACGATAGGGCTGTAAAAGATTTGAAATTTAAAATTGGACGAAG